>JACCHX010000001.1:24717500-25917500 GCA_018907135.1 Kradibia gibbosae
CATAAACGCTACGTATAAACCAATGTTTTCATTTTTTCATTGTCGATATTCCATTCATTCTGTTTTGAGTACTTTTCATGCTCGGCCCTGCATTTGGTTCTTTTAAGTATTTATTGGCTACAATTAATTCATCCTTGACATTACAACGCAAATGATTCTACAATATCGATAAAAGGCCGTTGAAAATTCGAAAGACACATATAATTCAATAAAAGTTGTACGCATTTTCTTTTCCCGTCGTAAAAAGTAGTTAAAGTATAATTGAACGTTTTTTCGCGAGGCGGAAGATTATCATTCGAATAGAATGGGAAAATTGCCGACACATGAAAATCTATAATTCAAGCGAATGAAAAGGTTTAACGAGATCGCTATTCGATACTGTTTATCAAACATTCATCATTCTTTATGTAAGTATGTTTGTTAATGTAACATGAATAATGTGTATGGTTAAGAATCTAAACGATGATATTGATATGTTATATTGCAGATTTTTGACTACTTACACTCAAGAGCTCTTAAATACGTGAATGTACTATCAATATTCATCATCGTATTGTTATGATAAATATAAAGGATAATAACAACGTAGTTTAAACGCTGATTTTGTTTTTGTTTTGTTATAAATTACAAATCAAGGTAGAGAACAAAAATTTACTCTTGGACTTTTTCATCGTTTGAATCGACCAAAAGCTTTCGATTGCGCATTACATCGTGTTCCGTATTTCGGGATAGCGCGAAATGAGTCTTGGAATGATCGAGAAGATTGTAAGAATGCTGGAGAATACGGCAATCCGATTGAAATTGATTCTGCGCAGCCCGCCATCCATGCACGCGAAACACTCACGCCCCATGCCAACGAACCTACCCTGGCGCACCAGCACCCGCCCCACCCACGCACACACAAAAATGCAGCAGCCACGCGCTGGCAACGAAATCATTGTACGCTAGAGAAAGATAAATCTATATACATATGTGTAATTATAATGTGGAACAGTAGGTGAAAAATCTAAGACTAGACAGCGCATCAACAAAAACCACAGTAACAATAAAAGTAACGGATATTGATAAAGAACGAAGTAAAAAATTGAACGATGTTTTATTAATATATATATATATATATATATATTCTAGATAATTGAAGGAACGGGCAGATGGATTGTGCGTGATCGGGGGGGGGGGTAGCCGAGAGCGCGCGAATTCATCGTTAAGCTGCCGCGACTTGAGAGTCGCGCGCCTTCGTGCGGCGGTTCGCGCGCCAATCGGCGGTCCCCGCACTTCTTTGCGCTTTTCCTTTTCAGCATTGACCACGCGAATAACGATAATGTTTAATTACAAAGAGAATCGAAGATAAAAGCATACACGCGCACGCGCGCATACATCCCCACACTGCGAGAAAGAATAAGAAAGACGAATAGAGAGAGAGAGAGAGAGACGTTGAATGAGTGAGTGAACGAGGATGAGAAAGTGGCAGATGGGCATACGATATCACACCCATGTAGACGAGTAATCACGTCGGTGGAAGGAGAATTAAATGGTCGCCTGGAGTGTCCCATCGAAGGACCGACTTTTTCACAACGACGAGAGGATATTAATAACTATCGACTGAGATGGGCGCATTGTTAAAAAAGAGACTAATGTAGAAGCTTACACGAAACCGAACCATCGTGCTAATGATGCGATGTTTCAATTCAATAAGCCGTGTCGTGGTTAAATTGTTTTAAATTGTACTTGACTAGGAGATTATTCAATGGGACTTGCTCGATAATAGCGTACGGACTTAATGTTATACGACAGTTGGGTGCGAGGGTTGAGAGCGACACGAGCCGCGACGCAACTGCCTGCGTAAAATTCTGCACGATTCTTACGTGAATTGTCGCCGCGTTTTACGTGCATTATGTAGTTTTCTATTGGCAATTGCGTTGTTGCGTCTTGCATCGTGGCGCCGAGCTTTTTCAAACTGTTAAAATTTTGTCGTACTGTTATTTACGTATTCCTTTCGATGAGGGGGGGGGGGAAAAAAAAGGTACGCGCTTGGCACACCTCGAGAAAGAGACTCGTCAGCGAGTAAAATTCCCAGCATTGTAATTCTAATGAGGCTGCAACGCTTTCAATAGAGATGCTCCAATAACCGAGAATATCCATCATCGGTAAATAAGGTCACACGCGGGATAAATGCTTCCTCCAGGAGTGCTTCATCCAAGGAATTACAATCGTGAGCGCGCGCGCGGTACAAAATGACAATTGCGGATGCGGGAGTCAAACAATTAGGGATTTCAGAGATGAAAAAACACGTACACTGCTCCATACCCGAACTCTTGTAATTTCTGATTGACTATTTCCTTCGTATGATTATTATATTGATAAGTTCTGTTTTCACACGCGAATAAATTAAGAAAATAACAAAGAAAAAACAAACGAGAGACATTGTCCAACCCAAGTGTCATTACTTTTGATGTTAAATAAAAAATACATGATTAATAGAAGCATCTATTCTTCGAGGAGCCTACACACCCGAAGTCGACATTTTTTTATTTAGCTACCATTGCAAAATTTTGAGATCAGGTAGGTATTGTAATGCAATTTTTCTTTATTTATCAAATTCATTTACGCTATTATTACTTCTTAACTTCTTGCCAGTTCGTACTTATACAACATACACAATATATATATATATATAAGCCTGTATATTGATTTCTGACTATTTATCTTTGCATTTTTCGTCATTTTCATACTCTTTTTGTACTCTTAATAGCGCTACATAACAAATATAATTTATAAATGCAAACAAAAATAAACGTCCTTTAAATGCCTAAATACGGAAAAATATTATTATAATATTTTTCTTTTAATCACATTTACAAACAAATTTCTCCATTTATTAATAGGAATATTGTTTTAGAATGTCCCTTAATACAATTTTAATAATTTTTTCTATTTTACTCGCAACTTTATAGTTTTGCTTTTAATAATAATAATATGTTACACGTACTAATGACATAAGCCATAATTTATGTAAGCGAATACAAAAAAATTGCAGTAAACGCAAAGAAATTTTCATTTCTTATTGTTTAAAATCAATTAGTATGCAATAATTTAAAAAAAGTACTATTTATTACAATTTTTAATTGCATTATTCAATAATTATAATATTTTATATACAATTTAATAGCCGCTTCGATCATTTATTCTGTATCGTCATTTTCTAATTGCACACTATCTTTTTTCATATTTTTCTTTCTTATCCTCTTAATGTGCTTCTTTAATTTACCTGTACTTTTCAGTTCTTCGTATTGAGATACTAAGCTTGCTATCCGTTTTTCAGCTGTAAATTGATAAATATATTAAATTATAATTGATGTTCATGTTAACTACGTAATATATATAAAATACTCACATTTTTTCTTAAAGATTGGCTTTTTACCACTTTTAACAGCATCGATCATTTCGTCTTTTTCTTCTTTTGCTTTTAGTTCTTTTTCATTATTCTTTTTTTCTTCTCTGAGTTGATTTTCTAATCTTTGTATAAGATATTTAATTTTTTTAATACGTTTTTCATCTTCTTCGTACTCTAATTCTTTTTTCAATTTTTCCAAATCATTTTGCTTAACTTCAGTAAGGAATGAATAAGCATTCTTAAAAGCTTTTGGATTAAATTCACCGCAAAGACTATCAAATCTAGGATCCCTCGGCATTTTTTTTTTTACAGGTAATATTACCTCACGAAATCTAGAAACTTGTTTCTTGGCTGTTTCTTCACGAGGTCTATTTTTATTTTCTCGTTTGAATTTATTTTTTTTAGTTTGTTTGACACCAAATACAGCTGCATTATAAACTTTTAAACCCAATTTTTCCTTTAGCTTCTGTAAATTTTCAAAGCTCATCTGAGATAATTCCTTTCTGATTTCCATCTAAAAAATATAGAAGATCTAAATATTATAATAAACTACAAATAATGATTTACTATTGATATTTTTATAGATTTATATTAAAAATTTTTTATACATATATTAGACTCCAGGATAGTTGCATTAATATAAAAATTTTAATATCATATTAATAATTAAATAAATATTTGTACATTCTCATTATTGTTATCATTAGATAATTTTATACTGTATATAAAATAATTTGACAATTAAATTACAAGTTATAGTTTTTAAAATAATAATAAATATTATTGTAACCTCAAATTTTTAAAATATTACTCATATACTTTGGTTTCATATAATTCTTCACATATTTACTTACACGATCCTTATCATTATTAAGTAATGTATCTGTTTCATCGTTGATCATCTTACTATAATAAATTCAACAGATAACACGTAATATTTCTTAAAATTAATGTTTAAACTGTTGAACGCTAAACATTTCACTCAAGTGCGTTTCCTTCTGTTCGTATTCTTATTATTGCATTCAAAATGTGTTCATATTTCAATTTCTTAAGTATTTTGGAAATAAGTTTTATTCTACCATAAAACAGTTGTAGAAAATAAACGAATTAGAGCAATATACTTTCTAAAAACATCAAATTTTGTAATAAATAAAAAAAAGGTATTACGTATATTTCGTTTAAATATGGTTATTTTTTTTTTATTAATAGTTTTTTATCGTAAATATAACGAGAAATAAACATATATTTATTGGTATGTTAAACAATATCGTAACCCCTTTTATTTAATCTAAGATCATGATTTGTAGGGTCTTCAACTATTTATTAAACATTATTGTTAAATATTCAAAATTTGAAATTGCAAAATCTTATTATTCGAAACTAATGATATTGAATTTAGTGTAAAATTGAAAATTAAAAAACAATATTTTACAACAAAATTAAAAATAATTTATTCGAGACCTTTAATTTTTAAATTTTTGTCAAACATCAAACACACGATTCCAAGAAGTGCTACGGAGTGGCAGACGTTGCGGTATTGGTTCAGTACTTGCCGATTGCCGTTAACGATTGCAGCGCCAATTAACCTAATCCTCAATCGCCATTAGTGTACAAAATGGCAGGCGTACTGTTTGAGGATATTTTTAATGTGAAAGATATTGATCCTGAAGGAAAAAAATTCGACAGGGGTATGTTCATTAATTGACAATACTTGTTGTAAAACTTTTTATTATTGAGATTTAATTTTTTTACGTTCCAATTTACGTGTACAGCGTATAATCATTTGCACGATTACCGGCTGTAATCTATGAAAATTGCCGGGAAGCACATGGCATGATTTATATATCTATATCAATTGAGGCGTTTCATTATTTCAATAATTAATTGATTTATTAAATTTACTTAATTTTGTCGTTGAAATGATTTTTCCTATAACGCCTTATTTGTCTTATCTATCTAATAAATATATCCAGAAGACAGACTCAGGTCGTCATTTATCTATTGATGATTAATTTTAATTTGTTTCATTTACGTTTGCATGTAAAAAGATTCAAGAATGCATATAATTAATAAATTGTATTACTAATTTTTAAATTGATCGAACTTGTAAGTAAATTTAATCTACTTTAAATATCCGAAAAATAAATTTTAAAAGTGCTTACAATATTTACATGCAATTTTTCATTAAATTATTATATATTTTCTATTTATGAATATTATTGACAAATAATTATGATACAATATATATTATGTTTGTGTGTATGTATATATGATTATCATTCGAAGATTACAAAAACTTATACAATCAGATTTACCTAATTATTGATTTTTAATTGTTTTTTTAAAAAGTATCACTAGTAAATATAATATAAAAATAAAATCATGTTTATTCTGATATTGGAGCAATACATACAAACTGACATTTTAGATGCATGGGAAAATATCCCAATATTACATATTTATTATGATATATTATCACACATAAATCAAATTTTGAATAATATTTTATTATACAAAAAATCTAAATATATTAAAATAAATATATGAATAATAAATGAATCTTCATATATAAATATCTAAAGATATCTCAGTATAATAAATTATAGGTTATGTTGAAGAACATAAGTATATTTACAGGAATGTAATATTGCATTGGTTATGATTGTACAAAATTAAATTTATGAATTAATAATATACTTAGTTAGTAATTAGTTGTTTATAATAGTAAAATTGATATGCGCTTAACAATGATTTTAAATATCAATTGATTAAAGACTAGTTTTATAGCTGAATTATTTATTGTCAACAATGTGAAATTAGAACTTAAATATTCAAAATTAAAAATAAAATTTTTTTTTATAATTTTTATATCTTAAAATTCCTTATTTATCGATATAGAAGTTATTTAAATATAAAACAATATACAATAATTACAATTCTAATGTGGGGCAATAAGTTTTAAAAATTTATAGGGTTTGTGTATCAATATGTTATACGAACATAATATTGATCAATTTTAATAATTAGATCAAATTGAAGGTTAATTATTTTAGCATATTTTATAACAATTTTTAAAAAACTAATTAAATATTTCATAATCAAGCATCACTTTATAAGGTCAGTAAAAGGTCAATATATAATTACAAATATTTGTGAAATGAAATTTTGAATGTAAAATATTATAATGGTAATTTTGTTTGTTAATTAAAAAAAAAATTATTTATTTATTATCACGTGATAAAATATTATCGACGTTTACCAACGCCCGACCGGTAGAAATCTTTTGAAATTTTAGAGCATTGATTCTTCTGCTTCTCTTATACAATTGAATTTGCTCTAAAAATTTTACGATGACTGTTGTATCGTTGGGTTACCAAAAATAATGTAATATTAGAATTATATCAAGAAAATCGTGAATTGGATAAAAATCATGCGTGTGATTTTAAATATGTACAAAATTCACATTCGTGATTATTAACATAAACAATGAATTCTTTTTACAGAACGATTATTAATTAAAAATTTTTACTTCCTTTGTTGTACAAATATAAGAAATTTTTGTGCAGTAATTGATGGGTAATAGAATGCATTCAAAAGAAGAGAATCGATTGAAATATATTAAAAATAAGATTTACTGCAGGTATATGTACGATTTAATGCCAGGAAGGAGAGAAATTCCAGTGACCATTTAAAAAAAAAAAAAAAAAAAAACGTTTAAACGCTTACCCTATATAATATTAATAGGTATTTTACTATTGTATAGTATTGTGGTTGAATTTACGTAAACCAATAAATCATGAAAGCTCGCCATCGACCAATTCAAGTCGCATTTGAATCGCAACGTTGAATAAAGCCCTTATCGACTGGGCTAAAGTCACTTATTGAATATTATCTCGAAACGCGGATTTCTCCAACGCTGCGACTGCTGATGAAAAGGGGGTGACGCATGAACGGCCGTGGAGTAATTACATGGTGGGTGATGCGCGAGGAAAGCTAATACTCAATCGGCATTGGCAGATGCGCGAGAGCTAGAGGAAAAATGAGGGAAGAAGTCAGGGAAGAAAGTGGCACAAGTGAGAAGGCATTGAGAAGAAAAGCTGATTGATCGGAGAAGGATAACAGGAGAGGAATTTTGGCGAATCCTGGTTTGGAAAAGGACGCGCTCGAGGGGCGAGGCGGAGTGTAGAACGAGAGAGAGAGAGAGAGAGAGAGAGCGAGTTTCGGCTGAGCCTGGCCGATGCAACAGGGATGGGACTCCGGGACGGAATCGCAGCAACAAGCGACCAAAGTTCGCATAATGCGTTGGTCGGGTGGGGAGGATGACTGCCTCTGCAGCTCTTTTGCGCTGGTACCCAACTGGTCCTGCCTCCTTCTCTCCAAGCTCCAAAGCTTTGCCAAAACGAGCTACGGGGTTGGCGGGCAGGGAGGGGGCAGAAGTCGTTCTGGGTGCAGGTGGGGAGTGACGATGGTCGCGGCGGCGGTGGTGGTGGTCGTCGTCGTCGTCGTCGTCGTCGTCGTCGTCGTCAGGCGGGCCGGTGGCAGATATTACACGTAAGCGCGAATCACACGAGAGGGCGAGACAGAAGGTCGAAGGATCAAAGTAAAAAAGATGGAGGAGGGTGAAAACCGTATGCCCCTCCTCGTTCGCATCGGATGGCGGGGGAAGGAGAGCCATCGGGATTAGGGCACCGCACGTGGTGAATTTTTGCGGTATGCGTCGAGAAAGAGCGTGCGCTCGGTTGGAGCGTCAAGGTGGGACTGCGGCTCGCTGGCGGGGCGGGGGGGGCGGAAAACAAGCGGGCACGCGACGGGATCGCTGCGATTTCCGCCGCACTGACACGGTCAAGGTCAGGCGCGTGCTCAAGGTCACGCGAGAAATATGTCATCTCAAGAGCGAGGGCTCTCGCAATGGTTCGAATGTGCGAGCTGCATCCTCTTGCGTCTTCGCAGCCTCTGCATGTGTCGTCTCTAATATCGCACTCGACCTATTGCCGAATGGCTGTCACTGTATGACTCGTCGTTATGTATTCTCTTGTGGCCCCCTTTTTTTCTCTTCTTTTTTTTTCCGTTAGAAGCTGCTGGCACTCTAGCTATATTCCAAAGTGACTCACTCGATCTCACTATCCTGAAACATTCCGTTGCTCGCTTGACATTATTATCCCTGCTTCCGAAGGATTAATTTTTACGCTTATTTTTGTTAAGAATCAATAAGTGAGTATCGTTAGAAGGAGCGATGCATATGCCAAATAAAGGCGATGTTTCAGACGGTGTTAAAGGCTCTCTTACTTTATTATACTTGTAATAACGGATATGCATTCGCAAAATCTGCTGCGTGCACATGTGCCGCGGGAAAGTTTTTATGGATGCTTACAGCTTTATGTTGAGCCGACGTTGTAAATTATTGTACGAGCTTTTAAAATTCTAGACGTTTTATTTGTTGCTCTATTTGAAAGTCAGTGGGGGACTTTTAGTCTTTTAAGGTTGATAAAGCATTTTCTTTTGATGTTGTTTTAATGATCTCTTAAAAACTTTTGTCGCATTAAATCATATTTAGCAACTACTGTATATTTTATTGAATGATTATCAATTTCTATACTTTAACTTGAAAATAATAATAAAAAAAAAATCTGCCATAAGTTCGATGTATATTAAACATCTGTTATATTATAACTTATCCCTTTTCCAATCTTATTATTGTATATGTGTACATAAACACACACTTACATATATTTATATGCTTATATAAGAGAGATTCCAAATAAAAACCATCTGTTCCATTGGTTATGATATAGTTTATTTATATCCGAATAACACCGTATTGCGCGGTATTCTTTTGTCGCAAATTCATGCGTTTTGATGTGCAGATTTGTTCTGGTCGGTTTTTGCATTTCTCACATTTACGTACATTGTCGCAAGTCAGATCATACGATTGTTCCGTTATGCACCTGCGTATAATGAGCATCCAGATAATTTGCATGATAGAACGAATCGTAAATATAAACTTGGGATGGAGTTTGGGGTAGAAGGCTTATACCTCGGGCATACGATAAATTTACTATATTAACACGTATGGATTATTGATACGGGTTGCAGGTATCTTTTCCGTGATATTGATTTAAACTCTTAAATGATGCACGTGACTACCAATATTGTCGCGTCCAAACATTCCAGGCGCCTCTAACTCGCCTAGTATTATAATTAAGATAACAAAATAATTTAGAAAACTGCACCGGTTTGCGGGCGTATCTCGTATAGCCATCTCATGGGGGCGGCATATTGTTTTCTTTTAGTATTACAATCGTAAAAATTTTGATATCGTTCGCACAGCCCCTATGCCATTTTAGGCGGACTGTTAAGAGTATCTGCATTTCCGTAAGGATAATTTTTATCCAGGTATTTCCTAGGCAACTTGTTCAGGCACTGCCACGAAGTGATGGCTCTCCAGTGATAAAATTTAACGCGCTTAAATCATATAAATCAGTGAGCAAGGGGCCAATCGGCAGAATTTTTTCTATTCGATGGGCGTACGTGAGAAAAATTTTTTTCCCATTATTTGTACTTAAAAAAATACTTTATTGGGGCTTCTCACAAGCCACGAAAATGCGGCGCTCAGGGTGGGCTAAAATACCATCGGATGTTATCGTTGGCAAGTTTGCTTTGAATGCTTTCTCTCCTATCATCTGCTTCTAGGAATTGTGAAAGCTTCGCAAAGTTCCCGGGTTCGCGTCGATAAAATTCGTGGGGTTGCCCGAATACGCGTCAGTAGGCGCATACTTTTACGCGATATAAATTTTTTAGAGGCTGCTAAAGCGCTTCACCACTCAAATCTTCCGCCAATTCTAAATGGGCGGCTTTAGTAGAAGGGATACAAATAAAAGCTATATATACCTTGACGTTATTTCGATTGCGATGACGTTTTTCCCTTGATAAAGAAGGGCCTGGCCAAATTTACGTGAATCCTAAGCCTAGCTGGAGTGATAGATACTACTCACCTCAAGTGGCCCGCTCGTATCGCATCGAAGTACAATCAACTTCTTCGCTTTTCAACTTGTCGTACATTGTCCAATTAAGCATTTTATTGCTTGTCGGCCATTGGTGACCCAATATCCTCTGCTTAGCCAGCTGAGCGTGGCTTGGGCTCCGACTGCGACTCACTCCGCATCTGCTTCTTTTATTATTAACCTTGCCGTGCGGCCATTTCGCGGCAGTAATATTTGATGGCGCTCTTCTCGAGGTATACAAGCTCGGCTTAAACGCCCCCGTCTATTCGCAAAATACCGTGATTAGCTGTATAAGGGACTTGCTCCGTGATACTTCCACGAACCTGATGACAAGAAACCAGAGGACTTGATCTCATTAGAAAAATGCCCCAGCTATGCGCATACTTTATAATTACTATTCCCGAAGCAATAATTTCCTCTACGGTCAAGCCATCCAGTGCTCGGACATTCTTGTTTTTATAATTTTTTACGATTCGAAGGCAAAAAGCTATAAAACGCTTCAATGTGCGAGAGGCCGAAAAACGGCTTAGCAGTCAGTCATCGCTTTCCCTGGTAGAAAGATAAAAGATGGACTTTTTTTCGGGAATGTTCGACACCCTTATAGGGAATTGCGACCATTTCTCTTTGCTTAGCAATAACCGGCCCGGCTCGTTTCTCCATAATTTATTAGTTTTTAACTCGGCTGCTATTATTATGCCCCGAACCCGTGTACTGTCTTGAAATGCCGTTTTTCGCTTCGTTAAAAGAGTCTTTAGTAGGAATGGTGGTGCATAAGCCCATTGTGGAACAATCATTGAATCTGTCCAAAACATGATTGTCCCGATATTAAAGTTTTTTAACGCATTACTGCTACGGAAGTGTTGCGTTATGAATGACAGGGGGAGCGGACGGTAGGATGCGAAATTAATCCAGCCGAAACAGTGAAAATATAAGCCTCCTTTCCGAAAAGAATCTGGAAAGCTGAGTTGGAGTTTTAGGGGCGGCCGGGGGGAGAATATATAGGGGACGCGACCCTATGAAGGTTCCAGACCCGCAAGTACGCGAAAGCACTGCTTAAAGAAAGCAAAGGGCTTGACGAAGCGAAATACTAGATTGAAGGGGAGAACGTGTATAAATAACAATGATAAACTTCTAAAAAACTGTAATAAGCGGTAAAATTAAAATAATGCGAGGCAAAACGTTCGCGCGGCGAGCGACACCAAACGCCAATGAAAAATATATGCGCCTAGATAGAACAGATGCGCTAATTATAATAGTACCGGAGTCTGGAGAAGTAGCAAGTGTCTAAATCAACTGCAATAGGGCGAGCACCAAAAATTTTAATATTAAAGGTTTTGCGCTTATGTATAATATGTACGCCGAACGTAATAATACAGGCACCGAATTAAAGATTATGCAGCCTTTTGCTCTTATTCTTTTCGTACATATTATGCACGGCATTTAATCGCCAAGCCTTTACAAGCAAAATACTATCATTGTTCATATTGTTGTTTTTTTACTTCTATAATCTCCTTTAACGGAGCTAAAATCGGTAGAATAAATTATATAGAAGAGGAGTGGGGGTTAGCGTGGGGGGCGAGTCTAGTTGCTCTTAAGGAGCTGCTGCTGGGGCAAATATCATTCCCTCGTCTCTCGGGGCAGTGATTCGGGCCAGGTCGCCGATTCAGTATCCGGGTTGGAGTGCCCCGAAGTTGTATACAACACATGGCAGCGATCGCACCTTCTGTGGCGAGTCTCGGTACTCCTACGGTAGACCAGTCGGTAGACCCCTTGAATCCTGATCTAAATGGACCAGTGATATTTGTACGCTGCCTTGATTCCGCGAGATATCGGATCCGAGAATAAAAACTGCCGGTAAAGTGAATCCGACCCCCTGGGCTTCCCCGTAGTCTTCCGTCCCTCCAAACGGCGCCTGGCCCTCGAACTCGCTCACCACCGGCTGCCCTTGCTATTAATCGAGGCCGGATGAGCGGGAATAAGGCCAGATACGCAGCCGTAGCCCTTGCACCAAGGGACTGGCCAGTGTCCGCTGGAGCAGCAAGCGAAACCTTGTCGTAAACTTGCCAGCAGTGTAGTCAGGTTGGAACCGCTGCGGTTGGAACAAGTGGGCAATTCACGATGACGACTCGGTTCCCTAAGATCCTGGGATCATCCCAAAATCCCTCTATTATTCGATGGGCCAGAGCACAGAAACCAACCACTCCACAAATCATTGAGACGGAGGTGTATGCCGTGTGATCCCCTTAGAACGCACCATCTGTCCTAAAAACATCCGACCAGTTAGCTATATGAGAACGGCTACTCCCAAACTGGAGCTCCCGGAGTTGGGCTGGCTCATCGAGATGCGTGATCGACGCAAGTATTCGCTCGCCAAATTATTGACCTAATAACCTGGGAGGGAAGCCTCTGCGTCCCTGAATCTACAGGCCCGGAGCCCGCCCGCCCGCTGTCCCTAGCAACGCGTCCACGTGCACCCTAGTCATCGCCCCAAGGATCTGCTTGGTTAGTAATAATAGGCATACCGGAAAGGTTGTTTTAGCTCCAGTTTTATATGAAATTTTGCGATTGTTGGGTAGACTTCCATTTTACAGATGTCACGGGAACGTTGAACACCGAGTTAAGTTCAGAAGCTGCTCCTGGAAGTTCTCTGCTTCCCTTCAAGCGCTGGCTGCTGGTTGAAATCCGTATCAAAATTTTAAAGACCTTTGCCGATCGCGGGCTGTTCCTCCGGGCGTATGCTGCTCCCGCTGTTAGTACTCCTTCCGGTCGGTATTCCATGTTGATGCAGGTGGTTGTTGTTGGAGTTGTTTGCTGTTGCCGGGAAGGGTGCCGCAGTTGTTCGTTGGATGAAGCTCGTTGTGGCCTCGGGTGGCAAGAAGCTAACTCGCTGGATGGAACATCACAATCCTCTAGGAATGTTGCCTGAGCTGCTGGACTCCTAGGTATTGCGTCCTTGTCGCGTACGGATTTGTTTCTAAGGTTCCTCGCTGTCGATTATTTCGAATGATTGTTGTCTACTCTTGATTCACTTGTTTGGAGATGACTCGCTGTGGCTGGAGTCTTACCAATTGGAGTTTAATGATCGTTGTAATTTGATCACCAGTACAGAATTTTCTTCCTCTCTCTCTCTCTCTCTCTCTCTCTTGCTTTTTATACTGCGGATCGTATCTCTGTAGCTCATTGACTCGGGACGAAAGGACCAAAATTATGGCAGATTGGTTCGGTTTTTGCATTTCTCACATTTACGTACATTGTCGCAAGTCAGATCATATTTGGTCCGTTAGATTGTTCCGTTATGCACCTGCGTATAATGAGCTTCCAGATAATTTGCATGATAGAACGAATCGTAAATATAAACTTGGGATGGAGTTTGGGGTAGAAGGCTTATACCTCGGGCATACGATAAATTTACTATATTAACACGTATGGATTATTGATACGGGTTGCAGGTATCTTTTCCGTGATATTGATTTATACTATTGCATCTTAACTGGTATTTTTAAGTCCAAACAATATATTCCAATTTAATTTATAAAAATATTAATCTAAAATTTTAAATGATTACATATTAGAAATAACTTCCATTCTATAAACATTTTAGCAAAAAATCATGAGTCTTTTATGTTTTAATAAATTTTATGATATTTAGACACTATTTTTATTGCAAAATTTCTGCTGGAAGACAAAATTAAGTCGAGGCTGCTTATTTTCAAATATTTCGTGGTGTTACACTGTAGTTGAAATAAAGTATCCTATATGGTTAAACTTATTACAAAAGAAAAAAGATTATAATTTATTACAGATATATATATATATATATAAACATAAGTCGATTGTATATAAATTTATTGTCCCTTTATATGAGCTGTATTGTCGAAGACTTGGCAAATTAAATGTAAAAAAATTTAACGTGTGTCTTCTGTATATGTATATTTGTGTCATATAATCATTAATAAGTTTAAAGAATGTTTTTATGAAATTATTAGAATCGTTTTTATTCTATGGCATTGTATAAAATATTCAATAAAAACCTAATTAATCATCATTTAAAAGCATAAAGAATAGAAAAGGATTTAATTAACTTTTAATGTATGTGGGTTGTTTAAACAATTTTGACGGAATTATTAGTTTCCAACAATTTTAATTTTCAGTATAAATTATAATAAAATTTATTAACTTTAACAATAACTCAACTCAATTTATTGTTTCAACGGCTTAACGTAAAATCAATTGTTTAAAGGTTTTTCATATTATCAAATTCAAAACAAGCAATAACTTTCAGCTTCTAAAATGTTATGCTCAAACTCTCTTATGGATTTAAATTCGCATACTTATCATTATTAAAAATTATTCAACAAACCTAATCCGCATTTACATTCTTAACGCTAAAAAGTTGTTTTTGTAATATATATTAACTTTTTGACCTACAGCCACTTTACATACTTTTCTTAAGTTTTGTCACAATTTTTTTAATAAAATGTAGATTTCCAGTTTTTTATTAAAAAATGTTAACGAAAGTTAAAATAACGGATAAAGATTTTTTTCAGTATAAAAGACGTACATTTTTATTTTATTCTGATTTGTGTGTAAAATTGAATTGAAATATTTTTAATTTCCTAAAATAAAATATATTGTTTGAATTTCATTTCTGGGAATTTTTAAAACGCGCATTTTGAAATTTATTGCATATATATTAAGGTTTAATATATACATTTGCCGTGCATCTTTGGTAAAATTTATCATTGAGAAAAAAGAGAAAAGGACAGTGGGGGGAGGAGTATAAATACAGAAGGAATTCAAATTACTAGGTAATATGCCTATTCAAGTAGAAGCTGATACTGCATTCATTTTTAGTCTTATCTATATTAAAAGTATGAACAAATATAAGTGTGAAACATTTTAAATTATATACATATTTTAAGTTGTTTTCAATTAAATAATCTATCTTTTTAAATTTATTTTATGAATATTCTATTAGAATTGTATACATGAATAATTCAAATTTGACAAGGATTGTTACAACTATTTTCAAGTATAAATTATTGCTTTTAACAATTAATATTTAATACCTCAGATTAAATAAAGACTTGAATTAAAATTTTAAATTCATATAAATTATATTTATCTATTCTAATATAAAATTTTCTAATTGCTGATTACACCTGCATTATATGTTTATTATTTTTATCAATATATCGGTGCATATTCTTAAACGCTTATTACATTAATTGTTTCACGATTAAATGTATACCTTTATTGTGTTTAAAATTGTTTTTCTTATAAGAATCGTAACAACGTATTATAAGAAAATTATATTTTAAGTAAACTGAAATTAGTGTTTAAATAAAGTGAGCGGGTCCCCCTCTCCCGCCTTCGACCTCTCTCTCTCTCTCTCTCTCTCTCTCTCTCTCTCTCTCTCTCTCTTTAAGTTTCACTTTTAACTCGTAATTATTATACATTGTTGGTGAAGCATATTTTAAATTGATATCAAAATACAAAGTGGGAATTGTTAGGTCGAGTAAAGGCCTCTATTATCATTAAACAATATTCTGCACGCGTCTTTTTTTTATATCGAATCCGTTACGTCGCCACTGGCTACAATTGTTTTCACGGATGAAAGAATTCGAGTTTCCCCCATGCATTAATATAGCCTTCGCCAAAATTTTACTTCACACGTGGGGAACTTGGCTTATCGACGGCCTCTTGCGGCTCTTGTAAATACAACTCAAGAATCGTTATTTTAGACGGTGGGCGCCAAGGTACGGACACAGCGAGCAGAGCGGGGGTTAATAGTTTAACGGGATTTCTTTTAATCCATCAAGGTAGAATAGTGATAAAGTGCAGAATAGTAATATCGACGTAAACGGTCATGTTACCTCACCGCAGAGCTCGTTACATAATAAAGGGTAGGTCGGTATGCGCTTGACTAGATTTTCCGAGAATCGCAGGTGAGCCGGCCAAAGGATATTTTACATTGGGGACGGCGGCCACTACTGGTATATATTGCCGAAAGTCGCCGTGCAAGAGCCACGTATGGATGGGGTGACACGTGGCCTTCGCCCGAGAGCTGCGAATGTACCGGATTCGGGCTCTTCTCACAAGAGTAGACGAACGTCACTCACTCTCCCTTTACGACTACTTTGAAAAAAGTACTCATTATTGTCGAGAACTATCGGTGAAAAATAATTTTATACGCAATGCTACTTCATTGCCGTCGTCGAAGCTTTGGCTTAAGAGCAGCTATAATTTCCTTGCGAAGGTTAAATGGATCCTATTTTTTATATTGCGTACAATAAATTTTAACACAACTTTTCAATTTAAAACTATTCGCACAATGTGGTATTAAAACCTTTAAAACAATAAATAAATATTCTGATATTTAAAAAAAAAAAAAACTTTATTTATTCCTCAAATTTAATACTAAAAGCCTCGCAAGATACACGAGCATACACGTGGCACTGCTAATAATTATTTCAACGTTAAAATTAATTTTTGTTTTCAATATGAAATCTTTTAAAAAGAACGAGGGGAAATTAATAAATCATACTGCCCATTTTTTTTTTCATTTTTTTTTTTTTATTACAGTATATATAAAATATAAATAACTTTTAATAGCGTATTGTATTACACATATTATTGTGATGGAAACCTCCTCCTTTTCGTATAAGTTATGTGAGAAAATTTTTAAACTATAAATATCTAGGCACTACCAACAAAAGTTTTTTAACTGTACTTAGCAATAATTTTCTAAATACGTTTGTGTTTTATTGCTTCGAAGTTAAAAGCAAAAATACACCATATAATGGAACGCGTAAAAGTTCGGAAAAAAGATGATCAGAAATGATTTAGATAGATCATCCATCTATCTCTCATATTCATTGTCGTGTACTACTTCTCATTCCTCTCTTCATCCATCTATCTATTCAACGTTGTTCTATCTCCCTTGACATTGTTTCGAGTTCTCTCTTCACTTTAGGACATCGATGAAGGTCACTGCGGTTGATCTCGAAAAATTTTCAAAGCTTCAGCTCTTTCCTTTCTTCAAACCTTATAGCCGGTCATTATTTGGTTCATCGTTACCGCTTAAATATTTTTAATTATAGTGTTCAGGCTTGTTAGAGTCACACTTTCAAAAATGATATATTGTACATTGAATTTTTTTTTAACATAAGCCTAAAAGTATTTTTAACAAACCTGCACAAAATCAAAGGATTTACAAAGGAACATTGTGTAACCAATAGAGGTTAAATTTTTTTGACTAGGTTCCAAAACAAATAAATATTGACATTATAATTTTAGAATGTAATGACATTTTTCTAACTTTACAAATTTTTACAATGTACTCAGTTAATATTTATTTTTTGATCATTATAAATAGTTTATCTTAACATTGATAATAGAAAAAACTGGTAACTTACATTAAAGATATATTACTACATATAATGATATATTTAATAAAGTACCAATTAAATTAAGAGTTGTGGTAGAAGCATTTACAATGAATACTTAAATACTTTTTTTATTTATTAATTTTTTATACACAAACTATGCAATTTAATAAATAAAATTATATTTAAAGTATATTTATACGTATGAATAGTTAAACTTTCATATGTATAAAATGCTTTGTATATGTCGAATATATAATGATCCATTTCGCATTGTAATTAAAAAAACATACGCAAACCAACAGTATTCTTTACAATGATAATTATTTTGGTTATTTGTTAATTTAATTCAAATTCTATAATACAAAAACCTTTAATGATACATTTACGATTCAGATAAATATTTAACATATGTTATGCGATCAATTTTTTTTTATTAAAATAGGGAATCTAATTCCATTAAATTAATGTTAATTTTATAATAAATAATATATTCACTTTTAAAAATCATTAAAAAAAAAGTAATAAAATTTTTTTATAAATCAACATTATTTTATACATTTCGAAAAAAGTTTTTGTACTTATTCATTACAAAGTTTTACAGAACAAGTATATTTTATATAATGAATAGCAAAAAAAAACTTCATGTTTTATACAATTGGTTTTCACGGAATTTGTAAAAATTCGTAAATTTCATATTATGATTTGATTTGTCATTAATAAAATTTATATTTCTGTAAGTTGTACTATAACAATGTTTTAATCGCTTAACTATTACGCATAATTATAAAAAAAATTATTCATAATAAGATAAGTGGAAAATTAATTTTTTTTTTTATTTTAATCAAAAAAAATTAAAAATTATTCGAAAAAATTTCAGTAACATTTAAAATATATTCTTCAAGATAAAAGAGTATTTTTTACAGTGTAAAATTGTTAATTAGATACGATCTTTTTTTGTGTAATCTGAAAATATACATAAATTTTGAGCGCTTTATGTATGTAATAAGGCTTTTTATATCAACTTTAAAAAAAATTTAAATAAAAATACACTTTTTTTATTAAACATTTATTAATTATATTTTTATTTGGCAAAAAGAAAGTTATGAACAATAAATATAAATACTTCATTTAACTTCTCCTAACTGAATAAACATATGTGCTGGATATACCTTAATAATAGGAAAAATTTTAAGGAGAAAATTAAAATTAAATGAGGATCTTCGTTACTTTCTATATTCATTGAATCACATTTCAACAAAATTTGATTTTTTTACTATTTCAAGAATTCAAATTTTTTTATAGATATTTAATAATTGGAAATTTTAACTTTGATTTCACAATCTATATTAATAATTTATTTGTAAATAAAGGTGCAGAATGCTCAGATTTTTTATCTATTAAATAAGAATATTGATAAATAAATGTCATTTTAATAAAAATCATGTGAATGAAAACTTGAGGGGAACTCCGTAATATTAGATGAATAATAAACTTTATAATTATCATTGAGAAGGTAAAAACTGTAATTAAAGTGTTTTTTTTTGTGATTAAATACAGGTTATCGTTTTTTCGAGCACAGTCTGCATCTCTTTTTAGTTGTTGAGCCTGTATTTTTTAATAATAGAATACTCTAATAAATTCATTGTTAATTTTTCATACGTTATATTAGAGAAAAAGTTGTTCCATTTAAGTTATTCTAATTACGTTAACAATAAACGTTAAGTCAATAATTAAAAATCAATTCATACTTTAATCGTTATATTTTTAATTGTAATGAAAAGTTATTTACATTATTAGGAAAATAAATTCAAATATTTTTTCACAAAATAATTCAAAACATTTTTTTCATATTAATTAGTATAAATTTACTTAAAAAAATTATAAAAGAGTAATGAAGTATCGTAAAAAAAGAAGAAAAAATTTCAATTCAATTAAAAATACCGTTGTATTAACTATATTACATAAATTTTAAAAATATACCTTAATAGAGATAACTCGATAAAATTAAGTAAATATAATTTTTTTTTTTTTTTTTTAGTACAATAGATTAAATACATGAATTGTAATATTGAAGATGTTGTTAATTTTATTATCAAAATTTATTTTCCATGTAAGTTTTCAATTTTCTGTCTTTTTTTTTTTTTTTTTTTTTTTTTTTTTTAAATTATTATCGATCAAGTATCAGACCTTTAATGTTGAACATGTTAAAAGCATAATTGTACAGTGTTACATCTTGGGCCAACAAATTTGTAATTGGGCTATAATATTTAGATTGAAGATCAAATCGAGAATACCGTAGGGCAAGTGCCAATCATAAGAAATCAAAGTTTTATAAGAATTAATCTGCTGGTTTTATTGGCGTGCACAACGAGTGTCAAGTCAAAAACTAATTCCTTCATGAGTCAAGTTCGGTCATTACACAAAAATAAATTGCCATTAGAGGGAAACCAACCAGTTCTTTGTTCCTACTTGCCGTCCCACACAAGCCATATGGGACACCTCCGAAATGAAACAAAACAAAGAAAAAAGCGCGCGGGGGCTGAGGGGGGGGGAAACCAGAGAGAGAGCCATAGCGAGGGAGCGAGAAAGTAAGAGACGGATAAAAAAGCGAGAAAAAGGAGAAAGAAAGGTAGTCAAAATTAGGCTTAACTTTGCCGGACGTAGGCGCACGCGTGCGATTTCTTTAAAATAGCGCGCAGTCGCGCCCGGAAACCGGCGCACTCTCACGCTCGCAATCTCTCTCTCACACACTCGCATTAATCCTCCCCAAGGCGATGCAGGGGGAATCCCCGGACAGGAGATTTGGCAACGTCGCAGTCGTTCGTGAAGACACGTGGCAGAGATCTATATATTTGTGTGGCATTGTACAATCGGTGGCGAGAGTTTGCGAAAGGGCTCGCAAAAGCCAAACGAAGACCGACTGATGTGTACAGCACGAGCAGAAAATATTGCATTTTGCATACATGGAAACATGTGCCTGCCTTTCAGATTATATACATATATATATATATATTTATACATACATATATATATATATATATATATACATGTATACACACATGTACGCATGTACGTATTTTTTAGTCGTTTAGGCCTCGCGTTTCGCTTATCATTCGATGTCTAACATTATCTCGAGCCTCTTGAGCCGTACTTTCGAAAGCGTTTTCTTTTTTCTGCTTTTCTACAAGAAGGCTCTTCTCTGCAATAGATACTTTTCCAGAATTATTATTCATTTATTGACAACCTACCTCTTTAAACTTAGCTGGAATTCAAACAATTAAAAATAACATCCTGTTTGATGCAATTAACATGTTATGGTTTTTTTTTTACATTATTTTTATAAAAAAACCATGATTGTTTGCCTTAATTTGAAATTGAAATTGAAATTTCATGCTAAATTTCAAGGTAATAATGCCAAAATGTGAATAACTTTTGTGGTAATGAAATAATCATTTTTTATGCTTGTCATAAAAATTTTTTTAAATGAATACTGGATGTATCATCGAGATGATAATGCAAATATGATAAACACGCGATTATAGATTTCATGCATAAATACTCAGCATGTATTTTGCCATTAATATTCGCTAATCTGGAAAGTGGGAATTTCAGAATAGTAAATACAAAGGAGTAGCTTTATTATAATATATTTCAATGGCAATATGGTAAATAACCTATTTTGTACCTAATTATTAAGGCCTTCGTTAAAAAAATCTAAATCTATGTTTAATAATCTGTATATATAATTAATAAATATCTTTTCAAAAATGTTATTTAACCGTAAATTATTATTGTTGATGATTTTGTTCAAGCTTCAAATAATTTTTAAATTTATTATAATTTATCACAAATATTATTAATGGCTAATGCATTTAAAATTCTTTCAATGATAAATTAAATTTTTAGTTCAGATAACTTAATATAAGATAAAAATAATTTATTTAAAGTTATTTTAGAGCATTATCTTACTTATGTAATTTGAATATTTTTTCAATGTACTTCTTTCAATTTTTTTTAGACTATCCAAAATATATAGTATTACAATTCATTTTAATAAAAAAATTTCAATAATTGTGGACAAAAAACCAAAAGCTTAAATCATTATTTTTTTATATGAATACTTCAACAGTATTTTAAAGACGGTACGTTAAGTTTTGGAAAAATAAATTTTCTTACAACGAACCTTTAGATTTCTCGTACATTAAAGAATTTAATAGATGTTGTTAATATATTTGTTTGTTCTCTTGATCTAAAGATATAAAAAAAATTTTGTATTTTTTTTTTTTTTTTTACTGTTATTATTATTACTGCATTACAATTATCAAAAAGAAGTACCGGTTAAAGACGTTAATTTGTAAAAGCTAGTGAATGACGCTAAATGTAAAGAGCGAGTTTTTGCAACATTCTTATTGCACAGTTTGCAAAGTTGATCATCGTATATTGATGAGTTTCCGTGCTCCTCGAATTCTTCCTTTTGAATAAATAGCACGACCTACTTTTCGTGGTTGGCAACGCCCAATGAGCTCTTCTGCGACTGGTACACAAATAAGTGTTTTCTATTCTTCTTACGGACAAAAGATTTACTCCAAAAGTCGAGATTAAAGGTGAATAAAACTGTGAATGTTTGGTTCAAAGAACGTTTAACACAATCTGATGGAAGTGCGTTTTCTCACATCATTTTGTACTATTTGTCATCTAGCGTTCATCCTATTAAAGATTTATTTAATAATACAAAGCAAACATGTTTACTATTCAATTTGAAATACAAAATCTGCAAAATATATTTTTTTAAATAATAATAAACAAATATTATTCCGTGACAACTTATTCAGTATAATAAACTATTTGTCTAATATCTACAAGATTTTCCTTTCTGTAGTAATAATTAATAATAATGTGAGTGCCTTGAAAAATTTTGTTTATTACGTTATCGATTTCAGAAAGTTTTTAATATTTCTGACACACAATTAATTACGCCTGGTGCATTTTCCAATTACATTTTTATTTCCAATTAATTGTAGGAATTCAACGCTGAATTACGGCTTTTTAACGTTGAAACTGCTTTAAGGTCACATTTAAAAGCACTTGTTCGGTTTAGCTCCTGATTAATTGAAAGCAAACATGGTAACTGCTACATGCATAGTTTTTTTTATTGTTAGTACAAAACATTACAAGTGTACGTATTTTTCAATGCTTTGAACCTTCGCTATATCAGACTTGCCTTACCGCTACTCTTTATCATATCAATAATTTTTTTTTTTATTAAGTTCGGAAATCTTCAAAGCATTTCTAATATGATAAGTGTAGTTTTCTAAATATATACTTACAAGATCATTACTTTAAATAAGATAGTCACTTGCAAATTGTTAAAAAAAATCTCTTAGGTTTTTCCAATTTCGTTGAATACGCATCATTCTGAAGTTCGAACTTTTAAAAAAAATACTGCTTTTCATAGTGTTGAATGTATTGAGAATATTTAAGGATTTTTAAAATACGATTTATAGTATTTTACATAACGAAACATATTTTATAAATAAATAAGTTGACATGTTGCTTTTAAATGTTATTTATGTATTTAAAAAAATGTATATCCAATCGAATGATTATATCAATAATTCATAATAAGTAAATCAACAAATGTTCGAAAAAGTTTAAAAAATTGTTTAATATTTATCACTATTGGTTCACTTGGTTTGCAAGAATATCCAATAAAAACTTGGTTCAGTGATTTAAATAAGGGTCGATGTTTATGTGAGTTGTATGAAAAAAATGCATGTTAAAAATTAAAATATTTTGGTAAAAAATCTTATGTTATAAAACGGAAGAATTGAAAGAAGAATTCAAAATACATTTTCTAAAAAGATATTTTTCAATTTTTATGAAAACTAATATAAGGATAAAAATAAGGAAAAACGTTAAATTTAGTTTCTTCTCTACGTTCTTTATTGAATACACGTTACGTAGGGTTTTTGTTAAAAAAAAAAAGTTAAATAAAGATCAAACACAAAATCTTTGCTCGTCGTAAAAATGCTTATTCAAATTAAGCTTGGACGACGGTATTTGGACTATCAGTCTTTTAATTATGATTGCGTTTTATTTTCTCTCGTCGATCATTACAAAATTTTATGACACTATGGTCGACTTTGTTAATGGCATCGTTATATTAATTCGCAAGTTTTCATAAAAGAAGAGGTGCTCAAACTATAGATAACCTTTTCATAAATCCATGTTTAGTTTTTAGAAAATAAGTAATAAAGTTCCATGCTGAAAATACTAAAGTTTATAAAATGTTTAAAAACAGATTTATAAACATACTACTTGATTCTTAAAAAATTAAATGACACGATGTTTTAATTTAAGTTTTACTGATAATACTAATTTTAACTTTCTTCCTGGAGTTTTTATTTCATAATATTTGCAGATATAACAAAAGTATTTGGATATTAAATTTGAAAACGAATTGTTAAACAAAAATAATCTAATAAAATATTGCAGTTAAAAATTTAAGAAATTAGAGTAGAATTCTTTATTATTACTTAAGCATTATTCATATTAAAAATAGTAAAGTGGAAACGGTGAAAGGGAGTGTCGTAGTATTTTTTGCCAATTCGTTTGTACGTTTGTCAAGTTAAAAACACAATTAATATTACATGTAATGTGTTTTGAAAAAAAATTTAATCGGTATCCGATACATAGAACATTTAAAAGCAATATATGTGTACCAATCACATCGTATTTTTAAAATAAATTGTTGCAATTACTTTTATAATAATCCGGTTTTCTTAATATAATTGTCCCAATTTTCATACAGTATATATATATATATATATATATATAAATATATATTACACGCAGAAACCTTTTGGTTTTACGACGATGTATTTTCAAAAAACAGTTTCCGTAAATTAATAATTACAGTCCCATTAGAGTGTAGTGTTTTTATAATTTTACCGCGATTTTGACAACGATAATAACACTTATCGGAATAAAGATTTTCATAAAATTTGTCTTAATTGGCATTGGGTAGGTGCTCGATAGTTGAGAGCGCAGGCTGAGGTATACCGCACCAGAAGGGATTGGATGGACTTAAAATTCGATCGGAGATAATAATTGGCAGGAGGCAGCTTATTTACAATAAAATGCACTTGGTTCTTGCAATTGGCCCGATTGGCAGGCAGATGCGTACCGGCCGAGTACTCGCGAGCAGTGTACAACAGCGGAGTCGGCGAATCATCGAGTCGATGATAAAGTCGTAGGGAGAGAGGCTGCCGGTGCCGTAGAGTAAGTGGGCTTGTCGAGCGAGTCGCGCAGACCCTCGCGGCGGCGTTAGAGCATTAGAAGTCGAGAGCCTACGGCCCAACCTCGGCCAAAGCTCTCGAGCATCGCGAGCGATGGTTTAGATAGGAAAGGACACAAGGAGGTCGAGGAGGTACTCCTGCGCGTGCACGCATCTCTCGCGAATTTCGCGCTCAAGGCGCAGGCGCACGCGTCCGAGGGGCAGGCGAATCCCCGAGTCCCGGGTAGAGCGCGAGTGTGTGCGCGCGGCGGCCCTAAGGCTGCCCTGACGACGAGGCCGGGGGGGGGGCGACCCACACAGGCGCACCCGAGCGCAGAGATCTCTCGCGTATCGCCTCGCTGCCGTTACTACACACGCCGCCGGGCTCGGTGAAGACGTCGCGGAGGCAGGCTGGAAGGGGCCCGTGCGCTTAGGTACGCGCCGAGGATGAGCGAGCGAGCGAGCGAGCGAGAGAGAGAGAGAGAGAAATAGGATTCGGATGGCCGGCAGTTCGGAGCTCGTGTTGCCAGGCGCTCGAGGGGCCACTGTCAGTGCCAAGGCAGCGGGGAGCCATCGCTCTCTCTCTCTCTCTCTCTCTCTCTGGAGCGCGCGCGGGCGCCCGACCGGCAGCACGCGCACGGCTCAGTCGCTCGCGCGTTCCCCGGGCCGTAGGCGAGGTTCGCCAAGCCGAGGGCTCGCGGTCGCTCGCCAGAGGAGGAGCCCGCGCGAGGAGTCCGCGATTGAGGGGCTGTCCTCGGCGGGGGGAGGGGCGCCGCGCGCCTCGGGGTGGATGGACGTGGTGGGGGCGAGTCGCCGGCCGATGGACGCGCCCGGCTTTTTCGCAACTGCGCGCCACCCGGGAGAGAGCCGCGATTGGCGGTGGCCCCGTCGGCGGCTTCTCTCCTTCGGCCTATACCCGCTGCAGCAGGAGCGCGACCGGCGAGAGACGTAATGCGTGCGCGGCCGCGAGTGAGCGGCGGCGGCGGCGGGGGGGGGGTGCCGGCGGCCAGAGGGAGGAGGACGGCCGCCGCGCCGGCATCGGACCCCGGAGATGCTCGTCGCCGTCACCGGTGAGCGGACCGGCGCTGGCGTCCTGAGAGGGAGACTGGCGGCAGTACGGCTAACATCGGGTCCACCCCTTTTCGCTCGGGCTCACGATGATGACACGCGGATAGTGGAACGCCGATCGGAGGTAACGATTATCATACCTATTCCGGCTTTTCCTTTGTTCTGCTTCTAGAGAGGGACACCGATTCGATACTCCTGCTCTTTTATCGTTTCCTTGCCACCTTTTTCCTTCGCTTTAACGTTTACCCTCCGCTTACTCCTTAGCGCGAGACGGTGAGAGACTAGAGTGTGCCCATGGAAGTGCCTCTTCCCTTACTTCTCTCTCTGTCTCTCTATCTCACCTTTTTCATCCTGTTCCTACCCATCTCGGCCCCCCTTTTGTTCATCGCATTCTTACGACTTGGATAATTATTGCAAGTCTAAGGATCGAGATCGCATCGTTGGCCGATTAGTTCTTTGTTGGTTTTACATGTTACACGTGTACATTGCTGTTCATCTCCCGGTGGATTCGATGACTTTTATTGCCAATGAGATTGCGTTATCGGGCTTTTTTCCTTGAAGCGTACGACTTATTAAATTTGACGCAATAATTATTGTCGATAATAAACGGCAGAGTCGACCTTTCGCTCGAGACGGATTCGCAATAACTGATGGCTACCAAATAATTCGGAGCATACCCGATTGACAAACAGCTTTCGCATTTTACAAAATGATTCTATATTTACGGGCATAAAGAGTCTTTAAGGGCTCCGTTAACTACGAAATATTCCGATTGTTTCGAATCTAATACTGTTACGAGGATTTAGCGTTTTCATGAAAATTCGTGATCAGCGATTAAAATACTCAAGAAATTATATATATATATATATATATATATTTTTTTTTAAATCAATAATACGGATTGTGTAATTTTTTTTATACTTTAGAATTATGACTCGCGTATATATAAATTTATTTTATGACGCCGGTCTTGCGAACTTCATAAGCCGCACAATTATACAAATATTGTAGATTATATACATATATATACATATATATATATATATATAATTTCTTAATAAAAAAACAGCAATTTACCAGTACCATAATTTGATTGTCTTGTACATAATTAATAACTACTTAATCGTGTAGTTAAGCATGTGTATGCGTTAAATTACGATAAATTATATTTCTTATCACCTAATCAAAGAATATATATTTTTAGTTTGCTCTCATTGTTCCTTTTTTTCTTTGATTAATCTGTTTCTTTCGTTTCTTTTTAAATCAACAAGTAACGCCTTTCGATGAAAAATAATAGCGTTTCGTTATATTACATATTGCAATATAAATCTCATTAAATTTGTTTAAATAATTACTCGAGAATATGCGACCTTTTTAATTTTCCTATTCTACGTGTTTTTTTCAATTATAATCATCATTATCGTTTTTGTCGTTTACGTTATTATTGAATCGATAATAATAACAATAACAGGCCTCTTTGTTATTACTGTAATACTACGAGCCATTGTAATTACCTCGCATAGAAAAGACAAAAGTTGCTTTCAAATACGGTGTAAAACAGCAGCAGGCTTCAATTTCGAAAAAAAGAACGAATTCGAAAATGGCCGCGAGTCTTGACTGGCGATCGTCCCTCCAAGGTTTCATTTTCGAAAGCGATCGGTCGTTCCCTTTTGCACTCATAGCTAAAGACACGTGGAGTGATGGAAGGCGTAGAATAAATTTAATTTTTACTGTCAAAAATCGAGGCGTTTTTGCCTGTGTAAAAGGACTGGTTAGTTTCGGATAATTATAACTGCGCTACGTAGAAATGCACGAGTGACTGGTGTGTTGAGGTCCTGCTTAAAAAGCGTATCTTACGAAAGAAAACTCATCAAAGCAGATATCCAATCTCATAGCTGAGCCGCACGCAAGCAATTCTATTTCGTTTTGTTAAAAAAGATATTTAAAAAAAAAAAAAAAGAAAAAAGAAAAAGCCACTTGCCATTAGCTCGTAAATGTCATCGAAGGTATCGATAACCGTTAGCAATGCTACAGTTCACTCTAACACTGCAACCTATACGTAATGTATTCTCCAAGATAATGTTCCTAAAAATAATGTCATTTACAATTGAAAGGCCGAGATAATCCAGTCGGGCATTGTTAATATTGTTAATCAAGTTTTTAAATATATATTCAGCAACTAAATTTTAACCTATTAATAATGGGCTCGCCTCGGTTCCGACTTTGCCGAGCAATTATTAAATGATAATTGAGTCGGCTGAGCTTCGCTCGCTCGTTCGAGCTTGAATAATTACTAACACTGGCTTATTAAATGTCCGACAATATACGCGTATGGCAACAATAATAAAAATAATCGTAGCCCCTGTATCCTAGCAAAGCTTAATCTCGAGCAATGTGCACACATGACTGTGGAAGCAGCGTCCGTCTCTACTTTTTGGTTATATCGTGGCCGACCTTGGCTTGTGCTGTCGCATTCTTTCTATCGGGAACGCGACAGGCGGTACGCGCCCGATAAGAGCTGACACCGCCAAATTACGTATCGTTTGTGCGTACGTCTCTCTCCCTCTATAACCCCCCCCCCAGCCCCCTTCTCTCCCTCTCTGCCTCCCCTCCTCTCAATCTTTATCTACGGGCGTGCGTGCATACGCGTCGTTGTATTTCCTCGCGCGTTCCGCAATACACCTGGACACTGCCCCACCCCTTACCACCTTTCCCACCAGCCGTTCCCACTCTCTTACCCCGGTTCCTTTATTCCAAATCCCAGAGATTTTTCATTACGGTCCGGCATCTACGACTCTCCTCTGCCTTTGTTATTTGTTTTGCTCTCGATTGGGATGTGCGCCAATTGTTGGGGGGGAGGGGGGGAGGGTGCCTGCCACCCTTCCCTCTTACGTGCGTTCTTAACTCAGGCGAACACATTTTTCGCGTTACAAGTATTATGACTAGTGATATATAAATCGCGTGACTGGCTTTATCTCTAGCCAATTTTCTCGCTATTGGTGAACAATTCAATTTACTTACACTAATACGCCAGCTTCACTTGCATTTACTGATAGAGTGCTAAAATCTGTCAATTTATCCAAGAAACAGTTGTGTGCGAACGCGAGAATTTCAAATTTAACGTCAATAGAAATCGTGGATAGTTTTTTTTTTTTTTTTTTTTTTTTTTTTTAATTAATCACTTTACGTCTACAAAGTACAAGAAGTACTGATGTCGAAACATATAATGTCTTCTAAAATATCACCAAAGCAAACAGCTTAAAAAATTTTTAATTCTATAAAATGCTTCTTAAAAATCAACGCAATAATCATAATCACACGAATTTGCTTTTTTTAACTTATGTTTTACTTTAAGTAGAAAATTATAATTTAGCTAATCATAAAAATTGGTGAACTACTTTTTATTAGTATTTTGGCCTCCTTTTAAAGAATAATGTTACAAAATTTCATTCCTAAAATATTTAAGCAGATAGCTAACAACTATAACTTTTTATCGGTTTAATGTTTTTTATTGCTCCCTTATTGATTTCTACAGGACATTAATGTATCTGAAAAAGTTTCAAAAAAGTGTATTAATATTTAAGTACTTGTCGAGTTTATGAAGCTGAATCAAAATCACTTACTTTTAAATGTATAATTTAATAGATATGGATGGTTATGAATATTTCCAATACAAAAAGTTATATATATTTTTTAATTATAACATAAATCAAGCGTATAATATGAAATATATATATATATATATATATATTCGTATAAGAATTTATCGCCAATAACTTATAGCTCACATTGACTCACCACTTAATTTATCTCGGAAGAACATTTTTGATTTCCTGTAATGTTTTGTGGTTTTCTTTCCTGCAACTCATAATAACACATAGCTATTCGATAAACCATAAGTAACGTAATCGAATCGAACCAACTTTACTTTATATCATAGTATAATTTTGATCAGCCACGTTTCTAATTAAAAATGTTATAAAAAAATAATTATATATACTTATAAATATGTATTTAAATATAAAATGATATTAATAAAGTGCAAAATTCAATTCGACCCTTTTAACTAAGTACTTTTTTTTATAATTTAAATGTATTTTTTTAATAAATGTGCTTAAATTGATAACACAATATTTACCTCTTAACACTGTAGGTGTTATCTCATAAAGTTAAAATAACTTGTTCTAATATGTGAAAACAGTTGTGACCGCTTCAAGAATTATTTGTTATCTTTAGATGACTTGCTTTTTTTTGCAGATTTAATAAAAAAAATCTCTAAATTTCAAGCTAGTTTTTTTTTTTTTTTTTTAACGAATCATAGATCTGTATTTAATAAACAATTCTAATTGTTTTAGCTTACTTTAATTAATATTCGACCAATCTTCGTTTATCAGAAACGTCATTTGACAATTTTAATAAAAAAAAAAAAAAAAAAAAAATTCCAAAATAAGTAATAATGCTAAAAATGCATAACAATTAAGATATTGACAAACGAAAATAAAAATTTGACAATATTGTTGTCAATCTGAGGAAATTTTGTACATCTCTAATGTGACCCAAGCACATTACATTGTCGACATTTCGTCATAGCTTTGACGCCCAAGAGATCGGGATTTATTCAAACGCTGTAGAAAACAACTAGACCGCCGGATCTCATTGGCGTAATAAGAAAGTCGCCGGCTAGCCGAGGCGAAAATTGAGACTCGCATATGTGTCAGCGCCAATATAAGAGCAGGGGCTCACAGACGGTGAGGATTAATTTATTTGCCTTTCTCCTCGCGCCTCGTACCTTCGCACGCGCGCATAAAAGAAATAAGCGTGTAGGTAAATAGGAAAGAGGCCCGATAGTCGCGTTCGTTCCAGTTCACGCGCGGCTCGATTCTTTCCTGGGGGCTAACTCGGCGCAATTTCGATTAACTTAACTGGAAACCGGTCGACCTTGAAACCAGCTGACTCCTTCGGATGAGAGGCGACGCGTGTGCGATGTTACGCAATTGCTTATAATACCCTGTGCCCCGAGAGGCAAAGAGAAATGTTGAGGCGCCTGGAAAGCAAATGCCCGTGTGCTTAAAGACGAGGGTGGTCGGTCCCTGTCGCTGGCCTTGTGGAAAATCGGATATAAGATAGCGGACGATCGATCAAGGCTAGATACGGATTTAGTTCGGAAGCTACCACGGCATTCGGACCCCAAGGATGGGGAGAGCGAGGCATTTAAAGGGAGCTCCTTGCCCCATCGCTACTGCAATTCGTTTCGTCGGCAATTCTCGATCGACCTGCACTTTGCCATCCAGTTATTGAATTGACCAATGATGGAATGAGCCTTATGGTGCGCTGTAGTCGCGTGAAGCTAAGACAGACTCTATGATAGATTGTGGCATACAAATATGATGTAACTTGTGGGGATTCTTATGACTATTACGCTTTCTAAGGGACAATTCTTGCTTTAAGAGATGATACCGAATGGAGGGTGTGCAATACGTGACAGATTAACCTTTCAGCTTTTATGATTTTTGTTAGCTTACAGTAATCATTTTTTCAACGTTTAATGTTAAGTCGATTTCTTCGATAAAGCAAAAATTTTCGTAGATCTTCGTAAAGATGCCCCCCAATTATTCATGAATCGATGGTGTTTAATTTGTTCGTGGCAATTCGATGATTTATTTGTTCATTTGCCGTAAAAGAGGTATTAAAAAAACGTTTTGCTATTTAATGCAAATACATGACAAATTTCCGGCAATAATTAATAGAATAATGACTAAGAAGTATTTTAAATGAAAATATAACAAGTCAAATTTTTGTTATGCAGAAAATTGAAGGTTGCAGGTTACGACTTATTTGTTCCTCCTCGGAAACATAAATTTTTAATGACGTATTTATAGGATATAGTTTGAACAATAATCAGACGTGCAAATATTGACAGTTTGTATGTAATAAGTTTTATAATATTTGTTAACCAAAGATAAATCAGCAGATACAAGACAAATTTCCTTCAAATTTAATTTGTGTATAATACTTATTTCAATTAAAATTTGTATTTATGTTTACGTTTAATTATTTTTCAAATGCATTTTTCATGTTTCAAATTGGATAAAATTGTAAAAAAAATGTCCAATGCTTATGGTTCTCCGTAATTGGATAATTAAAAAGAAATATTGTAAAGTAAACATTTTATTTTTTAATAAAAGATTTTTTGCACGTGTTTAATACAATATTGTAGAACATTATAAATTCATGAAATTTTTATTTATGAATCAAAAGTACCAGAACTGTTTAATTAATTGATTATTGTAAAATTAAGTAAACAAAAATCTAATGACGAAATAATGAAAAGCCGATGTCCAATATTTCTATACGGTATCTCTACAGCGTCAATTTAAAAAAACTTCAATCCTTAAATGACACACTTTCCTTGTGCTTTTTTACAAAGGTTTTTGCTTTATCGTTTCAGTAACAACGTCAAATTATCGAAGTGCCTTGCCTACCTCCATCTTTATTTACATAGTCGAATGCGAAAATAGGTCGGAAACTCTAGCGAAGAAAAAACTTATCTGAGAATTTATGTAGAATTAATTTCAATCACATGAAAATGAACTCAATATCGAACTGTACTCCTTGACATTTGGAAATCTCTTTTCGCAATTCTTTGATATTTTAAGTTTTGTTCTTGATGCTAAATAAGAAAAGTGTATCAAACAAATTTCATTAAAATCTAAAATTAAAATACTACTTTGCATTATACCAATTTTTTTAATTGTATTTTTTTCTTCTTTTTTTATTTTCTAAAAAGCGCAGAATTCAAATAATCTGCTTAGAAATGCCTTTACCGATCAGAAGTATTATATTTTTACACACATGTTTTTTTTATGTGACATTTGTATTTTTTCATTTACTTGCGTGAATAGCAAGGATCTAAAAAAAGTTCATTGCGAAGTCATTAAGTCATTCAACTGAAGCAACTATAAACGAATCGTTTAAATGAAAACTATTGAAACTTCTTCTATTCGTCCTTCTACGACAAACAAAAATGCCTTAACGTTGTCACATGCCTCTTATCTATTCATAATTAACAGATGAGTCTCTTAATTTGTTTTAAGGCTTTGATAATTGGTTTTAGATTGAGGTACTAAAAAGCTTTTTATTCATATTTTTTAAAAAAACATTTTATTATTTAAATACTTCAAAACACGTTGAGAATTGTCGTTTATATTTTAAACAAATGAAAGCGAATATAATAATAACAGTAAGATATAAAGTCATTGATTTTTTTTTTAACATTATGCGAAAATGTACAAAAGTAACAAATTCTTGCCTGTTATTTTGACACGCCTTTATTAAACAAATACATTATACTAACAATAATATTTCATAGAATTGACACATGTTTTTTTATTGATTTAAACTTCTATATCGCAAGCAACAGTATTGACAACATATTTTTCACGTTAAATTATATTGGAATATATTCATTTAATGATAATAACCCCAATGTAGAAAAACTGTGACATCAAAAAGCATCAATGTTTTAAAATGTAATAATCATTTTAACACTAAATAAGTAAGATTCATGTTATTTTAGATTAATATCATTATTGATTTAATTATATTCCTAACTATATGATAAAAAAATGTCAATACAAAGATTTACGTTTAATTTAATGCCTAGTTATTAATTGAGTAATCTATGATATAAATCATCTATAGATGTCTTATTAATTTTTTTTAATTATTTTAGTAATTTCAATATAGGTTGTAACGAAATTGCTAATAAATATATTAGAAATCCTATTTTCATTTATTAGTAAAGTTTATGTGCTTAATCAACCCCCATTAATTTACAATAAATACTGAAACTGATATAAAGATAAAAGGAAGTGTATAAGGAAGTTCTACTTATATATATTACTGTATTAAACCAATTTTCTTTAATTAAATAAAATTTTATTATAAATTAAAATTCTGAAATTAGTAATGTAAAATAAAGCGATATAAATTAAGAGATAATTAAAAATGGGACTTTTTTCTATGTTGTAGCGTACATGCCATAATTGTTTGAATAGTGATTGGTAAAGTGATTAATGCTCCAGAAAAACTCTCACTAATATATAAATATATGAATAGATTTTAAGAGCTCTAAAAGGAAAGCGTTTTACAAGTAAATGCATACTTGCGGATAATCAAACTAACTTAAATGCTCTATGTACCGACAGTCGGCACATTTGCACATATAATGTTAACCTTGCACCTTATGATTATTTGAAATACAATAGTTTAACGATAAATGAAAAAAAAAATTCAAGTTAAACATGAGTTTTCTTGCTAAATTAAAGTATAAAAGTTTCTACAGCGAGGAGATAAAGTAAGTAACTACAGATAAAAACAAAAGAAAAATATCGAGTTTTATCGTAATTCGCTCTACCCTACATTAGTACTAGGTAACACAGAGAACATGAAACAAAAGCAAAGTATTTCTCCGATTGGTTCGAATAATAAAACAACTTCTTTAACTTTTATAAATAATTTGTGAATAATTAAAAAAAAAAATTTTTTTTAACACATACTAGAAGCAACATCTTTATAATAAACTATATAATGACAGTTATAGAATTTCCGAGCTATATGAGTTGTTAAGATTAAAACGAATACACCTATAGTGAATTCACTGTTTTTTACTTTTATTTATCCTTTTCAAAGGGGTTTATAAAATATTGTCTCAAGAAAAAAAATCAAATTTTTAATGATCCATTATTACCAGAAGAACAAAGGAATGTAATAATTATTATTAAACTTGAAAATTTATATTTGAAAATTGTTAAAAAGCCTTTGTGATAATAGCATTACGAGATCTCGATAGCTTGTTTACGTTACTATTATTTAAAAACTGTAAATCCAAATTTATATTACTTTAACAGCAACCTACCGGGACTTAATAGAATTCAGACAGATTTTTTGGCCCTTAATATATAAAATAATGAAAGCGTAACGAAACTTAATGAGCTAATTTTATAATGTTATAAAGTAGTTATTTGTTCAAATTTTATTTATAGCATTCGTTTACATAAATACTTTGTAACATATTGTAATAATACACCTTTATTTAATTCCAAATAAAATGTAAATGATGTAGGCTTTTAAAACTCGTAGCTTGAACAACTTCTTTGGCACATTTAAAATTTGTTTGCAACTTTTTTAAATTTACGATACTGTTATACATACATTGAAACATTCTTGAAAAAATTTAGGTCAATCTGAACGTCTTGAAAAAGTTTTAAGGAAAATTGACATCCATCTTTGTGACTTCGAATATACTGTCTATATTGATTAGGGATTAGATTTAAAAGCAATTTTAATTAATTAAAAAAAAATGGAGACATAGAGATTTGAAAAAAAATTCATTCGATGTTTCTTTTATAATGCAAAAAACGCGAGCGTTGCATTTCCTTATTGTTCCAGTTAAATCGTCAATTTTGAAGAATAGCGTTATACATTTAAGAGATCATATCGGTAAAAAAAAGGTTTACTTTAAAAAGATGATGGGGGAAGAAGCTTTTCGCATAATATCCTATTCCTTTTACATTATGAAATTTCGTCAGTAACGTGAAACGAGAAACACTTGTACTAACATTTATGTAAATTTTATGCGTGTGTATATATAACAGCGCTTTGAATTTTTGTATTACAAGATAACAAATTTGAAAAGATTTTGTAGAATGGAAATGAAATACAATGAGAAATACATTAGACAGATTTGTATCTGCTAGCATTGTATATTTATCACTGAATTCTGATAGAAATAAAATTAGAGGTCGAAAAATGTGATTATTAATTAAGGGGGAGGGAGTTAAAAGCGGAAGGAATACCGCCTACGATGAAAAATAAATTTTTTTTTTTTTTTCAAGGACAATTCATCAGTAAAAATCAATTATTGGTGAATCGTCGCTGCAGGTTCCCTGATTATTTTTACAAACCACTCGGGCAAATAATAAGACGGATCGTTAGCGGGGAAAGGAGAACTAATGTAAAACGATGGGAAAGTGCAGCTAGACGGGATAATTGATACATTCAACGTAAAAAGGAAAGGATATTCCTGCTCTGAAAAAGAAAAAAAAGAAAAAAAAAAGTAGCACTTACACAGGCATCTCGGAGCGTATAAAATTGTTGAATCGCTGCGCGTGCCGAGGCTGACTGACGGTCGGGAGGATCCCCGGCGAAGGAAAGGTGGGGGGGGGGCTCGATGGAGCTGCCGAGGGGTGCATTTAATCCACTTCCAACTTCTCGCTCGCTCTCAATTGAAGGTCAAGGTTTTCGAGCCGCGCCCCCGGGCCCCTCCCCCTCGGCCGCCCTCGCGGTGGTCGCGTGCGTCACCGGTGGCTGGCGGCGGCGCGCTGAAAAACGCAGTCGTCCGCGGCAACGTCATAATAAATAGATGGCGTCGGCCTGCTAAGGGCGACAGGCTGCAGGGGAATCGTTGTTGCTACCGCCAGAAGCGAGAGAAGATACCGTATTTATAGCGCGGAGGAAAATCGCGGATACGGTCGATAGCGCGCGCGAATACGTCGGGCGACTGGGCCGAGGGCGGGAGGGCAGGCCGAGGGTAGTCGTTGCGCAGTCGACGAATAAGCCGGGTGGGGGGAGGGGCCACCCCGTCCGTCCGTCCGTCCGTCCGTGGGCTGCCGCTTTTGGCCCGCTTCCGCCATCGCGGCCGCAAACGTCGATGAGCCGTCCTCGGGCTCGAGCTCGCCACGTACGTGTAACTGCAGTTCGATCTCCCTTGCGCTCGCATCTGTGCCCCTACGCGGCCGAGAGCTTACAACGGGCTCGGTTGGCCGGGAGGGGGGGGAGAGGGCCCCCCGAGGGACGGGAGTTTACGCCTTATGGATTTGCGAGTAGGCGACGCGACGACGGGGGCCGGGAGGGGGGGGTTGGGTAGGGGTTAGTCGGTCCCTCCAACGGCAGACGAGCCCCGGCACTCGTCATTATCTGCATCGCGCGCAAGGGATTTCGCACGCGTATCCTGATCGAACGATAAGATTAAACGCGGCCGGTGTGAAAAGGTTGCACACGTGCTTACGACTCTATTAAAACGACCTCAAGCATTATCGAGAAGCAGATTTGTACTAGCATTGCTTTCTTATCTAAACATTTTGCGGCCTGTTATACCAATGTGCCGTTACCTTTTTCGTCTTATCGAACTGTTTTGGTCTTACATTGCCTGACCTGCCAGTTGAGGGAAACGCTGCTTTAATTATCAAGCACTTAATTGTAACCTAGAGAAATATGCATTTTTCGTGCAAAAGCCTACTTGAAATCTAATCTTTATGCGAAGCAGCGTAAATGCTCTTTATTTCATCATTTTAACAGGTATATATATATATATATATATATACACGTAAAGCGTCCTCTCTATTGATTTCGCATTAATGGCCTTAGACGAATCTTTAATTATGAATCCTTGTTCCGTATAAAACGCCGATTCAAAAATTACAAGCGCGTGTCGTATTTTGATTATTTAGAAAAAAGATTTATTCTTTGCGAAGAGATGGCCAGGACGTTACGTATCAGAATGGATGAATGACGAAACAAAAATTGTTAATATCGACGAAGTAGATAAATTAGAGTGAAGATTAATGTAGCGATGAAACAGAAGCCGGATAGATGCCTGAATTAGCTGAAAACGATGAGTTATTATATAAACGTAATAGCAGGAGTATGGAAGCAATATAATAGTCACAACACGAGGAGAACAAAAAATTATTTCAGAAAACGAAGTAACGAAACATGGTATAATGATCAAGACAACGAATGGTCGAGATAACAACGCGGAAAAAATATTGCCAATGCGAAGGATACCAAATATAGAGTAGCGATCAAGTATATACATATAAATCTAAGCGATAATCGGTAATAGTTTCTTCGGGGAAAATACAATTGAGCATTGAGCGCACAATCCAATGATATTTGTTTAAACAATAATAGCCCGAAGCAAGAGTTAGCCGGGCCGAAAGCTAAGCAGGAGCAGGAGCAGGAGCAGGAGCCCTATATTGCTGGCTTGGGAGTTAGAGGAGTGCCGAAGCAGGAGTTGGGCTCGGGCAGACATGCGCGAATCATTGGTTTGAAACAAACGGGCATTAGAGGCGAGCGCTGCCGTTGTTGGGCTCGGCCGAGGTGCGCGTGTTGGTGTGCACGCGTAGCCATGACACGCAGGATAAGCATCGGCTCTCTCGAAAATCAAAGAGAGAAGATTGCGAAAGTCCAGCGAGGCGAGAACGACTGGACGATGAGGCCGGAGGGGTGGATGAGTGACGGCCTCCTCGAGGTCATCGTAGAGCGCGACACGAGGAGAAGAAGACGCGTTAAGGGGGGCTCCTACGAGGCGGCGAGCGGCGGAGGCCCGCAACCTCGGCGGTTCATTGCTAGAAGGACGAGGCTAGATGACTAATAACGCGGGGAGTCGAGCGGGCGTAGATCAAGGTGCCTTTGTGCCGACCTCGTTGTGCGGGCTCTCTTGGGGATGGCCCGAGCCCTCTCCCGGTCCAAGGGGCTACGGCTGCAGAGAGGGTCGTCGGGCGACCGCTGGGAAAGAGCGCGCACCTTTATCCTTGAATTTGCCGGCCTCCTTCCCCGAGAGCTCCTCCTGCCTTTCGCCAACTGCTATAAGCCAGGGGCTGCTTCGCCGTCGGGCGATCATGCATTGCTAACAAATGCAAAGAGTGGCCGACACCTGACCGAGAGAAGAATAATTTCACTGGCACGGAAGCGAGGCACTTTTTACCGCGTATTTACCTTTTAACTGCACTGGTACCAGACAAGCCGGACATCCAAACTCAACCACTGCGCTCCGACGTTTGCCTTTTAATCTCTTTCGTTTAATAATGGTTGATCGACGTAGCGGAACAATACTGAGATTCCATGCGGCCATTTGCATAATATATTCGAAATAGTTTATATTATGGAGCCGGTAATGGCCCACTTCGTATCGTTTTAAAAAATTGAAAGGAGATTATGTGTAATTTATATCATAGCCGTGTGTATCTCATTGATTTAGACGAAGTTAATAACTACGGTCAAACACGCGCTGAAAGCTCACGTGTCTTAATCAATACCCTTGACTTTCTATCATGCATTTACCCTTCCTTCTTTTTCGGTATTTCTCCCCTTTTTCCTTCATTCCATTTTTCTTTCATCTTTTGCTATTTCTATGTCTCTCTCTCTCTATCTATCTATCTCTCTTATTCAATTATACAAATTGCACTAGGTCAATTGTAGAAATTAATTATTAAATTAATTCAAGTAAAACAAATGTTATTTCGTTACATATTTTTAATTTTTACGAACATTAAGGATATTTTTTGTTAATTAAATTGACAATTTTTTAAATAAATTATTAGGTTTGACTGCACTTTATGATTCGAGTAAAGACTATGAAATTCATATATATATATATTTTTTTTTTTTTTTTTTTTTTGTCCCTTTTGAAATTAAAAAAAGCCCCTTGACATTTACTTATTTACATTTCACAGATAAAGATAGTATTCATTATGAAAATAGACAGTGAAACTGTGTTTTTATGATTGAAGTATAAATTAAATAGGAAATTTCATGCTTGAAAGTAAAAAAGCTTCTTGAAAAAAAACATGCTAAATTAATTTTTATTTATTAAAAGAATCATAATAATTTTGTGTATATTAATTTGATTTATATTTAGGGTTTGTATACGTGTTTATATTGATCGTATTATATTGATTCAGATTGTGCTTTAGAATCATAGTTTGTGTGTATAAGTGAAATAATTTATTGATATTGAACGGTAAAATGAAATTGGGATTTCTTTGGTATTGTAATTTAGCAATTATTTTCAGAATTAAATGTACTACTTAAGCATATTATTAAAAAAAAATTTATTGCAAAAATATTTGCTTTACAATAACTGATAATTTTCTAATCATTAAAAACGAATTTAATTAAACTGAAGTTGATTAAAGTGGAAATTGATTAAAATGTACGTTTAATTAAGTACAAATTCCATTTATAATGTAATAATAATAAGAATTCTTGTAAGCGGAATTATCTTTTTAATTTAAATTCAGTATTTTTTTTTTTTAATTATGACTTTAGATGTTTAAATTCATATCTTATAGAGAACAATTTGCAAATAACAGTTATTAAATTTTGATTATTTCATTAGTAAAATTAACCAACAAAAATTAAAAATTGTAATTTCTACCGATAGAAATTATATTATTTGCAAAACGATTATATTAATAAATTTTTTATTCTAATATTTAATATAGTTGCTAAAAAAGATTAATACAAATATCATTATTAGCGATAATTTTTATAATTCGTGTGTAGTTGATAATTACCTTTAATAAATTTCTTCATTTTTTTTTTAATAATTTGCGTAACTTATTAAAGAATAGAACTCTTATATTAGTTTGTGTAAGAATGACGCAAACATTTTTTGCCTCCACACAACTGAGATAAGAATTCAGCAGTTTTCTATCACAAAATATTTACAAAATATTTTGTTTGATATTTTTTTAAAGAATAGCTGTTCGAGAATACTAAAAAATTTTAAATTGAAAAAACAAAAAAAACTATTCCTAAAATTATTGATTTTGTAGCTCTTTTATTCCATTTTTATGATAATTATAAAATATACAAAAGCAATGTATGTTTAATAAAAAGATATGGCTCATTCTGAGTAGATTAATTAAAAAAAATAATAATATTTAAAAAAACGAAATTTAGCACTATTATAAATATGTACTAGATGCGTAGCTACTTTGAAAAATTAATATGAAATATCATTAAAACGATCGATACAATTTTATTACGCATGAAAAACTACTTTCAAAAAATATTTTACTAAAACAATAAATTATTATTAGTTTTGAAATAATACCTATTACTGATTTTTTTATTCCAATTTTAATGATGATGCCCTTTAAAATAATATTTCATTTAAATTTCATCAAAAGCCTGGAATACTGACAAGCACGATTCCTATGCATTCCTTCGGTTCTAGCGCAGAGCACAATTCAGTTTATTGACACTTTTACGACAAATGCCATTACGAAAGAATGCAGCACCACCTAATAAAAGATAATAAAATATCATCTCGTTTCTCAAGCTTGCAAAACCGGAAACTGCTTTCCCCTAGCCATCGGTGAACGCGGCGGCAGCCTTGTTTACGTCATACGCTCCATATTCGTTTTTTTTTTGTTTTTTTTTTTTTTTGTCTTTCTCCTGCTGGTATTGCGCGCGTGGATCGCTCTCGTCCACCTGGTGAACTGGTTCACTCTCGTGACCTTGGGAGCGATGTAAGGTTGACGGGCAAATTCGATCCCCCTCCTAGCCAACCCGTCCCTCTCTCCCTGCTCCGCTCATCGCGATGCTGCGGACTCCGAGCTAAAGACGCAGATTACATTTTCAGCCTTGCATCTCTCTACTGCCGCTACTACTGCTCTACTCCTCTTCCCTCGCAAGTGAAAAATTAGACGTAATTCTAGATCGAATCGCTCGTATGAAGTAGGTTTCGGTAATTCAATCGTGCGAGCTAAGTCGATTTCCTTTAAAACTGAAACTGAGCAAAATTCGTAGATTCTTGCTTGTAAGCATTTGATTTTAAGCTTGACATTTTTAATCCAATATAATGAATTACGTAGAATTCACTTATAAGTGCATTTGGTTTGGATAGAAACATTCGATATGGCTTCAAATAATAAAGAAGCATCTTTTTTTTTTATTTTGATGAATTCTATCTACAAATATTTGATTAGATAAATCTATTCTACTATCCCGCAATCTAGAAATTTTATTTCAAAGCTATTATTATAACTATTTAGTTATTTTACAAGAACTCCGAATTCCAATTGCTTTAAAAAAAAATACTGTTTAATATATACGAATAGAGTATGTTTACGCTTCCTACTATACTTGAAAACAATTTCATCAGTATTCGTTCATATTACTCGAAAATAATCTTTGAGTTTATATTAGTGATTACACAGTGTTACGAAAGAAGACAATCGGAAACCAATTATAATTCAAGTCAACAATTTAAATTTTAAAAACTGAATACTATATGTATGAAGAGTACAAAGAAAAAATTAAATTACGTTGCGGACAAATACATGTCAATTTTAAGTACTATATAATTAATGATATGGAAAGTGTGTATATTATTACTTTATAATTGGAAATACTTTAAACTAAAAATAATTTGAAATACATTATTTTCATTTAAGTAAATTTGGGCAGATATAAACGAAATTTTTTAACTGACTTGAATAAGAATTAAATTTTTTAAATAAGTTGGTATTTAATTTCACGTTTAACTTGGGCTACGTGTAAGGATTTTTATATTTGATAAATGTATATTCAAAACAAAAATTGCTTTTCGTGCATTCTGATGAATGATTAATAAATACTTTTTTGATATAATATAAATATGAGATTTGGTAAAAAGAAAATACATAAAATTTTATCATAAAAATTTTTTTTTCAATCAATGTTGTTGCTACAATAATAAAAAATTATTAAATTTAATTGCTTATGTAACATTTATATTCCTTTTAGGTTATTCACTAGCGTAGAAAAAAACAATATGTAAAATACATATTACTGTCAAATATTTGCTAATTAAAAAATTTTTTACCAACAGTCAAACTTATGGCATACGCATACTCAGACCATAACCTATAAAGTATGTAGTCTGATTAACCAAACATTTACCATTTCCCTGACGTATTTATAATTTATTAAGTATAAATTAATTTGCTTTGCTGAAATATTTGTAAAGCAATAAGTTCCAACTATTATCTCATGTTTACATGTTGTATACAATGACTCAGAGTTTGTTTTCACAGTTCCCCAAAATAGTAGTGCACAACGAGAAGAATGTATAAATAAAACTATACACTATTACGTGAAACAAAAAGTAATAGTAATAAGTAATAAGTACATGAAACAACGCATAATCCTAAGTATTTCGATCCATGTGATCGTAGATTTAAAAGATCTAGTGAGTCATATTGCAAGTTTTACAGGGTCGAAAAAAACATAGTATTGTAACTAGCAAAATGAAATTCCTTTGGCCACATTTAAGATAATAAAATAATATTTGAAAGTTTGATGAAAACTAAAAGTTATATTCCGTCTTGACTAGACTATCCATATGAAACTCAAAATTATATTATTGTAAGAATTACTTAATCAATCATAATTTCACTATAAATTCTAATCCTTAATTAAATAAACACGTAATCATTAAATTATTAATATACATAATTAAAATTTATTGTACGAAATGGGTATTATTCGGTTTCGATATATATATATATATGTTATTTTAAATGTATAAAAAAAATAATTTCATAAAGGAAGAGTATATACTTTTGAAATAAATAATTTATCGAATAATCGTATTATATTTTGATTTGACATTAATATAATATTAAAAGAAATTACTTTGTACCTTTGTACGATTGCTGTGAATACGATCTTTTTAAATAAACAATCGATATACTATTTAATTGCTAAAGATAATATTACAGAATAGTGACTTGTTTCCGTAAGCTTTTAGTTTATTAGTCTGTATAACCTTCCAAATGCTTTATCGATCATGAAACTACGGTATGTGAGGTATTTTCAATAAATATATATATATTAAAAATGGGCAGCGTTTCTATTTTAGAAATTGTCTAATTATTTATAAATTCGTCGAATTAGTCTTTAACAAGCCTAATAGAAAATATACAATCTATGCGCTGCATAAGCATACAAGAGCTCGTAAATATTTATACGTCTTATCCTTGAGATAGATTTGTAACTACGCTAATAAAATGATATAATAATAATTATTAGCACAAAAAAAACTTCAGTAACAATGGCTCTTTAGTTGAAACCTTTAACAAACGCGCCATTATAAAAGTAGACGGTCTGGTCAACTCTAACGTTTCAAGGCATTTAAGAAATATTGTATACAACGGGTTTAACATCATTTCAAGTCTTAAAGCAATATAACAATTAATTTTTGTATCGCGAATCGTAGCACATTTGTTGGTCGGCCGATAGCGATGACGTCAGGTTATGTCGGGCTCAGAGAAAAGTATCGGCTCACTTTTTCATAACTTATTATTATTATTATTGTTGTTTTTGTTGTTGTTATTATTATTGTTGCTGGTATCGATGCTATTACTTCATGCCAGACGTAAGATTAAAACCAATAATTCAAGTGGATGGTCGATTTCGGGCCATAGGCAATTACTCGTTCAGTTTGAATATATTGTTCATTTGTAAAAAAAAAACAGGGATCTGCAGTTCATTAAACTAAGAGACCCAAATTTTGGCACCATTAAGCAAATAATATATCTATATGTATATGTATATATATATACTTACGTGCTGACGATATTATTAATGCAGGAATTTATACGTGTAAAGGTTACATTAAAAATAGACTACATTGAATTTCTTCAATATTCACTTCATCGTGACATAAATGATGAAAGTATAAAAATACGATAGAATATAAAATGTTTATAATACTAATCTGTAAAATGTCGGCTTTACAAGGGAATTTTTTAAGTTAATATTTCTTATCGAATTTGATCCTTGTTATTATCTCTGCAATTTTTTCCTTTTAAAAATGAAATAAACGCAGACATACAGAAGATACAGGGTAGAAGAAAAAAATAAAAGCATATCACACAGCACATTCATCTCAGCCTGTAAAATCCTAACGAGTCGAGGATTATAATTATTCGGGCCATTTATTACTCCTTGATCGCCCGCTTGCCCCGGAGAAGCACAATCGAAGACTCGCGTATGACAATAGCTGCGAGCAAATCTTAATGCATCAAGTAGTATTAAGCCCCCGAGCACAGGAACTTACCGTCGCTATTATTTTAGTACATCTCGAGCCCAAAGCGTCGCCCGGTGAATCATAACGTCGTGGCTCTCCCGAGTGCTGTGCAATACACAACCATAAGCGCCGAGTCTCACTGGACGTGCAAATAATACATCCTAGTGCTGGGAGCGCTTTTATTTTTATTATAACTGTTAAAATGCGCGCGCGCGCCCAGAGCGCAAAACGAACGGGCATAATAATACAGCCTCGCGGACTTTTGCTAATTTGTTTCTAAGCTTGTACCTTGTGTCTTGCATTTTGCAGTGATCCGCTTGCATTGCGAGTCCGAGTCATTTAAGATGGACCTCATCCTAGACATCAACAGCTGGCTTTATCCCTTGGAATTGGGTAAGTTGTATATTCAATGTTACTGCTTTGCCTCACCTGAGCTCAGTAAAATGCAACGCGAAAATACGAATTATACAGTTTCACGCACGAAAATCCATTTGCTCTCTGATTAATTTTGATTTATATTTAGATGCATTTGTAGCTAATATTAATTATCAACTTATACCATCTTATTAACATCATACCTTTATTACATATATTTCAAATACATATATATATATATATATATATATATATATATATATATGAGTAAACGCATTTTTGAAAGTTTATATCAGCATTAAGAGCTGCGTTATAAATTACCAATGCATGACCAGTCAAAACTCGTGACATAGAAATTGATAAAAAAAATTGCAGAGTATTCTTAGCGTCCAAGTCATACTTCATTCACTTATAATAACAAAAATTTTATTACAAAATTTCAAATTTTATATTCTTTTATATACACTTTTATATATAATACTGCGGCTTGAAGTTTGAAATATTATCTAGAAAAAATTATGATATTTTTATTTATTAGATTTTACGTGATTTTAATAAATAAATAAAAAATCCTTCTTAGTATCTCACATTTATAATATTAATAATGCTTTCTCGTTATGCAATCCAACAAGCCTCTCATACAATTACATTTAAAAATATTTTATTGAGTCCCGGTAAATAAAATTTTTTAATTTGATAGTTAAGTATAAAAAAAATTTGAAATAAATAAATTAAATTTAAAAATGCTTTTTTTTTATTCAAGGTCAAATTACCGCTTTCCTTATTCTACGCCTTATAAACTTTGAAATAAATATTTTTTGGTGATAACTCTGCAGTAGTAATTTATAGCTCGATCGTATTAGCTTAAAAAATAAAAGAAACTTCTGAGTACTTCTTGGTCATTAAATATTTTTATTGAAAACTATATATCAACTATATATTTTTATTTATTAAATAAAATTTTGTAATATTTGCCACGTCTTCTATATTCTAAATTTTCAGTTATTAATTAAAACTTTAATTTTTTTTTAGTAGCAATCATAATGTTAACAAAAGTTTTTAAATCATACAAAATTTGTTTTTAATATAAATCTAAATTTATTCAATTTAACGCTTAAGAAACCGATCTCATTAAAAAAAAATAAATTTAAAAGAATTTTAATTTAAATGCAAGCATTTGGATTGAGATGAAAAAGTAATTTAAAATGTTTAAAAAACATTAAAAATTTTAAGCAAATTTAATCTTATCTTCATGATATAACATGTACTTTTAGTATTGCTTCTAAAATTACGAATTATAAAGTTACATCCCTGTCCTTTAACTTAAGTCTGTGCATTCTTTTCTTCTATATACGATAGCAAACTATTTATTAGCAGTAATATTTTCTCTTATTAATAGTATAGTATATTTTATATGAAATTTTTTAATTAACAAAAAGGGAAATAGACAGAAATAACTAAATTTATTTTGATAATTTGAAATTGAAAAATACGTGTTCTAATAAATTTAAAATTTAAAGGTGCATTTTTAGAAATTGTATTGTTTTGAAATCTCCATTTTAAGAATTCGTAACTCATTAAGCTTAAATTTTTCATAATACTAGAAATCAAAAAAGCGAATGGGTTAAAAATCAGTTTAAAGTATAATAATTTAGTTATTTATAGCAAAAAAAAATATAACTAAAAATTAAAGTAAAACTTCGTTAACAATTTGAATGCAGTACATATTAAATCTTCTAATAAATTACAATGTCTGTTAAAGATATGAAATAACTATTGCATTGAATGAAATTTTTTTATAAAATAAAATTTTTTATTTATGTAATAAATTCCTGAATTAAAAACAATTTTTAATTCGTATCTAGTTCAAATACTCGTTAATAAAAGATCGTAATTGAGAACTGATAAACATACCTCATTCATAGTTTATTGACAATAATCACCACGTCAGCGTATTATCAGTTATAGCCTATACTAGATGAATAAAATAAATGATAAGGCTGGAAAAATTAGAATGATATTTTATTAATAATCAATTTTATATCAAATTTTTGCACTATATATTATATATTGCACAAATTCCTATTTGATATAAACAAATTTTTATTTATTATAAGAGTATAAGATGTAAGGTATCATATAAAATTTTTAAATTCCTTAATCAAATTTAACCTGTAAAAATTGGTTAAATTTAATTGCACCAAGAATAATAATGTATGAAAATATATTATAGATGAAATTACGCTTTATAAAACAATGTAGTTTTATTTTGAATTTAGGTTAATATATATTAACAAGCTGCGACTACCAAAAACATTCTTTAGCAGCTATTTGAAAAATGTGTTTTTCGAATTTAATCAAAACGCATTAGTAAACATGTTCAGCTTACCGTGAAAAAAATTCAAGATTACTCTGTACAATAATATTGAATCTGTAAATTTAAGACAAGCATACTGAAAACATAAAATTTGATTTGATATTGAAGCAAGTATTTTTAAAACAGTTGTTAGAATTGTTAGACGTAACGTTTAAAAATAATTACTACTATTATTTCAATTACTTATCGAATGCTAACTTTTAATAAAATTATTAATTAAGAAACGGATAATTCATAATATAGGTTGTATCTCTTCGATAAATATTTAAATAATTTTAATATCCTAGTCCTTTAAATCAATTCCTATTCTTATACAAACAAATGTTTAAACAAATTTGAACCTATTTATAAAAAGATATAAATATTTTCGCAAAACTTTTTTAAATTCATTTAAATATTTAAGTATCCCATAATTGCATTAGTTCCTCTTAAATTAATTTTAATATCCATTACTAAATTTAATGAAAAAAAAAATGTTTTCGTTTAAACAAAATCTATGAACTCTAAATAATATTTATAATGGTAAGAAATGAAAGTCAGCATTAGTGAATACATCAAAAAAATGAAACTCACATTTAATACTAACAAAATAATTGAAATTTAAAATGAATTGTTTATTATTTTATATTGAAACAGTAAAATAAATCAAAGTTTAAATTATATTGAAAAAATCGGTTTCATATTATACATAGGAAAAATTGTTATTCAATTTATTATGGCAAAATTTATTATACTAATTTTTTACGTTACAGAATATAAAATTAACGAACGTAAATTGAATTTAATTAAAGAATGGTCGATTTAAATATTTATCTCTAAAGTATAATTCGCAATCATATTAAAATCTATAATCTGTGCAAATTAGTGAATATTATATTCTGTACATCGAATCATAATCATTTACATAAATAAATTACCATTCTGAAACTTTCTAATATATATTGTTTATTATAAAACAAATTATCTTTATTTCCGACATGTAAAGTCGTACAAAAGTCACTAAGTCTGATTTGAAATTTGTTTAAGAAAAAATTTATTATTTTTAATTTAATGTCCAACTGAATTGGTCATTTTTTCAGTAATATCATAGAAAATTTACGTGAGAAAAGGAGATTAAGAGAGAGAGAGAGAGAGAGAGAGAGTGAGAGAGAGCTGTGATGGCTGATAGCCTATAATTAACTTTTTAAGCAGGAAGCTTTAAGTATTCCTACATATCACACACACCCAGTTAGGTAGTAAACTGAATTAGACAGTGTGGTACAACGCGATCAATACATAAAAAATTGTATAAACAGATATCGGTATATCGTACAAGTATTCAACAACTTTTAAATTTGAAAAGTTTTATAATGTTTTTTATTTATATAAAATAAGTTTTAAAGCAGCTGCTGAATTGCGTATTATTGACTATTTGCGAGGAGCAGAAATTCTGATTCAAAATATTTTTGTCGGTATATAGTCTATGTAACGAAGTTAAGTAATTAAATTATTATCAATCTTTGCTTTAGACTTCATTCATATAACTAATGTCATAGTGTCATATCTCAGGATAAAAAATGATTAAAAATGGAATAGATACGAAAATACAGATAATATTACGAGGTGATGCATATTGAAAATGTTTATGTTTACAAATTTCATATCTTCTCAGTACCCTCTTTTAATCTGATATTTTCAATGTCATTTGAATGTTTATAATATTAACTCGCGTTGACGCATAATCCTTGCAGTACATATTCTAGGTAATGGAATTATCCCCTCTTGGCTTTCTGAGATAATTCTAAGGTCTGTTGCATCCATCCCCTTCTGCAATAGATGCGGCGCACGAGCACTTTTGTCTCGATGCGAAAGTTTATGTGCATCCATTAATGACAACATTAAGATTTTTATGAAAAACGATAGAGATACATTAGAGCTACACTTGGTTAAATTAGCTCATGGTATACGTTGGGGGGTGAAATTTGAGCCGAATTTCGCATAAACTTAGTAAACAATTTAGGATTGTAAATTGAATCATAAATTCCTGTTGTCTTTATGTATAATATTGAACTAAGATCAACGTTACAATTAATATTATTTTTTAATGTTCAGTACACTCTCTTGATATATAAAATATCTTATATTAATATTAGTTTAAAAGCGAACGGGAATAGATTTTTGAATTTTAATTCTTTCTGTTAGAAGCTTCAGGGTTTACAAAATTTTAATAATTCAAACGATTAATGTATGTGCTTAAGCAGCTATTACTTTATTTCGTTTAAAAAAATGTTTAAATTTGATTTAAATGATCCACATCGGTTTATCATAATCTGATAAGGTGTGTAATATAATCGAGGATGCTTAAAGTTAGTGTAAAAATCCATCGATAGCACAAGCGAACATAATAATAATCTTATTCTTGATCGCTACTCGCTATTTATTGGCTTTGTTTTGCTTATTGGAGGAAAAACCCGTTTTTTCGTAAACCTGAGTATATTAAGCACTTATCGTTCGTAGAGAAGAAGGTAAGAGAATTCAATGCTATTCGGCTATGATAATATTGTCTGCGGATGCAGCATAAATTTCAGGCAGTTCTAACTCTGGAAAATCCTATCGCTCCAACTTTTGTTCATCAATAGTAGCTCGCGATTCGAAAGTAACAAAACTTTTAATACCGATCGTTGGTAGTATCGAAGGTGATAAGGACACGTCAGCGTTGAGCGTTGCCGTTGACGAAAGGTAGCGAGCAAACAGAGCGTTCCGGCTTTTTTAAAGATCCGCTTGGGCATACACGTCTACGCGCGCGCGTACGCACACCTGCATCGAACGCCACCCACTCGGCCATGCCGACAGAGAGAAAGAGAGGCGATTCGCGTCGACCATACTTCGCTCGCCCAGGCAAGCATCGAGCGCCGCGCAAAGGTTAGACAGAGGCAGCCAGAGCCGGACTCGGATCCTCTCTTTCCGCCTCCTACCTCCCTCCCTCCCTACCTGCCCGCCCGCCGGAACCGTGACTCACTTACACTGATGCTGCGCGATTGTATTGACGCGCGCACCGGACCGGAGTCGGAGAGAGCGAGCGCGAGTGGACGTCCGGGGCGGGGGGGGCCGGGGAGCGGCAGAGGTTGCGCGAGATGACGCAACGAGCGGGGCTGCTCCTCTCCCTCCCTCCCTCCTGGTCGTGCCGTAGTTCGTTCGCTCGCAGCTGCGCGCGCCCTCCCTCCTGCCCCCCCTCCCCCACCTCAGCCACGGGCACTTCCCTCCGGCAAGTTCAATGCCAAGGTCATGGCGGCGCTGCCACGGGCAAGCGGAGCTGCCGCCGCGGTGTTGTCCGCGGGACTCGTCCGAGCCCGGCGGCCGCCTCTGCTGCACGCGCTCTTCTTCCACCTTCGGCGCTCCTGCCTGGCTGCCCACCTCGTGAGGCGGCCGGTCGCAGGTAGCCACCCTCGGGACCACCCGGAGGTCTGCTCGCTGCTCGGCCCTCGGTCGGCGAGGGGAGCGGAGGAACCTGCAGCGGGAGCAGGAGCGCGGAAGCTTCGAGGCTCGCACCCCGTGTAGAGGGCCGGGGGGGAGAGAGGCCGCTATCGCGTTTGTTCGTGTGATTCGTGCGACCCCGCGATGGTCGATGCACCGGCACCCGCGACAGGCGGAGTGCAAGAGCACCGGCTCCAGTGAGACAGAGAGAGAGAGAGAGAGAGAGATGAGCTGCACGCGATTGCCCGGCCGGCTCGAGCCCCGAGGGAGAGAGAAAGCGACGGCACCGTGAGTACTTTTGACAAATGTTCCCGATACCTTTGCAGAGAGATAAGCCATTAACAGCCCCGATTCCTTGTTTGTCAATTGCGGATCGAAGGAGTGAAGGTCGTGCACTCCTAAGGCGACAGTTTCGTTACGAGCCATCGCTATTATGGGCATCCGTTAAGCGCGAGCCACACGACAAATGTTCGACCTTTTTCAAGTTAATGCCGCCGAGCTACATTATCAGTATTTTGCTTCTTCTCCTTCACGGGCCGGATCGATTAGTGACAAATATTTTTTATGTTTACCTATCCAGGCATGACGAGCTGATCTTTATTATCGTCAAAAGCTATTCGTTGTTCTATGGTTAAGATGTATGCATTCGTTATTTTTGGCTTTGACAAATACAATGTTTTAAATGGACTTAAAATAAGAGCCGTTTAATAAAACTTTTATCTTTAAATGATATCTTAAATGATACGTTGAATAAGAATTTTTTTTTTATTAAATATGATTTATCAAGCTTAGCTTTCTCTATTTGTGCATATCGACTAATGAAAGTTGATACTATGTATACATATACATACTTATACATACATATATACATGTTTATATAAAATAAATGTAATATTAAAGGGTCGAGTAGCAGTTTCATAATCCTAATCAATGGTATTAAAAAAGTTGGTAATTCTTTTTTTTAATATCAGTAATCTTACCGTTGAAAAATGACAGTATGATATGCATTCATCGATAAAAATATATAGACATCGTATAGATATCGATCGAGTTACATAGATTGAAAAGTAGGTAAAAATCTTGTTTCTTCTTAAATTATTATTAAATTCTATAATTATTATGATTGCTTAATATATTAATCATTAACAATCTTCTAGGTGTAAAATTTAATATATGCCAGAAATCATGCCTGTGAGCAAGAGAAAAATATCGCATTGAACGCAAATTGTAGCACAGTGTTATTACAATTTAATCTAATTTTATTTTATGTAATTTTAAATTTTATTTCGAGTAGCATGATATAATGAAAAAAAGATAATATAAATATGTGCATTATATAAGTATTGATTTTTATCTTCAGAATATTTAATGTCATAAAACGCTGTTGGCAAGAATAACAGCTTACGTAGGTTCTCTTTTCAACATTCATGTTTATTTTTTTTAAGAAAGAAATTTTTTAGTATATACCAGAGACTCCATCTCAAATTTCACTGAATGACCATACGCGTATTTTTGTTAACCGTAAACTTATGTAAAAAATCAGTATTGTAATTAAGTTAATGTTCCAATTATATTGTAGTTAGGTTAAAAAAATAAAACTTTGTATGAACAAAATTTATTTTGTTTGTTAAATGTAATTTTGTCTTTCTAAGAAAAATCAAAGTAAATTCAAAGCGATTAATTGAAATAATACTTCTTAACCTGTCAAATATCTAACAAGTAATTCCATTACTTTGAAAGTTATCCAGAAGTTAAAAAAGTATCCCTATAAGTAGAAACGAAAATAAAATGTAGTGTAACGTATGAAGTAAGAAAAGGAGTATGATATTCTGTTTATTGATGCAGCCAAGATAGGCAGGCTTTGCATCAGAGCTATCGATGCATTTTTTTTCTTTAATGTTTGTTTGTAAAAATGACGGTATCTATATCATACTTTGTCTATATAAAATCATCACTAAAACTATTATTAAACCTTGGGTAGATCAATTCCTTGAATAAAAGCACCCGTCGATCTCCATTCGTGAATAAAATAGTACCTCCTACTATTGAATTGCGCACTTGATTAAAACTTTTAGAATAAAGTTTTAAAAAAATCAAATTGAAAAAGTTCAGGCGACATTTACAACAATCTCAATATAAATTTATCCCGAATACTAAATAAATATTGCAAAAGAAAGATCATAGATATTCTTAACAATTATTTAATTAATTTAGCGTTTAATAAGTATAAAGTAGAAAAAATTTTTGTCGAGCATTTAGAATACAGGGTAAATATGCATAAGTTTCAAATCACAATAGTTTGGTAAAAGTTAAATATACACAAAATCAACAATTACAATACATCGAATCGACAAACTCAATAATTCGAAAATAATTAAGAGATTAAATATTTTGGAGAGATACGCATGCATTATAGATAAATAATTCTAGCCCAGGAGCTACATAAAAGCTTTGAATTTATTTGTTAAATTATGCTAAAAAATTAATACTTTCCTATCTAGTTAAGTAATTGTTCATGATTTATTGTTTTAATTTTTTATTTATTTTATTTAAAGTGGCTTATTTATCATGAAAATAAAACCTCCAATTTTGAGAACATTTTTTAAAAACTATTTTCTCTTTTACTATCATTTATTTTGTATTCACTAAGTAAAGTAGGTCAAAAGACTGCCATTCGATATCGTAAAGACATTAAGTATAAAACGAGTTAAATTTACTGAGCTAACGCTCAAGTAGCGATAGTTCAAACTCTTCGTAATCACTTACTAGGTTTGCTAAAATAGATTATTGAAAAAATACGTCTTTTTAGTTGACTTAAACGCAATTCACTTTTATCAGCACTCAAAAATTACACAAATACAAGAAGAATCAATCAATTAAAGTTAATAATTACTTAAAAGAGTGTAACTTAGAAATACAACCTTTGTCAAGTATAGCGATTTTTTTACATTTTTGGCAACGTTAGCTTAATTCAAATTTATCGTTGATATTTTTATACCAAAACAATAGAATAGAAAAGGTTTTATGCTTAATATGCAATGCATAATATTTTTTAGTGTGCTTTCTACTGCACATCAAATATAATCTTTCAACGATACTATATAACATGATAATATATAACATGTCTATTAATAATTAATTCTTAAAAAGAATTTTGTAGAAAAGTTAAAAATTATGAAAATATAGAGACGATGATCGACGAATGCGATATTTAAACATGAAGATATTTTGATAATAAATAAATTTAATTATACGTTTATAATTCAAAAGTTTTAAGAGTACCATTGGTTTACACATCCATCCATCCTATCCACTATTGTAATATTTATGAAGCCATTTTATTACTTTATATATTTGAATAGGATGATCTTTTTTATATTGAGAAGAAGAATTGCCTATTCGTAATTTTGAATGTGCAATTGCAATAAAAATTCATTTTAATTGCAAGAATGAGAGAGTGTAAAGTTTAAATATTCAACCAATTACGCGCGTAATATCAAACGACTTATTTAATTTTTAGAAATGATCACTTGGAGTGCGCAGCTGATGTAACAAGGTCATTCGGGACTTAAATTGGAAAATCGCTCCTTTAATGTGTGCGCTTGAGTTTCTGTTATCGACGTATATTAAAGTCTCGATCGAGTGTGCTGATTCAAATCTTGGAGCGTAGCCGAAGATCAAGATGAAGTAGATTTTAAATTTTAATTGAGTTGGAAATACATTGAAATTTAAGTTATGTCAAATTGCATTTCTTTTTATTGATACTACATTATTCTTTAATTAGTTGATAGTTCAAATGGATCTATCAAATGTAGTGTTGGATTCTTTACGAAGAAAAATGATTTATAGATACTTGAATAATGTGCACATATCATATATGTGAAATATTTTACAAGTACAATTGCATTTAGCTAGATTAAATTACAATTTAGTATAAATATAAGTTTTATATCAAAATCTCGTTTTATTGACTAAACTTATGTCATACACAACAAAAGTTTCAATTGAGATATTTTATTACTATTAATATATGTATATGTATCTTTGTTTTTTAAATATCTTTGTAGGCAGATTTTTTTTCTAATCTTATACCGCTGCAATCGATATATCTTTATACGACATTTTTGTAATAATAGCAATGTGACCGGTACGTTTTAAGAACTGATAATAATTGTATAAATTTTACATTAAATCAATGCTTTTTAATTTCAACTGTCGTAATTACAGTATTTGGATTCAAACTTTTTTACGACATATTAATTATTTTTTATTTAAATAAGTAAGTACTTGGAACTCTATATAATAAAAATAATGTATTTAGAATTAATTAATATAGAAAGTATGGTATTTTTGGTAATTTTATAAAATATAAAAAATACAACTATATTGCAATAAGATCACGCATTTTTTATGAATAGTATTAATTTTACATTTATACCTGTATCGTAACGAATAATTATTGCATTAAATATTTGTTAAAATGCAATAACTTTGGCATAATTGGACTTCTGAAATAAACGATCTATGCATGAAAGTAATATACTATAAAGAATAATTGTCTTTTGATGAAATTAATATACGTACGAAGGAGTAAGAATAGCGTCAATTCTTCAGGCGCGTCGCGCCCTTTTAAAGATGCTAAAGAGTCGTTTTTACGATACAAAAACGTAATTGAAAAAATCGTGCAAACAATGATTTTTAAGTATTTTTTCTTCAACTTTCCAATGTGCTCCAATTTTCAGTCTGGTAAATTTTCCACCTTGAAAAATACAAAACGCGTTACAATTCAAAATGTATATTTTGAATCTTTTTTTGATGGCCTAAATGTAAAGATCGTCTTTTTGTTAGGTTGATAAAGGTTATTTCAAAGTAGGACTTTTTTTTCGAGAAATAAAGCCTCAAAGATGGACGCGCACACGCCCGTCGGGACAAGCTGCAACTTACGTCTGAAATGTGGCTTTGAGCTACACTTCATGTAATTTAATAATTTGTATTTTGTCTAATTAAGTTCATTTGTATGTTTTATAAGGACTTGTCGTAGAAATAGAAATTTTCCTATCCTTGCCGTTAACTTTGATCTTGGCTGTCTTGTATCATTTTCAGTCTTCTTTTTCAGTATAATATCGTTTTTGGGTTTTTTTTTACCATAGAAAATATTTGATAATTGTCAGAAAGTGAAAAATTTTTAAATTTCATCATATTTTTTTTATACAAGAATGAAAACATGATAATTTGATTTCCCTGGGACGGTTTCGGTGTTATCAAATTTTGACTTTGATTCTAAGTCCATAATTATTAAGTCATATTTCATACAACGCCGCGCCCATGTTTGTGGCTTTATTTCTCAAAAAAAAAAAAAGAAAAAAAAATTCTATTTTGAAATAACCTAAATCAACTTAAAGAAGACGATCTTTCGACTTAGACCATTATAAAAAGAGAAAAAAAATTAAAAATACACTTTTTGAGTTATAACGGGTTTTGTATATTTCAAGGTAAAAGTCAAAGATTTTGAAAAACTTGACCACGCCATGTTGAAAAGTTGGGGAAAACAGATATTAAAATCATTGTTGGATCGATTTTTTAATTAAATTTTTCCATCGTGAAAACAACTCTAACGATCGCTTTCGGAGGGCTGACGTAATTTTTACCCATGTGCGTACCCACAGCTCGTTATATTAAATTAATTTAAAAACTCATCGAGTCACATTATAACGACGGGCTTAACGATGGGCTTTCAAAGAATTGGTAGCCAAGGATGGGATGCCGCTAGTCCTAAATAGCCATTAAAGATCGATAAGCAGTAAAGTCGTATATACAACGATATGTAAGGCTCGTGGTTGTATTTTTCTGCTGCAGGTGATAAATTTCGCCTGGTCCTTGCAACGACCCTAAGGGAAGATGGATATCCCGATGGCTGCGATTGGAATGTCGCCGAAATGGAAGGCGGATCCAGGGCAAATTCCTTCGAGTATGTAATGTCCGGCAAAGTCTACCGGATAGAGGGCGATGAAGCTAACAACGAGCCGAGCAGTCGACTGTAAGTGCAAAGCCATCTTCTTTACTCCTCGCTTCGAAATCATCGAGTGAATCTTTGTCAGTTGCTCTTATGAATACGATATCTTACAATGCGCATTGCAAATAATCACTTTGAAAAATGCCCACGTTTGCTCCATCCCGTTATGGTTTAGCGAGTAGTTTATACATTTTTCACTATCGTTAAAATAAATATTCGATGGAAATTACTTATTGGACTGAAAGGACACTTGTCATCTATAAAAACAACAATCATAATAATAAAGAAGAGGATGCGTTTTATGGTTCATAAAGTTTTCATTACAGCTGCGAGATTGCAGTATTCAATTATTGCACAACAAATAAACGAATGAAAAAATTGTAAGCGCGATTATAAGGGCAGCTAATGAATGATAACTATGTGAATTCGAGTCACTACATATTTCAATGGCATTATTCATAAGTCTAATATAGCGCATTAATAGAAAATAAAGTTATCAAAATCATTGTGCATTTTCGCTTCATCTTTCGATTTTTTTGTTTTTTTTTACAATCATATTTTATTACGAATGTTGAAGTTGTTGCCGAAAGTTATCGATTTGGATAGATATATATTTTATTATAGCATTGGAGGGTAAGGGTAAATAAAATGTTTTTTTTTAATTGTTATTTTTAGGGAACCGTATTTTGACAATGATATGTTTTTATAATAACGCTTGAGAAATTATGCAGACATCGATGTAAATTTAATGTTTTTTTTTTTTTTTCATCGCTGCTAGAGAAACGTTAGATTGCAGTGTAGTATTTTTCAATGAAATATAAATAATACATTTTACTTTTTGTCGATATTTCCCTCTGTCAAAGGTAATTAATTTATAACAAATAGTAAGAAGTAAGCCAAACGTTTGAATAATTTTATACAATAATAATAACAAGTATTAGTTGAATTTCATTTGTGGGCGTAAGAAACAAATAAACGTAAAGATACCGAATTAACGAGTTCTTTATATAACTTGCTGATCCACGGTATTTTTTTTTTGCTGAAGCCCCAAATATACAAATCATAAAACGTTTTCTTTTACTCGTACGTCGAACTAATTTCAGCTTTGCAACGTAATACTTTGATAATCAGTAGTTGTTCACGGCGCATTGACGTTGTATTAAAGCGAATGCGAATGATTAATAATCTCGTAATAATAAACTTACTGTGGAATAACATAATGCAGACGTAATAAATGCTTTTGCAGTTCAAGTCCATTTTTAAATTTCAAGAAGCCAAATTCAGTAGTAGATGCACTTTTATTCGAGCTGTAAGAATGCTAGTAGTCTTAGTTTGAAAATGAAAGTACGAACGCGTAATTAAGGGCAAGTGCCCTCAAGATGCAGCCGCGATAATAAAGGTCACGGATGCTTCCGTACAAATTTATCAGTGGTTAAATACTGTTTTTGACATCATGCGAATGACAATAGAAAAAGCGACGAAAAAGGTTAACCAGCACGAAGCACTTATTAGCAATGATCTTTACAAAAGGCAAAAGACAAAAAGACTACTGTGTGCCGCGAGAGGCGAATTTCCGAAAAAACCTGCGCCGCGCTCGAGCAATCGGAGACAAAATAATTCAGTAGGACATTTTTCAAAATGGAAAACGCAATTACCCGCTATTAGAGTGGCAATGGTCAACGGCGCACGTTAGAATCCACTGCCATTGAGTCGAGCATTATCAAACTCAATTAAGTATCCCATCAATCAAGAATGATTTAACCTTTAGAACAAAGGAAAGCCACCAGCAGCCCAGCCCCCGGCGGTTCCCCGTAGCGGCGTCCCGGGCTCCCATCATCTCGGTGCAAGTGACGTCAGTGCCAATTTTTCCCCGCCTCGTCCGACAGTTATATCCGCCCGGTCGGGGGGGGGCGGCGGAGGGGGCATAGGCTGGGGAAGGGAACGCCGGCACGTCTGGTCCGGGCGTGTGCACGCGATCGCGGAAAGTCTAGAATCGCCCCGACGGCGCCGCCTCCCCCCAAGGGGGATGATGACTCGGAAGAATTGTGCTACGTAAGGTATCGCTCCCACGTGCCGTGAGGAGGAACCTCCGCGCAATGTAGCGTGAGCGACTTGCCGTGTATTCGTGGAAGATGGGCCCGGGTCGAGCCGCTCTCGGCAGGTGCAAATTCTCCCCGACACTTTGTCCAATCGGAGATATATCTCAATTGCCTCGGCCGAGCCTGGCAATGGGCTCCCTGTGCATTTCTTACCTTGACAATATGTTAGGCTACACCCTATCGCCTTATCGGCGCCGAGTGCCTCAAATTTAAGCTTGACTTTGATAAAGCTCCAAGCTCTCTTGGTCTGACCTTTTTTTTTCCATTTCTTTATTTTCAATTTTACTTCGACGGCAACCAATTTTGGTTTAAACTCAAATACTTTTCTTTTTTTTTTTTTGAACTGCTTGGCTGTAAGATTTATTTTAAAAATTTCAACACGCTTGTACAATTTATTTTTGACTTTTGATACAAGATCTCCAATTACTAAACAACTGCCATTTTTTTTCTTTCGTGTCTCTATTTACAAATGTAAGATGTTTTTTTTGAAATGGTATTAAAAAATATGCTTTTTAAATATACAATAGTCATAAATTCATGCCTGTAAGTTTTTTTATTCAAACTTAAAGGTTACGCAAGAAGGTAACAGATTAAAGCTAATGCTCGTAAAATTTTCCCATAGTAGTGTAAATATATTCTCATTCATCAGCCATTAAAATGGCTAAATCTCAAACTGAATGAATATTAAGTTTAATTTAGAAATTTTTAATACTATATTTTATTAGGCTGTAGCGTAAATAAGTGAAATTTTGATGCAGGAAATGTGAATATTTTTTTTATAAAATATATGAGAAATGATAATTTAACTTACCGTAATCTATGCCCATTTTCAATTTTTTTTTTATTTTGTCTCATTAAGGGCAAAGACATATTTATTCGCACTTGTAATATAGTACTGTTATTATTTGTCACTCGTGGGAATAATATTTTGAATTAAATTGAAGAATGTAACGTATATTTTCTCACTGAAAATTTGAAAAAAATTTAACTAAGCAAATGAAATTGCGTTATAATAATGTTTTAGACTTTTTTAAATCCTTATAACTTTAAACTTTTTGTTTAAAAGATATAATATCTGCATTATAAAAATGATTAATAACTTATTCATTTCTGAACTCACGTCAATCATCTATAATACAAATATCTGTTGTTTGTATTATTTGTTAATAAAGCAATAATTAAGTATGCTTTAACTAAATATATATGAAAATATAAATATTTATTTAAAATTATCTGTGATTTTTAGTTTTTAGCTAATCTTTTTTAAATCAATTAAGTTACTTAATTATTTTAATTATTTAATAGATGATTTAAGAACATTTTTATAAATTTTATTCGGTTTCTCACAGATTATAACAATCACATTATAATGTATTGACGCAATTTAATTACACATTAAAAACTGGTACCATTTATGTCCCATAAAAATATTTCATATCGAATAAAAACATTTAACTGCTTCATGAACTTTTACTAGCCGTAAAGTTTCAAATCCTGTTCCTCGTTTTCATCTACTTGTTGCTGACTTCGTGTATCACAAGGAGAATATCTGCATGCATTGTTAATTCATTTAGATTTTTGCGATGGTTAGGATGACTTTTCTTTTTCAATTAGAAAATCTGATTTACATAAACTTATAAAGGATTTAGCATGTTTTTTTTTTCTTTAATGTTCTTCCACTCATCATGTAAAGCTAATGTAAAAAAACAATAATTGCAGAAATTTGAATAATGGTTAAAATGATTTTACTACGATAAAACTAATTTACCTTAACTAAGTTTTATTAAATTTAATTTTTATTACAAAAAGATCTGAAGTTTTTTAAGCGTAAATTTATATATTATGATAAACTAAGATTTTTGCGAACTAAATTTTCGTAATTATTATAAAGTACATTTGGGCTTTGAAACGACGTGCTATTTCAATAAAATTGATCAATTACGGTTTTAAAAAATTGAAAAACATGTAGGGAGACACATGAGCAATACACATATTTATTTCCGAGTGAAACTGAAGCGGCTTTTAGTCAGATATTCTTATAATTTAATTAGGGAATATAACATTTCGCCTTCCTGTTAATGTACACACAGACTTGAAAAAAAGAACAAGATAAAGGACTTAAAAGAAATTGAAGTCTCTAGGAAAAGAGGAGAAGGAAGGACGGATCCCACAAGACCGCAAATGCTTAAAAGACGTCCCTCGCGACCCTCGTCACCTCAATCTATTTCTCTCTTTCTCCCTCCCTCCCCCCTGTCCCTCCCCTACTCCTCCCCGTCACCCCGTCTCTCTCTCTCTCTCTCTCTCTCTCTCTCTTCTGGTCGATGGAGACCTGTCTCACAAGTGTCACAACTCCAGCAGCAATGGCAATGGTTGGGACGTCGCGAAAGACGACACGTGTAGCAGCAAGAGCGAGGCCGAAATTCGCGTGCGACACGAAACGGCATTTGTCAGCGGTCAGTTTTTGCGCGCCTAGCCGAAGCCGATATGCCAGTCATTGTATTATGTACGTATGTGTGTGTGTTTGCATAAGGGTGGAATTCGTACTCTGGCCTATAGGAGATCCAAAAACAATAAGTTCCAGATTTTGGCAAATTCACGCATGTATTTTTTGTGCCAAAGAATAAATAAATTAGAGCCATCTATTAGGGATATCTATCTTACCTCACTATTATATAATAATCATTCCAAATGATCACAAATATAAGAAACTCATCTGCACGGGTGCGCCGAAAGGGTATTCAAGAGTTATTTATTATTAAAAACTGATTAATTGATGGCAAAGCATTACTCGGCAATGGATTTATAGTTAATTCGAACATTATTTTTTGTACAAGAAAATGTGTGCTATTCGATTATATAAAAACCTTACAGGGTGGGTATCATTTTTTTCTTACTATTGAATACTTGAGCCTTGTTTAATATACAGCCTAATGGAAAAACAACAATAGTGTAAACAATTATTTAAACATTAGAAGCGGTAAATTATTTTCATAAGCTATGAAAATTTACTTCATCGAAAATCATTTAAATTAAGATTGTTCTTTTAAATCCTATAGTATAAAGTAACTACAAGTTTAAACGTATTAAAATCCTCAGTCCTCAGAGTCCTCAAAATTTCAGGTCGCAGCTATTTTATTCAGTATTGTTATCACGTTGAATTGGGGGCACGCATTCAATGATGCAATATACATATATATATATATATATATATAATACTTTGGCAATAATATTGCTCAGTTGGTGAGTTAAGATTACTGAATACTTCTTGAATCACTTTTTCGTTTAAATTTTTATAGAAAATTAAATATTTTTAGGCAAAAACGAATACAATTTTGATTTTAATGGCCATCAAGATGTTACTTATACCATTTCAAGTAAATTTAAAAAAAGCATTCAAAATCAATTTTTAGTAATAAACATATCATTTAATCGTATAAATGCAAGAATATTGTTAGATATTGTATAATATTTTTCATGATTTTAAGTACAGTTATAAATTAATAACGTTTACTATAATTTGTTTAAAGTTGTGTATTATTTTATAATGATAAATTTTAATATCACAAAACCGTAGTTTTTTGCAAAATATGTCAAATCATATATTTCAACAAAATGATATATACTAAAAGCTGTACGTTTTATGTTCGTGGTTTTAAAAAACTTGTTTGAGTTTTGTTTGCACAAAGTTTCGAGTTAAAATTATGTATGTTAAACAAAGTACAATCTTCGTTTAATTTAAAACTGTCAACTTCATATATTATAAATTTGCAGATAATTTTTTTTTTTTAAAGCAAATATAGGAATAGCAGCTAGGTAAAAGAAAATGATCGAAATAACGAAATAAGTATGAAAAACTGATTCCAAAAAAATTTCTTGTAGAAGAGAAAATTTTTAAATCAATTTTAATTCGAATATTCAGAATTGAAGGAAGCAACTGTTATAGTTATAGAGCGAAACTCATTAAATTTTTAAGTGCTGTTAAGTGAAATACGTATAAAGTATGTAAAGTCAACTAGAGGGTATTTTTTGCAACGTTTTTGTACGAGCCAAAGACGAAAGTCCGTCGCGCGTTAAATTTCCAAATTGTCAATTCTCTTCCACGTAGTTCTAGCGGAGGAAAAAATATGCACTGATAGCTTAAATCTGCGTCTAATTGGTTAAATATAAATAAATAAATAAGTGAAATATTTTGCCAACTAGATTGTAAAAATTTAAGGGTCGCAAATTCGCGTTTTAATTAGGTTTAGAGGTCCTAGTCTCTCTCTCTCTCTCTCTCTCTCTCTATATATATATATATATACACAGATATCCTTAACTCTTTTTCTTACGTGGCGCGTCATTCGCAATTCCGTGAAGATGAAAGTTAAAAATGAAACAGCGGAAAATCAGGGTCCAAGTGCGAATGAGAGAGAAAGAGAGAGTATGCGTGTACGTCTGCCTGTGTCTCGTACCGTCCTGTCTATATATAGACATCGGTTTTATACAGGAAAGGATAGAGGGAGGACCAGCGAGCGCACCGAAAAGAGGGCGAGGGGAGGGCAGGGTGGAACGAGAGAGAGAGAGAGAGAGAGAGTAGCACGTGCGCGCGCGTGGCTCGACCTTGAAGGCCTTCCGTCCTTTGAGCTTCATCGATCGACGAGCGGCACGCGCACGCCAGAATGAATAGCGGTGCGTCCGCTCGCCACGCCGAGCTTCCCTCTCGCTCTTCCCGGCCGACCGGAGCCCTCCCTCCCTCCCCGTGGCGGCCAATCGCGAGAGCCGCCTACGCCGCTCCACCCGCAAACAACTGCACGGCGGAAATTCGAGAAAAGGCTCTCCCGCGCGCCAAACTTTTAGCGCTCGCCCTCGCCCCGACGACGCGGATGCTCACGCTTGTGCGGTTTCAACCGCTCGATGGAGACGCGACGGCACATTTCCACAGGAAATTGTTGTAGCGAGGCTCGCAGCCGTGGTGGCGGCGGCGGCCGGGAGATTAGTTTTCGCGGCCGGAGGGGCGCGAGGTGCCTCCTCGACCAGAGGCAGGTTCCCCTTTCTCGAAGAGAAATTTTGATTTATCGAGGTCAGGGAGGTGCCTGCCGGCTGCACAGCTGCCGATAAAGTCAGGCCCTCTCGCTCCGCGTGGAACCGGGCGGCGAGGGGCCCCCCGAGTCCTGCGGCTTTTCCGCCGATGGCTCGAAAAACTCGGAAAGGACAATGGAGGAGAGCTCTTAAGTGTCGATCGGCTCTTCCTTCCATTGTAGAAAATCCCCCTCCCCTTTTCTTTCTTTTTTTTTCTTTTATAAAGGAGACGTCGCTTGAGATTACTCTAGACCGTTATAGACTCCTCCCCTACAATCGAGCCGAGCCGAGCCGTTTAATTGTTGTGTGCTCTGATAAGCTTTAACCTCGTAACTTTGATAATATGTATCGATATTACCTACCTTAGAAACTTTTATTTACCAATGCATTTAATTTCATTTAAACAATGCGTTTGCAGATTGACGGCCAACGTTTGGCGTTCGTCATCCTTAACGTACACTCGGGAGCCTATTTCCATTCTTAAAGATTGTCCAAATGCATTTTATGCAGTTTTCGTTAGATCTCCTGGTGTACTTTGCCGGATCTTTATCGCTTCAATGACATTCGAACACACAAGTTATCAAGTACTTTGCTTATTGAGTTACCGATACAAATTTACAATGAGCAAAATTCTGCCTTAGTTTAGTGAAATACACTCAGTTACGAAACTCTTATCGGCACTTGGCTATTCCCCTAAGGTGATATTTTAAAAGGATTTTAACATTATTATCCAGTATCCTGTGGTGAATTTCATCAATTTGACTGCCGCGCACTGCTGTTAAAAACGAATTATTTCAACCAATTGATTTGAACTTTGAGCATTATAATTGAAAGTCGATGCCAGGCTGATTCAATAAATGTTTATAATGTGATATTATGATTTTTAAGATAAGAATTAAGCCCGTGCACTAGAGATAATCGCTTAGCGGAAGAATTCAAAATAAACGTAATCCATATTAGGAAGAGAGGTTGATCTGCGACATACTTAAACGGTATTAATTATCATTCAAGCTGTTAAATACTGTAGCTCGGATGAGCAATTTTGAAAAGCAAAGAAAATGAGAATAGGAATAAAAAATAAAGAATAGAGATTCGAATGGACCGATAAAGGACCACGTTTCCAACTCTCGGGCAAAATAATAACGCAGGACACAGCCAATGAAGGCGCGCGCACGCGTGTGGAGCCTTGACAATTGTCCTAGAGGCGCTTTGAAAGGAGGATTCATAATTGATTGCAAGGCGCAAATGTACTTTGATTGGAAAAAAAAAAAAAAAAAAAAAAAAACCTAAAAATCGTAGCATAATTTAATGATAGTAAGATAAAGCGAAGGAAGCAAAACACAACACATGGGATTGGAATTTTTTTTTCTTTTTTTTTTCAAGGTACGGAAGCGAAAGCCTTGTGCAGTCCCGAGGACCACGGAGGGGCGATGATTCGAGAATGACACGGATTGACGATGTAGGAAAGCCTTTCATAAGCCCTGGCAGCGTGATAGCGAGGGGTAAACGTAGACGCGGGGATGCACCGGGGCCGCGGGTCTCGAGCCTTCGGTGTCGCGGCGCGTCGGTAAGAGCGAGTGCTCGACTCCCGGCGACTGCCTCCCTCCCCCCTCTCCCGCGGACGAGTCCACGGAGGGCCCGGAGCCTGCCCGATGAGCCGCCCTACTCCCAGCGAGGAGGAGGGTCTGCGGCTCGTCTCAACGATCAGGACCGCAGCCGGACTCCAATGGAGGTGTTCGCCCTCGGAGAGCAGGGAGCCACTCTGCGTTCACTCGGTTGATAAAGAAGCGCGTGAACACAGCTGGTGGTATCTCAGTTTCCCGGGGGCGCTGGCAACCCAACTGCGAGGAGGCGCCGATCGAGAGGATCGACCATTCGCCAGGACGCCGGCCACTACTGCTCCTCGCGGCGATGCCCCGACGAGGCTCGTCCGGTCGACGGGGCCGGGGCATGACAAGGCCCTGGGGATTACCGACAATGGCGAGGCCGTCCCCGGCTCGGCGCGCCTCCTCCTGGCTCCCGTTCTCAAAAGGCTCTTTATGCGCGGGAGCTCCTCTCTTGACTCTCGAGCCCTTGGCCGCGCGTCCGATTCCGATGCTCGGCGGGCCCCTCCGCAGGGGAGGGACGAGCCTTTGGCGAATCCATTCATTGTCCTCGATGGCGATATACGCCTGCGCGATTAGCGTACTTGGAAATGCAAACAGGCCAAGCCTTACACTCGGCTCTATTCATCCTTCTTGCTATCTTATTATTTTATCGAGGGGAAAATTATTTGTTAAAGCCCAACGCTCGAAGCTCTTTTATCGAAGGCTCGAATTTCGCGAGTCGGGAGTCTCTTAGCTCGTTTCTCGCTCCCGTGGATAAGTAACGAGCACTCGCAAGTTTCTTTCTAATGCTAATAGATGGCAATCGCGGCAGCAGTGAGCATTTAATTTAATCAGTTCTTTATAAATATAAACGCTTACATTTTCACCAATTAGAAACGGCAAATTTAAAAGCTCGACGTTCGGTGACTACGATTGAAACTTTCAACGTTTAAATTAAAGCATTGATTAATTTGAAATTGTAGGTGTAACTACGTGTTATAAACTGTTCTTTTATATTTATAAAAAAAATTAACCTTTTATTTAGAAACTAATTTTAAACTAATGTTATGCAAAAACTGCCTTTGCTTTCAAAGTTTAAAAACATACGCAACAGATGTTCCCTGTGCTCACGGTGATCGATTTATTACATGTACAATACAACATTCCGGCAGATGTAACATACAAATTTCACTTCAATAAAATTTTGTTTTGATTGCTTAGCAGACATAAGTTAAATATAATATAATTTTTGTTTTTTAAAGAAATAAATATTTTACCATAGAAAATTTAGAAAGTGTATCGAATTGACTTACCGCACCCAATATTTAGGATTATAGAGTTGACAGCGACAATATTGTATAATATGTGTATCATACAGCCGTTCTACTATTGATAGTATAGAATTGTTATACCTGTCATTGTTATGTTTCCTTAAATAGCTACAATGAGCTGATTTAATTTAGTCCATACTTGCATAATGAAACAAATATCTGTTGTTCATTCAAGAGTCTGATGAGTCGCATTATCAGTAACAAAGTATACATTTGAGAAAAGTGGAGAATGCCATTATTATCTGACCCCGTAAATTTACTCTAAAATAACCAAAAAGTTATTAAAAAAAGAAACACCAGTATCAGCAGTTATTAGCTAATTACAACACTAATGCAAACTTTGTACTTTGAATATGCTTAGCTAATGTAAATTATTTAAAAAATGTCATTTGATTGTAGCGCAAGTAAGCTATTCGTTAATTGTTGATTCAATGTTTTCAAAAAGACATCGAGTAGAGAGCTGTGAAAAATTTTAAATTGAATAAAATGTTATGTATAATGTATAACTTTACATTAGAAACTGCTTTGAAAATTATTCACGTCTAATTTCCATGTAAAGTATTTGAACAAAGTAATATTGAACATAACATTATCACAGTATTACAAATCATTTATTAACACTCCAGTTGATACATCCAAGTCACCTATTAATATCATTAGCATGTATATTCTTTCTTTAAGAGCGACAAAGGCGCAAATTAACGTCAGTCACGCGCACCCATGCAGAAGGATCCTGCTCTCAAACTAATGACGCCAGCCATACGCCCTTTATGCCGTTGTCTTTTTCTTTCGGTGGTTTGCTATCGATACTGCGCCTTCGATCACACCCACTTTGAAAGTCTCTCTCTCTCTCTCTCTCTCTCTCCACCCCGCGCCCCGTCTATTTAGTTATCTATTTTTGGCTTTTTGTATGCAGACAGTTAATAAAAGAAAAGACAAAAGACTTTGGGAAGAAACAAGGGAGAAAGTACAATTTAGAGAAAGAGAAGATGGAACAGCTGCAATCTTTTTTAGCTCATCTATAAAAGCACAAAGGAAAGTTGCGAATCCCTTAGGGGTTTACTTTGATCCACCCGTTTTTTCTTTAGGTATCACATCAATTCGCTACCTTGATGTGCAACATTAATCTCGGCTATGACTAAATTCGTGGATTACTTTTCTATTATGGATCATTAGCTTTATTGATTCCTTATTCATTTTTTTATGCGTTTGTAAAATATTTACAAAAATTATTTAAGTATGCGTGTTTCAAATATTTGTTTATAAATGATACACATTAGTGTTCGTTTCATCGATTATTTTATCCAAATTTTATTAATTTTTAATTCTATGGTAACCGTAGCCTTATATATAATTTAAAATTGTTGGTTCGCTAAGCTGAAAATTAAAGATTAAACATTAAACTTGACTGCAATAACAACGTTTCTAGAATAAATTGATATGGATAGTCTTGTTTAGGCTTTATATAAGCTATACATCAATTTACGAACTTTCTATTTTATTTGCCCTTTTTATTATTTTACATGTTATTTTACATATTATTTTTCATAGAAGAATTAATTAACAAATAATTATACTGATTATTGAAATTCAATTCATATTTTGTATCCAAATTGTAATTAAACATTTCAAATATATCAAGTTAATATTTATATTTAAATGTCAAATTTAGTTTTTTTTTATGCGTTTAATCAATACTAAAATTTTGTTTTTTTTATTATTAGTTTACTTCGTAATTTTGTCACTATAGATCTAAATGATGTGTAATACTTTGGTAGACAAGGTTATTCTTAATTAATGTTAATTAAGTCCGTAGACAAAAATTGAATATTTTGTAAAAGTAATGACAAAATTGAGCGATGCGAAAAAAAAATTTAATTTTTTTTAATTCACTAATGTTTTTGCATTGTAATTGTATTACGGATCTATAAATAGCGTTCTTTAATTTTTTTAATTTAATAGCAAGCAAATTTACTGCGTTCTGCAAATGAAAAGTTTACAATGTAGAATATTAGAAATTGCTTAAATAGTTTATTATAAACCTGCCTGAAATTTATATTGGCTTACGCAAAGCTCTGTGATAGTTATAACTAATTTAACATTAGCCTTTAAGACTACGTTTCAATTAACAATAGAATTTTGCACTGAATCCGGAATTTTACAATAGTATTTCAAGTAGTATTTTAAAATTATGCAACAAATTATGTAGCAATAACAAGTAAAATCTATCGCGACGTGTGTTTTTTTTTTAAGAAAATAATGTTTTTATCAGTTTTGAATTGAATCTGCCTCCCTTATTCCATTGATTTGGGCGAGCACTTCTTAGACGAGGTCATATTTGGGCAAAAGATGTACTATCAGGTGCCAATAAGGAAGAGGAAGGAGAACGTCATTCGTAAATCCGGATTTTAGGAAATTGGAGGTGGGAGGAGGCACGTGACAAATGGTTCGTGAATTATTGATCGAAGAGTTCCTCGTCATCTGGACAATGATGAATATATCAGCTAAACTAATTTCAGCATGAAATTTTAATTATCGGTATAAAGCACATTGTTAAATTTTGGAACATTAATATAAGAGAACCTGTAGTAATTAGCTTGAGTTGAAATTTTTAAATTGAGTTTTTATAATCATCAGGGAGTGATGCGTATTTAGAACTGTGGATCACAGAGTCTGTTGGAATTTCTTTGGAATAATAATCCATAACTATCTATAATTTTGTACATTTGTTAGTACACGAAATGTACAAATTTTCATTCTAAGTACCTTATATTTATAATTTTTATTAACCGACAGAATTATGAATTCAATAGTTTTTAAAACTTATCATAATTTTTGAGTATTTAAAGTAACTGTTTGAAGTTTTTTAAAAGAAATGTTTATAATTCTAATCTTAAATAATTAAATGTATATTGATATATAAAGAGCAAATCGCATGTAATATTTACAATGAACTGTAATTATTATTGTAATTTAAAACAATTCTTATAATAAGTACTTAAATTATATGCTACATTATATTCGAAATTTAAATTAGTATATTTGTCAAAAAGAATTAATGAGATATAAGAAATTTCAATTCCAGTCTAATTGATATATTTGGTTTTAATAAATTATGGTCATCTGTTATGGAAAATTCTTTAATCAATAACTATTATTTCATCAAATAATTATCATAATATTCTCCATTATAATACGATGTATTTGAAACTTTGTTTTAAAAACGATGCATAGTCAGAGATACCGCATAGTTCGCGTATTATCCATTGCGAATGTAGGACTGATGATTGATCGACGGTTGGTAAAATGGATTACACGTTGTCACCTAAGCTTTATCTACCGATGCAAGGCGTTTTTAGTACACGCATGCGCGATATGTATAATCGCGCAAGGTCGTCTGCTAGCTGTCAAAATCAGCTGACACGTGTGAGACGAGCAACCACACACGTGCGTGTCGAAACTAAAACACGTACTGGGAATCGATGATTGTTGAGTCAGTAATCGTAATGCTGCTTTTTCGTAAATCGAAACTTATTATTGCTTGTCTAACAAGAGAAGATTAAAACTATTTTATAATAGAAAACCTTTGCGAGTTTTGCACGTTAAGAAAATGAAACTCTTACAATAGAGCATTTAAAGTTTTTTTAAATTCTGATAAAATAAGTATATTCAAAGCTTTACAAATATACATAGTTTTCTACTGAATGGTTTTAAATTCAAATTTAGTTTTTCGAAATTGTTTCAATCTCCAAGTTATTTTTTAATTAATTTTTTTTTCTTTTTGGGAAACCATTTCGCTTAAGCGAGAATTCTATTTTTGTAACGTTTCGTTTAAAATATAAGCAAATACTATCTCACACTAGCTATTCTAAAATTCATTTGCATATTTTAGTCTTTTTTCCCATGTCGGTCAGAATATTGGAAACTTGATTTCCATTGGATAAAAATATTCAATTGAGCATACAATTAATTTTGTCGTTTAAAATCGTGTTATTTAGAAATTAAATTTCTGAGTAGACGATTGATAAAAGGCAGACTAAATAAAGATGAAGTTACATGTATATATATATATATATATATAGACAGAGATAAATAGAGATAGAGAGTATAAAATACAGAAAATATTTGACAATTATTATCTATCAGATGATTAGATAAATTCAAATATTTCCATATGCTTTGACAATCGGGTGAATAAGATTACCTAAGAAATATAAATGTGATAAAAATGCTGTTGTGAAAATCATATATTTATTATAAAAACTACCAGATTTTGATTCATCGAGTTTTTTATTGTAAAAACACAATAAATTTATTATAAGCTTTCATTAAACGGATAAAGCATATTTTGCCTCATTATAAATAGTACTACTGTTCTAATAATATATTAAACACAGAGCTATAATTAATTCGACTGTAAATGAATAAGGTATAATAATTAATTAGTACGAAGTCGTTCCTTTTACAGATACATAAATATATAAACGTACAATAAGCCAAGCATGCTAAACGATTAATTAAACGTTTGCTGCAATTGAAATACCGTTTTTGTAAATTTCGTAAACACGAAACGAAAAAGAAGGAAGATCAAAAGTATTGCAAGGCTTCGTGCCACATTTCAAAAACGATTGTGGATGAACATATAGAGGCTTCCTCGAGCATTACATATTTTCTCTATGCTAGCCAGCGTCGGCTGCGTTTAAACAATTTTACGATGCGGAAAATTCAGCGGTTACGGCCAAAAGAAAATGGCCGCGGTGTCGCTTACGTAAAAGCGCCTTCAGATGCTAGGTAGTAAATTGCAGTATGCATTTTCGGGAGCTCGTGGTGAAAATAGGCACTGCCCGTGTGTCCTAGAGCGGGTTTTCTTCTCGTCTTTACTGCCTCCCTACTTTTCTTCGTTTCGCTTCGCATCCGAGGCTAGTCTTCTATTATTAGTCGAGCAGCACTTTGTCTCGCTTTATGTATACTTCGATGTTCTTTTTTTGGATCATTGGGGTAGTTTTGAAAGTGCAATTTTAACACCGGAGTGCTCTAAAATCAAGAGTGGACTTCAAGTGATTTAAGATTACAAACATCGAGCGCTTTGTTGAGTAAATCATAATTTATAGTTTCATAAATGGATTTGCGTGTAGCATTGTAAATTCGGAATAATGTAAATCATTTCGCGCTTATTTTTGAGAAGCCGCGTTCTTAATCTGTACAGGCTCTGATTTATGTTGAGTATCGGCATTGTGTCGAATCGAAGTAATAGAGAGGGCCAATGCCAGGAGCCAATGCCATTCTTAGAGAGACGAGAATTTTAATTTTATTCCCAATGTAACCAGATGCACCGACACCGGCTCTAATAAAATCGAGTACTTTGATTATTCGCATGAGCTTCGAGAAGTGCAAATTAATACGTAATCCGCATTTGGAAGCCGGAATTTCTTTGCCCTGTGCACCGCAGATGCCACGAGCTCAAGCAACACCGGGCATTATGTTGGAATTGAGGACGCAATTTTTAATTTCTTCGCGCTTTCCAAGCAATTTTGTAAATTCGCGGCCCGGATGGCTTTTTAATAGGCGACTCCACGTTACGATTGAGCGGAGTCTCCGTTCGTCGGAGGACGCGCTTCATCTCGGTGAAACTAAAAGGAATTTGTCTTGTTCGGTCGGGGGTCGCAATATAGGTCAGCGAAGATAATTAGGCGCCCCGCCGTTCTTCGCTTTCCTCCAACGGCGCTCATTAAAGCCGAGAGAAAAATAAACGTAATTCAGGCTTGCGAGTTGCGAGGCCAGGAGTGTCTTCCTCGCTTATAGCCTAGACGGCGATTCGTCTTCGGCGACATCGCTTTGCGACCTCGTCGATGCGCGAAAGCTCTTCTCCCCGGTGGGAGCAGCGGCAGCAGCGGCAGCAGCAGCAGCAGCAGCAGCAGCAGCTGGCCACCGGCCCTCGGCGAACGGCTGCTGCTCGCGTAGGCCGAGAGTCCGGGGCTGGAGAGGCTCGAGTCGCGAACTCCGCGCCGGGCTCGCATCGTCATTCCCGACGATTCGCAACGGGGGGGAGCTCGGAGGGAGAGGAGGAAGAGGAAGCCGCGCGCACCATGACATAACGTTGCTCGTTGCGCAACGGGCGCCCACTTGGCCAGGAGGCGGCTGGCGGCTGCTGCTCGTCTTCCCCCAAGAGCTGGCGGCCCTCCTGTCCGATAAGACCCGAGCCTCCCTCTCCAGCCCCCGCAGCAGCACAGCTGCCCCACCCAAGCTCCACGCCTTATTAGCCTTAATCTCGAGGAGCGGATAATTACAAGGATCGAACTTCTCTCGTGTTTGCCTATTGTTTGGATTAGGCTCGGGAATTCTGAGGCGCTTTGCCTCGGGAAGGACTACGCCTGAAATGTAGCTTACCTCCCATACGAAAATAGTACGCGGAAGTTTCATGCGATAATTAATGAATCGATAATCCTTGGGTATTAATTTCGACGAATTCTAACGTTCATTTTAAGCGACGGAGCTCTATTATGGAGTATAGTGTATTATTGACTCTCGGCCATCGGTTGCATGCGAGCCAATCGTGACCGACTCTTGCCATTATTTAGAAAAGCTTCGTATAAAATTCTCGCTTAAAAACAGTTCCGCTCAATTACAAACAATTGCACCCACGTAACGACGGAAACGACGCGCATCGTATTTACCTTTGTCGACTGCAGGCGCACTGCACAAGTAAGAAGTACCACTCCTTCTTTCGCTCTCTCTCTCTCTCTCTCTCTCTGCCAGACTGTCCATCCGTACGTTTATTTCTTCGCAGCACGTAATGTTGTCGCAGCTTATGCATCGTCGACAATGATAGACAAATGAAAAAATCAACGGGAACACACCTCGCCCGACCATAATGTTGTCTTTCATTGTTGTTTCACCGATTCGTTCCTCGAGCTTTCGCAATGCAGCCCACAGCAATCGTTCGTTCAGCGCTACGAATCTGCGCTTATGGAACAATCGCTGATGCCATTTCGCATTTGCGATCCCGAGAACCAAGAGCATCAGCGTGAAATTCGGGTAGGAAATGACAGAAGCACGAGCGATCGTTATCGACCTATAACGAGAGTTTTTCCCTTTTTTAGCCCGCAATATTGACACTCGATCGGCCGTCGCATGCGTTATTGCACAATGGGCACTAATCGAAACTCTGAAACTTCGTGCTTTATGGAAATCGATGCAGTACGGGTTCGTGCTCCTCAGTAGCGTTTAAATTCTTATCCTGGCGACGGATGTGCTACTAGTTTTCATTTACGGTACTCTAGAAAGATGGACGTACCGATAAGTGAACCTATAATTTTGCATTTTTCATGCGCTTGGCTAATGGTCATATAGTAGGGAAAAAAAAAATCAATTCCGTAAATTAAACTAAAATGCTGAGCTGACGTAGTTCCTTTGCACGCCAAGCATCCGTTCAAATACACAACTTTATCGAGCTTTTGTGCTTTATAATTCTTTACTATAATTATTCAATGCTATCTATCTAAGAAAAGTTATTTATATCGCTAATAAATTCATTGAGCTTATATTCAGTTTTATTAGGAGGATGTTCTTTCATTATGGAGTAGAAAAAAATTGTAAAAAAAAATCAACATTTATGAATACATGATATCATTTTTACCATGCATATTCTCATTGAATAAGCCTTGGGGAATAAAAAATGTAAAAGAACATTAAAAAAAGTATATTCAAAATTCATTAGATTAAGATGTTTGAAAATGTAACAAAGAACATTGTTACTTTAGTATCACTTTACTATGCAAAGAAAAATGTAGAATGTAAAAAAGAGGGTCTTGAGCTAATGTAGTACAACAGACGAGGAATTCTGAAAGTGTTCTAATGTAAGCTCATGGTAAACAATTAATAAAAGTGAAATTTAAATTTGAAATGATATAAAATGTATGTAAATTAGTTGAAAGTTTCTTTAATAATGCCGAGTGTTTATAAGCTTTTGTTTTTACTTCGACATTACAATGACTATAGCTATTTATTATAATAAGCTATCGAGTGCGATATACTTGAATAATTGCAATGTATTCTGGCCTCTTATTTCAGTAGCTACCGATCATTTATTAACTTTACGAATGACGCGTGTATTTTAGAAAAAAAAGTCTACCTAATGCGATGCACCACGCGAAATACGAGTGTACGAATCGATGCTACAAAGTCTCCCAGATCTGTGAATACGAATGGGGAAGAGACGTCATTAGAGCGTTCGTTGCAAAGGAAAAAAAAAAACAATATCGTTCGATTGAAAACTAGACAGTCAACGATTAAGGGAGCATGGCCTTCGAGCACGCAGCTTCTAACGGGAAGGAATAATAATGATAAAAGGACGGCAAACGGACAGGACACATGTTAAATTGCACTAGAAATTTCTCCTCCGTGAAGCTAAGTAGATCCGAGGGACGCGCGTTGGTAATCCAGCAAGAGGATTGAATTAAGTGTGCTAAGAGATAGGCGAGTGACGTAAGCCCATCTCGGTCGAGCCCCACCGCAAAACTGAATGCAACAACGCCACTGTAATTTAAAGCCGCGCTCGAGCTCCGGCCGCACCGAGGCCTCGGCTCCCCGTGAGAAGACGACGACGGAGTCGAGGCTGTCACCGGGAGGGGCCATCGATTGGCCGCGGCTCGTTCGAGCCTCCTCCGGCTCCAGTGGCGCTTCTTTGTAGTTTTTTCTACCCACCCCTATTTTTTCGGCGGCTCTGCGGATATGTGCGGAAGGAAACGATGTGCGGGGGAGGCGGAGTGGCCGCAACCGAGATCGACCCTGGCTCTCCACGAGAGTGATCTTAGTTCGTTGGTTCGTTTGCTATTTGCTCGCCTCCAGCGCGCGAGTCTGCAGTCACTTGGTGGGCGAGGGGGGGGGGGGGTACGCGCTTCGATGCGCGAATCGAGCTTTCGTCGGCTACGTTATATCGTAAAGGATCCTGGTGCGCCATTGTTTCGGCTACGCGTGCCAGGCACGAGAACGTATTCGCTATGTTCCTTCGTAAATGGCTGATGCACGCGCACGAGCACGTGTGCGCATCTTTAATTAATTTAGGCGACGCTTCATCTTAATTAAAATCATTTTTCTTTAGCTCGGAATAGCTCGGCTCGTAATCCGGAGGACTTGGAATAAGACTCGGAAGAATTCTTCATTCTCTTTTATTGATAATTGCATTGTCGCAATTAATTCACTGTTATTCAAACAGTTTTTTTTTTGGATTTTGTTGGATAATTTGAAAAACCGAATGCATTTAGGTGTTCGTAAATCATTGATAGAGTGCACATTTATGAATGTATAATTTTTCCGTATTATTTATGCATGCATTAAGTGCAATTTGTATTTGACTGTTGAATGATCGGATATTATTGTACATTGTTTTACGCTCACAATCAAAGTTTGAACGGTACGGATCAATTTTTCTATTTCATTTGATGATTAACGTTTTAATTGTTTGTTATAAATTTGAACGACATAATTCATTTCATTTTGAATGCAGCAGTTGCAATTAAGCAATAATATTAAATTTAATAAATGTGGAATTAAAATTTACTTCAACAATTATCAGTAGTATTAAAATTAGAAGCGACGCGTCCGCAATTAACGAATGCGTCATAAAATTATTGAAAAGGATAAATGTAAATGATTGAGCTACTGTGTTGGAATTAGGTGTGGCAAATCTCACGTCCGATACTCGTCAACTAATAACGTCCTTGTGCGTCAAGGCAATTATGCGAAATCGATTCTGTTCTACTGTCCTCACATAAACAAGAAAGGGACAACTGCTCGCCGTTATGCGAACGAAGAAACTGAACCGTGCGTGTAAAAGCTAACGCAAGAGACCAGTTATTCTTTAAAAAGCCGTCAGCAACGATACGGATAATACTTTCAATGCAATTTCAGAACATTCGTAACGTACTTTATATGTTCTTTACTTGCTTATTCGTTTATTGTATGCTATATAATGAGGATTGGAGATGCACGTGAGACGTGAAAACGACAGAATTTGAATCTTTAAACTCAATAAATTTGTGGCTATATATATATATATATATATATACATATATGTATATTCCAGTAGTTTTAACATTATATCAATATCTTGTGATCGATATAGTATGCATTGCGTTACCATTGGAATAAGTGCTTTCTTTACAATACGCGTGCATGGAAACATACACGCCTAGATGCACTTCTGTGTAGGAAAGGATTCTGGAAATAATGAATAGCCGATTGCGACAGAGCTTAAAAAGGAGGGTAGAAAGGGTTTCGCTTGGGGTTAACGGCTATTCTCGAGGATTCGCGGTAGGGAACTCTGCATTCTTGGGGTAATATTAAGGCTAGCGAGTGATTCGATAGGCTGTTATCGCCGCCAGGGGGCAGAGTTCTCGTTAATGAATATAATCGCCGATTGATGGGAGGAGCGCAGAGGTCGCGGCAAGGTCGAAGCGTTCGTAAAGAAGGAGAGCGCCGCGGGAGAGCCGAAGCCCCCCGGCCGTCAGGCTCCGCCATTGTGCCGAACACCGGAGCTTACCTGGGAGAAAAGCTCGGCTCGAGTGCACCAGCGCCGAACGGCATCGAGGCTCGCGAGTCGCGCAGCCTTATTGTCCGCCTCCCCCTGCCCCGCTGCTCCCGAGCACGCGCGACCTCGCGACTCGACGACACGCCTTAGGCATCGGCATCGCGGTGCTCCCCTGCCGCCGGCCCCCCCCCCCCGTCGTCGTCGTCGTCGCTCGTCGCCCGAGCGGTCGGCTTCCGCCCCGGCCTCGTCCCTTGCCATCCCCGAACAATGGCCAGAGGTGAATTGGACCAGAGTTCGCGGGTGCGCATTTCCCCAATTGTCCGCAGCTTGGGGAATTTGTTTTTCTTCTTCTATCGAGTAACCCACGAACCCACGTCCTCGCTCTCGCAATGCCTTCGCCGAATACTCGTGCGTTACGCTCCCAGCGCGGTTTATCGCTCAGAGAATTGCCGATTATCCTTCAGTACTGCGACGAGAATCTTCAAACTAGAATTCATGCCCCGAAGTTTTGACTTAACCAACTCTATCTCTCAATAATTAATCGGTAAAATTTTTCGCCGAGTGAAAAAATCCTCTTTAATTTCCAAGCTCTATAAAACTTTTTCCATTGTCTTGACTACAATATCTCTTTGCTCTTCGAGAAAATACTTTAGGAAATGGACATTTTCTTTAAACTAATGCAATATATTTCTGCACTTGCAGCGAATTGAAAAATTGCTCGCGCAGAATTTACGAATGACGAAAGCTGCCATTGAACATTCACGATTGAAGTTCTCTCGGAAGCTCGCATGCGTGCTTAGACTTTAATTGCTTACCTAAAAATTACTATCGATACACGAAACCGTCTAGCTACTAAGGGTTTTGGTTTTTCTACGCAACAATTGTGCCCGATTAATAATATTTTTCTTTTAACGCTGTTAAGCTCGGTCTGCTCGCGTTATTGACCATCGATGAAACTCTTTAACAATCGTTTTATTAATCGGATATGAAAGGAGAACACTGTACTCGAAGGGAATCAAATACATATACATATTGAAGCGACACAGAAATCAACGATGCGCGATAAATGTCACGAATTTAACTCGAGTACTGTAAACACAGAAAAGTGGAACACATATAGACAATAAAATTTGTATACGTAATGTTTATTTGCTTCGAGAAGTGATTTGTTTTTTGACGTAGAGTTCGTACATTATTAAAAGTTTGAATTTTACTTCCAATGTAGAATAATGAACTATTTTATCATTTGAATGAAGAAAACAAAAATATTATGAACTTACGTAAATTGCTTAAACTGCGATAAATACAATTTGAGGCATTAGGCATTATAGCCTTACGGAAAATGTTAATACATTGTTAGTGTCGTAAATAGTATTTGAAGTTTGATGTTTACGTATCGGCTATGCGTTAAAATACTTAAAATATGTCGCTATCTATACTTCCGCGAAAAGTGCAGAAAATTAGGTTAATTTTTTTTGTAAATTAATTATCCCCGATATAACTTATACTAATTATAAATATTCCTGGCAGTCAGGTACTCTGTTAAAAAAAAAAAGAAAAAAGAATGAAGCTTTTGTAGCGTATTTAATGGCAACCCGACCCCCTAAGTTTTAATATTACTAATATAAGCAAGCGCGCCTACGTATGCATGCTGAACATATATACATAAGCGCACACACCTATGCATATATATATATATGTGTATATATGTGTGTGTATATATGCAAAGGTTCCGCAAATCGCAAACTTAAACTGGGTCATGGATTTTCCATTCCCCGGGGATAACACGAAATGTTAACGCGCACCATGTATCATTTATTTATGCGGACTCTTAAAAAAATCAAGCTTCTAATTTAAGTAATTGGAAAATAATTTCGTCCCTACAGTCTCCTGCAAAATCTTCAATATTTCATGCACGGTCTCGACTCTCAGCCTTTCGCTTTTTCTTGATCCTTCTCGTTCGCCTCATCCAATTTCAGCGACCTTGCTCTCCATTTTCAATCGATGCACTCCTATTCTCCGGCTCCGAGGACCTGGAAATTTAGGATTCATGAAATTTGCCAGAAAGTAGTCGAAATTATTAATTTATGTGATTCGGAGGAGTGGTTTTACAATAAGCTAGATTATAAAATATCGCTCGGAAATAGAGGACCAAATTCTTATTTATATTCCAATTTGATCGCATATTATTATGGAACAATAGATTTTTCGTTTTGAATGTCAAAAAAGTTTTTATTAGTTATCGAGAAATGAAAAACCATTTCAATTCAATCCGTGTATACGATGCAAGTATAAATGCACGTATATAAGCTTATGTGAAAATTGAAATAAAATGGCCGTCCATTGGAATAATTCATCAAAATAAATATCATAGGCGCACAAATGGTGATTTATACTATAAAAGCATCAGCAACGGATAATTGATGAGCGCCGCATACATATAAGTTGAAAAATGAATGTTCCTTAAAAATGATTTCCTTCGGCAGCCTCTAGGAGCGAAAGCATGCGATTTCGCATAGCGAGCTCGGATCGATAAAATTTTCAAAAATAGCTGCCCCTGATCGAAGTCTTTCCCTGACCTTCCTTCGGCCGTGGAAAGCTATTTTCCTCCCTGTCGGGAGCGACGTCGGTTCTCTCGATCAGTATCGAGCCTCGCGGGGAGGTTGTCCGCGCAGACGAGGGAGGCGCGCGCGCGAAATAAAAATGCAAGTGACGAGGAGGAGCCCTCCTTTCACTCTTAAGCCAATCCTTCTCCGTCTGGCTTCGATTAACGCACGCGACCTCCATTCGTGACGCGCTTCTCCCATGAGCGACACACATTTCCCGTGGGCGTGAAGTCGGCCTCCCCCCAGCGCCCTCCTGCCGCTCCCGGCCCGAGCTCCCGTTGGCCTTCACCCGCGATCCAATTGTGCACCCCCGCCCCGGCTGGTCCTTGTGCGAGCTCAAGCGCAAAAGGTGGCCCACGCGCGCCGCCGATGCAAGAGAGAAATATGGGGGAGGACGACCGACTCACCTGATCTCCGAGATCTCGAGGCTCGGCGCCGTGCCCGCGAGCGACTCGCGTTCCCCACTCCCGCGGCGCTGCGCCTCCTCCTCGCATAGGGGGAAGGCCAGCGGGAGAGCGCCAGGACAACGGGATGAGGTTTTGCCCGAGCCACGCTGGAAATTGGAGCGAAGCCTCGCGGCTCTTCCGCCCCGACCCCCCCCCCTCCCTCCCTCCCGCCGTCCACCCGTGTGCTTAAACGCACGTGCGTTCTAGGCCCTCGCCCCCCCCTCCTCCTCCTCCTCGTCTTCTCGCCTGCTATCCCCCTACGAGAGCGCCTTCGTTGAGCTCACCCTCCGAGGCTGCGCCTGCGAATCGAGCGCAGCGCCACGGAAAATCGAGGGAAATTACTCGGCGCCTTAACCGAGCCTCCTTACAAGCCGGACTAAGTTCGTACTTGGTGATGGATCGGCTAATGATCGCTCGTTAAACCCTGATCGATCTCTTAATTTACCGAACGATCGCCTGTAGCGGGGTGTTTTTTTTTTTTTTTTTTTTTATTGCGCTTCGTTGCCCCCTGCTGAATTAGTCGAAAGTATTTTTCATACAATGATGCCGATGAAATCTCTCCTCGGGCGAACAATAATTTACTCCGCGATCGCTCGATTCGCAAGGAATAACGATAATGCCGATGATAAAAGCTATGGGAAAAGCATAATTAACTCTCAAATTTAATCTGAACCTTTACGGCCCTGCTTATGAAGATTTGGAAATAGGATGCACCTGCCCTTACGTGCATTACGAGCCAAATCATTTGGATTATTGCAGCTGTCCGAAGTCATAAGCCTAATCTCAATCGTTCTTTTTAATGCAACGACTGACTGTGCCTGAAAATTTAATGTCACCTGCGCTTAAATGCAGTTCTACGCTGCATCGATAAGTCAAAAGCAATTTGACGACAATAGTTAAAAGGGAACTAGGAGTTGTATGATTAATCGGCCGCCCTCTTGCAAAAAACAGTAGATCTTTTAGAGAAGAGAATTATTGTACAGATTGTGCATTGAGTCGAGCGAGAAGAGCCTCTTGGTTTAACATCAAGCTTCGAAGCGTTCTGCCAAATCTACAACCTGGCTTACCTTCCCAGGAGTTTCTTTTATCGCAGCATCCCCGTACGTTTATCTTTATTTGTCGCTGTGTGCTCGGTCGACACGCCGCCTCGAGGAAAGTAGGCCACGGGCCGGATGATTCGCACGAGTACATATATTGTCGTTATCCTGAATTCTCTTTGCTGGTAAATTTCCCTTCCTCCTTCCCAATTTACTTTTTACTTAATTCCAAGCTGTCGGCTATAATTTATCCCTGGCATAATAGAGTTGCCGATGGCTTTACTTTCATCATAATTGACATCCAAGCCGATCAGGGCCCTTTCTCTTCCTTACTCTCCATCGGTGACGATGATTTTTCAAAGCGGCTTCTTTTTATTCGACGGGGCACAAAGAGCCCTCTTGATTTAATACTTTTTATTTACGAGGCACAATATTTGTTAAAGGGCTCTTATACGTTGCCGATCTATAAATACCTGGATTCTTTTGTAATTCCAGACCTTGCAATTAATCGGGCTAATTGGTTGTTTTATTGGAGGCAAGACTTTTCAATACTCTGTTGCAAAGTTTTTAATATTCATTTAGTAATAAAAGCGCGAAAACGCATATTGCTTGGTTGTAGGCTAAGTTAAAGCTATTAATATCGCGTATAAAGAGGAAAATTTCAGATCCGATTAAATTGATTTATTCCTAGGTTTTATTCATATTTAGTTTGCCCTTGCGTTCTAAAAGCAGCGGCTCCGCTAGATTTTATTGTAAACATAAAAGTAATTTACAACTCGCTGCTCGCTCGATGCCGAGTCCTTAAATGCTCTAAATGTCGCTGGCATGTAGCGAATTATAGCGGAGGGAGTAGAAAAAACCTTTAAAATTGCATTTGCATGGAATGGCTTCAGTCGGCTGTGCATCGTTGGCTGGACCGTATGTGTTTTTTCTCCTTGAGGCGAGCCTCGGTCGCGGAGCGCCCGATAGTCTAAAAATGAATGTCGTAGGTCGAGTGTAAGATATGGGCACGTGTCCCCTGTAAGTTGCTTCCTTGAAAAAAAAAAAAAAAAAAGAAGAAGAAGAAGAAGAAGAGAAAAGAGCCAAGCTGGCAAGGGCAGTGGCGCACGCGGCAGGGAGGGTGCAGTGGAAGCCGGAGAAGAGCAGCGAGAAGCTCGTAAAGGAGAGCCCGACCTACATGCGAGGGCCTTGAGGCGGGCTGGAAGGCTCGCGAGAGCCCCATAAGGGCTTTGAGGAGGCCGGGACAGGGAGCCCCGGTGGCGGTCCAGGCCGGTCCGCCTGTGGCGGCACGCGCGAAGCCGCCCCCGGCTGACGCAGCCCTACCTACCCCTAGCGACGGCCCACGGGGAGCGGAGACGCGGAAGAAGCTCGGGCCGCTCTTCCTGTCTCCACCCCCCGATCCGTGCGCCCGACCGACCGACTAACCGACCACCCGCTCGCCCTTCGGGCGCGATGCGATCTCCGCGAGGAGGGGAGGGCCGCGCTTGCGTCGGTCGGGGGCGCGACGAGGAGAGAGAAGGGGGCCAAGGTAGGGGTGCCTCGCGCGCCACTGACGTCACTCGAGTCGCAGCCGCACACGGGGCCGCCGAGAGCTGGAGAGGATTCTCGCACCCTCCCCCCAGCCCCTGGATCCTCCGCGTCCTTCCCTCTCGCTAAGGCGGATGATAGGCGCGCGGAGGAGGAGGGGGGCAGGCAGGCGAGCGGCTCGCGAGCATCCCCTGCGCGCGAGCCTCTCTCACCCCACCGACCCTAGGCAAGCGCCAATGCTGGTGGGGCAGCGACGGGAGGGGCGTCGCGAGAAGCTGAGCAGGACACGCGGGGAAAGTAGTCGAGTCCTGAGGTCGGGAGGAAGCGCACGACGGTCGCGAGCTGCGACTCTGAGTCGTAGTTCGCCGTTGTTAGAAGCTGCAGGATAAGAGAGGCCGCCGAGACTCTGACGGGGCTCCCTCGTCCCGAGACTTGGCCGCTGGGCAGTCGAGGAGTCTTGCCATGGGCCGCGACTCCGAGCACTTCGAGCGCACCGAATTCTTCGAGGCGGTACGTAACGCTACAACTCCCCGGTACATTTTTACCTTTCGATCGCTGAATTTTTACTGGCCGCCTATTGGTCTCCGCTACCCTGTCTTTATTTGCTCTTTTCTTCTTTTTTTTTCTTTCTTTTATTTTTGAGACGACTACACCAATTGTCATACTTCGTTGGCCTCAGAGCCACTCGTGGCCATTAGATTCCGTTAGATCGTTATCTCGATGTTTTCTCATTAGCATCGACAAAGCTCATAGAATTGATTTGCGTTCGGCATCAACTCGTCGTAAAGCTCTCGCAACGAGCCGCGCGAGTCCCTCTTCCGAAATACGTCCAAGTCTAATAATTTGCACTTCGCTTTGCGGTCTTTATGGAAAGTAACGCGATACTTTTCCCGCGGCTCAATGGATAACCTTCGAGAATTTAATTAATTTTGAGGAAGGAGGGAAGAAGGCTCATATAAAGTATCATTAATATTCTCGGAGGTATTATCGTGAAATTATAATTGAATGCCCTTGACGGACGGTCAGAATTCCAGTGCGAATGAGCACTCGATGGATATCAATTATGCATTCGGATGTACGGCTTTGTTAAATTAAAGGCAATAAGCGCGGGCAGAGGAACGAGTGCGCCCCCGTTGTTAAGCATAATAAATCAACGGTAGAGCCAGGAGTGGTAGGAGGCGGCCCGTTGATCAGTCGGTAGCCTTGCATCATTGGGGGTGGGCAGGAGGGGATCGAAGGGCCTCTAGCCCCTGGTCTCTAGTCCCCGTCTGAATAATTCATTCGCGAGGGCGGCTACGCTCCACCCGAAATCCCATCGGAGCTTCCAACCGTGCGGCCTCCGAGTCTCCCCAGCATCCGCGTAATCGGATGAGTGTCTTTCCCCGATAAATTTCCATTTACCCGACGCTAATCCCCCCTTACCACCGTGCGCACCCCGAGTCGGAGAAACTCGAGTCTCGGCCACCCGCGTGCCGACGTCTTATGCCTAAGTGCCTTTAATCAAGATAACGAGGAGGGGCGATCGAAGGGCCCGCGTGATACGGAAAAAGCGGGATCCGATGCGCGATGCCTCGCGTAGCGATTCGGCCGAAATCGGCGAGAAAATCAGGGGCCAGGCGTCAACTTTGATAGCCCGAGGTTGCGCGGCCCCAAGGACTTTGGAGCTTTCCCAAAGCGAAGTCTCCTTCGCCAGGAGGAGAAAGGGGGGCTCTGTGGATAGAGAGGAGGGCGCTCACAAGTATCCGATGGCAGGTGAGCTGCACAAAAGACGAGGCGCCTCGCGCACTGTGGAGCCGTGACATTGAAGGGGGTCGCGCACGAGCGGCGGCGGCGGCGGCGGCGGCTCGTTCGAAATTGGGCCAATCCACCACCACCACCACCACCACCACCACCACCACCAGCAGCAGCAGCAGCACCGCCGCCTCTCAGGTGGCCACGTGTTGCACCGTACGCGCGTCAGACTTTCCCTCCACCTGCGACTCGAGCTTGGCCCCGGGGGTGGCTTAGCCCCCCCACCACCCCCGCCCTCCGCGCTTTCCCTTTCCACGGCGAGCCAACGGATCGCCGTTCTCGGCTTCTTCTCCCTCGTACGGAAGCTCACCCCCAGCCCCTCGGCTCTGCATACGCAGCAGCGAGCGAGCCGTGGAATCCGTCGCGGCTTCTCCTCCTACCCCCCCGCCAACCCCACCAGCCGTCACCGTCTCTCCCACAGCGATAAGCAGCTGATATCGCTCAAAGCCGTCTCCCGATAAAGAGCCTCCAGGGCGCAGCGAGACTCGCGCCTCCTCCGCTTGCGTCGTCCCTTCCTCGTCGCGCGCTAAGATCCCAACGGCAGTGACGAAGGCGGAGGCGACGAGGGCAGAGTCCCTCGCTTCGGGTTCGGGCGTTATTTTGAATTCGAGAAATCCACGGCGTTCGGGCGTTCGCCGAGGCGCGTTGAGGAGCGCAGCTCTTGGAGCTCCGTTATAACTTGTCTGGCAATCAATTGGGAATGCGAGGAAAGACAATTTTCCCATTACTCGCGCTAATTGGCCCAATTTATCGAGTAGTCCGGTAAGAGCAGAATGCAACTTGGCAAATATTGGCCATTTTTGCTTCGCTTTTAATCGCCGGAGTCGCTATTACAATCGATCCTCGATCCAATGGCAGCAGCCCTCGTCTTAAATGGCTAATTATTACGTAATATTATTACGTATCAATATTTACGTGCGATTAATGCGAGCATCATCTTCTATGATTGTCTATCTTTGATAATTTTTATTCGCTCTCGGAATATTATAGTCAGGTTCATTCCTATTCTAAATTTTTTTGTTGTACAATCATCAATCATCGATCTTATTGTGATGCATGCCTTACGATTCTAAAATACAAAAGTTCGTGCGGAATATCATTAAATCTTGATTTTTTGATTAGTTTGCTCAAGGATGTTTTGTTCTCTAGATCAAACATTCGTTAATTGTACGCATTGTGTACTATGATGAATGCTGCACGAAAATTATTACTCGATTTAAAATACGAGGCATTTACGGCCTTAAATCATCTTTCTGTGCGATGCAACATCTTTGCAATGTTTATTTAAATGCCTTCGAATATATTATGAGTACTTCGTCAAGAATAATGAGAAGCGCACTACCTCATTTTTTAAAACGCAAAACTTCGGAAGTAGGATATTATAATCCATATGCTTAATGATATTCTCAATGTATGTGATGTTATGCGATTCATCACTTGTTTATCTCACTTTTTATAATTTTTTTATCTCTTTTGTTTTTGTTGCATTCCTCGAGTCGCAGCAGCGTGCTTAGCTCATCTTTTACGCATTAAAAATACCGATTCGGTTTATTACGTATTTTCCTAATTACAATGCGCTTCTACGCTCGAGTATAAAAATATGATTACGAGCACGAAATTAAAATCGAATTATAATCTTGAGAATCAAGTATACAAAATTCGCAAATTAGCATAAGGCTTTACGTAAAGGAAAATTTTATTTTCTAATTGGTCACGTACGGCCAAGGCATGCGTTAACTATAACGACAACGAGATTCTTAATTAACTCTTGTGATATAAAGCTTTTGCGCGAGAATATATAACTTTTTGCTCGTAAAGACAAAAAAATTCGTTAAATTGATACGTTTGTGTCTAGCCATATTTCCATTGTTTTTAAAATCGGCATTTGCACGTACTGCTTATAGCCAGTAATGTTATACCGATACTAAAATATTTATTTATGTAAAATCTTGTAAAGATATACGATTATACGTATAAGTTGGTGCTTATACGTCTCTCGAGGCGCACTGAATAATATTAAAATTCAATTTCGCAACCTTAATGCATTATTATTATTATTATTATTATTATTAGATCAGTGTTACGAGTTCGTTAGAGTTATCCTAGGGCACATTGTATAACGCTTTGCAAAGGTCGGATTATTATCGAAGGGGATTATCTTGAAAAGAACAGGGAGCCGATGTTGATTCGAAAATCGTGGAATCAATGGTCGAAAATCGGTCGGGCTCCCCGTTAAAAAAGTCGGCCGTGCAGAGGCTGAATCCGGAGTGTTATCGATCGTGTTTTGACTAAGCGTCCAAGCCCTCGGCCGCTGCCGATGCGCAGTTGGAAAAATGATCGTAGGCCGGATTGGAGGCCAAATGGACAAACAAACTCGCGCGCGCCCACCACAAGCCGTCGTCGTGTCGCATTCCGCCGCACGCATTCGCTTTCGATACCAAAAATAAAGATTCCTAAGCCGCGCGCGTCAGGGGCGAGATGCTCGGATGCTCTGCCGCCTCCCTCGGTCGCACCGTGATTTATATCCAGAGCGTCGCGAGCCCGATCTAAGATTACCAACCCCGGGGCCGAGCGCCCCCCCCCCCCGAGGCCCTCACCTGGCACCAGACCATGGTTTTGGCTCGATCTCGACGCGTCGATCCATGTTTATACCGATCCTTTCCTTCTAGCTTTATTCACCTCTCTCCCTCTCCCTCCCTCTCTCTCCCTCTATTTACACACTCGAGTTTCACCGTGTGCTACACTGCAAGCGCCCAGGAGATTATTTGTATGTCCTCAGCGTGATCCGATTATCCACTTTCAACATTTGTGTCGCAGAGCAGATACGTAAAGACAGTTTGGGATAATACTGGTATTTTCGTGCACTCTAATAGTTTTTTGGCTTGCTCGATGCCTGTATAGCTTCGTAATTGTTATTACTTAAGTTGATTTATATTTGAATGTAGCCGATGCTTATACTTGTACACTTAAAGTATGTTGCTGGGATAATTTACATATCTATATATATATATTTTTGTTTATTTATGAATATATATATATATGTATATTTTCATGTTGCATATAATACGCGCTTAGATTCTATAAGGATCTTGCAAATATGCCTTTACATCCGTATAGCGGATATTCGTTAATGCAAAAAGAAATTAGTATAGCCTTGCTGTTATATCTGATCACGAGAATAGAACGCAAACAAATTATTTCAAAATAAAATACAAAAACATGAAAAGTGTGTTGAGAAAAACAAATATTTTTATTAAATATGTATTTTTCGTAGTTGCAATGATATTGTATACTCTTCATCGTTGAATAATTTCAAGAATTTCATCGTTTACAAATATATTAATTTACGCATTTAAAAGGGAATACGATTTAATCATCGCTCGGTGTTTGATTTATTATAAAAATAAAAGAATATTATATTTAATGAAATATGCCGTAATAAATGAAACATACTTTGACAAGTTGATTGTTTTTAAAAATTTAATTTCCAAACTGTACATTACTGTACGTGATATAAAATTCTTTTCTTTCAGTCAGCGACAAAAACGGTGCAGAAAAATGTGCTTAGTTTATATATATATATATATATATATATAAACAAAATTTACGTCTTGAGTAAGGAATTTTAAAAAATCAAAATGATATTTAAATATTTGAAATAGAATACCGCAGCTTTCGAAAAATCCTTGCCAATGATGTAATGACTAAGTTTTTTAAATAAAGTAAATAAATCAAGACTTAATTCATAATAAGAGTAAATCAAAATTTTTTGTCATTACTCTCCGATTAATCAGTAACAAAGAGTAGAATAAATGTTCACGTAACACCATGATCCGGTCTTGAGAGAGGAAAGCCTACACAGCCAGAAAATCGTTAATATTTATCGTAAGACTGTCGATGATTCTCGGCAAAGAGGAGGCGATGATGATGATGCTTTCAGTCGGTTGGGGTTAAGTGGAATGTCGGCTCCAGTTGAAAATTAAAAGCTGTCGCATCAGCGATAAAAGTTGAGCCTAGATTAGTTATTCGTTGGTCTCGTTCGGCGATTTTTGTTATCCTCGGGCCGAAAATACATACCCCTAATGCCGGTCTCCGGTGAAAGCTTAGCAAATCATTGGCTATTATAGTCGCGAGATGCGCTTCGATTGCATCGTGGAGTCGACCAGTGCTTTTAGTGTCCCGCGGCCCCTTTCATCGTCCCAATTAAATGGCAATGGCAGCCCATCTAAAGATAGATTTATCCAGACTTTATCATAAACTTGATCGAGCGCGGCCACACTCTATATCTGCAATGAGGCACAATTGCCAGCTGCGATAATATTGTGCGATGCCCAGAAATAGTCATCGTCGTCGGGGTGCCCACCTCCGCCCACCTCCCACCTCCCACCTCCCCCACCCCCCTAGCCCTCCGGCCCTCGTCTCGCGCAGCCCCATCGAGCCCGAGAGCGGCCGCGGATCAGCGGATGAAGGGGAGGCGAGGCAGGTTGGCGTCCGGCCTCGCAGCCCCTGCTACGTTTGGCCGTCCCTATCGCTCTCGCTACCTCTCGTCCACTCGTCCTACCCATGAAACGCGGACTCTTGGTGGCTCTCCTACGAGATCGATCTCCTGAGAATGAGCCCGGGTCGCGAGGGGCGAGGGGCAGAGCTTAGGCGCATGCACGCACACGCGCGCAGACGGACACATATTCGGAGCGCGTGCCAGATCGGACGGTCCGGACTACCGATGATTCTGACACGCGTAGACGATGTCGCGCTCCTCCGCTCCTGCGATTCGGGCTTCGTTCTAGAAATCCAGTGCCATTAAGCGCACGCGAAAGACCAAAACAAGGACACTTCCATCGCTCCCTCTTTCAATCCACCTGACTCGCTCACCCTATAAACCGACCAAAATCGTCTCTCTCTCTCTCTCTCTATCTCTTACCTTTAATAATACACAGTTCTAATTCGATGCCAGTTAGAGAGAAAGAGAGAGAGAGAGAGAGCGACTAAGACTTACGCAACCGCTTGGCTCGTGGGATTTATTTTTGAATACGGTAAGCGCGAGCAGTTTTCGTGCATCTTTTTATTTACTTGTCTCTCTCTCTCTCTCTCTCTCTCTCTCTCTCTCTCTCTCTCTCTCTCTCTCTCTCTTGGCAAACTCGAAAAACTTTGGGACTCCGTTATTCCCCTGCTAGTCATACACGGTTGAGTTGATTTCTAATGACATCCACTCGGAAGTCGTTAATTACAGATTTTATATTATGTTTCCTCCTCTTGGCCTCTGCTTATGCTTCCTGGCTACGCGATAGTAGAAAATTCATAAAACTTTTCATTTATAAAATTATTTATGAAAAATAATTAAGCCCGCTATATTGTGACTGTTACATTTACATTAATTTTGATTTTAAAAAGGTAATTCAATATTTCATAATAAACGGATAAAAGCACACACACACATATTACTGATATATTGCTGTATTTGTTGTTATTATTATTATCATCATTATTATTAGCTTAATTTGTCTTGCAAATTTATTATCTTATATGCATTAAAGAACCTGTAGAAGTAACGAAGATAATTTGTAAAGACAATTAAACTTTCAGCGGGGTAATTTTCGTGTATATTATATATATATATATATATATATATTAGTCTACATCTACGAAATAATCATCAAAATAGATCCTCCTTCTCTGTAGCGTTAAATGTTTAGCATGAGTTTTTCTCACTCTTCGCCTTATTTTAAAGCATATAAAAAATATATTACAAATCAAATTTATTAATTTATACTTGCGAATAGAAGCACTCGATGAATTATTGAGCTAATAATTCATATTTCGCAGGATGCGAAACATTTCATTAAAAAGTACGCTTACATTTAAATTTGTTAGTATTTAATCTGGAATTAATCACACTAATGAGTAAGCAAGGAGAGCAATTGTGGCACATGAGAAAATTGCTCATGTTCAAACTATTTTTAAAACTACGTTTTAAAATTTTTGTAGTATTATGACTTGCATAATATATAAAAACACGAGCATTGAGTGTATTTATAAGAATTTACGATACGTACGATAAATATATATTTTAAAATGTTCTTTGTAAATTAATCATTACAAATTACACAAATTGCTTGAAAATTAACTGGCACTGGATTCTTCGTGCGGACAATGATTTTCATAAAACGCTTTTCAATTAAAAAATGTAACTTAAATATCATCCGAATAATTATCAAATGAAATAGTGCGTTTTCATTATCCGAAAAGAATCGCTAATATTCGTCGCGTGCAAAGATTGGAATGGAAGTAAATTTGTGCTCCCAATAGACCTAAGAGCTGAGGTGTCGATGAAAATTGAACAGGAAGGATAGTCTTCTGAGGGGAGGAAGAAGGGACTCTTGCTTAGTTGCATACGAGTATGCCTCGGCATCAAAAGAGAGCGACACGCTTAAGTTACGCTTAAGTTAGCAGGCTCGAGGCTCACATGGAGTTAAAATAAAAGTCGATAAAGATAATCGTTTAGGATAGGGCTCGGGTCGAATGGTACCGCAGCGAGTGGCGCATCGGAGGCTTCGCTTTTAAAGTTGCGGAGGAAACGTTAGGGGTGGGGTGGGGGGACGATTCGCCGAGGCTATCGGAACTTAAAGAAATAAGTGGCGCATCGGGAAGATCGACGATACGAGGAGCGGCTTTGGCATCGCAGCGGGCCCCGGGCCATCGACGATTGTGCAATCGACACAGTAGCAGGCCACCAATCTAGGTGACTGCTCTCTTTTTCCCGTTCCGCGTCCTCCCCTTGCCGCTCGCTCGACTCCGCGTCCTCCCCCACCCTGCGAGATTCGAACGCCGTCCCCCTCGCACGACGTCGGAGAGCCGGAGCGCGGCCGATGGCCATGTTTTCGATACCTTGACTGGGCCGCCGCCGCCGCCGTCGCAGCCACTCGCGCCTCCCGCGTATCCGTTGCACTTCGGCTGCGAGGTTACACATGCACGCGGGGACGCGCGTGCCACGCGTCTCTTGCCTCTGCCCTCCTCCTCGGCCCCTTTCTCTCTCTCTCTCTCTCTCTCTGTCCGTCTTCGCGACCGCATCCTTCGCCACTCGTCTCGTTCCGTATTATTTCAATGAATCGAAGAGCAAAGAGCACACGAGCGGTCTCGCGTGCCGAGAGGTTCGGGGCCGGGGCATCCGATCCCGCGCGAGGCACGACGTCGGCGGAGGGAGGAATCCCAGCGGGGGCTGGCGGGCCGAGCCCAGGGGGTAGAAGGCGTCCGGCCCTTAGCGGGGCTCGGGTCCACAAGCAGTCGGGGGGCGATATCAAAGGACGCGTCGCGGCCCAGAAGGTTAGCACTCGGTCGATCGGCTAAAATAACAAACCCAGTGGCAGCCTGCCATCGCCGCTCTCGCTCCGACCCGGTGGTCACGGGGGGAAACCGCCGTCGCCACGGTGTCAGCGGCGGCGGCGGCGGCGGCGGCTGCGTCGTTGGCGGGGGTTGGCCGAGAGCGGCCGCGGAGGCGGAGGCGGAGGGAGGAGAGAGAGCGAGCGAGCTCGGCTCGTCATCGGCAGCCAGTGCCCGGCTACGAGAGCGCGAGGCCACCGCCGCTCGGGCGCGACGCCTATAAGAGGGCGCGCATCCGCCAGGTAAACAGGACTCGCGTCGCCTCCGCGCGCCCGCCCGATCGCGTCTTCGGCCTCCTCGTCTTCCGTAGACTCGGTCCCGGTCGGGCTCCCGGTCGGGCGCGCGAGTGCCGCTGGCCCGGGCCCGGAGTCGCGAGTGCGGTTGTGGGGGAGGGGCCGGGGCAGTGCAGCAGCGTCGTTGTGTAACGAGGAGCCGCCGCCGCCGCCGCCGCGGATGCGCCTCGCACCCGAGCGCCGCGCCTCAGGCTCCCGAGGCGGCCCTCCGTCGGAGTGCCCGAGCGCCGGCTCGAGCTCTAGTCGCTCGCGGCTCGCGCGCTAGTTAGCCTCGCGCTGGCTCCGGCTGCCGGCCCACTTCTCCGCCGGCTATTATATTTAGATTGGATTCTGGGTTAGGGAGCCCTGGGCGCTCTCCGGGCTCGCGCCCGTCTCTCGTTCGGCCAGTGCCGAGGAGGTGCCCGCGCCTCCTCGCCTCCCTCGAGGCCCCACGCGCCGTTACATCACCCACGAAGCAGCTCTGGATATATACACGCATATATATCTGCCTCCCTCGCATCGCTCTCTCTCTCTCTCTCTCTCTCTCGGTCTCTCACAAGTGCGCGAGTGGATGGGGCTAGAGGGTGCCCGCGCCCAGGGGGACTCTCTCGGGGACGTCGGCCACCGGGTCCTCTCTCTATTTCGGTGGAGGTTCGCCCGCTGACCGCGAGCTCGCCGCGCGTGGCGTTTTGACCGCGAGCAGCAGCCCAGGAGGAGTCGCGGAGGTGGGGAGGTTTTCGGCGCGGAGGCCAAGGAAGGGGGGCGGGTGAAGAGGAATACGGGTCGCGACGGCCCGGGCCGTCTCGATTCAGCTCGCTTCGGGAAACGGGGAGTAGTCGGGGCGGACGGCGCGGGAGCGTCTCAGCTGTTTGCGTCCGCCCTTATCTCGTTCTCCCTCGCCGCGTGCTCGGGTGCGCGCGACTTGGTGCGGGCCCGTTATCGCCGCCCGACCTGAGCGCCGCCGACGACGGCCACCGCTCAGTCTGGGGCTCGCGGGCGCTGATGCTGCGCGCGATCCTCCTTTCCTCGGCGAATATTATAAGCGAACGGTGATAGAGACTGTGACCGAGAGTGTGAACAGCGGAGAAAGAGGTAAAGATTCCGATAGAGAGAGAGAGAGAGAGGGTGAGAGAGAGGGAGAGGGTAGAATACGTATGTGGTGCCTCGGTGCGAGGATGGAGGCCGCCCCTCGGCCCTTCTCGGGCCTCTCGACGGCGAGGGTGGACGAGCGCGACGGACGGGGCTCGCGTGGAATGGACGAGAAGGAAGGACGAGTCGAGGAAAAGAATATTGAGAATTGATAAAAGGAAGGCAGGCTGGGGCTCGTGCCAGATGCGCGTTTACACGAATGCCCTGAATACTGTAAATGCACTATCTGGTACGACATCTCTCCTGCCGCTTCTCCGAGTCCCCTCCGACCCCCTCACGGACGACCTCTTATACTTCATCATCGACATCTTCATCTTCTATTCTTCTTATTCTTCTTATTCTACCTACTGATACCCACTGATACCTACTTTTACCGCTGTTACCGCTACTGCCACCACCGCCACCACCACCACCACTACGACTACTGTCACCGTTACCGCTACCACCGCTATTGCCATTGTTGCTCCCCAGTACTATTGTTACCCTTGTTACCCCCCAGCTCCCGCGGTCCTCCGTCCTCCATCCTCGTCCTGGACCCCCCCCCCCCGACCCTCCTCCTCCGCCTCCTCCGAATCGTCTTCCTTCGCGCTGTAGTGCAGAGTGCAGCAATGCAGCCATTCGCCCTCCTCCGACTGTCGTGTATATAACAGTGACGCGATGATCGTGTACGTACGTGCCAGCAGACTCGCGCACGCACACACGCACAGACACGCCCGCGCTTACAAATGCACGTAAATACACGCCTGCCTATACGTCGCGTCGTGCCGCAGCACAATATTGCACGCGCTAGGCGGTACAACGATTTAGGACACTCGCTCTAGCGTTAAAAAACAGATCAATCGCCATGTTTTTCTTTCTCAACTTATGTTTGCAACCGTGTCCCTTCCTCTACTGTGGGGGCATGGTGTTAAAATTCTATTGCTTTCATCATCCTTTTTAATTGTAATTGATATAATGGGATGCTTTCGGTATTTGCTCGGTGTGGCCGCTTAAACTCCTATCGGAACAAACAATTTTACCGAGTTCTTGAAATTTTAATCAGCTGTTCAATCGTATGGTCGTGCACAATTTACTTTCAATTAAATTTTATCAAATGAAACAACTTACTTCATTTTTAGTTGACGTAATAAATGTCGGGTGTTATATAAGAGCTGATGAATAATGCATCGAGCTTCAAAGTTAAAAAAAAAAGAAAGAGGAAAAAAAAGGCTAGATAATCATTAGAAGGAAATTTTCGCAATTCTCGAGAGCTCAAATTTTATATCGATTGAGATTACGCGCTTGCATAAAGCTGCGCGCGACAATCGTTAAGGGCTTTTCTTCGGTTTGTTTTCTTTTCTTTTCTTTTTTTTTTTAATTTTTTTTTTTCTTTCTTTCTTTTTGGTTTGTATACCGCACGCTGAATTATCATTTTACATTCGATTGATCACCTTTACTTTTTCTCTCGACAAATTATTCGTTACTCTAGACTCTACTGTAGACCAAGAAAAAAAGCTCTAGCGGATTATTAAGCTCATCGTAATTATTAATAAGAACCTTGACAAATTGAGCGTGACAAAGAAAGAGAAGAATTCTTCGAGCATTAGTCATCGGTGCACGAAGACAGTTCATCGGTACATAATTTCTTTTTTGGGATTCCGACTAATTCGCTTTTAATATTACTCGTGTGCGATAAACTCCGCAGCGTAAATCATACACGGTAAATAATAGAAGTATTTCCAGATAAAAATATATACAAGAATTTGTAAATAAACTTGATACTACCTAATGATAATCTTAGAATACATTATTATTATTATTATTACTATTACTATTACTATTACTATTACTATTACTACTATTACTATTATTATTTATTATTATTATTTATTATTATTATTATTATTATTATTATTATAATTTATTATTATACAAAAACTGTTAAAAGCAAAATTATGCACGATCTATCAACAGACGCGCGCCAGATAAAACACACAATCTTATCTTAAAAAAAAAATGACAAAATTCGTGAGCATCTAGCACCTCATGATCGTAGCATAAATGAAAAAAATGTACCGATCGCACGTCCTTGAGAAATACCGCACTACGTGACGCATAACGCATTTACGTTTAATGTATCTGTGCATTTATCTGTGTGTAGGTACTTAACGGCAAATGCTTTTACGCTGTTGTATTCCATATAATATACAAAAAAAAGCAAAAATCCGTGCTCTTATTGTTGCGCCTGACATCGAATTATGTATGTGTAATAATATTATCTTGGCTGCGGTGATCGCTATCGTAGCTTTTTTCATTTATCAGGATAAGAGAGATACCGCTCGACTTTTCTGCTTCGCAAAAGTGCAATCCCTAAGGAATGATCGCTCGTACATTATCATATCGTATGACTTATTTTTACTCATCAATTAAGGCAATACGATCGAAGTGAAAATCAACCAACGAATCTCATTAATAAGCATTTAAATTAACTCGAATTTTTCACATAACTTACGTTGGCGAAGCAAATATTCGACATATTATATATATACGTACATACATACATACATACATACATACATACGTACATATATCACTTGATAGAACTTAAATGCTTTGATGAAATTTGTTAAATAAATAAATGCAATCTAGAATAATTCAAAGAAATTCTGTTTAACTTATCGGTATGTAGTATCGGTGTAATTATTTAATTTCTGTGTTTCATAAGCTACCGAATCATTTGCTTACGTTAAAACTCTTATAATAAGACTAATTCAGAAATTAAATCGTTGTATGTAAGCATCTTTGAAGACTTATTTTATTCATAATATTATCATAATAATGTGTGCTCTTGTATCGCAGAGTATTTACTTAAAAACATTAGCTATTCGATTAAACGAATGCATTTTGCAATCGTCAACAATGAAAATCCTTGCCATTATAAAACCGATAAAATCCATTCTGTAAAGTAAATACATTGAAACAGCTCATTGAAAATAAGATGGCACTACGCATTTGAAAAATAATATCCTTAAAACCAACAAAAAAAGTTTGTATCACGCAAGCAGCGATTTATGTTTACCAAACGAGTTTCTTATCAAACCTGTGAGAGATTGAATGAACTCTTCTTACAAGTAGTGTCATGCTTTACGAAACTCGATTTCTATATTTCATATTAATCTTTAATTGCTCATTCTCAAAACGTACATTTGAGAAATGTTTACCGTATATAAATATATTTATATATATATATTTCAAGCATTAAAATTAATTGCAACTTCATTTGGTAAAATTGATCAATAAAATGAGTCCAGTGTATTAATGAATTTAACATCAATAGTCATAAGTACTTCTGGCAAAATTAATTATCAACTACGATGTTACCATTAGTGGTCAAAGTGATAAATTAGGCAATTATAAACAAGAGCTCCTATGCGAGAAAATATCCAATTTGAGTGCTTAATATAACAATTGTACGTTGAAAAAGTTGATTTGCGTAAGGATATTCAGGTAAGTTGTTCATAGGTTTGTTGCAAATGGATAAGAATTATTTTGGATGTAAAGTGATACGAAGACGTACACCTCAAGAATGCGAAAATCTTTCAAGCGATTGTCATTCGTCGACTAATGTGCTCGCTGCGTTGTATCATTCTTTTTTTTTTTCTCTCTCGAAAAATGTACATGTGTCAATCCATTGTGCTGCGACTGCTTTTTGTAGAGCAATAAAATTTATCGCTTCTATGTACAATCAAAAATAAATTCACATTCTTCCGTCACATTTTAATTTCTGTGCATCTATTTCATTTTTTTCCCATTTCTTAGCCGATTTACATAACGTACGTATAGAAATGTCACTTTACGTGGCTACTTTACATTTTTACGTCTCTTACATTTGTTAATTAGTTCATTTTGTTTGCTGTTTTTACATGGAATAATAACGCATTGATTAAGCTAAACACAATTTATTGCTTAAATGAAAGTTTACACGTAAGACTGCGACTGACTCGATAAACGAGAAAGATTTATCCGATTTCATAATGTTTGGTAAATCTTTACGAGGCATGAGGTTTAAAAAAAGAATAAAGCAACGATTTAACGAACTTGAGACTTATACAATATGCTGGTTGAACGTAAAATTATACAAATGAAACGTTAGTTTTAAAGAAGATTTATTTACATAACTCCAAGCTGTGTGTTCTATTATTGTATTGACTATTTGGACAGTTTAAGTCACAATAGTAGCATATTTTACAAGTAACTCTAATTGTTGTGTATATAAATTGGTATTTTCCTTCTAAGGAAAACAATGTAGCGAAATATGAATAATAAGTTCTGTAGGGAAATATCGATCGCAAGTAGTAAAATAAAGTCTCATCGTCGGCAACAACATCCACATTACGAATATGATCGAGGCCACACGAATTGAAAAGAGTAAATGTATCAGTTTATTAAACCGAGCTTGGAAGGGAAAAGCCGCTAAAAGTGCAAGCCTCGATTGATTGATATTTCACGGAAGGCACTGCAAAATACATATACTTATACATATATATACTCTATCTAACATTTATTCGAGAGCTCGAACGAAGGCGCGCTCACGTGTTTTGGGGGTGCATTAGTCCGCAGAGGGCGAGCAGAGGATCCTCGGGCTTCGGCGGGAGGGAAATCAACGAGGGGCGAACAACGGAGTCGTGCGGTAAAAACGGTACTCGCGGAAGAAGAGGCGCGCGATCGCCCGCGGACGAACGAGTGTCCCCGGGCTCACTTGGCAGGGAGGCACGCGCACGTGTCCGCGCTCGAGGAATCAAGGCCGTGAAAACTTTGGAGCGCCCGCCCCCTCCCGGATCCTTTCCGCGAGGCGTTTCCCACGCAGAGACGCGAGCGCGGCTTTTTCCGCGAGCACCGCGATGAAAAACTGGGTCAAGTTCTAGTTCTGCTTTTCCGAGAGCCTCCCGCGCAGCCTCTTCGTCCTTGCGGACCACTCGGGAGCTCAGCCGCTGTTCATGCGTCGTGCGCGCCTTCGAACCTCCCTGTCATAAATAATACCGTAATTTTTCCATTATTCGCCAAGTGTGATCAAGGCCAGCTTCTTAATTTAGTTATTGATCGGATGATGCAATTCACCCGAGGGATACTAAAATTTTATTGCAACTCACTTGTCTTTGTCCGGCTTTACTCAATAACACTAAGTACAACAGTATGCAAGGGAGCTTGTAAGGCTATTTTGCTTAAATGTTGAGCGAAGGGCGGTCCATTTCGTGGGTGTCCCTTGCTGTCCGTTGAAAGTTTGCGAAAGCCTAACATTGGTATCGATCGATTGTTTAGCTATTTTTAGTTCCGATAGCTCATAAAGGCCATAAAATGTACAGTAATTTATAGCTGCGACAAGGCTCTCGAACTGAAAAAAGCATCCGTCTATTCATCTAAAGGCTCATCCTCGTAAAGTTCAAAGTTACGAAATTACGTCCTTGCTCTATTTATTTCTAGAGCAAAACTTGACTAGCATCATCCCTAATTACGCATTAGCACGCGATCGTATCGCTGGCTCCTGCATTCGGTCTCGACAAACAATACCCGCGTAAGAATTCATACTGTGTGAAAAAATAATGAGCGACTCCGAACGACTATTATTTTTAAACAAAGCGTAATTTCGAAATTCTTAGCTCACAAATTGAATTCACGGCTATTTCGTAAGAAAAGACGTAAACGACGCGCGCGCGCGCGCGAGAGAGAGAGAGGGGGGGGGGACGGGGGGTGGCGGTGCAGGAGAGGGAAGGAGAGGAGGCGACAGCGCACAAAGACCGAACAAATAATGCACTTCCGCTGGGCGGTAATGCCACGTGCACCAATGGTGGGACGGGAGCAGATTCGCGGCGCGGCCGTCCTCCAAAGATCGAGTGCCGGAAAAGCCGCGGCGGAGGCGGGGGTGGGTGGCCGTAGTCGACGGAGGCTCCGCGGCTCGCGTGCCAGGTACGACGCGAGGGTCGTCCTTAACCGTCGAGCGGGGTGGTGGACCCAGGAGGGAGCCGACTCGGCCTGGGGCTCGCACGCGCCTCGGCACCGGCACGCGGCGGCCAAAGGTCAGCCGCGGCCGAGAGATCCGCGCCCTCGACGCGCTTAGCGACCGACTCTCGTCCTCGGGGGCGATCGATCGGAGGGCGGCCTCCGCGCTACTTAAGGTCAAGGTCCGGGGGGACGCATCGTCCCCGGGATGCCGGAGTGGGTGGTGCGCGCGCCCCAAAATAAGATCTCGCATTTTCGGCCAATCGGAGGTGCCTCCGACGCGGTCTACCCGTGAACTTCGCGCCAACCGCCCACTCGCAGCCGCCCTCGACCGAACCACTCGCTCGGCTCGGCGTCTCCTCTCAGTCGACTTTCGGCGATCGCTCAACTTCGACCTTCCTTCCTCGTCGCCGGCGGGCCCAACCGCGTCCAGTCCACCTCGCGGCCTCTCCGCCCGAGGATGGCTCCTGATCGAGCTTTCCCGTCGTGGACACGCCTAAGGGAAGCCTGGCCGGTGCGCGGTTGGGCCGGGGGGGGGACCGAGGCTCTCCCTCGGAGCCATCGGTGGCCGCTACGGTGTCGGGAGAGAATCGCAGCTCACGGAAGGCCTCGCGAGAGCAGCCTTTAAGCAAAACCTGCATTAGCGACGATTTCCATCGGAAGCGGCTGGTGGTGCTTCGACGCAACAGCGAGACCAATAAGAGGCAGAGCTATCGAGCTATTGAGAAATTACGATAGAAACGAAAAAACAAATGGTTGTTTTTCATCCTTGAATTGCTTGGGCCTCTTTATCGTGGTCGCTCGTAACCGACTCTTGCCCAATAACGTAAGTTTGCACTCTCGATAAGCTCGGGCTTGTGGAAAAATGCCCCTGGATTTGGCTGCATCGCCGATTTCGAGGGGCCCTCCGAGCCTAGCCCCAGGATAAGAATAGGCTCGAGGGTTGGGCGCCGAGTTCCTGGGCGAGCAGCCCAAGGCCAAGAGGAACGACGCACCAGGCACGAGGTGGACTTTGTCGGCATTGGGGGAGGCGACTGGCGTGTTGGCAGTGTGGTTAGCTGGTTGTGTAATTTTAACGAATCACGACCGCTATCGACACTGCAATTATGACGGTCGCGAATCAACGTGCATTAACGTGCGCCTAGGAGGACAAGAGTTGACTCGTCAGCGAGCGGCTCGTCCTCGTCGAGTGGGCTCCGAGTGAGAAAAGCAGCATGAGAAGGCGCGCTCGGACAACCGCTGCAGCCCCGATAGGAACGCGCGAGCCGCGTCGAGCCTGTCCCTCCTCTCCTGGTCCACTTCATGCGAACTTACTGCGCGTGGGATACGTGGATGTGCCCGCAAGTCTAATGAATCTCTTTGTCGATTATGCATTAGCTCGCGTGTTCGATAGGTTAATGGAATTATTATGGAAGCTATTGTCCACTACTGGTAAATCCGTTATCTATTATTCCGAGCTAGTGGCAATAGTACAATTGCTACGTATTAGTCAAGAAAGTAGGCTTCTTATAGATAAGAATGTCGATAATGCTTGATAAATGTGAACTTGAGTATCTAGAAGCTACGCAATTTTTAATGCAATCCAATTTGTGTCCGCAATTGCTTTGCACTACTTAAGAATTTGTTTCGTTGTAAAATGCGTTATTTCCCGCGCAGCGGGAAAGAAGCCTCGCGAAAAATGGCAAATATTAGTCCAGTCATTTTTATAACTCGGCGACAAGTGGCACATGCCGCCAGCTTCGGTTAGATAAACCTATGCGATATATCTTGCAATTGTTCGTCTTCGAAAACTTTCGCGCGACTCGGCTCGCACCGAGCTCGGCTGAAAAAGTGCTGCTCGTCGTTTTGCATTTAAAAAAATATATATATATATATTTATGCAAAGAGAGAGAGAGAGAGAGAGAGAGAGAGAGAGAAGCAAAGGTTTCCCAGCTCATAAAATCCCAGAGATAAAATACTTTATCTTAATTAGCGCGTTCGCTTCGAGCGGCAATTATGAAAATTAATAATTTATACGCGCAGCGCGACGCAATAAATGCGAGGGACAAATACATCCGGATGATATAATTTTCGAGCCGAGCTCTCGGGCTCTCGGCTGCCGAGCGGCTTCGTCACCTTTGGAGAAAAACAATATTACGGCGATGCCGCGGCTTTAGCCGAGAGCTCAAAAGCAACGCCGATTACGAAAACGGCTGGATTACAAGATGTTCCTCGGGAGGCGGGCTGGCATCTGCCGCCGGTAACTGCACTACTCCCAAGCTCGAGCAAAATTACATAATCCCAGTAGGAGCGTCAATAATGCTCCGCATGCAATTGAGTTGTGCACGGCTGGCCTGGCGCATATCTTGTTTCGTGTAGCGCCCAAGGGACGGACGCAGAGAGAGAGAGAGAGAGAGGCTGGCAACCGTCGGGGGGCCAAGTCTTGCGCCGGCCGAATTATTTCGGGCTCGAGTCGCGGAGCCGGACTCGCTTTTCGGGGTGGGAGGGGATTTCCCTGGCCCGCGAGAGCCAGGAGTCGACCACAGCGGCCGAGAACAGGCATTAACCCGAGGCTCTCTCGATTTCTCTTGCAGATCGGCCTACGTCTCGTTCGGCGGCTTGCTCATGCGGCTGCAGGGTGACGCCAACAACCTCCACGGCTTCGAGATCGACCAGCACATGTACCTCCTAATGAAGAAGCTCGCGTTCTAGGGCGCGGGCCCGGAGAGGAGGCCAGGGGCTCGGAGCCCTGCCCGCTGGACCGACGACGACGACGACGACGAAGCCAAGGCCGAGCCTCCGGAGGGACTCGCCGACTTGCCTGATCTACGGTCGCTGCGAGCCAGGCGCTGCCCGAGGGCCCGTCGACTCGGCCCAATGGGTTGGCCCTCCAGTAAGAGAGATCAGTGGATCGAGACGCGTTTACGCGGGGGCCTCTCCGATCCCCCGCAGGAGCCGACCCACCGGACGTTCAATGTACAAGATGGCCTTAAGCTAGCGCCTCGGGCACTTGGCCCGAGGAAAACTGCCGATATTATAAATAAATGTTTCATACGCGAACCGACGGGGAGCTGAAATAAAGCAAGCATTTTATGAAAAGCACCTTCGTCGATATGCCTGATGATCAATGTTCCCCGCCCTCCTCCGACCTCTCCCCCGCCCCCCGGCAGCCTTGGCAATCTCTCGTCGGGCCCCAGGGGCAAGAAGTTGGGCTCCGCGACGCGAGTTTCCCACTCGAGACAATCATCGCCCACCGGAGGCTTTGCGCAACTGCCAACCTTCGGCCGAGCCTAAGTGTCACGTGCTAAGTCTAAGTCCTTCCGGGCGATCCTTTTCCCGGCCCTTTCCCCGAATCTATGCCGTGAGATGCGAGACTCCAGCGGCGTCTTTCAGCCCCGGACTGAATCCAGCCACTTTGGACAGAGAGCCTGAATCTCTCGGGGAAGGAGTCGCTCGCTCCACTTGGGTTTCAACCAATGATCCCTTCGATCGACCGCTTGGGCGCGTGGGCCCATTTATCAACAGCCTCTCGATACTGAAAAGCCCAATCATTCGATAATGATAGCCGCGTTCGAAACAACTTGGGTAATACGTGCAGAGGGTCTTGGAACGATGCCTGACTCTAGTTCCAGTGGCTCTACAATGGAAGCGAAAGACTCGTAATGCGTAAAAAAAAAAATACGCGCATGGAAATATTTAGTATCGGAAAATTAAGATTAACATGTTATGAAATAAAAATTTTTTCAAAAGTCAATAATAATATACGAGTCTTGTTACGTCGAGCTGTAATCGTTTATTTCAAAATAAAAGGAAAAATCACAAGGAAAAAAAACATTAACAAAAATAACATCGGCCATTATTAATTACTTATTATTGATCGGCTGCGTAAAATTGCATGGAATGAAATTAATATTTGCTTTTGCAAAAATTTATAAAAAGCTTATTCTCCAATAGTGCAATACTTCGCGTACGGATGTATTATTATAATTATCGTTATATAATATGACATGCACATTTTAACACGCTATTATTTACTCGATCTATCCTCGCAATAAGAATGATTACTCGTCCCGAGTCGGAATTAAAGAAAAGTACGAGAGCGAATACCGAGGAGTAGCGATCGATAAAAGGCAAGATAATCTTATTGAAATCATCGTTTATGAAGGTAAGCACGAATCGTTTGCGATCCCTGCGCTCGAGTGCTATTTAAAAATTAAAAGGCCCCTTCATTAGCGCCGAGCCATAATCAACGACCGGCATTAGAACACCTTATAGGTACTCGAAACCGTAAATAAAGAATGGATTATATTTATTTTTAATCGGACCATTGGGATTCCGCTCATTATTACGGCATTCGTCATTATTACTAGTGTTATGAATTTTTATCGCTCGAGGAAGCCTCGAACGAGCCAAAACAGACGCTTGAAGACAATTGAATTGGAGGGGGGGGGGCGGGCGAACTATGGCATTTACAATAAATAACACGTGACGCGTAATCTCGGGATGTAAATAGAAAAAAACAATTGCCAAGATAAATCTCAAATAGTTTACGCAGGAATGTCAAAACTAATGCAATTATACATTATGAAAATTGAGCGGAGTAGAGTCGAGCGCGAGAAATCAGGCGCGCTTGCATAATCGGTAAGGCGCGTTATTATTTCAAGAGTAGCCAAGCGTCGCGAATAATTGCTCTAGGATGCAGCGAAGGCCGAGCAGCGCGTTTTGAGCGATCGCTGCGAGCTCGGCACCTTCCTATCGTCGAACGCTCGTCGAAGCCGAAAAAAGAAGAAGAAGAAGAAGCAAAAACAAGCAGCAGCAGCAGCAGCAGCAGCATCCGTCCGATGAAGGAGTTGGGCTCCGGCGCAGCATCCGATCGCGCGACCTTCGAGGGGCGCCCCGAGGGAGGCTTTCCTCCTCGGATCGCGAATCCGTACCCTCGGGGGGCTAAATTGGTCGGAGGTCGAGCGGCCGGTGGACAGCAATGGGTGCTCAGGGGAGATGGAACGGGGGGAGGAGCCCGGAAGCCGTGGCCTGGCTACGACAGCAGGGAGCAGTAGGGCGCGCGCGGGGAGTCGGGCGGCAGAGGAGAAGGGCCGCCGCGATAGCCGAGCCAATTTACGTAATTAAACTCGCGACACTCGTGACCTTGTACTCCTGAATGGGATTGGAGCCCGAGCTCTCGCGGTAGTGGCGGCAGCAGTAGTTAGTAGTGGTGGCTGCATCGCGTGGGCCGACGACGAGCTTTAGTTCCAAGCTGCATCCGAGATGGCGCGCCCGTGCGGCGATTGCGTAATCCTTCCGAGCCCGAGCGCAAGCGGAGAAGGAAGAAACGCAGTTGCAGTTTAATGAGAGCCTATCCTAAATAGATCGCTCTAATGACATATAATTCATTTTTATCGTCTCTGCCGACCTCCCGTCTTCCTCCCCCCCCCCTACCACCCAAGAGCCAACAGTCGCTCCCTGCACTTCCCGTGCACGTCCACCGTCCCGCCGGTCACTTGCGTAACCGAGGAAGCCTCCGACCAGCTCCCAAATCGATTTCTGGTCTCAATCGGTGGAAAGATAGGGATTCAAAAGTCTCGAGAAGGTGACTCTTTAATGGCTATAACTTACTCGAGCTCACCTGTCAAAATGACCGAGCTATTTATAATTGCCTATTGGATGATTATTAATGGCGACCTTTTCCTCGCGTTGGCTCGTTGGACGTAAGGATTGGCTCCGATTTAAATTTGCCGTGGCGTTCAACGTTACGGGAGGCTTTACACGGCAGAAGAGTTCCCTCATTGTTCGCGAAACAAAATAAAAATGCTCCCAAAGCAATGATGCAAAGTGTTGGATCTCGTCCGCGCAATTGCCTTAGGGTGCGAGTAATCCACCTTTTTGGTCGGGTTCGTACCTCTGGTGCTAATTAATCGGGCAGGAGGATTTTGAAGGCGTCGAGGCTCAGCCATCGGCTTATAAAGTACCATTACAATCGACTAGAAGCTAGAAAACACGCCCCGGTTGCTTTTTTAACGCTTTACCTTTGACAATTTGAGCGTCCTCGCGTTCCATTATAATAATGGCATTTTAAATAACGGCATTACTCAACGCGTTAAAAATATAACAATAAGCGAAAAGAGGAAGCTTAGCCATGCTGCATTAACATTGAGCGTATTATTCGAGTAAAGTATTATTCTTACGAATGATATTTCTAAAAGCACAAGACATCTCGAGGGTAGGTTGCGCTTATTCTAGATAATGGAAGATTCGAGCCGGATCAAAAATGAGCCAAGACCGATCCGGCTTTAAAGATCCCTTTTATTATTTTAGAAGCGCACTTGTAAAATGGAAAATGAAACATCGACGTGCTTATTTTTACAAACGAATTTTATTGAAGCATACGAAACCTATATATATATACACACAATGACTGGCTGTACTGCCGCTAAACGTAATTCATCACTTAAAACGTAAAAAAAGATAATGATAAGGTAAAAAAGACGTATCGACAAGGACTCTTTGATTATAATATATACGTGCTTTCATATGTATATATATATATATATATATATATACACATGTATAAGGGTGCTTCGAATAATCCGACTTGGGCTGGCAATAAAAAAAATGGCCAGCAACGGCCCCCGGGTAAACTCCGAGGGCCCAGTCGTCCGAGGAAGGCACGGCGGTCCTCGGAGGCCCTCAGTAGAGGTTGAGCTTGGTCGTGATGACGACGCGGACGCACTGGTCGAAGGAGGTGCAGACGGCGAGCCCGAGCTTGTCCGGGCTCCAGTTCCAGGAGCTCACGGGCTGGGTCGAGAGGATGTTCTGCTGGAGGAGCTTTAGGCTGCCGGTGACGCCCTCGTCCACGCCCTCGGAGTCCTGCTTGCGCCGCTTCTCCGGGTAGGAGCTGCGAACATCGGCCGGAGTTTAGCGGGGGCGCCTCTCTCTCTCTCTCTCTCTCGCGCGCGGTGCACATTCCTCTGGCTATGCCTGCCCCTGTGGCCACCGCCGAGCAGCGGCGTCGCGCTAACCCCGGGCCGCTGCTCTTCGTCGGCAGGACGCGAGCCCGACCGGGGGATGAGGCAGAACCGCGAGCGTCCCTTACTGGCCTCGAGATCGCGCTCAAATAAAGCTGCGGAATGCGCTTCTCATTTGCGGGCGTATAATGTTTTTGCGGTCGCGAGTAAATTGGCCCCGAGTGGCTGCTCGTGCCCTCGCAAGAACGTCGTTATCCTCGGTAGGCCGTTCTCTTATTTCTCAAAAAAGCATCGACGACGACTTCTTGTATTAATTGCACCGGTGGCCGAGTCCCTCGATGCGGCCTCTGCATTGCCAACGTGCGAACGCTGCTAACGTCGCCGCTCTAATAAGCCGTTTGTGAATTGTTCTCTCTTAAATAACAATCGCGAATATCGACTGAGAGCACGGCCCAAGATTTTACGAGCATTGCCTGTTGTTTTTCAATGCGCCGCTTTGTCGACTGGTCGACGCGACGAAATCCTTGAAGACGCCCTGATGACGAATGTTAATAATTATAATAAGACAATTTTACGCACAAAAGACTTTAAGCGCAAACCGTCAATTTATGATCCGACAATCGAGTGCAATAATTACCAAGTTCTGAAAGAATGTTTCTACAAAATAATAATAATCCTTTTTGCAAAGCGTAGCAATGTAACGTTATAAATTATCATTCAGCTTTAACTTACTATTTCCAAAGGCATATGGATCCGTTACCCCCAGCAGTTGCACAGATTTCCCTGTTTTGAGGCAGATGACGAACGAGCCAAACCGTTGCCGAGTGTCCCTGGGAACAATTTTTTTCGCAATGCTTGTACATCGTCGTGTGCGCGAATAAATTTTACGGTAATATCATTAATTATAAAAATAGGACCGATCGAGCGACCGCTATTTATCGCGGAGCAACAATTGATCGGCCTACGGGATAAATGTCGATTAACCGCGGCCTTTTCTGCGCGAAGTTAGTTAGGCTTTTGGATCTAAAGAATATTTCGCGTTCGTACGTTCAACGAATAAAATTTGCCACAAAATTTATTTAAAGCTTCATTATTCAGCCGACCAAATATTTAATTAGGCATTGCAGAGTGTTTTAAATTGAACAGAGATGTGCATCCGATGATTAATCGTCTCGTTCATTCGTAAGAAGCATTGGGTAACCTTTTGAATGAAATAAGCACGAAAATAAATGGCAAAAAATGATTTGAGGAAAGAGTGGAATCTATCGATCGATGAGAAATAGCCCTCGAATCTTTGATCGTAAATAAAATCGGAAGAATCGCGTGGGGAAAGGCGTTTGGAATTAGCGATTTTCCGTGAGCTTTGGCGGCAGCAGCGGCAGGACTCGAGCGGAGATGCGAATACCGTAGATGAGAATCGAGGAGGAAGGATCGCAGCTCGGGCACCTTTTCGGTGAGGTAGGAGAAGCCCTTGGTGGGGTGCTGGGTCCGGAGGTCGAAGAGGAATATCTTGGACTCGAGGGTCGTGGCGACGAGCTTGTTCATGGCGATGTCCTTCCTGTCGAACTCCACGCAGCAGACGCCGTTCTTGAGGTTGGTCTCCCACCTGACGGTCATCGTGCGCAGGTCGAAGAGCTTCAGGTCCCCGTTGTCGAATCCGGCGGCTACGCATCGCTCCTCGTTGCTGAAGGAGTTCCCGAAGGCGACCGTCCAGCAGTCGCGTCGCGACGCCCCGCTCGGCGGCTCCATCGTCGCCACGGGCTTCTCCTTCTGCCGTATGTCCCATACCTGGACAAGGAGACTCCGTCAGAGGCTCGCTCCCTCGGTCTCCGCCCCCCCCCGGCCACTCGCCTACTCTACCCTCGGTCCTCCGTAGCTCGAGCTTGCGGGGCATCGTTAAAAAGTTGCCACCGGTTGCCCCGCCAACCTATTGTTAAGAAATGCCACTCTACGGCCTGCTTCGCGAGAATTCCAATCAATTTTCACTTAATTACAACTGATTGTTATTTTTACGGCACGACTGCTCCAAGGCTAATGGCGCCGTGCAACATTTACTCAGCCTTTACTTTATTCATATACCTATACACGCGTGCATCTCGCTTGGAGCTTTTTTCATCGGCGCTCTCTTGATACGTAATGCCAACTATTTCACTTCTGGATTATATTTCCGATTTCGCGAAATCCTCGAATAGCATATTTAATGTTAAATCGATATAAAGAGCATCGATTCGTACAACAATGGCATATGAAATATACCCAAGAAGATTTACGCTCACGGGCTTTTTTGCTCGACTCTCCTATACTGCTGCAAACAATAATCTATTCCTATTGTTACTCTTCAAATTTTTTAGAATATTTTCTGAATATATATATGTACACACGCGCGAGCATTACTATTTTATTTTTTTAATTTAAAGCCATTGATTTTTATAATTATAATTTCTCTTTGGTTATAATATTGAATATTATTTGTCTCTTTAAAGACCAAGCGCTTACCGAACAAGGTTACAATATGTAGTTAATATGCGAATTTAAAAGTGCTCTTTTAATTTACGATTGATTATTTGAATATTGAAATTTTAATGTTATTTACATAATTACCGTAGAAAAACCGTAATAAATAAAAAGCACTGGCGAGAGCAAAATTTACTTGAACGTGTATTGAAGTATAAAATGCAATATTTGTGGATTAAATGCCAAAGGCATAAATTATTTATAAGATTTAATTTATAAAACACACTCTAAATCTTCGTATAACTATTGGTTTATTTACTATTTGCTCGATTTCTTACGGCAGTGACGCGGTAAATACCAAAAGCCTTTAATATTATAGTTGGACTCGCTTTTTAATTGAAAAACGATAACAATGATAATAATGGGAATGATTATAACGTTAACTACAATATTTATAAAATAGAGACAATCTTATTGCCACTGTCTATGTGAACTCTAGAAAAAACTGAAGCCAATACATGGCACACAATAAAGCAATCAGTATTTTCGAAAATCCAATCTTACAAAATCTGTAGCCGAATCTAATTATAGTTAAAAAGACTTTTGGAGATTAACTATCGATTAAAGAAAGAATGCAAGAAAATATGCAAAGTTAGAGCAAACATTATGCATGTGATTTCTATTCAATTAAAAGAAGGTAATCCTTTCAACTTTATTGCATATTTATTTGACTAGAAATCAGGTCATGCTCCAACCAGAAAAGTAAATCGTTAATAGAAGCGATTCTATTCGTATTTTCCATTAAATCATCGACTCGCACGAATTTGCTTATAATTACAAACATACCTCAAATATAAGTACCGGGCATGAAGAAAGGCCATTTTTTAATTCAAGAGAAAAGCTCCGAGTTGGCTCGACATTTTGCTCCCGCCGCAGTTGAACGAGAAAGAAAAAGAGGAAAGAGAGAAAAAAAAAGAAAGAGAGAGAGAGAGAGAGAGAGAGAGAGAGAGAGAGAAAAAAAAATTGACAACGAAAGCAATAAAAATCAAAACGGGGGGAAAAAAAAGGCGCCAGCCAATATCGACCGACCGAGCGAATCCGTGGCAGTGCTGATTGACAATTTTCGTAAAAAGCTAGCGACAAGAGGGCGAGTTCCGCATAATTCCAGAAGTCCCGAGCGGTGACGCAAATCGAAGACGAAGTCAAACCTTGACGCTACCCTCCCGCGAGCCCGTCAATATTTCCGGTGCTCCGCAGCCGATGGACTCGCCGGCGACGCCGTCAATGGCGTTGATGATCTTCTCGTGGGCGTTCGCCGTGTAGACGGGCTCCGCCGGGTTTTCCAGGTCGTGTAGGTGGAGTCTGCCCTGAAAAAAGTCGAGGGTCCGTCAGTGCGAGGGCCGCGCTCCTCCTCGGAGTCGAGCCGGTGAGCTTCGCCACCAGCCCCACCGCCACCCCGCCCCAATGCGACGCGACCCATTTGGAAGAGATGCGAGGGAGCCTCGGCCCGCCGTCGGGGGCTTTTCCTTTACCGCCTGCCTGCGGCACCCCCCCCCACCGCGCCCACACCTGTCCCACGCGCTTTTGCCCGCGGCTCCGATTTCCATACTCGCATTGATTAACGTCGGAATTATTTGTAACGATCCCAAGCCCGCTCGACGAGGAAAAAAATCGTCGGCCGGTGCATTGTTCTCGAATGGAATCGGCCTAATAATTAATTTGCCATTGGCTGTATCGCAAAAGAGACTTTTATGGGCGCACATGACTTGATTCAGGAGAATACGGATAATCGACAAAAGGCACATTACTAAAGCACTCGCTCTTGATAAAGTCTATTGCAATTACGCTTTTATTTACAAGTTTCATAATTTGATTAATAAATCAACACGAGCTGGGCCTAAATCCTTTCCTACTCCATCTCCGTCCCTATGCTTATCAATTGCACTTTAACTTTTAACAATTACATATTTTTCTACTGCTTCTGGTTGAAATGGGGGGTTTTTTCTTTTTTTAACAAAATAAATCACGTTCTCTGGTACGAGAATTCAATCCTCGTTGCGGCAAAATAACACATTACCCAACTATTGCGGAGCTCGATTTGTCTATAAAGGACGATTCGGTCAATATTATTTCCTATCGAGTATTACTAGCAACTTCAAGTTAAAAAGATTTGTCGTTAACAATTGTGCAAAGCCAATTAAGGCTGGAGAACAGTTTTGTTTTTAAATTTTTAAATTTACCGAGCAACTTTGCAGTTGTAAAACAATACCATGTGCTCGCATACATATCAGCTAAACTAGTAATTTGCATAACGCCGTACGTACATGCGATCGGCAATGAAAGAAATAATTTCAATTGTTAAACTTTTTACTATTTTTATCTAATCGTGAGCGTTTAAAATTTTTATGAGTAATATATGAAAATCATTTTCTTATACTTATTATGTCGTTAGTTAGCTTATTTGTAATTACGTATTACATATCACGAAGACCTAATGTATATTTATATGTACAATTGTATTTATACCTAAAGACTTAAGTAGTAACTCGGAATTAACTGAAAACGCGGTAATAGGTAAAAAATATTGATAGACTCGTTTAAAATTACTTTCTTTTTTTTTATAATGTTAGTGGTTCAACATTCATTTTTTTTACGTTTTATCGAGCTATGCAAATTTAACAAAAACCATGTTAATATTAGTTTGAGATAATACATTGAGTTTCACGCTGCATATTTTGGTAAATGAATGCAAAAATTGCAAATTATTGGTGACACTGGTCCTCTGGCAATTCACTTAGTCAATAATACGGCTTTTATTTCAAGAATTATCCAAACCACAACACCGTTCGGTTATCTTTCAAATGCTTTACGCGAGTAAAACTAACTTTTATCGATAATTGCTTTCTTTGGTCGCATTATATGTAAATATGTTATATTTATAATAAAAACTTATACAATCATAACTTCTGTATACGAAAATGTTTACTACTTTATTGTTGCCATTAAAAGCTCGATTTGCTATCGTAAATATTCTTAAAGTAATAAAGTTGATCTCAAATTTGTACGATATTACAATAAGTATCTTTATTTTTAATTTATGAATTAGAAAAGCATTTCTGATTTTTCGTATAATTTTATTCAAAATTTTTCTCATTAATGGTTCCATACTCAAATTTTTGGCTGCGTTAAATTCTTCGGAACAATTTGTTATAAGATTAATTTTTTTTTAATTTCTAGTTACAAATCTACAAAAACAGAATAACAAAGTTATAAAATCGCGATACAGCACTGGGTATATCCTGTTTAAAATAAAAATTTTCCAGCTCATGGGTAAATTTTTTTCATTATTTCATGATGTAAATATCAATGCTATAGCAAAGCGTAGAATTTGCATCGAATTCATAACAGTATATAACAGTATATCCTTGCTCACAATATACTATATGTAGATGTAAATGTAGATTAAAGAGTGTACTTTAATTATAAGCACTTATCTTTCGATAAATCATATTCACAATTACAGTGAGTCGGTAAACATTGAAATACAATAATATCTACAATAATCTACATCTTCCCTTTCTACGTCCAGTTCTTAAGTATTTTCCAACTTCAAAAATGTAAAATTCTCAATTTACCCCTTCCTGCATTCTTCCTTATAATTCGCTCAATCTTCGCCAAGTATTTGCATTTTATAAATTTATCCTTACGGATATTTCGAAATTACCTTCTAAATTGCATGTCATCTATTGTGTTATTAAACTCAGCCCAACTCTGTTTTTTAATTTATTTACAAATTCTTTTTTACTTTTTTCTTTTAAATTTCATTAACTTAGGCGTATAACAAAATGTGTTATTCCGGCTTATTAATATCCAAATGCAAATCGTATTTTGATGTAATTATCATTTACCAATTTCAGTCGTTTTTTCAATGTTCTAAAGAATCTGTAAAACTGAATAAAAATTCAGATTTAAAATATTCTTTTAACCTCACAAATAAATTTGTTTTTTAAGTAGTAAGAACATTTTCACGACTGATTCAATAATAAAAAATATAAACGGAAATCGACGAAAAGAAATGGCTTCTACCTTTTTTTTAATCATTTTATCATTTCCATCATTCTTCTATTATTTTTAACGTTGTATTTCAATTCATTCGGTATATTTATTTCATAAAAATCTGTGCATATATAAAGCGTAATTTTAGTATATTTATGTGATTCTTGACGTGCATATTAGTTATTTAAATATATACGATATATCGACTTTATAGGTAATTAATAATAAGATGTTATTTATCATTATTATTATTATTATTTTTCATCATTACATGATAATTATATTGTTATAATCTTATGATAGCAACATAATAATCAAGAAATAATATTACCATTATCATAGTAATACATTGATGTTAAAAATTGTCAAAATTAATGTTTATACAAATATATTGTGACACGTTATTTCTTTATAGCGCTTTCATTTTATGTTCTTTTTTTAAACTTGATTATAAAATTTTATTTCAATTAAAAATATCAATTCATAATTTTTATAAGAATTTTCAGTTATTTTAGTTTGTACAGTGGTCTTTATGAAAAGGTATTGAAATTGGAAAACTGGCCCATAATGAACAAAACTAAACTACAGATTTTTAGCTAAAGGAACACTCATTGGGTCCATTTAACATTCAAATTTTTAGCCAATAATTTTTCATAATTATCTCATTTGCTATTATGTCGATAAATTTGACGAATGTTCAAATATTTGTAATATATATATATATATAAAAGAATTCATAGTAATAAAATTTCAAATTGTCAAATAAATATTTTTCAATGCTTATCCAATCGAATTAATTAACCGAAGATATTTTGCAATGGTCTGTGATTTATACCACAAAAAGCAGAAGCAAAAGTTCTTCCAATGAATGAAATTAATAAGAAATTATGCAGCCCCACTTTACGCGAGCAATAGAAAATTTTGTTTGATCGATTCGTTTGAAAATGTAAGATGCTTGCCTTATTTTACCACAGGTAGCATCGATCCCTGCCAGTGTTCACGAATACTAACTCAACTCAGTTAAGTAAAATTAAACTGTATTTAGATTGAATAATGATCGATTCAATATTGGTAATTATTAGACGGATTCGAACACGATTTTAGCAATAATTGGAAAAAATTTGGACACGCGAAAGTAAAATTTTTATTGAAAAAAATCATACCTATAATATGCTTTAGAAAATCATTAAATTGTGGATTTAGTAAAAGAATAAATTCCGAATCTATCGCAATTTAACTTGTTTATTGTCAAAAAATCAAAATTCATACAGATAAATGCACGTTGTTTTTTAACATTCTGTTTTTTCCGTTGTACGATGTCAGCGTAAAAAAGGTTATATTTACGGGTTTTTTGAAAATAATTTTGAGGTTATAATTAAAATAGTCAACTCATTGTGATCTGCAAGCAAACGATTATAATTCGAAGCATGCAAAAAAGCTTCTTTTCGAGCTCTGAAAGCTTGCACTCAATCGATAGCTTATCGTTGAATTAAGTCTTTATGTTATCGACTAATAATACACTCGTTTACTCAATAGACGTTAAAAATCAGTCTTAACATTATGTTGAGATACCTTTAGACCAAATCCAATATATTGTCGTGTACATCTTATAATATTGGATACGAACGTAACCGTAACGAATGTAAAAATAATATCCCAAAGCGCTACTACTTGGGCCTGCACGTAGTGTAACCATGTTCCGTTAATTATTATCGATCACGATTAACGATCGACAACGATCGTCTTGGATCAATTTATAGAGCGCAATGATTTACGTAGAGAATTATCATGGTCGCGCAAAATTCGCTACGATAAATCAGTCTTCCGTCACTTTCAAATAAAAGCTCAGTCAATTATCCATTGGTAATCGGCCTCGTCGTATTCATCAAATTCAGAGCGAATTCATCAGGCGGCTCGTAATCGCGGGTGGTCAATGTTAAGAATCCCAGATTCGCGTTGGACGAGGGCAAAGAGCGGCCGATTAAAATTGCAGCTGGTTCGAATGTTTCCGCGCCAAGCGTAAACACACACAAAGGAAGAAAAAGAGGAAGAAAGCGTCGATCGCGGCTAGGAGGCAAAGCCTCGGCAGGGGGTGCGGGGCCGGGGGGTACCTTGAAGTCGCCGGTGGCCAAATATCGGGTCCTCGTGCTGGAGGCTTGAAAGGTGCCGCACTTGATGGAGTCCGGCCTCTCGATGCTCTTGACGAGGGCGAGCTCGCCGCTGGTCACCTCGTAAATCTGTAGGAGGCCGGTGCCACGAGGCCGCGAGCCCATAACCACAAACTTCGCGCTGCAGGGAATCCATTTGGAGTCGAAGAGCGAGTAGTCCAGCGACTTCTCGATGTGGCTGATCAGCTGGGGCTTGGCTAGCTTCTCCATGGCCGCCGCCGGTCTCGCAGCTGCTTTGGCTCTCCTCCCGTTCGAGGGCAGCAGACCCACCGCCTAAAGCCCGGGGAGCTCCTGCCTAGAGGCCGACCTCGATACGCCCTAACTCGATGCCCGATCCTCGGGCCGCGTTAAGCCGAGCGCGCGCCCTCGCACATGGACAACCGGCCCTTTCTCCTCGATTCTTCCGTGGCTTTCTGCCTCCTCCTTCGCTCGATCGCCTGGTAAACAAATGCCAGCGCCCTCGGGTGCGCGACGCGGCCGCCGGCCGAAGCAGCGCTTCTAAGGTCTTTTAAAGGGGCCAATCTCGCGGACTCGCCTCCCGAAACAAAAGCCTCTCGGCCCTTCGTAGGGAATTCAATCGTAACACAGCCACGTACAATTGCTTCGTATAAAAAAGTGCCTAACTTACGCTTTATTAAATTATCGAGTACAATACTACAATACAGTCGTCCAAGAGAATACGGTAAAATAAAATGCAACTGCATTACACGTTACAAGGGTCAAAGCTTTTTTCTTTTCTTTTTCTTTTTCTTTTTCTTTTTCTTTTTCTTTTACGATTGATTTTAATATATATAAATATATATATATATATATGTACACAAGCATTAATCGCACCAATAAAATGCTCAACTTGGCAGTGTGGCCTTATTTGCCTATAATCGTTAATCGTTTTCGTCTTCCTGTTCCTCGGCATTTTCGGTATTTTCGGAATTTTCTTCCTGGCTCCCCGCGTTCCCTTGAGCTTCCGGATTTTCTTTTTCCGCAACTTGGTTGGCTTTCGGGGTTGTGATTTTCGTTCGGAATTGATGAATGAAGTTAAGAAGACGCTTTTCTTCCGATATACTCAACTGCGAGTAAATTAAGCATTGAAGTTAATATTTTTGTAACATTGCCCCATCGCTAAAAAAAAAAAAAAAAAGGCATCGCGTGGAAGTAAAAAAGCCCCACGTACCATGTTCTCAACGTCGTCCAGTGCTTTTAAAATGTCGTTTTTCAAATTCTCCCCATCCAATTGCACGTCCAACATCTTGAGAGATTTTATGAGTATTTCCAGTGGAATTTCGGTATCGGGATTCAATATTTCGCTCAATATCGTATAGGTGAGTTGGTTGTGGATGCTGTAATTGTTGTGAATCGCGCAACACGTGAGCCCGATTATGACCTCGCTCACTCTTAGCGCGTCAATTTCTTGCAAAGTACTCATTTCTGGAGCATTGGCTAATATTTTCAACGTTGGCAGGTATGCCTCTTCTAAAATAGCTTGGCTCTCGGGTACTTTGCTTATGTAAAGATTGAAAAAATTGCAAAGGCATTGGCTCAAAAATGGATTTTCCTTTGCAGCCTGATTGTGCCATAAAATTAATAATTGCGATATTAAGTGACGACTGCTTATTCGCTTGTGTAATATTAGTTTACAAAGACCTTCGGTAGCGACGGACTGAAGGTTCACGATCTGCGAAGTAAAGGAAATTATTTAAAAACTACTATTGTGAATCGGGCTGCTTTGCGTTGTAGGCGACGCATTGTTTAGGCATCGATACATTTCATGGCTATTAATTTATCTGTATGTATAGGATAAAAGATCTTTATAGAAGATTAATAGCGGAGGAATATTTTGTTTCGATACAATCCATACAAAAATGTACACTAAACGTACCTGGCTGTCTAGTAACGCCATTAAAGCTTTTATAACATTATTACTACTGTCGGTGTAGCTTATTTGTTTGTCATTGACATTTATATCTTCGTCATTTTGCGAATACAATCGCACGGGTCGACTTTTCCTACTACCATTGTGCTCAATATTACTACTATCTTCCTGTATTATGTCGAAATGTTCGAAGCCGTATTTCAATAGCAAGTCAAAAATAACCTCGGTCGCCGCTATCCAAACATCTTCGTTACCAGATTCGGAAATGTAAAGGAAATACATCATGAAATACTTTTTAGCCAAGTCCTTGTCAACGTGACAGCAAAGCCCGACGCACTGTAAAGCCAGGCTCAAAATCCTATCGTGGTTGTTTTGAAGCTGGAAAGAAAATTATAACTTTTAATTTAACGAAGAGCCACAATTAGCTCATCGTAATTTATGTTTACCGACATTTATATATGGCAATGCAATGCTGTCCATCAATGTCCTCAATGTCGGGGACAAAAATGTTATTGTAACGGACTGCATCATATAATACATGATTTGCAAGCACTGCATTACTGTTTCGGGATCAGTCTTTTCCTCGCAGGGAGTTTGCGTTTCCGTTACTTCGGGCTCTTTGGATAAGTTCTCTATTTCTACTCTTAACGCCGCTACTTTCGTACTTATAGCCTGCGCTGTAGAATAGTCTTTTCTCTGTATCGCGGAATATTCCTCATCTTCAAGCTCTAATAATTGCATTCCAAGTTTTGCTTTCTGAAGAAATTAAATTAACGTTTAAAATACAAGAAGTCTCGCTTCTAAATTATTTACACGATCCGAATGTGATTCAATGTACGCGCATTCGTTAAATGTAGTTGCCAAATTCAATTTTAATACAAAACAATTTAAACTCTATTGTTAAAAATACAATTGCAAATTAGTACCATCATTTTTCTTTCGTGTCGTTCGTCGTCGGACATTGGAACAACGGTGTTGATCCTCGTTGGCATTCTTATTTCATTGATAACTTCTACCAACAAAGCAACTCTAACTGTAACATCTGGCACCACTACTTCAAAATACTTTACGATACATTCGCTTATTTTCTCCGAGCAGTAATGTGTCTGCAGAGTTTCTAAAATTAATTCCTTTAAGTTTTTTCTGCCCATTTCATCGGATAAATCATGGAGTTTGACCATTTCAAATAATTGAAGCAGAATAAATTGTTGCGTGATGTGCTCGTACTGTTTATTCGTTCTTGTATCAATTAATGTAATAAAGTCCTTAATGTAAGAACAGAATAGCGATAATTCAGGCATAACTTGCTCAAATACATCCATGTGATTTTCATTTTTCAAGAATTCGGCCAAACAACGCCAATACAAAATCACTTCACTGCTTAGTTGATCGATGGGAACAAATTTTGTTTGATCTATTGGTAATTGTTCAACTAAAATTCCTATTTCTTCACTCCTATTACAAAAAATTTAAAAATATATAACACAAATATATAAAAATTTCACGCATTAAAGTGTTAAGTAAAGCATAAAATATTTTCAATTTTTAAAGCTTACTTAAATAAACAACCTAAAGCTAAAGCAGTTGTCTCAGCTGCATGTTCGGCATCTATAGCTTTAATGAAGTTGATGTAGTTCTTTTCATAATAACGAAGCCACGAAGGTATTAATATTTCCCTTACGCACTTTTTAATCATATCTGACCTATCTTGCAGGCCATTGTTTATTAGTTGTTCTCTTTGCGATATTGTGAGTGACTTTACTGTTATTTTACTAATAAATAGATACGCCATTTTGCGTACAGAATCATCAACGTCTCTTGTTCTTTTTATAGCTGAATGTAAAGTTATTTTATTTTTAGCCATTTTTGCTAAAATTACTCTTCTTACTTCGGCACTGGGATCTCTAGCTAAATGAAAAAGGTATACATTTATAACAGAGCAAGCCTTATTATTCGGCTCCTGTAGTCTGTTGAGAGCAATGGCAGCTTGTGCCCGAACTTTCGGTGATTTATCTAAAATCCTGTCCATCATACATTGTAAAATCCTGTTGCACAACTCATCGTCGATCGTGGCATTGTCACCCATTGTGTCCAATATCATATTTAAAAAATAACATACTCGAAATCTGACCTAATACCCAAAAGAAAAATAAGATAGTATAAATTTTAAGAGCTTGTGCTTAAAAATAGGTATTAAAGGGAGAGATTTTTATAAACTTGATGCGACCAAGGGTGTTTCTTACAAAAAAAAAAAAAAAAAAAAATACACAAGATTGTTATATATAATTACCGCAACTTCTCTTGCATCGTGATGAGTCAAGAGGAAATGAAATATTTGTTCAAGAAATGCACACATTTCTTCGTATTCCTCTTCATTTTCACTTTGGGGTTGCAAGCTTATTGCAAACTTGGCAGCAAATTGTAAGGTGTTTTCGACGTGGGGATGTTTTTCAATATAAGCCAGGGGAATAGTGAGGTTAGATATAAACTCTTGGACGAAATCTTTGAAATTCATCTAAACACAATGGGCAACGATATTTAAAATAAAATCGAATGGTGTAAAAATGATGGCGATCTCACCTTGTCATAATACTTTCTCAACTTTTTCATGTAATTTTGATGACAGGTACGATTATACTGTACAGCTTCAAATACTTTGCTAATTTCATCGGTCTCCGTTCTAATGGGCATCTTTTTAGCCTTCCGGGGTGTAAAAGTACACCCGCTTATTGAAAATAAAAAGTTAAACGAGATCTTTTCAGCCGATAGTGCCGAGCTACGTGCATAAATACGTTGATAAACACTTTTTCAAATGCATGTTTGCGTCACTCCCGTGGATTTATTGTTTCATGGTAGCCAACAGAGAAATGACACAGAGCTCAAAATCCAATGCTACCCTAATCGAGTGTCGTTCCTCGTAAGGAAGCACGAACGATTGGAAAAAACAAGCCAACAAAGTACGTTAACGCAAGGGCAAAACCCTGTGGAACGAAGGGGCCGCCTGCAATGCTCGCATAAAGCGGATAATAGCATTAACGAGAAGGCGGTTGCTCGGGAGGGGGAGATTTTTTCAAAAAAGTCATACCAATGCTACCATACAGTCGGGCGAAAACAAAAACTACGAGGAGTATCGTTTGGGCAAAGATCGCCGAGCGCAATGGAAAGGAGCCGTGCGACGTTAAAGCCTCCGAGTGCAGCATTGAAGATTGACAGGAAGAGAAATTGAGGGAAAAGGAGCCGGGAAGAGAGCCGGCGGCTTCATAAAAAAAGATCGGCGATACTCGCTAATCCAAACTGACGTTAGGAAGCCCGATGTCCCCCTGGCGGTAGTTATTCCAACGCGTCGATTTAAATCGTAAGGATGCAACGGTTGTGTTAGCACGAGTCGGCGGGTCGTTGGGTACTGGAGAGAAAAGACGCTGAAAGAGTGGAAAACCGCGCAGTACGGTGGATAATTAGGGGTTTCGCGAGTGTCGGGAAAACCGCTGCTTAGCCCAGCGCAAATAAACAAGCGCCAGTGTTAACGCCAAATTTTAGCAAAAATGAATGACACGCGTAATAAGAAGGAAAAAAATCAACACATACAAGTTTTCGTTCGCGTAAGGTGAGGAAAATCAACACGGCGCGTCCGTTATGTTACGCGCATGGAAAATGTCAAAGCCATTCCGAGGGCTCGATTGTTCTTGCCCCTTTTTTGTTTTTCCTCTCATTTTTCCTTTCGTTTTTCCTTTCGTTTTTATTTATTTATTTCTTCATTGCACGGAAGCATTTACCTCGCGACAGACTTATCTTGCGATTCCTAGACTTTTTTGTTTTCTTTGTTTATCTATTGTTACTGCTGTTGTTATTATTATTATTATTATTATTATTATTATTGCTTGACTTCCCATTATATTTTGAATGCACGCCTTCTTTGGTGGATCTCTAAGCAAGCGCTTATTTTTCAATTATTTTGCTTGAGTTGATGCACCTTAGCTTTAACGTGACGTTCGGATCCTTATGATTGTTATTTTAAAATTTCGTTTTCCTTTTAAGACCGATTAATAGTATAGAAAAAACAAACAAATCACCAGTTGTCGTTGATGTTGCTTCGAACAAAGAGATTGTCGTTCGTGAAAGACCACAGGATAAGCTTACAAAGAAATTTACATTTGATAAAGTATTTGGACCAGCTTCTAAACAGGTATTGCAATAAGTTTTATGGTAAATGCCAATCTTGAAATTGTTGATAAATTAATTATAAAATAATTTGTGCCCTTTAGATTGATGTTTATCATGCAGTTGTTAGCCCACTTTTGGATGAAGTTCTGGCTGGTTATAATTGTACTGTCTTTGCATATGGCCAAACCGGTACAGGAAAGACTTTTACTATGGAAGGAAGTTGTAATGATCCATCCCTACATTGGCAAACTGTAAATATATATTTTTTTTTTATTTTTAAATTAATTAATGAATTCTACAATATTTTCATTAAAAAAGTTCTAATAAAATTAAAATTCTTGTAAAATAAATCAAGTCGTAATTGATTCATTTTTCAATTAAATAACTTTACAAATATATGAGAAAATTGTTTGTTACTGAAATCATAAATGTGAAAAAGGATGGTAATATTTTTTTAATTTTAATAAAATTTACAATATTATTCTAGGATTCAACAGCCGGAATCATACCACGATCATTAAGTCACTTATTTGATGAACTAAGAACGTTAGGTGCTCAGGAATACTCTGTCCGTGTCAGTTTTTTAGAATTATACAATGAAGAACTGTTTGATCTTTTATCGCCTAATGATGACGCGTCTAAAATCAGGTAAATTTTAAACGATAAAGAGTTGTTTTGGTACGTAGAATTATTCTCTAATGTACTCCCGTGTACTTCCAGAATCTATGAAGATGCAACAAGAAAAGGTGCGATTATCATTCATGGTTTGGAAGAAGTTACAGTTCACAACAAAAGTGAAGTTTATAAAATTTTGGAAAAAGGTTCTGAAAAGCGTCAGACAGCTGCTACATTAATGAATGCCCATTCAAGGTAATTTTTTTATTGTAAATAATTTACACAATAGTAATCAAATTAAAGCTTGGGAATTATTGTTAATCGTGCTTTTATATTTAATACGTTTGCAGTCGATCTCATACAGTATTTTCAATAACAGTACACATTAAAGAAAATACAGTCGATGGTGAAGAACTTCTTAAAACGGGTAAACTTAATCTAGTTGATTTAGCTGGTAGTGAAAATGTAGGTAGATCAGGTGCAGTTGATAGACGAGCAAGAGAGGCTGGTAATATCAATCAATCATTACTAACTCTTGGAAGAGTTATTACTGCTTTGGTAGAGCGAGCACCGCATGTTCCATATCGGTAAAACATCGTTAATGTTCTTATTTTACGGCAGTAATGCCTGCATTTTTTACTTAAGCTAAAGAAACTTTAATGTAACTAAAGTGTCACTTGCTCTAATACATTCTAGTGAATCAAAATTGACAAGGCTACTTCAAGAGTCACTGGGGGGTCGAACTAAAACGTCTATTATAGCTACTATATCACCTGCTAACATGAACATAGAAGAAACACTTTCCACTTTGGATTACGCGCATCGTGCAAAGAATATAACAAACCGACCAGAAATTAATCAAAAATTGTCTAAAAAAGCTTTGCTTAAAGAATACACTGAGGAAATTGAGAGATTACGACGTGATTTATTGGCAACGCGGGAACGTAACGGGGTTTATCTAGCCCAGGAGAATTATAATGAAATGCAATCATTGATTGAAATTCAAAGTAAAGAAATTGAAGAAAAAATTAATCACATGAAGGCTTTGGAAGAAACTATGCTAAATAAAGAAGTGAGCCGTAGTTCAAACGTTGCATTATTTGCTTTTTTTTTTGCTTAATTTATCCTTAATTTTATCTATATGTTTCAGAAATTATTTACCGAACTTAAATTAGAATTTGAATCTACGGCCAATGCACTGCACGAAACAAAGGAAAAATTAGAGTCGACAAAAAATACTTTGATAACTACTAAAAATGAATTACAAGAAACAGCTTTTGATAGGGATTTAAACAAACATTTAGTTGAAAAACACGTGACAACGGAACAAGTTCTTTTAAACCAAGCTCAAACTTTATTAAATGTTGCTGAAACTGCGACCACGGATACGCTGAAATTGCACGAAAAAATTAGCCGTAAACAGTATGCTTACACTCATTTATATTTTACAATAAATTATAATCTGAAAATTATTGTTTAAAAATGAAAATAATTCATTTAATTATACACAACTGTTTTATAGAAAAGTGGAAGAAGAAAACGAACATTTAAGTTCGAAATTCAAACATGAGATGTGTAATCGTTTCCAAAATATTCAAGAAGATTTAGGAAAATACACACAAGAATTAGTTAACTTTTGTTCCTCGCTCAAAGATCAAATGCATTCAATAGCAGATCATCAAAATAAAGCTTCTGATATGATAACAAAGTTCATTTCTACCAATCTTGTACAGCAAGAAGTACAAATATCGGAAAAAGCAAAGGAAAAAGCAAACAACTGCGTAAGCTATTTGTATTAAAATTTTTAATATGTAATAATTTTTTTTTTTAGTTAAAATATTAACGTTAAATTTTTTTAGTACGATGAGTATAACTCGTGGATACTTGCACAAGTTGAAAAATCTTCAGACATGACTCAACACGAACGTGAAGTACTTGAAAATATTTCTGTAAAAATATCTCCTAAAATTCGTGAACTTGTTGAAACGAAAATATCTGAAAATTTGAAAATGTTACATAATGAAACATCTTTGAAATTAGTAAATCTTACAAGTACCATTAAAAAGTCCATGGATGATTTTTGTGAATCATTACTTGTCGATCGAGATGATTTAACTAAGAAAATTGAGGAAATTAAAAAAACTGTTGAAACTTCTATTGAAAATCAGAATCAAATTGTTCAAAATGAAAAATCATTTTCTAAGGTTTGTTAAGATATTTATAAAGTAAATTATTAATTATCCAATTAATTAATATAAATATTAAATTAACAGATGTTCATTGATTTGAAAAACCAATTTGATAGTACTTGGAAACAATATGAAGATTTACATACCCAAAATACCAATTGCCATTCTCTTATTTCTAATAAATTAAAAGAAATTGAAACAAAAAGTAATGATATCGATGAAAGCAATTTGAATTGCTTCAATAGGAATATAAAACAAGAGAAATTAAATGAAAAGCAAGTAGAAAATTACATCGAAATTATTAGAAAAGAAGTTTCAACAGCTCTTGAACAGGTATATTTATAAAGCGCTAGTTTATTTATCAAACGACCCGTCACTTTTATACTATTGCGTTATTTTTAGAATTGGAATGTAGCTGAAAATGCAATTACTCAGAGTACCGACGTTATCAATGAATTAGAAGAAAACTTAACCACATCTAGACATGCTTTGTTATTGTACAATAATTTAGTTCAAGATAATGCTGCAGAATTCCAGCGTAAAACTAAACAAGAAAAAGAATCATTACTGGCTAACGTTCAGGTACATTCAATTGAAAATGTTTACAATCTACCAGCGAATGAACGAATAATTGAAAAATAGTTTACAAATAAACAAAAAATAAAAATACCACAATACAGTATTATTAATAAAATTACATATATTTTTTAGCAATATCACAAGATTATGTCAGATGCAAGCAAGACGCATAATCAATTAGTAGAAAAACAGCGTGGCGCAGCCAAAAATAGCTACGGAGATGTGAATCGTAAATTAGAAAATCAAGCATCAGGATCTTCGGAATGGAATAATAAAATTGCTTGTCAATTGCACTCAACGCATCAAGTGGTTGAGAAATTCATCGGAGAAGATTTGCGCCGCGACACTGCAACAGGTTGGTGAACTTTTCAATGAATATTAATGTTAAGGATTAGTTTTTGCTTTTGGCTATTTTTCTTTTATTATTAATCCGCATAAACATCATACTGCTTGGAAGGGCGTGTCTGTAAATCTAGCGCTTGAGTACATTTGTATTTTTAGGCAACACCCCGGCGAGAAAAGATTTTAATTACCCTCGTCATCTAATCGCAACATCGCCACACGAACGGATAATTCAAAGGTTTCGGGAAGTTAAGAAAGTCGTCGAATCTTCCGAAGATGAAGTTCGTATTTAATATTAAATCTATTTATTAGTCGAACGTTCTGTTTATTGAAAATAAAAAAAAAAAATACTCGTTATCTCTTAGGACAACACCATAACAGATATGATGTCTCCCAATCTGAACAGTGGAAATAACAATGACTTATCGTCGCCTACTCTCATCAAAAATAATCATGTAACATCTTCTACACCACATAGCGATTCAAAAATAAGAATTTCTGTAATACGTAATAATAGTTATAGTCTTATAAAATCTGCTTCAACTTCAGATATCCCTCTCGCCACAAAAACTAAACTTGATTTAACAGCTATGTCCGAAACAGAAGTTACGAAGGTATTTTAAATAGCGTATTACGAATTTTACCATGAAACAATAGCGTAGTCACAATAAATGACTATGGTGAACTACTATATAAGCTTAACATTTTTTAGGATCACGAAAATAAGGAAAATGGACAAGAGGAATTCGTAAAACCTGACAAGTTAAGGCTTAAGCGATTATCAAAAGTTAAAAATTCTAATAGGAAAGCTCTTGGATCTTACAATTAGAAATATTTAATGAAACCTCAGGTATGAAAGAAAGTTTTTAAAATACAGCATTTTGCTTTCTTTCTTTTTTAGGTAATTTTTTAATTAAAGTGAACTTACTAAGGGTTAATAAAGTAACCTGATAATTCTGTTCTCTTTTAATTTCGTAAAAGTCCTACTAGTGCAGTAGACTACATTTTTTTTTTAACAATAGACGTGAGATTTTTTTTTAACAAAAATTTTAACGGCTACGTTTAAAAACGTCCCGTACTTTCATATACGCATATTTAATTTATGTATACAGAAAAAAAAACATTAGCAGGACCAATTGCTATCCTTGCGTCAACATTTTTCGATTACGAATATAATTCCAAATGCACAAAACGAGTGTTGTTGACAATCGCGAAGGATTTGCGCATGTTTAGAAATTTATAAATAATTCTTGGTGCAGTTTATTGTTAGAATTGTTTAAAGTTTCTATTTTTTGAGAAGTGTATATATATTTGTATGTATGCATGTAAGCTTTCACTAAATAGAAAGTATAATGTGTGATGGTATTAATCTTCTATAGTGTAAACGTTAATCATAAAGTTTTTAGATCATCTAATGCGAGTAATTCTTTAGTGTGGACGTCTTGCATAAGGGCTCTGAATTATATTTTTAAGGTAATGATATAAAATAAAAGAAATGTTTTTTTTATATATAAATTTGTAAAAATTATTTTAATGAAAAAAAAAACAAACAATAAACACATTTTTTCATTTTTATAAATTTATGTCTAGTAAATAGTTTTCTAGTTAGGAATTTACAGTTGTAAGGATTGTAAGTTCATCAGTTATTAAAATTTTTTTTATTTTACTTATTGCTTTTTTAACAAATATAAAACACATGTAAGATGCAATATCAAAATAATATTTTTGTACAGTAATAACAGGACAGCCTAATGCGATATTATGCCAAGTCTTAAAATCTACGTTTTAATACCGATTACTGTTCGCAATTAATTTTTCTATGATATAGAAAGGCACTTGTGTCTTTTGTAAAATTATGTAAAATAAATTCTACAGTGAAAAATGATGCGTTCATTTACAAAGCACAATACAGTCAATTCCTTCAACTGAAACATCATTAACTACAATTTTTTTTTTTTTTTTTTTTGATTTTTTTTTTTTAACGAAACCGTATAGATAACGAAATATTTACGTTTAATATTTACAAAATCTATTACAAACGGATATTCATAAAAGGCGTTGCTTCGCATAAACAATGAAAGCTCAGGTGCTTTCAATAATATTGTTTTATCGAACTAAAGGCAAATCTTAAATAAATAATTTAACCGCTTCTCAACGTCTCGTGCAAGCAATACATATCCGGCTGTGAAAAGGATACGAATTTCAAGACTCGTTGAAAAGTGGAAATAAACTTAATTTTTACAGCATCCAATGGTGTGGTGGACTTTGCGTAAAAAGTTCCACAAGTTACAAAACCTTGGCGCATCTTGACAATTTTCTATTTCTCCGGTTAAATTTTGCTATCTTTGCTTTTACGGGTAAGAGTAGTTTATGCATATAAAGTCATGCGAATTCATCAAACACAATAATATATACATATACATATACATATATATATATATATATATATATATGTGTGCGTGTGTGCGTTGTGTAAGATTCTCAACGAAATAAATATCACAGCAAACTATGAACGCAAAAGCTTAATTTCTTCCATAAAATTTAAAAAGAAAAGAAAGAAAGAAAAAAAAATGCATACAAAATGAATGAGACTTCATCTGTGTGTGCACCCCCCCCCCTGTTTTATCCGAAAAACAATCGTCAAGACGCAGCAACGTTCATCGTAAGTACGCGATTAAATGTGAGCGGAAATGGTGGCGGTATCCCAATTGATCGGCGTCAGGCTCGAGGTCCTACTGATTGTTTACGGATATGATTTGGTTGATCCAGCCTATGAAGGCCGAGACCTTGACGTAGACGCCGGGGACGTCGATGCGCCCGCAGCCGAAGCCCCACGAAACTAATCCGGCGAGCTCGTAGAAGCCGTCGTCCTGGCACACGAGCGGACCACCGCCGTCGCCCTGCAAGTTCAACACCAGAGTCATCGATTGCGGCTCTCACCGGCTTTTCTTCCAAGCGCGCCAAAGCCAACGGAGCTATAACCAAGCGCCCGGTGCTTATTTATTTCGCGCTTCGTTGGCGCCACCCTCAATCAACACGCGATGGCTCCCATTGAAACCTCCAAGATTGTCGGCTGTTTCTCAAAATGTCTCCCCTTAAATTTAAAAAAAAAAAAAAAAACTCGCCATGAAAGATTCTAATCGTGTGTGTGTTTTTTAAAGACTGCATCGAAGCCTCAAATTCCCCGAAAATCTTTTCCTAGACTGGCGATCCTCTTGAGCAAAGCTAAGTTAGCGTCAAACTCGCTTAGCACCGGCGTATTTTCACAGTCTTGGCCAAAGCTCAAGTGTCGCGATGGAGGCTGGCCTGCGCAAAATAATGACTTGCTTTTCAACGGAGAGGAAAGAATTCTCGGAATACTCGTTAGGCTCGAGGCTCGTCGCAGAAAGTAAACAAATTAAAATACGAGACGAGAACGGTAAAATGTGTGTGGAGCCTTCGATAATAAGAAAGGGAAGAGCCGCGCTTTCGAATACCGAGAGAGGAAGGCATCCTCCGTACCAAGGCAGGGGAGGGATTTGTTTACCTGGCAGGCGTCGTTTCCTTGCTCACCGCCGGCGCAGAAGCTGCTCGCCGGCAGAATGAAGATCTTCTCCGTGACAGCGTTGACCTTCCTGATGCACTCGGCGTCGCTCACTATCGGAATCTCGGCCTCGCGCACTCGCAGCGGAATCGGGCCGGCTGCTCGGTCACCGATAAGCAAAGAGCAAAGGGAGCATGAGACCTCGACCTCTGGTTCTCGTCGCGGATGGCTTACCCTCGCCCATGTATCCGTAGCCGGTGACGGTGCATCTCTTGCCGGCGGTGTGGCTGACGCCCCGGGCCGGCAGGCAGACCAGGCAGACGCCGTCCTTGAGCTCGGCCTGCCCGTGGAGCTTCAGCAGGGCGATGTCGTTGTCCAGGGTCTGGCTGTTGTGGTTGTGGTGGATGTAGGTCGTGGCGACGCGCAGCGTCTGGGCCCCGGGGCTGCCGTACTTCCGGGTCAGGTCCACGTCGCCGACGCGCACGTAGATCGCGTCCCCGGATCTGACGATGCTAAGCCGGGGGAGAAAAAGGGACGGACTGTGTTGGCAATCGAGGGGGCCGCGGGGCTCGGTCCCGCGACCGAGTCTCGGGGCCCGGATGAGCTACTCCTCGAGGATACAAGGCGATACTACTCACTTGGTGACGCAGTGGGCGGCGGTGAGGACCCACTGGGTGCCGATGAGAGCCCCGCCGCAGAGGTACTGGTTCAGGGAGTTGATCAGGGCCACCTGCCAGCACCACTCGTTGGCGTCGGCGTCCTCCCCCCCGACGACCCGCGCCCCCCTGTCGAGCTGCCGGGCCTGGATGGGGGCGCGCGACGTGCCCTTCACCCCGCACACGTACTTGTTGTACACCGGGCTCTTGGCCGTAGTCGTCGTCGTCGGCGTCGTCGTCGACATCGTCGTCGTCTCGTCTGAATCCAAGGCCAGAGGGCTTAGAGCGACCACTTTTTTCTCCTTTTCCTTTTTTTTTTCTTTTTTCTTTTTTTCTAAGAGGGGCCCCCCGTAGCTCCCGAGGCCCTTGGGACCGCGTTCGCCCCGTCGCATCGGCCCCAAATTTGCAGACCGACGGATATTTCGACAGGCTCCTCGCAACTTTTACTTTCGACGACTCGAAGCGAACGCGCTGATACTTCGATACTAAGGCGTTCGCCGCGGCCCCATTAACATTTTCTAACCCACTCGGACCGATTGTAGGCATTTACGTAATTTACCCGCTTGCATCGGTTGCGAGCGCGGACAATTAGGACCTAGAAGCCCGTGGGTGGAGCCTTTGACGAGCCTGTGCTCGATGTTGACCGGACAATCGTGATAAGAAACGATGCGATGTCAGTGGCCGGTTTAAGACAGACTCGCTTCTCCCTGCCGTCGCAATTTATAATTAAAGAATCCTGCCCTCGCCTTACACCTGCTCCCGATGGCCTTTGCTTCGTTAACGGACTTTTTCGACTTCCGGCTCCTCTCTCGTACGCTAATTTTGCTGTAGGAATTCCGAGTCTAAGGTAAAATGCAGTTCGCTTAGATTTTGTAGGGTGTCGCGGCAGATTCTGCGCTGGGCTTAGGGCTCGTTGCGATCGGTAATTAACCACTAGGAAGGATCGCGCAAGCGTGGACTCACAGAGATGCGTCGTTGTCGAGATTGTGTACGACGGATGAGGCGTGATAGTGAATATCGTGTCGTTCCTATGGCTCAGAGTCGTGTCGCTCGTATTGTCCCCGTTGATCTCCTGGAACTCCCGTATCACCGATTTCGCAGCGCAGCACTGATGGCCAGGCTTTTTGCATTTGAAGATGTTCGTCAATTCCGCATTGTCTGCCAATTGAGATTGCACAGCTTTAAGAAGGGCCTTCGCCTTCGGTTATCAATACGCGAGCGCCTCTCTAAGTCTACGCGTTTGATAAGCACGAGACTCGGTCGGCGTGCACCGAATGTAAGCTCTGCTAATAATCGCGCTGCATGTTTCATTAGGAATAGCGTAGGGTAATTTAATTTTAGGCAACGGTCCATTTCCTTGCGTTCAATATAAACGAGAGCGTGATAGACACATATCTATATATATATATATATATATATGTATATAATATCGCGGGGGTGGGGTGAAATATGCGAACGAATACTTCGTTTCAGGTTAAGACGTAACGCTCGCTGCGCGCCAACAATTTTATACTCTCTGCTCAAAGAAGCTACGAAAATAATGACAATGCAATAGCTCGGTATTAATTTTTAAAGAATGTCAGGACCGCAGGTTAAAGCAATGCACGACAGCAAACTTACTAAAGCATGTGAAGGACAGATAAGAGACTATGCAAGATCCTCGACATTCTGGTCGTGGATCTGGTGGTAAGGCAACGGTTACCGGGGCTGGCTTGGGAGTAGTCGGTCTTGGCTTCGGCCTTCTCGTCTACGAAACAAATGCAATTAATTCACTCTGGCGCAAGTGCAGCACTCATGGATAACATTGTACAAATTTAATGTTAAAGAATGTAAAAATTTTCCTCTTGTTTTGGCTCTCATTTTGGCTAAAGCTCTCTCTCTCTCTCTCTCTCTCTATTTCTCTCTATATATTAAAAAAAGAAGTAAAAGAATAAGAAGAAACGGACAATGGAACGCTGAGGTTACAAGTAAGATCTTGCTTCGACCGAGCAGGCGCTTATCGCCCCGGAGGTTCAATGTCTAATTCTATAGGATAAAGTGTGCGAGGGAGCTCCTCCTTTTGGCGCGGGTTCCGAGGCAGAGGGCTAAGGATGTACCGGAGGACTCTTGGTGTTGTCGCAGCAGAACTGGCCGGTGGTGCAGGTGGAGGTCCGGTAGATAACGACGTTGGGCCTCTCGCAGAAGGCCAGCATTATGTTCATGAGACAGAAGCCCGGGCAGCTCGGGAGCTTGGGCTGGGGAGGCTTGGTCGTCGGTCGGAGGGTCGTCGTCGTCGTCGTCGTCGTCTCCTGCAAGAAGGAACAAGAGCTTCGGTGGCTTGGTGGGGGAGGAGACCGAGGCTCCGGCTAGGGGCAAAGTCAACCGGGCGGCTGGCCAGGGCGGCGGGCTCACGGACCTGCTTGACGACGGTGTCCCTGATGCAGCAGTAGCCGGAGTCGCCGCACTCAGCCTCGGTGTCGACGTTCTCGCAGATGAGGGCGAAGAAGGGGCTGACGCACTCGCCGGCGCAGGGCTTGGCCGGCTCCTGGGGGGCCGGGGGCCGGGTGCTGCTGGGCCCGGGGCTCGGGGGCCCGGCCGCCGCCGCCGCCGCCGTCGTAGGCCTCGGGCCCGGCTGCTGCTGGGCCGCTGTGCTCGGCCGGCCGGTCGCCGGGCTCGCGGGGCTCGTCTCCTCCACCCGCGTCAGGTTGGACTTGGTCCGGTCGATGACGAGGAGCTCAGCCGGGGGCGAGTCGCCGAAGGCCTCCCGCGACACGCAGCACCTGTAGCCGGGCTTGCAGAGGCTCGCCACGTTCAGGACGGCGTCGCAGTAGTTGGCGATCCGCTCGGCCATGCAGATGCCCGAGCAGCTCTTGGCTAAGGGGGTCGTGGTCTTACGTCAGCGGGGCTCTCAACCACCGGCTCTCGGAGCACGGGCAGCGCCTCCTCCCAACCCCCGCCCTTCTCATCCCGCCCCCCCCCACCCACCCAATCTTATCCCATCTCATTTTCCCCCTCGCGCTCTATCGGTGCCTTGCCATACTTACGGGATGACTTGTCCGAGTCCTCCTTCTTGTTTTCCTGGAACGAAGCGAGTGCGCTGGTCAATCGTTTATTCCGCATGCTTTCTCTCAATGGGTTACGCGACTAACGAACTGCCTCAGATTCGAGGCCCGGTGAAGAATAAATCGTCGCGCATCAAAAACGCCCCGATCATTTTAATGAAATTTCTTTTTATCGTAGCGAATAGCCCGGTTCCGCCATTGCCAATTTAGCCATTACCTTATTATCCCGTATGGAACAATGAGCGAGCAATTGTGCGTTAGAGCCAACGCTTAGATGCAGTAAATTTATAAATAACGAGCGCCGACGTTATTTCGCGTTGCGAGCGATTCTCCCGAGGCGCAATTGTCCTGCGATTTCTATGAATCGCGCGGCAAACGAAGCGCGGCTAAGCACAGGGGACGAACCTAAAAGCTTGAATACAAAATCTTACTTACGACGGTCGGTTTCGGGCTCGTTGCGCTCGTACTCGTAGTGGTAGGTGTCGAGGTGCTGGACGGCCTCTGGGTGGTAGTGGCCAGGGCCGTGACCGGGCTGCTGGTCGCGTTGGGCTGCTGCTGTTGTTGCTGCTGCTGCTGATGCTGCTGCTGTTGCTGCTGGTGGTGGTGCTGATGATGATGCTGCGCGCTGCTGACGTTGTCGTGATCGTAATCGGCGACCTCGTTGGAGGCGCTCCCGGTGCCGTTCATCGGCGAGTCGACGCAGCAGCGCATCGAGGATTGGGGACACTGAACGTCCTCGAGGACCTCGTAGCACATTATCGTGGCGATGGCGTGGACGCACATGCCCGGGCAGTTCTCGCTGTTGGCTGTACTCGTGATCGAGTCCAGGAGACCTGAGGACGAGGATTCGATCGTTGCCTCCATTAGAGTCGCAACATTCATCGGGGATTCATCGAGAGGCTCGATCGCCTATGATCGCGTTCCGCGACCCACCGGAGTCCCCGCGTTTTGCGGGGGGGGGCCCTTCTAAAGGACTTAGGGCGGCGACGGAGGTTCCCAACTGTTTGCTACGCTAATTTTATTCTCAGTCGACAAAATCGATCATCTGCCTCAACTTTCAATTCAACTGAATGCTCGTTAAAGCGAAAATTAAACGTGCAACTGGCACAATAGGCGGACGGCTCGGATATTGCTCTTAACGAAAGCAAGCATCCATCAAAGCTCTTCGACCTGTCAATTGTAAAGCAGGCGTTGCAGTGTGCTTTCGCACAGAACGCAGCAGCAAGCACCCGAAAGAAGCTAATTATATTAGTTTGGCCCGTTTGTCCGAGAACGAGGTAGGATTTTTGAAAAAGCTGCTTCAGCGCCAACGAGCGGCAAGGTTTTCACCTCGGCTCCCGAGTAATTTATGCCCTAGCTTCTTGTTCCAGCCAGCAGCAGCACCCCCTCCCCTGAGTCTCTCAGACCAGTTGCCCCCGAGCGACCAACTCGGCGCATAATCGTTGAGATCTCTAGATGCAAATAATCCGCGAGTGTAGCCGGAGTAAGCCTCGGAGCAGCCGGCTCGGGAACGGTCACCCATCGGGCGGCGGCATGGCTACGAGTCCTCGGGGCTTTGATATCTTATTAAAGCGAGTGGCTGCCCATTCGAAAGGAAACCTGCTTGCTTAGTCACACATTGACCCACTTGCCGGTAATAATTTTCCTCCGCGTGGGTTTGTCGGCGCGGCGCTTGCGAGCGGGCGTCGGGCGTAAAAATGCGCGGCTGCCCCGGGGTGGGGTGGGGGGTCCCGAGGAAGGAAAAATAGGCGCGAGAGGAGCTTCGACCCGGAGACCTTGACACGAAACAACAGTTAGGTTACCGCCGAGGCCGGCGATCCCGGCGGGTCCCGGAGAGCAGCCGCGGGAGATACCGATCGGGGACCGGGGCGCTCGCGGCCCCCCCCCCGCCCGCGCGCGCGCGCGCGCGTTTTGGGCCGAGCACCGGGGCGATAAGGCGCACCGGGGGGGGGGGCCCGAACCACTCCCAGCGCAGGCGAGGAGGAGCGCCGGCGGCTAACTGTATAGAGCGGCACTTGGCGGGCGGGGGGGGGGCGGAGGCGGCACCGGGTGAGCCGGGCCGGCATACCGAAAGAGAGGAATTCCTGCATGGGTAATGGGCCGGCCGCGCGGAGTGTCGTCGCAGGAGAGTCCTGTGCCGCGGTAACGAGGTTGAATAACCGGTGAGCGATAGAAATCGCGCGCCGGAAGCCGCGGCGCTCCGCGCCGGAGAAATCCGTCCGCGACAATTGAGTCGTCGTATCGGTCGGTCGTGCCCCCGCGGCGACACCCGGCCGGCCGACTTCGCCGCGCCTCGCACCGGATGCGCCCGTCCGCCGCCTCTACCGGGAGGTCCCGGGCTCCCGACCGAGGGAGACGGGCGGAGGGGAGGGAGAGATTCCGCACGGCCGGAGCGATCTCGCGGGGAAAAGGCCGCCGGAAGGAAAGCTTGTGGCCGCAGCCGCTTTAACCTCGATCAAGCTCGATTAATAACGCCGCGCTCGGAGCCTCCTCCTCGGCTAGGACGAGGACGACCGGCTTCCCGCGGGGCTGCCCGGGTAGGCCGGCCCTCGGCCAGGCCATCGGCGCGCTCCGTCCGTCTGACTTTCGCGGACTCGCTCACCGGCTTCTTATCGAGCGGCCCGCGGCCCCTAAGGCTTTTCTAACGCGCGAACCTTGGAGCGGCCTCCGAAAGTACCTCCTCCTCCCCCCGGCCCAGGCCGGGCGCTGGCTTTTTACCGTACCCGGAGCGAGCCCGCGTCGGTACAGCCGACTCCCGCCGGCGTTTCAAAATCTTAAAATAATATTTGTAAGCGCGGCTCGAGTGTCTAACTGAGTTTTTCGTGGCCGAACGGCCTGTCGAGTTAACTGTAAACTTTTCAGATAAATGCCTAACCCAAATGCTGCTCCGGGTGCGCGCGAGCCGAGACTCCCGGCCCGGGCTCGTTTAATTACTCAATACCCGAAGCCCGATTGTGTTCATGCTCCTCGGCTCTTACTCGATCCACGATCCTCTATTACCTAACTCACTTAAACGACACCGCGGCGTAAAATTCCTCTTACGGCCCTCGCGGTGCCTCTCCCTGAATCCCGAAGCCATTCCCACACCTGGGAGCTTTTTACCGTTATAATTAACCGTGTAGACGAATTGCAAATTTTGCCCCCGTCGCATTGCCTCGGTGGACACGCGCTTCAGCGAGTGACGTTGAGCGAGGGATCCTTCCGTCGCGGCGTCTCTCGTATTTCCTTCATCTTTAAGCTTACAAAGTGTACGCCTGTCGCGCCGCCAATTTCCCATGCTATATTCCCTTGCAATTCTGGCCGGTCGGCAACGTTTATCCCGATCTCACGATAGCTTATCGATTATAACGCGTTAGCGCGGCTTTTATTCCGGCGCGCGAATCAATTGCTGCAAAAGCTATTTACAAACTACAATTACAAGCTACTACCACTATTTACAAGCTATGTACAAAAACTCCGAAGAATTCGAAGCGGAATCAAGGCCTCGCTATCCGCGGCTCTTAATTCCCGACTAAGAGGAAAGCAGCCTCCTCTCGTTTTCTTTTCCGCTTTTTTTATCCCCCCCCTCCTACCCCCAATAATACAAGAGTTCAAGAAGTCCTGGCGGGCGCGTTCAACAGCAGCCAACGAGAGCATTTTTTTGCAATTTGTCGAGCGGCTGCGGCGTCGAATTGCTCTCGTGCAGCCGCGAATTCGTTGGGATTCGACGACGGCCTTTGCCTGTTCGCGAGAGCCGCTCCGCGAAGGGCAAGCATTCGATGCATTGGCTTTGATTCGATAAGTCGTCACCTCTCTCGGCGTGTCACAATCGGCGTGCCGCGATCAAACCTTATCGTTGTCGAAGGCCCGGATCCCAGCTCGGCAGAGTTTTTAGCCGAGATGGCCGGAGCCGCGAGTCTCCTTGCGAGTCCGAGCTTTGGGAAGCGATTGAACCGACCAACCGACCCAGGGACCGGCCCAATCGACTTCTAAGGCCTCGCCCTCTAAAAATAATCGATATTTATTCAGCTATCCTTTGTCCCAATGTTGTTCCTAATGTCCCGGAGCTTCGGTAAAATCCCCGATCCGAATGCCCGATTCGATCTTTTTTGCCCGTAGCTTTTCTCCGATAATAATAGGAAGCCAATGTCCGTCCCACTCTCGGTTCTTGTGTCAACGCCAAAGGCTTCGTTCCACCTTCTTTTAAGGGATTACGCGTAAAGATAATTTCCGGCTGTCTTCTCGGCACAACCGTAACAAAACTTCGTCGTGTTCCTTCTTTAGCCGCTAGCAATTTATCCGGTGCGAGTCTTTCGCTTGGATTTGCCGAGCGATCCAAGAGCCCGATAGAGTATTGAATTTTATGATTGAACGACTGATGTACCGTTTGTACAAGTCTTTTCCGCTGTTTCCCTTATAACAATAATGCCTCCTTCGTAACGTGGAATTATTCCTCATTTTAATACGGATACTTTGCGCACTTATGATGATCCTCGGTGGCACGCAAACAACATCGTTTACATCCAGTGGAACATCGGCGATAGTCGATGGAATTGCACGAAAATGAAAAACTGATTTCCCATCTATGCATTTTACTTGCGTTCGCGGATAAATAGATGTTATTATTATGGCTTATTTATGATTAATAAAAAACTACACCATTTTGTATTTCAGAACACAATTGAACTCTAGCTTAATTTCCACGTGTGCCCCTTCATACAATAATAATGAATTTTTCTAAGTCAATTGTATACGCCTCGCTCCAGAAGTCGTACTTGCATTTCAAAATTTGCTCAACATAAACGAGAGCTCAACTCGATCTCATCAAAATATTACATGTAATTTGTAAATATAACTTATCCAAGCCACTTTCTGTAAGGAAGTAAAATTTATTTACATAACAAGCATAACTTTCTTGTACGCCGATTTAAAAAAAAAAGTACGATTATAAAAGAAACTTTTTTACGCGTGCACTTTACCCAACGAATTTTAATGCGATTCGCTTCAATTTGATTTACTTATATATATATATATATATATATATATTGCGGATTCCAAAAGTATACACGGATCATCATTTTTAGCTCGCGTCTGTTTATTTCACCTGTCGTGACGCTCAATATTGCATGTACGTAAGTGTTATTATACCAGGATTTTTTTTTTGTTATAAAATTGAAGAATGTCTTATAATTTTCATCTTAATATAATACAGATCAGCTTACATTGTAAGTATAGGCTTCTATCGTCGTTTCTTTCTTTTTTTTTTTTTTTTTTTTTTTTTTTTTTTAAATTGAATTTTCCTTCACCCAATAATTGACATTTCCCAGAATTTCGAAGGCGATTTTCAAGTCCGTAGAAGAGATGAGCTCCGAAGGGCTGCGGAACTGTTAGAACGACAACTTAATGGCATGAAATTACGCTGCATGGGATTCGAAGGATATTGCAATTAAATATCGAAAATTATAGAGTACCGTAGAAATAAGGTTTGGCTCGATGGGTTATTCGACGTTACAGTTACGTCACAGATTACAAGCGCGTCGTTTGTGAAAATATGTTAAATTTTGTTGTACGCGTATCGATGCTCGTTCCGTCTGACTGCGCCTTTCCTGCATACATGTGTGCACATATCCCCATTATAAACACGCGCTCGGGCTGGGACTGGGACTGACATGGAAACCCCGTTAAACTCATATCGAGGAATATATTAAGTACAATGTAAACACAGCGAGCGGCTTATTAGCGTTTAATATTAATTTCAATTAATTCCCATTGTATTTATGTACTTCTATGCCAATGGCCGTTCTCTTTATTCAAAGCCCTCATCTTTGAATTACTGTTGCCTCGCAATCGCACGCCAAGGCTCCGCGCTTCTTAAGCCCCTCTACCTTGGACAAAGCCGAGCGGGTCATTTTATAGTATTGCCTTTTTATCGTAGCCTTAATACCTCGGTGCATAAAGCACTTTGACGGCATTTATAGCGCTGGCTCTTTATGCAAAAGCGAGGGAAAAAGCTTCGGTACTCGAAGCATACTGCGACACGCAATGATAATAGGACAACAACAGTTATGACGATATTGTCGGAATTCCCATTGAGTCCTCGAATCTTTTTCAATCGGCTCTAATTGTAATTTTGTACTTTGAGGATAAGTCGCATCGGGAGAAGCCGTTCAATCGGAATTTACTTTATTACCCGTGTAAGATGTTACTAGTGCCTTAGTACCAGGATGCATCGTGACGAATTTAGCGTTCGACCGCGGCAGGAGATTCGTTAACGGTAGATCAGTGGCTCCTGCTCCTTTTATTTTCGTAGAGTCGAATGATCGCCGAGGAATCAGAAGGACGAGGAGGGACCAGGCGCCGGATAATGGACAATGGGACTGGCCCATTGATCGGGTGGTGCCACCGCGGTCGGCATCCAGGGGAGGCAGGAGCCTCGGGCGCAAGGTCGGCCCTCGCAGGTGCAGCCTCGAAAATCCTCGGCGCGCTCGTTACGCGAGGAGCAGCAATGAAAGTTACGCGGCTCGGATCGAGTTCAGCCGCTGGGAGCCGAGAGCCGGGGCTGCGGAGGCGTTGCGGCCAGAGGGGGAGGGGGAGGGAGAGAGAGAGAGAGAGACACGTGACCGCGCATCGCGAAATTCGCGCCGGTTTCACTTGGCTCGAGCGTCAAAGCCGTGCGTAACGGCCCGCAAGAGTCCTAACGGTTGTTGGCCTAATAGAGGGCCCGAGGTGACACGTGCCCCCGGGGCCAGGAGCCCGAGGCCTCCCACCGGGACAGCCTCTGTTTACTCGGGCCGCAGGCCCGGACTTTCCCCTACCGGTCGTATGGAAATTTCGCCTCCTGCGGAGATCCTCGAGGAAGGCCTCCGACTCTCCAGGCTTAGCTTCTTTTGGCGAAGTCTAATGAGTAGCGCGGCTTGGGTGGCAGACCGGAAGTCCTCGACAGACGCGTAAAAGATCCTCGCTGGACCAGTAGTATCCCAGGGCAGAGAAGTAATTGTCCCGATCGTGAGCAACGCCTTGGCCGGATTAGCATCGAAATTATACAAAATTTACCCGCGTCAAAATAACTGTTCGATCATCTCCAAGCGTCAATTTTTCTTTTAACTTATTTATACGAACGAGTTTGCTTCACGAGTTTGTAAGATTTGCGGGATCAAATTTTAATTCAAGGGAATTTCTACCCGAAGACTTATCATTTTCATTTCAATGTTAAGCTATGCGAATTGTTGTAACAAACTACAGTTATTCAAATTAAAAGCTAAGACGGTTAAAAGGCCCGGAATCAAGGCAACGCCAAGCATAAGCGTCGCGCTTAAGTTTTTTAAATATCTAACCACGGAAACTAATGAGTTATGTAAACCTTATAAATGTTAAAAAGGTCACACGAGACGAGTTCAATTATCTTATTCTAATAAATGACAATTTAACAATGTTAATAATTTAACAGTACGTCTTACATTATAAAATTAAAAAAATGGACTGTAACAAATGTTATTTTTTTTTTTCAAAAAAATTATCCAATTTTATACAAGACTGTAAGATTATTCGAAACTACCTCAAATCATGAGCATCATACACGTAAGTACTGACATAATATATAATAATACAAAAATGTATTCGATTAAATTGAATTTTATTAAAGTTATTGTATAACATTTGTCATTACTCGTAAGCATATAAATATAATAAGATCGCTCGCGCAAATGTAAAAAATTTCGTTATACTTATATCAGTGGTTGTGCTAATTTTTCGAACGCTTGCGTTTATTTGGAGCTAGAAATTTTTTATGGAATTTAGCAGTAGGATTAGCTAAGTAACAGCAGGATAAGCGCAAGCGTATTGGTAATTATTTTGTCGTGCGAAGCGGAGCTACAAAAATCCGAGCACGAATGGCAAAAGTAGAATTGAATACCCTCGCTATTCGTTTGATGATCGAGGCTGCGAACGGACGATATTACGAGGCAGCGGCAAGTAGGCACGAAGTCCCGGGGCGACTTTGCGTGAGAAAAAAAAGCGAAGGGAGGGAAGGCGCTCGCAAGTTCTTGATTACGCGAAAGGAAATTAGTCTCCTGTCGGAAGAGTCGATTCCCATGCATTTCCGTATTGTTTTCACGGCCGCTCCTCCGCCGCCGCCCCCCTCCCGCCGTGGGCCTCGAGCGGCGCCCGCCCCCCGCCCGCCCGGCTAGATATACCGTTGCCGTACGCGTATAACTCAAAGCCGGCCAGCGGCCTTCTTTTGCACCGGCGGCAGTATGCGCGCGTACGTACGTGAATGGTTTGGGGGGAGGGGGGGGCGAGAGGAACGAGCCTCATCCCTCCCCTCCCCCCCGCGCCGACGCCGTTTCTTATCCACAGCGTCCTCCTCCTCCGCCGACGCCACCTCCTCCTCCTCTCGCTCCCCCCCCCCTTCCCAACCCGCCTCAAGCAGCAGCAGGCAGCAGCAGCAGCAGCAGCAACAGCAGCAAGGCCTCGTCCTCTTCTTGCTGCTTCTGGAAGTGGGCCAGTCGCATCTTTCGACATATAACTGTGCCGTAAGCCGAGCCGCGCGAATTTCTATTTTTCCGTAATCGCGCGCGACCGAAATTTTTGCGCTCGTTTTACCTGACATAATCGCGTGTCCGTGTAAATAAGGCGTCGTTTTATCTCGTCATCGTCGGAGGCGGGCCCCCTCCTCGTCCTACTCGCTTCCTAACATACTTCGGGCCCGGTTATCCGTCCCGAGGCCAGGCTCGGCTTTCGATCGCACTCCGACGTAGGGGCGGGCCCGGTTAACGGGGGAGGGGCGGAGGGTCCGACACATCGAGCTTCCCTCGCGGCGTCGGTCCCTCTTGTCGCTTTTTTAAACGAGCCACGGGCCGAAGCGCCACGAGGTAGGGAAGATTCCCAAGGGAAGCTCGACTCTGCTCGAAGCCGAGCGATCGCTAAGGAGCCAAGACTCGTCGAGGCAGAGGAGTAAACGGCGAGGTCGGCAAAAAGAGAAATGTACAGTTGGTATCAACGAAAGTGCCTCGACGCATCTCTCGAGGGTGAGAGTCGAAGAGGCCTCGTTCTCACTCGTAGCTCAAGCTTCGGGAACGGCGCGCGAGTCCGGAGGACGGAGCCGAGAACGAACTGAAGCGAGAGGGGTTGAGAGGTCGGAGGGCGCAGAGGGTCCAGGGCCGCGAGGAGGGGAAGGACGACCCTCGGCGAGAGAGGAGTTAGCCTAGCCTCGAGGTCGGGAGCCGCCGCCGCCGCCGCCGGAGAAAGTCCTCGAGGGCTGGAGGCGAGCCTCGATCGCAAGCTCCCCTTCGCTGTTCAGCTTACCTGAGAGAAAGCTGCCGGCGAGCGAGTCATCGTCCTGGGCTCGTACGGCGGAACCGGCGACCAGGAGGAGGAGCGCCGCGACGGTCCCTCGCGCCATCCTAACTTTAGGCGGCGGCCTTCCCCTGCTTCGAGCTCGAATCGCGGCCGCCCCGACGCTCCTTTTCTCCCTTGCGCTCGGCCTTGTGTCTCCAGCTCCTGCTCTCTCTCTCTCTCTCTCTCTCTCCGCTCGTCCGCTGTCGTAGAGGCAAGTGCGTGCAGGGGCTCCCGCGCTCCTGGCAACCCTAATCGCGCGCGCGCTCCAGCCTCATCGTCCTGACTGGCTGACTGGCCGTGGCTGAGCGCTCGCCCAAGTTGTGGGTCAGGGTGTGCGGCGCCCAAGGTAAGAGTCGCTCGCGCCGCCGGGAGAGAGCCGATCGGGTGGGAGGTTTACCGGTGCCCGCAAGTCTCCTCTGCCTACCTGTCTCCTCTCGCGGGAACGTTGCCCTCCTTATCCCCCCCCGCCGCCGCCGCCGCCGCTGCCGCCGGACGTCGGCGGCGGCGCGCGCCGCTCCTCGGCGACGACACCGTGAGGAAGCAAGGATCTTCCTCTCGCCGCCGCGCGCCGGCGACCATCCCACTTTTTCCTTTCCTTTCCCTTCCTTTCTTCTCGGATCTTCGTTTTCCTCGCGCGAGAGGCCGGCTCGCTTTTCCCCCCTGCCGCTCCATCGGTAGGCCTGTAGAAAGAGAGAGGGAGCCTCAAAGGAGAACCGCCGAGATAACCGGAGCCCGCGACTGCCGCTGCGGAGTCCGCGGCGGGGCGGGGGCTTGCCTCGGCTCCCGAACCCAAGGCCATTTAAACGGGACGGGGGATCGGTGCCGTCCCGGGTAAGGGGAGGAGGCCGGGGGGAGCCAAGAGGGCCGGTCAAGGGCCCTCCTCGCGCCCTCCTCGCGGCCCCGAGGAGCCGATTTTAACGAGTATTTTAAGGAGAAGTCGACGGCTGCTCGAGGTTCGGCCCGCGATATTCTCGAAGGCCCCGCGGCGAAGGGGCGTTCAAAGCTACGATGGGCAGCTAAAACTCGATCGATCGTCGCGACCCTCCCGGGTTGATAAGGCCCGCGCGGGTCTCTCGTTTCCGCCGGGTGCAAAATGAAAACGCAAATTGAAAAAAGCTCGCCTCTACCTCCACTCCTGCGCGGAAAGAGCGTTGCTGTTCAACGATCCCCGTTGGGAGATATATTTGCACGGGTGTTTCGTAGGAATGTCGCGAGCCGTTCCCGGCAGGCCGTCGAACGTCGGTCGGGACTGTCGGGCCCGTTCCTCGGTTGCCGTTGTCCAACGACGTAAGAGCCGAGCCGCGGGCACGTGGGCCACTTCGAACTCGGCGGATCGATACGGATGGTATTTCCATGGGGAGGCCCCGGCCAGGGGATCGGGCCCAAAGTACGGGGGCTCTCGATGGCTCGAGCCTAGCGGATATTGCGTACTCCTGGCTGGCCGGCCGCGAGGCCGCCTTTTAACCGTCTATACCCGTTCGTATGACTCGACACCTCGATTCTGGATGCATTCCGTTATTCTCGCGATCGTCATGCGAGCGAATTAAAAAGGGAACGCTCGATACTTTCGCTGTGCATTCGTACAGGAAACGCGGCTACGCGGCTGGGACATTTTGGAACGCTACGCAGCCTCGTACGAGCATAACGGAATACTTCTCTATGTATCTGTAACGATACAATGCTAATTTATCGCTCGATGCTTTGACCTTAATTAGTTATGGGCAAATTTATGCGGGCTCCGATACGAGGCCCGTGCGGCCGCGTGTCCGGCCCAACTGCATTGTAACTCTTTCCGAGCCGATTGATAAGTCGCTCGGCATTCGTTGTTAATTGCAAAACCTTCGGGCCAATTTATAACAATCGTTGTTAATGCCGAGCGCCGCTTTTGCGCCTCCCTTCGATTCCTTCGGCTGTGTATTTCCATTATTGATACTAATGATCGTTGAATACGATGAGATCGGAGCGGCATCTTGTCTCGTTAAAATTATATCGTTCGATTATTAACTTTGAGCGGGCTCCACTTTCCAAGATTAATAGCTACCGCGTAGCCCATAAGTTATCATAAAAGAATGTCGATATTTTAAAAGCGAAATTAAATTTTTAATTAAAATTGCACTTCGCAGATCGGAGATTTTGCTCTTCGATGACGATTATGATAAATCGATTCCTCGCGCTGATTCCTATAACAGCGAGCTACAGCCATCAGGATCTAAATTTCGGACGCGTCGAGGGCTTATCAGCTCGAATTAACGAAAGTGTTTCGCATAAATAAATGATGAAGAAACGAGTAAATCACGATTGATGCCAAATTAAACTTCCAGCATTTTTTTGCCCCTCTACTTTCTCATGAGATTTCTTCCTCGTATCTCTTTTCGCCTTTATGGCAGGTACGCGCGGCTATACGTGCACCGGATTAGCGGTACTTCCTTGGTAAATGTGCATTATACCGTACGTATGTATAATACAATCAAAATACTCGGATAAAATCATCTTTTCGTGCACTCGAGCTTGGGAATGTCTCGATGATTCATTGGCTCGTTACCGGTGAGAAACGTCTAGCGGCGTTCGACGCTCGGCTCGTAATTTTACGCTAATAATTTAGCCGCTGATCTTTGGTTTCGTTGACTACTTGTAACCTGAAATTTGTCATTATTCACGGTCGTTTCTTTTCAATGATCGTACGTGAATATTGACTGTGGTAATTTATTTTTAAAACTACTGCCTCGAGTGACCTAGAAATGATCGGAAATGTAATCAAAAATATGTACAACGAAATTGATTACACGTTGATTCGAAATAAAACACAATTATTCATATGGTAAAAAAAAATACATATATATATATATATATATATATATATTGAAGGAAGCTTCACGTGTACAAACATTTTTTTCAATATAAATAAATATCTCTGTAACTTTTTATATAAAAAGTTTATAATTCAATAAAACTATATTTTTTTTACATAAATTACAGTCTCTTATACAACTAATCATCGTGATGAAAGACCAAGTTGAATCGGATCTAATAATTTAAAATTTAGAATAGACTCAACGAACCACATAAATGGCAAGGTTTTCAAAAACGGCAAGTCATAGTGTATTTTATTAGCATATGACTTTAAATCGAAGTAAATGATGTAATGTGTGCATTTGTGCAATGAATGTTCAGAATTATGGGCGACGTGGAAAGGGCTCAAAGTGCCTTGAATATCTTCTGGCTTAGGTTCCCTTTTCAATGAAATTCCGTCACCTGCTTCGACAAGCTTAACCAAACTCTCCCTTGTAACTTTCATGTTTTCGAATTCAATGGAATCATAGTTTTTTATAGCAAAGTAAAAATAACAGTTATTAAATAACTTAGGATTCTGTAATTATAATAAATTAAACGTTTTAATAAAATAATAAAAATGATAATCCCTTGCAAATTATTGAAAGTATTACTTGTTTTTCAATGTTCTCTCTAGCACGAACAAGGCCATCGTTTAATGATGGTGGATTGATCTCGAATAGACACAAATCTTCGACCGTTACATTAGAGCTTTCTTTGAGAATAAATAAACCTATAAAAAATATATATTTTTATTAATTATATTTAATTATCACCGGCAATGATGTAATGGTAAACTATAAAAACTCACAGTCACTGCTTATTAGCCATTTTCCATGCAAAATTGTCAATAATATATCAAAAGTTGTTTTTATATAATTCACTTCAGTTGCTTCAATTATTACATGAGTCACCGAAGAACTGCCATAAGAAATAATTGAATGTTAATTTTTTTGATTAAAAAAAGGTTTACAAAATTAATCAAATTAATACCTGAAAGTGTTACAAATTTTTAATTTTTTTTCATTTCCTAATGAAAGAAGGTCTTTTCGATTTTTCTGATTTAAGTCTGAGCCGTATAATACAATCTTCTCTACCTCACCTAATTGATACGATTTATCTAAGTTTAATGATGTGTGTAGGTCAGAAACTTTGTCCGATTGGTTGTCGCCTAAATTTCGTGAATTTTTAAATAAATTAGCCATCTTATTCGATTTGCAATAATTCCTATTGGAAAATAACAAGCAAATTTATTCGATGCTTTTGTAGAAGAAATTATTTTTGTAATGTTTAGTCAGCTTACTCAGGCTTTTTTCCCACATTATCAAAGACATTTTTGCTTGCGTTTGAATTTATTAACAATGAAGCTAAGTCATAATCATCATTAAGCACTGCTTCGTGTAATGCTCTTCTATTATCATATCCAGGCATATCTGGCAATGCACCAGCTTTTAAAAGAATTTCACAAATGTTATAAAGCTTAAAGCTGGTTGCTTCTTGCTAAAAAAACATTTTATTAAAAAATCATAAACTACAAAATATTAATTAATTTTACCAGTGGTGTCCATCCCGCAAAGTCTTTTGTATTCGGATTTGCTCCTGCATCTAATAATGCTCTAACGCGATCTTCAATATTCTAGAAATAGAAACCAAATAATAATATAATATAGTTTAATTGGGAATTAATTTTAAAGTAAGAAAATAACGAAAGAATAACATAAAATGACGTACAGATCGAGAAGCAGTGTGCAAAGCAGTTTCACCTTTTTTATTTTTCTTGTTAATGTTTTTTAGACTTTCATTGATTTTATTTGTAAAATTAAATTTACTCGTAGTCGATTCGCATATTGAAGTATTTACGGTTGTATTCAATTTCTTAGATTTATTCCTTTTATTGCCTATTTTCTTAACTAGATCTTTCTTTGAATTATTTTTCTCTCTACTGCTGACCATTGAGGACACAGAATTATTATTCAAATTAATATTTTCCAAGCTGAAAATGAAAATATACTTAAGCCTTAATTGTATTAATAATCCATGGAAGATTAATAATTATTGCCAATTAAAATATCAATTAGCCAAAAGTAATAACTTACGATAACCCAACTGATTCTGTAATTGTCCTTAAATTTAATAATAAATCTTGCAAATTCTGATCAACGCATATATCAGATGCTTTTCCCGGGATTTTACATTGTATGCATTCAGTTTTTTTCCCTATGCATTTAGTACAAGCGAAGTGTCCGCAATTTAAGAACTGCTTAGGTTCGTTAAATATTTCTTGGCTAGAAAATAAATAAAGTCAATCTGATGCTGTTGCTGTGCATAAATATTGCATACACAAAGAGGAGAGGAAAAAAAAAAAACAAACCCTTACCATTTAGGACAGGTTAAATTTTGATAAAATTCATTTAAAGCTTTGTGTGTTTTGACCCACAAATTTTTCGTAGGCATCATTTCTAATAGGCAATCGAGTGTTTTATTGTTCTTAAGAAGACTTAAGCCAGAACTATTAATTACAAACAAATGCCGACAATGACTTTTTAGAGGTAGCGCATTTTCCCGCTCTTCGGAAATCGAATACTGTTTACTTTTAAGAATTAGGTTAGGGAAGGTCACACTCGGCTTAATATGCGAATACGGTGCAAGACTGCAAGCAACTCGATGCTGCCTCTTTCGGATGCACGAGAAACCTCATTCTTAATAACCAATAATAATGTACTTAAGAATTCAAGCGGTAACTTAGTTTAAGCCATGCGCCCCCGCTTAATGTTATGTTCTAAGATCTTTTCAAAATTATAACGATTGTGCATTAGGTAATGGGTATAGGTGAGGCGTATCACGGCGAATCGATCGTCGGCCTCGCTTCGAATTACATCAAACTTAGGATATTTGATCGAATTCGAACATTCGATGGAATTTTGAAATATCTTATTTACTTTAAAACAAACTTATCGTTCCCGATTTAAGCAGCATTTATTATTCAGTAGTATTTAACTAATATTTAACAAAGTAATAGCAAACAAGTAGTAGTGCACAAAACGTCGTGGAGAATATTTTTTACTTATTGACAAGATGAAAAAATTAAATAACAAGAAATTAGAGCAGTGACCAACCTTGAATACAATGGTATGCTATAAATTTATTAGAATATTTGAGCGCAAAATTGAGGACAATTTCAGAAAAAATGGTAGGATTAAGCATTAAAGACTTGAGAAATAAAAAAAAAGCATAATTATAATATATAAATCAACAAGATAATAAAAAAATTGTCTGAAATTCACAGTTTTATTCAATTTTGACTTTTATTAGAAAGTGGCTATTTATAAAAATGATTTGCTTTTTAATAGTGTTAATATTTAACAAAGTTTGCTTATTGATTTAAATAAGTATGCAATTATAATATAATAAAAATATTGTATTTAGTTTGAAACATAGTAGAAAATTTTTTCATGAAAACAGTGAAACACATACAATTTATGATTAAAAAAACTTTCCACTGTTAAAGCATATTTATTATTTAAATTTTAATATTGAAATTCATTAAATTAGTAAAACGTAATATATATTTATATAACTATTATAATTGTTATCTCATCAATGGGTGTAATATATTATTATAGCTTAGTAGCACCATATTTTAAATCGATTAGTCACATCGATAAAAATGTAAATGAAAATTTATTTATCCTTAAACAAATGAATATAGTTTTAAGTAAAATTAATTTGGATATCTCATTATGTAGGATAAAAAAACTATTGTTCATTTATTTTATTGCGCATATTAAATAAGTTTTTTATAATAGTTTTCAATTTTTGCTATCGATTTTTACACGATTGTTCATCTGGTATTTATGAAATTCTTTTAATGACATTTTTTTTATAGTATTTATTATTTTATCAATGTGGTAACTATTATTTATTTACGTAATGTAGTCCGCGTGTTTAAATTGTAAATATTATCTTTTGAGTAATGGTCTGATTTTAATGGAAAAATACGTGTTGATTTAACATATTAGTATGATTATGTGGATGACATATACCTGATATTAATGTCTGTTATACTAACTGTATATTATTATTGTATAAACAAATGTATGACAAAGCTTTAATATAATAAAAATAATGCTATTATCGAACGATTCAGTCAGACCGATAGAATTTTTTTTATTTTAAGAAGGTTAGGGGAAATTTCATTAATGGAGTATTAATTGCACGAGATAATCTTGAATATTAATTTTGATATTTCAGTGTAGAATATTACGCATGTCAAACAAACGATTAAATTAAAATCAAGTTTGTCAATATTTAACAAATTCATTGTAATTTGATTATAGCCTATTATGTTGATTTATGATGTAACGGAAAGTATCATTGTTTTATTATAAGATAAAAGGGAGAGGCGTTTAATGAAAGAATTATTTGAAAATTAAACAATATAAATCCGTTAAGAAATTTATGACCCTTTTTTCTACAAAAGATGGGTTATACGAACCAAGGGCAATTATAAAAATCAGAGGAAATTACACAGCCACCTGTTATCAATGTAACGCTTGATTCCAAATACAAAAAAAAAAGATTTATGAGAAAAGAATGAAAACAAAGTAACATTAAAAAATATTAAAGTAATATCTGTTGAAAATAACCTTTTGGATTACAAAACATTATATATCTTAAATATAAACGAAAAACATTATCATTTGATCATTAGAATTATTAAACTAGTCAATCGTTTTATAAGATTTTAGAATTCTTATTGTTTTACCATCGGATCCGTAAAACAATATGACGTACATATGGACAGTGTTTTAACAGTAGTATTGGCAACAGATTAATTATCTGAATTTAGAAGTTAACGACGATACGGTCTTTGAAAAATAGAAAAAAGGTTAGCGAAAGAATTATTAAGTTAATTAAGTAAGATAATTATACAATGAGTAATAATCGTAATAGAAATAAGGAATTTTGAACAAGAAATCGTAAGTCACAGAGGAGTTGTAACTACTATACATGTTTATACTATGTATCGTTTATACCAGAATGTCTATCGATAGAAGCCAGTATTTTAATGTAGAGTAAACTAAAAACGCTGAGCAAACCCATCGGGCTCATCAAATCATTATAATGCTTGGCGACTTCTTAAAGCGTCGTTCAACAAGACAAAAACCGCGGAGTCGCCTAGTAAAATGTTGTAGCAGGAAAAGTAAATGTGATAGTTAAAGAATGAACAAAGCTTAGTAACAATGGGAGAAATTCAAGTTCTAGCGAGTAAAGATGATATCATAAGGCTTTCGGTTCTTTAGGCGCCTAACCGCAGAAACTTTGTGCCCGTGTTATAAAGCATAAAACAAAGATGAGCGTTAAAACGAAACACGCTCTGTAAATTAGGCGAAACGAGCTTTGTAAAGAAAAAGTGGGCGATAATGAAGCGCAAGTGGAAGAGCAATTTTTTGCCTTTATGGGTCGTAAATTGATAATCTTGCGCTCATTAAAGGGACCTGTTTATTCTGCACAAACGATAGATCTTATATTTTGAGGAGTAGAAGCCGTTGAAAAATGGGAGTTCGGGCTCCACTCCTCCTAGGATCAACGGCAAAGAGTGAAGTTTTTGCGACGGATGCGGTTCCGCTTCAATTGAAGCGTTCGTACTTGTAACTTGGATCGCATCGCGACAATCTGCTCAACCTCACGTAAAGAAATAGGCGCGGGGGGAAAAGTGCACCAGGCCTCGCGATCGGATAGAGCGACTGCATGCGATGCATTTATTAGGAGTCCGGATAGGAGGCGGGGAGAGGCTCGTCGCTTGCGCGCTTCCGGTGGCCGATGACTCGCCTCTGGTTATTGTCTCCTCGGTCCCTGCCCCTCTTATGGGCATCCACGATTGTCCATTTCGATGGATCTTACTCCAGCGCTAGAGCGGCAATCGACGCTCTACGGGCTATAAAGTTTTGTCGATCGTTATAATTGCTCCTTAATTGCTCCTCGTATTACTGCACATTAATTGGATCGAATATTAAGTTAAGCAAAACAAGATTCCTTCCAAGGGATCAAAATGGCTGCGATTCGCACAGCTCAATAAGAAATAATGTGCGACAGACAAAAAAAAATAAAATAAAAAATATGCACTGAACGTGCGGCGTTACTTACGTATGCGCTTAGCGTATAATGCGCTGCTGCTCCACATTCTCATAATAGTCAGATGTGCGAGTACATTGTTTATTATCTATTTATAACATTAAAGTTCTTAACCTTATACTTAATGTAAGCAGGCGTAAAAAAAGGCACTTAGAGTCAAATGCTGTGGACAAATTTTATTACTTCATTTCATTATCATATTATTTATAGATACACATACTCGTAACAATTATCTTACTAGTTACAATTTTCGGTTAAAAGTTATATACGTTAAAAGCAAATAAATTAATGAAAGAGATTCTTCATCGGCTCGAGTTATTGTTCACCAAAGTGTTGCGGTCTTGCGCAATCGAAACAATTTATTATAACATTAAGACACTCGGAGAATAGCGAAGCTTTTTAAAATGATAAAATAGTGTTTTCATTGTACGAAGCTTACATTTTTATTAAAAATAAATTAATTTTCTACTCGTGTGATATCGTTAAATTATAAAAGAAAAGAGGAGAAAAAAAAAAAAAAAGAAAAAGAAAAAAAAGAAACTCCGCACCAAGGCTCACGAGGAATATAAAAGATAAACAGAGCCAACAGCCTTGGTTATCGAGCTACAAGTGCAGCCGCTGAATTAACTGGCGTAGGTGAGGATCTCGAACTCGGTGTAGGGAATCTCTTGGCCGCCGTAGGGGATGTAGAGGCAGCCGTGGGACGGATGCACTTTGCCGGGTGTGAGGGTGCCCTGGTGAGCGACGCGGCCGACGAAAAGGGGCTCGCCGTCCTCGGTCTCTCCAGCGGGAAGCGCCGTCGGCGGCACCCCGGAGCCGACGCAAGGCTGCCAAATCGCATCGCAGTTGCACAACACCTGCAAGATAAGGCCAATGCGTCGAGTTCGGCTTTATTGGGGGCTCCTCGCGGCGGCCCGCGATAACGAGAGTTTCGACGTTTGGACGCGGGGCGACTCTTCGTTAGCCCCCGCCCCCGCCCCGCCGTTGTGCTTCAACTCTTTCGGCTGAATCTTCAATCGCCCCTCGGGACTTTCTTGGCCATTCGCACTTATTTTATTTATAGCTTGTATTTAGCACCCTACCAGACACGTGACCAGGTCTAATTGATACGTTTGCTTTTTGCTCTTTACGCGAGAGCTCGATGCAATCGGGGCTTTTAAAGTCGATTTTTATCGACGTCGTATTATTAAATGCCAAATGTCAGGGAACATTTTTTTTAAGGCTGCGCCCGTAACTCTTTTTTGATGCCGCTAACACAATCCACAGTGTCGCATGTTTTTTGGCTCGGCATTATTTATTTCTAAAGATAAAAACAACTTATTTTCAGCTGCATATCATTACAAAAGCTAAGCCATGGCTGCGCGCTCTTCCAGCTCTCTCTACGTCTTTTCAACTAATAGTTTTAACGAGCTTCAGAAGGACGGAAGCTCAGCTACAATTGCTCCAACGAAATTCTAGAATTGAAAGCAAGTTATTTGGGTGCTCTTATGTCAAAACGGGCAATTTCTAATGCTGATAATACAAGCATAAAAGCTTAATTAATGATTTTTCCTTAAACGTATTTATTATTTATAAATTATCAACGAGTTATGAGATATTCGTATACGATTCTTTCGTACTATTCAAAACCATCGTACACATCATTGACTTTTAGTTCATTATTAATCAAGTTATTTTTATTAAACATAGCACCATATTAAAGTATTGAATGCGAAATAAAAAGTTTTAAGTCCTAAGCTTTTGATCGAGCGTTTTTTAATTTTTAATGAAACAAAAAAAAAAAAAAAAAAATTCAACGATAAATAAAAAGAACATTGTTTTCCAGTAGAATGTCGCTTAACTTTATCACATTGACTTGAATCAGTTCACTTGAATCACAAGTGCCCTTGAATTCTAACGTTGTTTAATAACAAAATCCTAATTTTACCTCTTATTATAATTATTGAATGAGATTGGCAATTAACAATCAATTTAATAAAATTTACTTTGGCAGTCTTAAGATACGTTTTCTCAATGCTCAATAGGTTACGAAAAAAGCCTTACAATGAATTAGCATTATCGGTTACGATCAATTTGAAAATATGTATAGGAAATAATATTGAAAAAATTGACGCAATAAGTAAGATGCCAAATGCACCTGGTATTTTTCTCCTACATCCGAAGCAATAACGATTTGGCCTACTCGCAATGATTGAATTACGACACTTGTTTGACAATATTATTACTACAGAAAGTTCTGTAAGCTCTTCCGGTTGCAGAATTTAGGAAACCTCCCTTATCAATCATTGTCCCGATTATCAATCGAGACGATGTTGCTCTAAAATGTTTGTAATAATCATGATGATGGTATTATTATTATTATTATTATCATTATTATTATTATTATAATCACAAGACGCAAACGGCGTCTAATAATAGAGTTACGAAGGAGCAATCGTTGTTTATCGGTTCCCTATTGCGTGAAATATATACCGTCCGCTAATAATTTTCCAAGCAAATAGGCAATTTAATAACAGACGAATAATATTAAATGTGAAAGGTCGCGTCGATGATCAGGGCCTCTGCATTTTCGGGCAATGCGTGGTCATGAGTGATGCCAATCCGCGGTAGGGAACTCGAAACGAGAAGCGAGCCAAGCGTCCCGATTGCCGTTGAGCTACAAGCGGGGGTGGGGTGGTGGTAGAGGAGTAAATCCGAGTGGCAAAACAGTCGGCTCGCAAAGCGCTTGGATAAGTCGGTTACCTCGTACTCGGTCTTGGCGTGCTCGTGGCCGCCCCAGGCGACGTAGCAGAGGCTTTGGCTGGAGCTGACCTTGCCGGGTATGATGGCGCCCTCGTGCTTGGCCCTGCCGACGTAGAGGGGCTCGCCGTCCTCGCCAGCGAGGACGGCACCCGGCGGTAGGACTCCGTCAGTGACGTTGACCCAGGTGATGTTGCCCAGCTGGTAATCGGCGGCCGGGGGGGCTTCCGGGGCCGAGGGCTCCGGTGCCGAGCGCTCGGATCCCGAGGCCGAGGAATCTGCGCCAAGTCGGGACGGGGCTTAATTGCTTGGGGGGGGGGGGCAGTCGAGGCGCGACGGCGGGAACGATTTCCGCGAGTGGGGCCCGACACCAGACGCCGGATGCGCCCGGCCCTGGCCAATCGAGGAGCCCGAGGCCCCCCTCTCTCACCCTTCGGCACTTTGCAACTTTTGTACCTCGGGCCCTTTCGACTCCTCGGGCAGGCGGAAATCGTTCCTCCCTCGTCACCGATTATGAGCGCAACTTATTTGACGCGACGATTTCACTTTTGCTTTTTTTAGCGTCTCCTTACATACTACGCCTTGTTTATTGCGTGAATTTCATGCATTATTATTGCTCGATCGTCCGATATGAAAATTTCTCAGATTTATATGTTTTAGGGAGCTTTGGTTAGTGTGCAACGTCACAACACATATGCTGCAGTTAAGTTCTACTTGGATTAGTACAAAAGTATTATTCATCGGAGAAAACACATAATTTTTAAAAACGACCCAAGAGCACTTAGCGGCTCTTCAAGGCCTTCGAGCATCCGATTAAATTTAAGAAATACCAACTATTTGGATGCTTATTTTATTAAGTAGCGGTATAATATCGGTTAATGGAACATTAACTTGAATATAAAGTGACAAGGCCACGTTATTGAGCTGGAACGACAAAATTATTTCAAGAGCTAGAGAAGTAAAATTTGTTAAAATGCAGGATAATTCGTAAACACGTATTATTATTCTTTTATCGATTTATTCGATAAAACAACAAAGCACATTGGTTAAAAACTAATGAATTTATGCATTGTAGTCACGTTTACATATTAAGAGACTATTTTAATGTTTTCAAATATTCAGAAATTCAGACATTTTCAAAAATTTAGAAGCATTTTCGATCATCAAGAGGCGAATACAATAAAACTAACACATTCAATTCATACCAACTTGGCTTTTCTATCCATTGAGTATATAGCGTTTATTTAATGCAGATACCTAATCAATCGGGTCAAACATATATATATATATATATATTTATAGTAAAGACAGAAAGAAGTTTTATACTTTTTGAATTTTGTCTTAAGACGTACACACAAGGTAAAAAATGATTTCAATTTACCTATTTTAAAAAACAGATTTTTAACATTTCTTATGTTTATTTACACTATTTTTTCCTTAATATACTTAACATTTACAAATGAAAAATATTTGTGCTTTATTACAAGTAAACTTTTGAAAAATATAATCAAACTATTATAATACATTATTTTTAAATTACGAAGTGAGGTTCTTAAATATTATTATATATTCAAGTCTTAATATTATTGCTAAGCGTACTGAATCGATTAATATTGATATTCAATGGACGATAATATTTTTAAAGAAATATCGACTCTTTTTTTCAATAATTTTTCGAATACTTTGTAACAAAGGTTTCTGGTGTTTTTAAAATCTTGATGATTTTGTGTTTCTTGAAAGTTACTGTAATTTTTTTTTTTTTTTTTTTTTTTTGATATTTTAGTAATATTTTTTCAATTATTTTGTTCGAGAAAATTAATACTTTGCGAATTATTCCAATTCGACTTTGAATTTTCATTATTCAAATTGCACTTCGTGAATAAATTACGTAAAGTTAATGGTCATCTAGATATTCAAATGCAGTATTTGTTCTTGCATGATAATAAAATCTATACTTTTTAATATCAGTCTTTACGTACTCCAGGCTTATAGTTACTATAGATTTTATCATAGTTCGATTTAATTAATTGCTATTCCAATATACGGGAAAAGAGCACGAGTCTAGGAAATAACAAATTTTAAATATTTACTCCTGCTGCGAATCGATATTTTATAGGACAAATGCAATTCTCGGAAATTCAGAATGCTCGCGCGTTCGCCATGAGGTCAAGGTCAATGAGAACTTGGACAAGTACGTTTCCAATCATGCGATACGAGCCTCGTGGTAGGGTCACGAAAGATCCAGCTCGAAGAATCGTAATATTCGACTCGAAATGTCCTGCCAATAAACAGAATACGGTCTCACAATGGTGTCATAATTTACCGTATCATTTAAGGTATCGATAAAACGGGAACACGAGCCCGGGGCCTTGTTCCTTTGTATCTCCAATCTGCCGTTTGCAACATCTTGATTCTACCCAGAGACAATTAAAGGATGATGAAAATTCGGGTGATTGCGATCGACCCCTTAACAGGTGCGGCAGGTGTGCGAGGCAGTTGTGCAGCCAGTGCTCGTAATTTTCAGCATCGCGTGTCGGAGGAAGTAATTTTTTAAGCTGTTCCTTTGCATCCTAGTGGTATGAGCTTAGGGCTTAGGCTAACTATTAGAGCGAGCGAAAATAGGTTCTTTTCTTTTTTTTTTTAAAGCGATGGACGCAGTTTTGCCTCGGCTCTAAAGCATGATTATTTTTAAAATCATGAAGGGCACGAGAACACGGGCGTGAAGAACTTTAACGATTGTTCGCGATGCCTTGAGACCAAATTTTATTGTTAAATGGCTGAATCAAAACAAAAGTAAGCAATTATTTTATTTCATACTAAGCTAATTTGATCCTATGCAAATTAATCCTTTAATTGCTTTCTACTGCCTCTCGATATCGATCAATTTGCACTACTGCATATTAAGCTCAACAAAAAACCTTGCGATATATATCATTATTATATTTGACGGAAAGATTGAAAATTCATTGCTAAATAATTCCTATAATACAACAATACGTACAATATCTTTTTTGTACGTATACATACATATAATGTGATATTAATGTTCAATATAGATTATAATTTTTATTTTTCTTTAGCTACAAATAAGCTGAATTTTAAATTACGGTACCCTCAAAACATTAAAGTACACAAATATTCAATTTTTACTGACGTTCGACAATAATCTTTTATACGTTGCTCATAAACAGTAAGAGATATAAGTAATTGCGAAATTCAATGCATAAATTTAATTCTTTAAGCGAAATACGACTTTTTATCTATTTGCATATAATAATTTGAAAATACTGTAATTAATAAGAATAGATAATTTTCATATTTTACGCCTAAAACATGAATTAAGAATTTTAATTAAAATGTCTAATACTCAATAAGTATTAAATTTCAAAATTACTGAAAGCATTGATGATTGAAAATGTTTTCATAATATAATAAAATGTTAATACACAGTATTTAAAAAAAGACACATTTTTTTTAAAGCCAATCTTTCTTAATGTTTTTATTTATGGCCACTATCTTTGAATTTCTTCTTATTTTGATTGATTTTTTCAAGAAAATACTGTATATGATAAAAATGAGATGTCATATATACCTGATTGAATTGTATGCAAATACATTACAACAAAAGTTAGCAAATAACAATTATTAATTAATGAGATAATACAAGGATATTGTTTAATATTCTAGTGACTTCTTCGCGATATTTTTCATAATATTTATTTTTATCACAAAAGATTCGATGTAAGCCTTTTACGAAAAAAAGTTTAGAAAAATTAAAAAATTATTATATTATATGCAGTATTAATTGCATTATCATTGGTATTATTATTATAAAAATGTAAGGCCATATAATTCAGAGGCTTAATTCAATTGCTAATAAAAAATTCTAAATAAATACTATTAATACATTTGTTTAATTAAAAAAAGATAATATTGTCAGGTTATTACAAATTCTTTCAAGTCTGTCTTTAAAAGTTAACAGTCAATTGATAAAAAAAAAAAAAAAAAAAAAAAAAAAAAAACTACAAATGAAATCTTGTCACCATGCAGAAGCATTTCCTTCTTGAAAGCTGGATTGAAATTAAAAGCAAAAATGTAGATTATAAATTAATTAAGAATGTTATTTAAAAAGTGAAAAACGCACGTTAGAATAATTATTATCATTCGTATTTAAATACGTACTCCCACCATAATAACCAGCAATGCATCTCCCTGTAGATTTCCATAATAAGGAGGACGTCAATCCAGTACCATCCCAAAAATAAGTATAAAATTATAAGAATTAGTAAGAGCACGCATAATTATGGGGCTACAGTTGTCTCATTTAAATTCATGTGCAATATGATCGATTTGCTAAAGAGAAATAAGAAAACTGACAAGATACTCCACCGTACAACTTAGCAAGATGAAAGTATTTTTTTTTAGGAAATTATAACATCGATCGACAATAACTTGTACAGACCATTGCTTCTTTTACAATATGCTGTGTATCTGAGTTGGGGAACGTATTATCAAGAGCAAATCCGGAAAAGTCTTCTTTCGCCGGGCAGAAGGTAAGGAACGACTAACGAAGCCGATTGGTTTTATAAATCTTGGCCGAAGCTTACCTTCGATAAGCCACTCGCCGGAAGCGCCCCAACCGGTGCACACGCCGAAGTGAGTGATTTCAAAGGGCTCGTCTATGGCGTAAGAGAGAAAGGGACTTTGCTCGCCTTCCATCCCTACGGTGACGTCATCGGCCCACCTGTAATTTCCACGCCGATTCAAAAAAAAAAAACGTCGAGTCAGCTCTCCTCCCTGGCCCCGGGGCTCCTTGTATACTTTACCTTATCCAAAAGCCCCGCATCTCCTCGTTGCTCAGAATATCCGGGGTACTTGCTTCGGCGACATCCGGTTTCGCTCGGTTCTTACGAATGATCGATCTCGTATTGCTCCAACCGCCAATGAAGACCTAAGCTTACGCACTTCTATTACCATTCGATTAAATCGCCTTTCGTCCTAGTCAAGATTAATCGGCTCTGGTTTCGAGCCATTGAATTTGATTCGGTTTTAACCCGAGCCTCCTCGCCGTCTATTTGTAAAAAGTCTTATGCAAACCTCTAGCATGGGATCCGTTTCGCTCGGGCCCGCGGTCAAGGCTACGTGAGCATCGTTCGGTGCCTTGATCCGGAACTGAATTTGTCTACCGCTGACCGGGTAGAACTGGTACTCCAATTTATTATCGGTCGATAGTGCTTCAAACATAAATGCAAATATTTATATAAGCTGGAGACAATTTGCTGGCTGGGCTGATATGCTTTCAAATCAAGGACCTATATTTAACATGGCCTTGTACAATTTTTACATAAAAACCCGAAGCTGCAGCACCTGCATAATTTGACCAGTGTGTGCAAAACGTGGCCAACCCGAACAAACTGATTAACCCAAGAAAGCCATTTGTCAAAAATATCGAACAATGCGTTCTGTTTCTTATTGCGTACTATTAACGGCTTTCTACAATGGAAATGAGAAAATTGAAAATTATCTAACGAATTAAAATATTCCCTCCACAATTTCATTTTATATTCTCTCGAATAATCGCAACATTGAAATAGTACACAGTTCTCTTAAATTTGCAATACAGGATTACGTATACAATATCATGGGCTACGGTAAAATCGTTATAAGTAACAAAATTATAGTCAACTGATCTATCGGATTACTGAAATCAAAAGAACAGCAAAAAGCTATCGAGTGCAGCTTATATGAGTTCATCTTTATTTATACATGATTATTCGTAGAGATGAATCCAAGGTCATCGGTCATTCAGTACTTATGCCGTAACGCACGATTATTTCAAATGCATTTAAATGCTGCTAACTTATCTACTTCATTAGAAATTCTTTTTTTTTATTAGCAAAACAGCTTAAGTGCTCAGTCTTTTTCTATGCAATATATAGCAATCGTAATCCTGCGATGTAAGACAAATTTTATAAATAAAAAAAAAAGAGTACAAATAGTCAACAGAACTAACAAATCCAAAAAGAGCTAAAATAAAAACTTTTTTTAAAACCTTAACTGGTTTCATGGAATTTTACATCTGTTTCGCGATAAATGATTTTGCATTACTATTTAATTTGTTTTATAAAAGACATAAGAATTCTAATTTCTCCAAAGTTTTTTTAGACTATTGTAAATAATAGTTACGATAATAATGTCCTATCATTGTTCTATCTCTAGTGTTGAAATACCAAGTGGACTTTGATAAATCGGAATTTCACTTTTTTAAATTAAATTAGTTCTACATAATATTGCGCTCAATAAAAATTAATATTTCCAATATTTAAGCAGTAGTGATTATTATTTTTTCTGACATTAATCGTGTAAATATTAATCTGTTTTTTATAAATTTTACCCAACATGCCAACAAACTTTTTCATCCGTCTTTGTTACTTTACACTTTATTAATATTTTTCATGTAATTCGTGGATTGCGCTTATTTCTCACAAAATGACCTTCTTAGTCAGTAAATTCTGTACTCTTTCAATAATATACTACGTTATTGCACTTATTTTCATACTGTTTGTGTAGCTATTGCATGTACATTTCATTTATGTGTGTTTGTAAACATCCGTCGTTCAATTTTTACCATCATTAATTTTTTTTTTTTTTATATAATTCACCTATTTAGAATCACGTAAAATTTATTAATTAATAATTATTTTACTTTCAGTTTAACCGTATTCAGAAGGAAACTTCGACTTTAATAAATATTTGTGCACTGATTCAATGAGACACTTTTGATATTTTCTCACATTCGATCAATTAAATTTATAATATTAGCAGTATTATTACCCTTGAATGCCTTCCAAAAAGATTCCAAAACTTAAAATGAAAAAAATATCCCTAATACGTTTTTTAAGCATTTATTTATAATACTTTTTATGCCCTTCATTCAGCACATTTGTGTTGTGATAAAACTGTACTATTATCTTTCTGGTAATTATTCATGCAGTGCACAATTCTTAATTGGTTGATTGTTTTGAATCGATCGCTATATTTAATTACATTAATTTGTATTTATACATTATTAATTTTTCTTTAGATTAAAAATATTTGACTATTGGTTATCTTTTTCTATTGCCATTAGGATCTGTCGAAAACTAATTTAATTAGTTTTATCATGCTACATTTTGATTTTCTTATTACTCAAGTTTACAATATTCATTTCACATTGTAGCTAAAACTTATGCAATTACATTCCAAGATGAATACTAAACAAATCATATATTTTATTACTGTATCCTTGAATTCAACATTTACAGCTTTTGCGTTTTGTTATGAGATATTTTATTTTGTATTGTTGCGTTTAAACATAAGTATTAAATATTAAAAACTATGTATTAAAAAACCTGTGCTTTACATATTATTAGATCAAAAAAACAAAAATAAAATAAATAAAATAAAAATAAGATTTGATAAAAAGCATTATTTCAAATGCATTGAGTATTTATACAGAAATTGTTTATTTTCTTATCAGATGCGAAGACCTTAACTAAGTATTTATCAATTAAAGCTTAACGCTGCACGTGAGAGAGTAGCTAAGGTAACCACTCCAAGACATTATTGATGTAATTAGAAATGCACATTTTTATCAAATATTGATACATATTATTGATATAAAGATAAAGTTATTGTGTACTTAACACGTATTCATAATGTTACCACATCTCTAAGTCGCACTATAAACATTATTTTTGCCTAGCTTATGGAAAACTAATCCTATAACACATACACAATGATATTAATTTCCTTTCTATGGGTGCTAAGTCTTTTTTAATGGTAATCGAATTATTTAATTTCAATATGCATCAAATCGGAAGCAAATTCACGTATAAAAGTATACAATTATTATAATTATCGAAGGATAATAATTATTTACTTTCGCTAATTAAATGTTCCTTCCAAGAAATGATAGTAAATAGGAAAATATTAATAACGTTATTCACGTATTCTTAAAAGATTTTGATGATATACGGTAACTGATAATTTTCTATAATAATTACGAGAGCCCGTCTTAAATTATCAATAAACTTAAATTTATCATAAACGAACTATAATTAATTATTGCTTAATCATGTATCATGGATTTTTCAATAATTAATGCACGAGTCAAAGGATAACATCGTTTTATTTTATAATAATTATATTCAATTTAAAATTATGTTTCTTAACAAAAAAATATTTACATAAGATTTTTTCAACCTTTTTTAATAAAAAAATTTAGATAAACCTAATAACAACTTTTAAAACTTGAATTACTTTTTACCTGAATTTAAAAACAAGCAGAACTGCAATCAACAAAAACCATTAAACTACTTTGTGTTATATGTAATTGTAGTAGGTGATATATAATTATTTGTCTAAATCATTATGATCATAAATAAGTTTGATATGAAAATAAAAAACTTATAATACAGAAATGCAAAAGTTAAATTTAATAATTTAAAACGAATTAAAATATCTAAGACTTTATGCGTAGCATCAATAAATATTCTCATATTATTTTTCTAACTAGCTAATACACAATCTACTGAGTTCCGTACTTATAGTGGCATAATTCTTTATATATTTGCTAGGTAATAAAAATAGCTAACATTCAACGATTTGTACGTCCTTCCACTCCAGTTTATATTTTAAAGGGCATGATTAAGCCACTATTTTCTATTAAAATAAGTGCGCAACTTTTAACATATATCTTAAAAATATTTTTCAATTATCAATATTGTAAATTATGGATTTAATTATCTCTGCGATTTTTCAATCTACTTTAATTAATCAATAAAAACTATATGAAATCTAACTCAATTAATAACCAAAATTAAATCAATGATAACATGACCCAAAATTATATTTCATAATTAAATTATTATAAATATTAATATTAATACAGTGAAATTAATTAATTATCTGTTTATTTTTTTATCTAATGAGAAACTATTTAATTCTGAAAAAAAACCTTCATCATTAGTAAACCTTTCTTTAAGAAAATTATTCAAGCGTCAATTACATTTTATATTGATTATTGTGAAAAACACAAAAAAAAAAAAAATACTATCGATTTTATAATTTATGTATTTTTGTGTTTTCAAAAGTTGGTAAGTATCAACAGAAATAAGCACAATTACTTATAACAACAATTGTAATAATGGAATTTTAATTTATTCGTCTAAGTAACTGATTTTGTTTTTCATTAAATTACATTAAATCACTTTAAATAATAATAAATTAATTAAAAAAACGTAAAATTTAATATTTATTAATACTAACTTTCATTGCACACACAAATATTTATCAAAAAAGGTTTAAATAAACTGATAATAAATTTGGCTTTGTTTAGACAAATTTTTATAATTATTTAAAATATTGTAAAATAAACATGCAAAATACTTATTATTCATAATTTTGCAAAAAAAGTCAACTTAAGTCTGTTACTCATTTTGGATTTTTCACGTAGTTTTTGGTTTCTTTCAATTCTTTAAACTCGTTCGCGATTTTCTATTCATCACTTTTTTAACAAGTTAAAAAAAATATATATTTCTAATATAAAAATAAATTCTCATTTATAATTTGTTATTAAGAATGAAAAAATGGAATATTTTAATTCATTTAGTCAATATTTACTTGCACAAATAAATCAAATTAAGGTTATTTGATAATTAAATTCAGTTATCGACCGTTAAACGTTATTATAATAAACGTAATTTTATATAACTTTATTTTAAAATTTTTTATCAATAATTTTTTTTTTTGCTAAAAAATTTATATATATATATATATGATAAAAATTTGAATGATTTTTTATAAACAATATAATCTGTAATTAAAATTATGTTTTCAGTTACACATTGAATATAAAATTAATATTTATATAGTAAATAGAATATTAAAAGTAAATGTATATTTACTTTAAATAAAATAAACTAGTGCGAAGTATATTTCGAAATGAAAGCGTTTGGTTTAAGGGTTTTATAATTTTATTTATTAGGTCATATTAGGTCGACTTTTTAATCGTATTAATTAAAGTGATTTTTTTTTCAAGAATTTCATAATAATTTTAAATACAAAATTCGATTTAAAATATGTTTTAAGCTGTTTATATACTATTGTAGTAGCGAGACAGTGATATTTATTATAAGATAATAATATTGAAAATTTATAGAAATTATAACGTAATGAATAACAAAGACTCGTCTTGAATATAGACTTAACGTACAATCTTATAAAGTTTTGATACAAATTAATTGAAATTTTATGATAATAACAATACATTTTACAATACACGTTAATTCGATACGTATTCAAATATACATAGGCAAATTAATTTTCACAATGATAAATCAATATTATTTGATATAAAATCTCTGTTTACAATCAAGCAAGTACAGTATAATCAAGTACAAGTACAGCGTAAAAATATTTTTCTTTACTTTAATTTCATGAAAATTTTCAATTTAATTTCATCATTTTTATTAGAAACAGCAAAATCTTTGAAAGAAATATAGGGAGATCTTGGCAATGAGTATCTACTTATCTATTATCCGTTCATTGTTATTCCGTGGGTGAAATTCTATTCGGAACTATCGGAAATTTTCTTTTGTATATTTAAGTAAGTACAAGGCAATGGCTTCACATTTGGGAATCATGTTTACATATTTGTGGTCACAATTTGAGTTTTTTTGTTTTCATTACACCGTTACCCAATTCGGCTTCTCATAAGAATATAAAAAAAAGATATATGTTCAATTTAAAAATAGAATTACAATCGTTAATAAGGCATTCGACATTCATCTGGAATTTAATAGGTCGGGTCAATTTCTTTTGGAAAGTTTGCGGATGATTGACTTTACGATTCGTTAATGCAACTCATTGCAACCAGAAGGATTCGCACCACTTGGCTTGTGGTGGGCACTTATCCTTTATTACAGGACAGGTACCCTTGCGGACAGATAAATGCCTACGTTAGATTGATAAACTGTTCACCGGCATTTATTTGTTACATTCGCTCGAGCACAAGGTACGGACTGACTCTTTCTGAAAATCCCCGTTCGTGAGTCAGCAGCCAACCTAGTCCCGTTACCCCCTAAATTGCGCTAAAATTCTTAATTGCGGCATCGAGCTTTGACGAATAAGAGCATCGTTGTAGCTTCTGCTCTTTAAGTCGTGTGCTCGGCGTTCGCTATTATAGCATAAAATTCCTTAGTCGTTAGTTGCATCGGCATGCGGCTACTTGAAGTATTGCTAATTGTTGCAACTGCCCGAGCTCGCTTCTATAATTTAAACCTTACTCTAAGCTTTGCCCTAAAGTATAATGATAACGATTCCTTCGAACCATTGAGTACGCTTTCATTATTAAAATCTATTGAATTCGGGGTAATGGAAACGAAGCTGTTATGTGATTTGAAAACAACGACTCGGCGCTGTAATCACACGCTTAAATTAAGCAACACAACAATTGAAGCTGCGCCAACAGTTACAGAAAATTATCAACGATCTATTTCTCCAAGTGTCCCTACAAGCTTGGAAAATGCAAATCAAATATCGTGAGAAGAGTCGCTGTGGAGCTAATGGAATAAATAAGCCGTAGATTTGGGCGTAGATAGGCTTACGCGTGAAAACCGAGGAGCGCTCGTATATTCGATAATAATTGCCGCATTTTCAAAGACCGCAGGACGGGCACGAGCAATAGTAGCCGAGAGGCATTATGAATTTGAAATCCTCTATAAATAGCTGAAGCAGGGACCGTAGGCGAGTCCGAAGGCTTGACTCGCTCTCGAGAAAGCAATCGAGGAACTACGGAAGTCGGTGTAACCTGGACTCCGGATAAGAATTGAAAAAAAGGAGGAGAATAGGAGAGAGGGCCAAAGAGGAGAAGGATCGTGCGATACTCACTGATAGCCATTGTCGTTCGCTGATTTAGCTGTGCGGTCGCTTTGAGATCGCGGCTCTATTGAAATCGTTATGTGGCGTAGGTGCGACGCGTAAGACTCGGAAGCGACTTGCGAACTGCGAGGAAGCGAATAGCCGAGACGACGGCAGAGCCTCGGGGATTCGCGCGGACGCCGCGGCGGCAAGTGAGCCAGGACGTGTTCCGGCGCTCGCTGCCTCCTTCTCTATCGCCCGCCGGACGACCGCACCGAGAGCCCCGGACTTCTCTCTCTCTCTCTCTCTATCTCTCTATCTATCTCTCGTATTCGCAGAGCGAAGGCGGCGCCGGTAGCCGCCTGCCGACGTCATCGTCGTCGCTCGGACTCGGTGGGGAAGACTCGCGAAAATATCGACTGGCCGACGGGGAGTCCTGAAGGCCGGGAAAATTAAAATAATCAGGCTGCTCGAGTGCCCTTCGTCTTCCTCCTTCGAGCAATGCCGGTTGCTTACACCGGCCGAGGGATTTCCCGGTCAGTCGTACGTATCCTGGATGCGCCCCGAGCACCGACAAGTGCAAACGCCACTTCCGAGTCACATTTACGAGCGAAGGCTCGCTTCTTTAGTTCTATTCGATTTACTGGAATTTAGGTGGGAAGCGCTGGCTTCGACTTGGTCATGCTTTGCTCGGCCAACAACGATCTTTCGTATCATCGGAGGCTCCAAAGTCTTTCTGTTACAAAAGCAGTATTGCTTTAAAATTTTAAGCTTTATCGAACAAAGACTAAATTTCTGTTAATGCTCCTGTTACGGAAAACTAATGCAAACTTTAAGGTCAAGACTTTTAAATAATTGAATTTTAAACTTTTTAACTAAGCTAGTCTGAATTATACCGGATTTTTTTTTGCTCCGACATGTTTGACACATACGTTTCAAATTATATTCCCATCGGATATAAATACAGCACATTGAATTCAAGTAATGCCAATTTCCCCAGAAAATTTAATGACAAATAATATATAACATTGTGTGGATAAATTATGATTGAATTCGTACCAACTTTGCGTTCATTTTAATCAGTAACTTATGGTCTTATACGTTTTTTTTTTAATTTATATTTTTCAGATCAGCGTTGGAGTATAAGAGTATAATATTTTAAATACACATTACAATAAAGTATTTATGGCATCCAAATTTTTTTATATTTGATACATATGATAGACTTCGTAGAGAATTTGAAACGTTTTTGGTTATTTATTATAGTTATTATAGTTTATAGTTCTTCAAAATATTTTTGATAAGAAATGAAGCTTTAAAAAATTACGTATATATTTATTTTAAAACATATTGGTTAGTTGCGACAAATGGTAAGGTTAAAATAGACTTTTTATTTGTTGCAAATTACATTTTATTATATAAAATATTTTTTTTATCGCATATTGAGAAGGATAAAATTCTTACGTAAATTTGATAATATTTTTGAGTAAATTTATTCTATGACCTCTTTAAAAAAAAACGTGAGAAACATTTTTAAAACCTCTTTTCATGATGAAAAAAAAATAAATTTTTTAAAATTCGATTTAAAAGATCAAAATGATATCACACAATTGTATTTTATCCATTTAAAAACTGACTCTAGAATTAAGTAATTCTTAGACAAATGTATTTACTTACCTTGTAATAATTACGAATTATTTTTTTTTTTAATTATTGCAACCTATAAGTTAACGTTAACTTTATGTTTGTCATTTATACGGAATTATTTGAAGTAAAATGAAAATTAATTAATTAATGGAAAAAAATTATAACTTATATCATCAGCCTAAAAAAATTATATTATAAACCTTCGATTTAATTGTTTACGTATTATTTTATTTGTGGTATCATTTTTAATATAATAGAATTTTTAATTTTTAATATGTTCTATAATTTTGGCTTTAAATAAAAAACTTTTTTTTTTCAAACTTTATTGAAAAAATTATGATTAACACCATACGGGATAAATAATTAAGATTTTACTTTTATATTATATTTTGTTGAAATATTAATTCGGTTAGAATATTTTTTGTATGGTCTATTTTCTAGCATTTTAAGCAGTAATATTGCGTCAAATGATAGTTGAATGAAAGAATTTTTAATATATAAGCTTTTTTCGTAAATATAAAGTTTTAAAATTTATTTTACGTTGCATATATTTATCGTTTTTTTTGTTAAATTTTTCCCAATATTGTTGTTTTAAGATGTTATTTTTTTAATCGAAATATTATAGGCTTATATTTAACTCAAATTTTACTTGAAAAAATAAAATTTGGTAAAGATTTGAATCAAATTGAAGTATTTGTTTAAAAAAGTACTAGAATGTAAGATGTATAAACAGAGTGTAATACTAAGGCTTATTTTAAAGTAGATTTTTCACGAAACACACTGAGACTAAAATGGAATAAATATTAATCAAAACATCGATCAACTTACGAAATACATGGATTTTGTAACAAAAATGACACTGCATAAATTAAACTGGATCCAGATTAAACATCTAACAAGTTCCATAACCAAAACGTTTTTACCGACTACAGGTTTCTGCATTATTGCTTACGATTGAAAACATTTATTTTTCCCCGCAGAATTATTACGTACAATAAATGTAATTTATGCACGAGTAACATTTCCATGCACTTGAAAATTTTATTTCAGGATTCAAAGCACGATATGTTTATTATTACACCACTGGTACATAAATTTGTTACGATCCTTAAGTAATTGCACGCGTTACGTAACGGTTTTCCATTGCACGTACGTAAAGATAGCTTTCGTACCAATAATTCGTATGAATATCGAAAGACATTCGCGTGCCAATAATGCGTATTTCGCAACTTAGCGTAAATTGTATTAACATCTTAACGCGTCCTTGTAAGCGCGAAGAAATTTTGTATCTTAGCATTGGAATGGGATGTAGGTAGTGGAAATGCAATTGAACGAGAGCATAAATTGGAGCCTCGGGAATCACAAGCCAGCGACTGCTAAAAGCGACGTTGTTTGCCTTTAAGGTTTTAAACGGTGCGAGCGTGCGTAGAGGCGCCGGCAGATGTCGTCAGCGGTCTGCCGAAAAAAAATTGTGCCAGTAGCAGAGGAGAGAAGGAGCGCTGGCGCTGCTGGCTTAGCTTTTGACTCCGTGACCTTTCTGCACTAAGCATAAACAATGCACCAGACTGCATACCCTTCGTGATTTACTCTCCAAAGAATTCGCAATCCTTTTCCAATTCTAATCTCAGTTTTTACGATTGTCGAAACCTACTCGCGCTAGCGCTATATTTAGCTAGGCTCGTTTGCTGGAGCACGCCAACCGCTCTAAGCGAATACAACCGATGAAGCTAGAAGACATCCGATTCAGAATTGTAGGTGACGAAGTCGTCGAAGTGACGTCGATAAAGCTCCTCTCTTCTCGCCCTCCTGTTCTCCAGTTTCTCTCTCTCTCTCTCTTCCTCGCATCATTTCAATCCCTAGCTCAGCGATACATCGTGGAGCAGATCAAACGCTCGCGCGCGCGCACGTGGCTTTGGGTACACAGTACACACACACATATATGTATGTATGTATATATATATATATATGCGTCTGCATACATACGTAAAAGTTTTTTATTTTTCTTTCCCGCTGCTTATTATTTACGAAAGCGAGGGGCCGAAGATTCTCGAGCTCTGAATCAAACGTTTAACGAACGCAGTAATCGCGCGCCTGTCTGCAGCTCGACAAGATTGCCAGTAGTACGAAGATACCAAAGGGGAAAGGGAGGGGCTGGGGAGATAAATAGGAGTCGCGATGGAATTTTTCCCCGGAGTTATGCGGGACGGAAGCCTCGAAGAATATAACGCGATGCGCCGACGGCGATCGGGGACTGCGTAAGGTACAAATTAAGGACAGGATTCTAAAAGAATGCGATGCAATTAAAAAGGAATATTGCAAATAGTAGGGAGGAGCTTTGGGGTGACAGATGGCGACCCCGACGGGAGAAGGCGTAAGCTCGACGAGCGCACGAGACCGAGAGTCACCGAAAAGGCGGAAGGAAAAGGCGAGCGAATGGGGGCCTGGGCCGCGTCGTCTGCTCGACTCCTCCTCGTCCTCGTGCCCCGGAGGAGAGCAGAGCGAGAAGCCGTCCTCGTCCACGGTGCGGGCCGATCGATAGGCCGGGCCGGGGCGGGGCGGCGGGTGAGGGAACGACCGCGCCGCCTGACGAGAGCGGGAGAGAAGACGAGGACGCGCATTCGTGGCGATCGCTGCTGGGGAAAAGAACGACGACCCGGGGGCGGGGGCAGGGGAGAGCTCGGAGAGACCAGGAGAGCGGGCGCGAGAGAGAAACGGCGGCGGCGGCGGCGGCGGCGGCGGCGAGGGCATGTGTGTGCGTGTGTGCGGCAGTAGCGGCGTATTTTTTGTGGCGCGTGCACGCGTGTGTACACTTAGACGGGGAGCAGGCAGAGGGCGGCGAGGGGCAGGGCGAGCACGGCCATAAGCGGGCTTTGCATGTATGCGGGGCGAGCAGCAGTTTCGGAGCGAGCGACGGCCACATCGCCGAGAAGAAGAGGCCCATGATCGCTCGTTCGGCGGCGCCGAGCCACGGCCGAGTCGAGTATCTCGCGGTGTGGCGAGCCGACAATACGCGAGTGCCACTTGTTTTTCCGCAGCCTTGCCAGCGTGCGGCACACGCTCCGACGTAGATACGCCGTCGTCCATACGCGAACGGAGTGTACGCGTCGCGCGCGCGCCCCGAGCCCCCGAGCACGCCTACGCACACGCCAGCGGAGGCGCAGAAGAGCCCACCCTGAGATAGACAGAGAGGGAGATAGATAGAGAGAGAGAGAGAGAGAGACTAACACGCACAGGACACGGGCGCACTCACACGCCCGCCTAAGGGCGCGCGCACTCGCCTACGGACACGCGTTCCTCCACCCGTTCGCTCGATCGCTCGCCCAACAACACGCCCTCCCGTCCCTGATAATAATTCGCGTCTGGAGTGACCCACGAGGTTATAGCTGTGCTCTTGTGCGGTGCGCGAATTCGAGTGCTTGTGGAGGGTCGAGCGACCGACCGACCGACCGACCGACCGACCGACCCAACGACCGAACGAACGAACGTAGAGCGTACCTTGTAGATACCATAGAGAGAGTGTGTGTGTGCGTGTGTGTGCGAGAGAGAGAGAGAGAGAGAGAGAGACTAAGAGAAGCAAGTCACCGCTGGTCGTGCACCAGGACTCGCAGCCTGCTCGAAACACAGTGCCATGAAAGAGAAAAGAAGGTAAGGATCTGAAATTGTAGGTCGAGGCGCGGGCGAAGCTTCGGTTGTAGCCCTTAGTCGCGACATCCACCACCCGTCTATATTTAAATGACCCCTCCTCCCCGCCACCCCCCTCTGCCACACCACCGCCGCCGTCGCCGCCGCCGCCGCGGAGATCGCGCGAGTTCTCCCGCAGGCCCCCCCGCCCGCTCCGCCCCGGACGGGGAGATCAGCGACCGAGAACGGCATCCTCGAGGCGGCGGCTCCTGGCCGTGGCAGCTCCACCGGAACCGTCCTCGCGGTCCACCCTCGAGGCCGGAGGGAGGGCGGGGCGGGGCGGGGAAGGAGACTCGAGACCTTCCTCGAGGCGGGAGCCGCGCGGTCGGCTGATGCAACGCTCGGCGGGCCTCCTCTCCCGCTTCCGCGGCAGGGCCACGGCCCCGTTTCTCCTCGCGGCCAACGGCTCCACGGGCAGAGCCCGAGAGCGGCCTGCGGTGGTATCCTCGCTTTCACCGAGTTTCTCTTCTCCGAGCCCGAGCACCGCCCGAGCACCGCCCGAGCCGAGGCCTCCGCTCCGATGTTCCGCTTCCTACGGGGGCCCTTTAAAATACCGAGTGCAGCCTCGCCGACAGCCCCCGGCCAGCCTTCGTGCGAGTCGCACACGTGCGAGGGTCCCCCCCCCCCGCCGCAATGCTCACGCGCCTATCTTACCTGCGGCGGGGAGGGAGGGCCGCTGCTCGGACGTCTCCGCTTCCCCTCTGCTGCCTCGCCTAGATTCCGGCCTGCCTTCGAGCCCTTCGTATTTACCACCGGTCGGCTCCATGCCTCCATGCCTTGCACGCGTACTTAAAGCCCAGTGTATACTGGTCACAACGAATTTACGCTTACGGAAATTGTCGCTACTGCACGTGATTGAATTATTCGGAACTAATTTAATGCTAGTTTTGGGAATCGAATGCATTATTCAGGGGCAGAGCTCTCGTGTCATTTCTCGACAAATGGGAATTTTGTTATGGGCTCTAAGGTTTCGCCTCGCTCGCCTTCCCTGTGATTTATCAGCCCTGATAATTTTACTTTAAGCGCCTTGAACCGACAAACTTAATCCTAGAGCGCGGGGACAAACATTTTTAAATATCGCCTAACAGTTATTGAATGGATAACTACGGGCTGTAGATAACAATTTTCGAAATACATTTTGGTATATCTAATTAAAAAACATCGGTGTGTGTTTACCAAAGACTTTATCTCTTTATGGTAATACTTGGGGCGAACGCATCTGTCAAGAGTTGGCAATACTTAAACTTCTTGCTCAAACTTAAAAAGTATGGATGACTTTTAATCTAAACATAACCCAAAAACTTTTTTTATCAGCATTGTGTCAATATAAAAAGACGAATAAAAAAACTTTTTACTCTCGGCAATTTATTTCTAGTGATTCCACGATGAAAAAATACAACAATTGACAATTTTTTTTATTATGGTTTTCTACTCGTACGCGATGTAGCTAAAACTCTAAGCTTACCTGAAATTTAGATAAAAGTTTGTATTTATCTTTTCGACGAATGCTGACATTGCTATCGTCGTACTCTTATACAAAAATCTAGGATAATTGTACCTAACGATTCTTATTTTTTAATTGCCTCCCTTTATCAATTTTATTAAATATACTTTGGCTCGCTTGTTTAAAAAAAAAATATATATATATATATATTTACGTTTCGTACACCTTAAAAAGATTACAATTTTGAAATTTGAAATTTAATTTAACAATCATACTGTAAAATGTAAAGTAATATTTGATTAGAACTTCAATACGACTATTAAGAATCAAAACATGGATAATGTAAATTTTTTACAGTTATACGCAATGCTAAATTTCTATTGCAATAATCCTACAAAGTTTTTTTTTAACAAACTCTTATCGAATATTACGATTTTTAAGTAATTTAATTATATAAATATGATTGATGGATAGAATCGATCAAGATTTTTTGATAAATTTTAAATGTACGTTAAAGACTTGTGATTACGTATGTGCTAGTGACCAAGTTTGTATATCTTTCGGACGTTTGGAGAAAGGCGCAAGTGCTTGTTATGCTTAAAAAAATTAAAATTGCGTAATTTAAAATTTTAAAGAAGAAAAGTCGCAATATGCTTTTATCGATAAATGTAATTTCCTCAAAAAGTAAGATTATAAGAAATCTTTGTTGTAATTAATTGGCCTTTGGCTTTCCTCTAATGGGGATAAGGTACTCAAAATTCCTTATCATTAATGGATGATAAATGTTTTATAATTTTATCTAGATTACAGACAGTTGATTTTATATTTTAAGTAGTTCTATATGCTCAGGCATTATCACTTTAATGATTGCGTGAAAAACGATATTTTTTCATGGTTTATTAATGTATATACATTTATACATACATTAATACTGTGTATAATTTTTTAGGTAAAATTGTATTATACTTGTGCATTTTTTTTCTCGCTAATATAAACACATAAATAAAGTTTCTTAGATTAATTTAGAGCTGTAGGTATACTAGAAAGATTTTTCTTAAATTTTGTAAAAAATTGAACTTAGACAAAAATCAATAACATTAATTTTAGCGATTTGTTACAGAAAAATTACAATACTAATAAACCAATTCAGCAATTTTGTTATATTTTTTTTAAGTACTTGTGTACATATTATTTGGACGTTTAAAATATTACCATATAATAATACATTTTTCTTATATATTCAATATTGTTAATGTTTTAAAATCTTTTATTTGATTTAATTGTCTAGTCTAAATACATATACATAAAAAGATTCAAAATATCGTCAAAAGTAAATTAAATGTTTTTGTGCTGTCATTTTTACTATACGTAATATTGTCTATAATTTTCACTCATTTTTATTCTTAAATGGTACGTAGATGCTTCATAACATTTTAAAAATGTATGTCATGCAATGAAAATAGTTTATGTATTTGCATAATTTGTTATTGTGATACAAAATTCAGCTTATTCTAATTCTGTGCAAGTATCACATACATTATATAGTATTTGTATGAAAGTATCAATCGAAAATTTTCCAACAAAATTATTTATTAGAAATAATGGATATTCTGTAGTTCTGTTATATAATTTCACAAACTTGACTGTAAAATAAGAATGTATATATGCACGGTTTAATTAAATTAGACGATTTTTTTTCTTTTTTTATTTATATAATAACTGTACATCTGCACAGTAAAAAAATTCTAACATTTATTATTACTAAGTTCTAAGCGTACATAACAATTTTTTTAAGCAAATAGATAATAATTTCAGAAATTTATGACGCTGGTGTAGATTATAACTTCATAACGCTTTCATAATGGGATCGTCCAACTGTTCTACAAATACGCAAGCATATACTATACATTGTAAAAATTCAAATGAAAAATTACATAATTGGATGCTCAATATAAACCAACTTGTACTGAATGCTCGCAAATGATTAGTAAAAATATAGCAATTTGCATTTAGATTTTTTAAATGATTTTTCAAGGTAAGCATTGAATACATTAAAAACGAATAAACCTTATAAATTATTTTACAAAAATATGTTCTGTTTTTTGTAAAATGAGTGAGTATACTTTTGTTCTGTCAAATAAATTGTTGAATTGTATTTGTATTATTACTAAAGAACAATTGTAATTGAATATCGTAGTTTTCATTGATAATACAGTAAATTTAATTTCTATCAAATGTAGCATTGAAATAATGTAAATAATTTTTTATAAAAAGTAAAATATATTAACAACATACTAATAATGAAGCAAATTACTCCAATAATCGTATTTTCGACGTGATTACAAAGCATATTAAACATCTTGACATTGGTAAAAATCAGTTCTACTCATTAAAAATGTTCTACTTTTATGTTCAGATTCTGTTAACAATATTATGTTTTAGAGACTTAATAGTGTTAGGGAGGAGATATAAATATATATATATATATATGAATACGAATTATTGATGTATCGTATGTCGCAAAAAAGATAATACTTTTAATTTGTAGCTTGTAATCGATTCAAGCGGTGTTTTTTCAATTAAAACATCATTTATCTGTACCTTAATTATGTAAAATTTTAAAACGTAATAAAAACGTTTTTATTCGTTTCCATTACATACTTTGAATTAAAACTATTTCCGCACTACCCTTGTGTAACCAATCAATGTCAAGGCTTGGCATTATTATCGATTAAACTATAATATTGTTCCATAATTTAAGGAATAGTTTTTAATCGAATTTATAACAAAATGTTGAATTAAATTATTTGGTAAATAAAAAATTTTTATTATTAAACTACCTCTACATGTTTTATATAATACGAAACATTTTTATACGCAAGACTGCTTTGTAAATATTTTCATATTTAAAAGAACTAGTATTCTGTTACTATTACATATCAATTCCGTGTATTTTTGGTTACTAAGCTTTGAACTGACTTGCACAATTTCGCATAAAAAACACTGCTCTTATTTCTAATCAATAATTGATTGATAAAGACTAATTTATATTTGATTCCTAAAGTTGTTTTTCAATTAAAATAAAATATGTATAGATCTTCTTCTTTTTTTAATGTTATATAGACCATATTATCCATTACAGGTAAAAACAGTATCGCTATTCATTATTAGTGAAACTGAAAAATTAATTTTTCTTGGCGAACTATAAATAGCCACGGATGCTAATGAAAACATTTATAGTATTGCAGATCTATAAAGTGTTTTCAATAAAAATATAACATCCATGTTGAAAAAACATTATTTCATTGAACCATTCCAACATAACAAGCCCTATCAATAAATAATACTTAAATTATTTTCAAATGCTTTTTTAATATGGTAATTGGATTTTTTTGTTCTTGCCTCTTATTCTTTCTTATTTTACACATATATATTTTAATATCAGTTTGTATTATTCTCAGTTCTTTTCCATCCGTATTCTTTGTTCTTTTAATCATTGATTGTGTTTTTCGTCCAAATTTAGAAAGTCATCGTATGGATACGCTATTCAATTCCCACTTTTTCACTTTTGCAAAATCTTGACTTTGCGTATCTGCAATTTATTACATATGCCTTTTATATCTCCTGTTATACTGTCTGAACAATTTTTTAATGTCAATTTTTTTAGAGGAAAGTTTTATAAGGATATTTATTTGCAATGGGATTGTATTTTAAATGCAATATAAATTTGACTATTGAATATTTATAATACTATGGTATTATTTCAAATATTATTTATTTAAAAAATTCTAAAAAAAATATGAGAACTAATAAAAATATTTACACGTTTTCTTCATACCTACAAATCCTTTAAATACCGATTAAAACTATGCTTATACTTATAACTTTGTTTATAAGTGTTGTTTTACTTTTATAAATTTAAAATAAAATCAAATCGATCATATTATAATTTTTTCCTGCTAATACGCGGCAATATGCTTTATTATGTACAGTTTTTAATGTATTATTAAAAAATTGCAAAATTATATCAAATAAATTCTGACTATATGAAAATAAAAGTAGCCGAGCTTTATATGTATATCTTTTTTGAACATAAAAAATAATTTGTTAATACATTAAATATATATAGGCTCTTGTATGAATAAATAAGTAAATATGTGCATTACAATAATTATAAATATTCGTAATCATTGATTGAAATTTATATTAAAGTATTAATTCGTACTAAAATAAATAACTTTTTTGTTAATTGTGGGTTTTTGCATTTAATACAATTTTCGCAATCTATTTTACAGTAAAGATTTTTCATTTATATATAGTAAAATCTACCAGATCTAAAAAAATTAAAAATAAACAGTGTAGAGTTACTGATAAATATTTTCACACTTATCGTTGAATTTAATAAATTGAAAATCATTTTGAATTTATATTTAAATATTTAAATTGAAATCAAAGACTTACGTAAGCCTTAGATTGTCAATTAAAATTTATGATAGTTTTACACGTATCGCCTTTACAATTTAAAAATTGATTACTTTCCAATTAAAATTCATACATAATGAATAAATTCTGATTGAATTAAGAGAAATATATTAAGTTTATGATGAGTAATCATTAAACGAAGTATCAAGATTCCCTAACAAATGGTCGTATACAAAGAGACAAAGAGAAAGAGAGATAAAGAGAGAGTAAGAGAATTATTTTTTTAATGAAATTTCAAATTTCAAAAAAGAAGAAAAATTTAGCTTGAAGTTTATGAGAAAGTGTACCTTACAATTTTTCAATCACACTTACAATATTAACGCAAAAAAGATTTCAAATTACCAATTCTTTTACAAACGAAATTCTGATTATTTTTTAAATGATCTCTGAAAAAACGAATATTGCGAGCATTAATATTTTTTTAAGGTAACGAGATGTGCACTCTTTTATTTTTAATTTTAAATTCTTTAAACGAAAGCATATATTTGTGTATCTGGAAAAATTGAATTGAAATATAGAAGAAAATTAATTTCCTACAAAAAAAACAAGTCAAGCTTCAAAAGATTTAAACAATATGTAAAAATGAATAAAATATTATAAAAACAGTAATATTTCAGGCATTATTATTAAGTGTAATAAAGCCAATAAGTTATTTTACAATAACTATCAATCAAGAAATGTTTTTGTCTTCGTATACTAATAATCTGCTTCTTGTCTTTTAATGGACAAAGCCTTTTTATTTTTGGCTTTTAAATGACGTTCGTGAATTTTGATTTCAAAATGACGGACGAAAACACCATTGATTTTAATAAGACAATTTTATTATATTGTATACATAAAAATCTATTTTGCAAACGTATATTTTAATATTTAAAGCCTTCTTTAGTTTTTTTTTTTTTTTTTTTGTTTTAGATGTAATTAAATTTTAGAAATAACATATTAAATATAAGCTTTTTGCTTTATATTATAGAATGCATGCAGCTTATGTATAACGAATAAAAAAAAAATTGTAAGAAATTTAAGAATTTTAATATTTTTTCCTACAAAATAGAAATTGTTTATGAAATAAAAACTTTTATTGAACTTAGTAATTTGTAATTATGCGTGTTCAATGTTATATATATATATGTACGTAAATTGAATACACAAATGTAAATGAAAATTATAATATAAAGTCTTGAATTATAAAAGTTACATCTAAAGTTTAAAAATAATATTTACTAATTTTATTTGTCAATAAAAATTTGATTATCAAATAATCGCAATATAATAATCATGCTTTTACATACATTCGAACGATAACGTTACTTTATCAATTTATTAAAGAATTCAACAACTTCGATACTCGTATACTTCAATAAATAAAATACAAAAAGTAATTTTTTTGGTAATAAACTCGTTATATGTAATAGTAAGATGTTTATGTAAATTATGAAGAGACGTTCATCAATCCAGAAATTAAAAATAGGATTCTTTTATTTGTAAAATATACAGGATTTATAGTAAAAATGTTAATGTAAAATTTTGAAATTCAGCTTTGTTGCACTAAAAAGCAATTATATTTTTCGCATTTTATGCTATACGTGAAACGAGACAGCAAAATAATTTATTGCAAAATGATCTTATGTTATCGACATATAGTTGATAACTGTTGATAATTATGAAAACTATATAAAAAAATAGATAATTTTGACGGATAATTAACACAATTTAGGTACGGGTATTACTTTATTAAAAGTTTATAGAAACGTACTATAGATATTACAAAAATAAGGTGCAATTGCCATTAAAATTAAACCATCAATACCCAAACTCTTTGGAAAATTTAACGGTTAAAATATGAATTTATTTATTTACATTTGATATTCATATTGGTAGAGGTACGGATAATCAGTCTCTTAGGGAAAATTGTTTTCTTATATTTAGATTTCTCTTGACATCAGGCCAATTTACATACATTTATTCTTGATAGTAGTTCTAAATATCATTGTGTAATTAAGTAATTTTGGAAACTTTTACGTAAAACTCACATATTTATTCAGTTAGTTTCTCTTTGCATAAGACCAACACTCATTTCTCTTAATTCACTTTTAGTGTTCAAATGTGCCCAACGTTTGAAAAGAGAGCTAATTTATACACTCTTGTAATGGCGCACTCTTTCTTACATTACTTTTATGTGGGAAGATGTTTCCCTTTCGTAGATAATATCTAAATATAAACTTTCAATATGCATTTATTTAAATTATCAATTCCTTCCAATAGTTCATATGCATTAAATTTATGTTTCATATTAACGTATGTGCAGATAATAACCAAGGGCAATTAATTTTTTTATGAACGTTTATCAAACGTTATTGATCGGAGTCGGTGAATACGATAAACTTAATTCAAAATTTTCTTACACACATACACACATATATATATATACATTCATATATATATATATATATATATATATATATATATATATTTAAAAAAGAGTTTGTTAACCCTGGCTTAGTCAACCAATGACTGCTTTTTTACGCTTTTCGAACGTTGCCCAGACTGCAACCCTGAAGAAAGTCGCAGAGCTGTAAATTTTCAATTTTCTGAAAGTGAAAGAACTAAAAATAAAAACATTTTTCGAGAGTGAACGCAACTGGTTTTTGAGCTTATATTTTTTTAGGTTATTCATTATTTTGGGCGCTACGGATGGTGAAGAATAATGGAAATATTTGTTGAATTATTTTTTTTCTTAACCATTTCCATTCTTAAATTTATCTTCTAAAAAGCCATAACTATGTTTTTCAATTTGATAAATACACATATTTATACATATTTATTAAAAATATATGTATTCTTCGAATAATAAATGTCGTTATTATTCGCATACGTGAAACTAATTAAATAATTATATACGATTGACATACGCTTATTAATTTACTTAACAATGTATATTGAATTTTAATTTTTACATGCAAAAAAACAAGATAGGTTTTTATTAATTTTTTCTTCATAATGAACAAATATTATTTTTGTCATTTATATCGAGATATAAATTCTTCGCTTTTTTACATGTTCAATATTGCCAAGTAGTTGAATATGTTTTTCACGACAAAAGAAGTCAAGCTGTGACTCTACGTTGAAAAATATGTATAACCACCCGTTTTTGGTTTTTTGGTTGCAAAAATATTTTCTTACAATTTTTTCCGTCGCTTTTTAATTTTTACAATATCCTGAAGCGTTTATTATTCGAAAATAAATTATTTTAAGGATTGAAAAGAAAATTAGGATTGAAAAGAAAAGGTCTATAGATAGGAATTTTTTAAATTTACAGTCGATATATCGAAGCTCAAATGAAATCAAGTAATATTGAGCAAATAGTTATTGTGCATAAAATAATCAGAAGTGCAGTGCTAATGAGTCAATCGTAATTTTCGTAAACGTTGAACAAATTATATTTAAGCAGTTGTAACCGTTTTTTATATTAAATGAATATTGATTCTTGTGCTGCTATAGTGTACATTTTATCATTAAATGTATAATACGAATGACGTAATTAATAAATATTATTCATATGCTGATGGGAGTTTTTTTTTTTTTTTTTTTTTAAAAAACTCCTCATAGTGTTTAGTCTTGCTTATGCATGTTTTGTACAAAGTAGAAGTTTTTACAAAACAATCGCGAAATATGGAACAACTAATGTGCCATTTTGTGAATCTTCATAGTCAGAAAGTTTAATCGACATACTTAAGCAATTTTTTCGTCTATTTCATTATGTATTCCCTGCGTATGCATGCACACACACATATACATGTATATTTAAACGTAATTACAAGTGTAACAATGTTTAATCGAAAGGAAGAATAGGACACAATAATGGATATCAATTGTCCAATGGTATTAATTATACAAGGTTGATATAATTTTGTTGGCACTAGTACTTAATTTATTTGGTCTTGGTGAAAGCGTAAAAGAATTCTCGCCATTAAAAAAGCCACTCGTGTACTTATAGGGATGGAGAGTAGTTTGGTGCCAGGGTGAGTTTCCCTCGAGGCAGGCAACTCCATTTTATTGCCGATAGCCGTTAAGAGAAGACCTCCCGAAGGAAATCGAAAATCGTTGCGCGCCGTGGCCGAAAGCATCGGCGTCTCGCGATATACGTTTTTTCCCAATATCGCCGATAGGCCTGCGAGAGGCCACTCGACGAGCCGCATTGGGCCGGCCCCGGGGATAATTCGTCGGGGGGTGAGATTCGAGGAGGGGCCGAGCGATAGTGTGCACCGGGAGGGGGCGGGAGATCGGGTCAACGACACGGGCGTCAACGTCAATGATGATGTCGAGTCACGAGGTGGAGAGGCGCGATGCACGCGCTGTGCGGGCCCCCCGCCCCGCCCCGCCCGTCCGCCCGAGACTCGCGCCACCGCCGCAGCGCCGCCGGTATCCGAGCCGCGGCGCGGACTTTTTCCTCCTTGGCGTTTTTCGGAGGCGAGTTGTTTCGCGAACGAAAAAAAAAAAAAAAAAAAAGCCGAGAAGGGGATGTCGCGCCTACCGCGTCGCTATTGGGCCTGCGAGGCCAAGGCCCAGTGCTGGGCGCGGCTCGCGAGTGCCTGAGGCGTCGGTCGGGCATTTTTTTATTTACCTTAATTATAGGAAGAAGCAGAAGGAATTGCCCATTACCGACACTATAACTACATTTTACTATAAGGATCGAAATTCAACTCTTATTTTTTGACATCCCCATTTATCGGGTCATCAATTGGCCCGGAATGGCCTTTAAAATTATCGTAAACAAATTTCAAACTGGTTAAAGCCCTCCTTCACGATAATTCAAACTTACGCGACTTCGTAAATAAGCACCGTTAAAAATACGCACTACTGAACAATACAAAGTGCATATCTAAGTTAAAGCTTTTTAGCGTTGTTTTAGGACCAGGATTAAATTAATAAATACATAATACGATTGTTATGTGCATAAATTTTTTGCCTATGCCATTAATATTATAATGTTTTGTTGTGCTGCACTTGCGTAGTTATATACTATGAAAACCATAAACTTTTAACTTCAAATGCACATTGAGTTTGATAAATCATACTCCAATGCAATACTATATATATAAAATACACACTCGGCGTGTAGAAAGTAAACATTTTTAAGAACAAATATGATATAAATCCATTCAATTCATACAATAAATGTAAGAAATTTTATTTGTTTTGAATGAAAATGTTTAAAAAAAATACAATTATTTTTACTGAGTTCATTCTCATTATGTATTGGCTTAATTTTTGTATAATTATAAAGTATGATTATAGACTTTGAATGGAACGTGACAAAAAATATGAACCATTTGCTTGTAAGGTTTTTTTTATTAAAGATCTACTCCTTTATTTCACATTAATAAAAAACGTCTTGTTATAATAATTATTTTTTATATTATTATATTATTATATATTATTTTTTTAATAACAGAAGTATTAAGACTTTGTTAAGCATCATCATATGTTTTTGTTAAAAAGTTATAAACAATAATCATTGTAGATAAAATCTCTTAACTATACATGTAAATAACAGCTTTTCATTAGGAGCAATTATAATAAAATCGTATTGTATAATCAATTAGAATATTAATAATTATGTGAAATTATTAATTTTAAAAGCAGTTACGAAAGGTTCTTCAATTTCGCTTGATGTTCATAATATTGAAAGATATTTTATTTTATTATTGTTTATACGTTATTTTTTTCTATTACGTTTATAAAAATCTTTTGCTCTAATATTTTTACATAATTATGTTTACTGTTATTAAGTACGTTTGTTTTAGTTACTTTTATAATTTGTTATTGTATGATTATAAACTCTTCCGATGTACATATTTTATAATAAAATCTCCCTTCCAAATTTAATGCCGATTTAATAGAGAATCAAATACTTAAAATTATTTCAAATATAATAACACAAAATTTAAAATTAGTAATTGTTGATAAACACGTCTTACCATGGATAAATTATTTCGTTAGGGAATGAATCCCATCTCTAGATTAAAAATAAGTAATCCTTTATTCAATGTAGATCACGTTGTAATTTATTGGAAAGCATTTCTTTAAGCTACTTCCTTCGCGTTTCAATTTTTTGACTTTCATGCAGATCATCAATTAATGAAATAAATGTTAGATTTATCGAAAGTAAAGATGTAACTGCTATTACATATTTTATTATATTAATATTGAAGAAGCATTACATGCAGTAAGCTTATGAGTTACTTTAACAATACCAAACGGCAATGTGTAAAAAACAAATATTTTGTTAAAATAGGGAGCGACAGATTAATGAAATTTTCCTAAAATTATTTACTTACGCAGTAGTCTATCTGGTAGATATAAGATCAAAATTTGCAATCTTTTATCTTATTTAAAATACTCTCAGTCGATTAAATTCATAATCTTTTAAGCATTTAGTTTTTATTAATAGAAGCTTCCAAGCATTTTTTTTTAAAATAAAAAGGTTCTCAAAAACCTACATCAATGTCAATTGTGAAAATACATAACTATAAAAGGAGATATGGAACAGTAAAAAATCAAGTAATAATTAATGCTTACAAGGAGCACGACAGTATACTTTTATATAAAAGTTAAATATATCAAATATCATAGATTTATTTATGATAATATTTTTTAACGCTTTCAAATGTGAAATTTTCAACAAATATTACATTTATTTATATTTTCAATATATCAACAAATGCAATAGAAAAAATATTTACTTTAAAACAAATTAATTTTTATATTTATTGTTTTTTAAAGTAAAAATTCGCACCTTTAACCAATGAAATAAATGAAAAACTGGCTCATGATTGTTCCTAAAACTTATTTTCAATTACATACGAATTTACAATATAAGACAATGTAGATGTAAGTTCTTATTCATACATTTGAGTTTACAAGGATGAGTAAACGATACAATTATCTTTTACAAAGAATATAAAAATTGCTTACGCTACTTTTTATACATCAAAAAAACATTAATTGTGTTATTAATTATCGTTAGAAAAGAATTAAAATCAACTATTACAATGTTTTTATTCTCTTAGAACATGGACTTTTCTTAATGGTAATTTAAATTGAACAAAGTAATCGCATTTTTCTAAAGTGATTACATTCATTTGAATTACTTATTTAGGTAACAAGCTCTTAATGATATAAGGGAATATTCTTAGAAATAGGCATCCACAAATTTTTTTTTTATTCTTGCAGTTGAAACGAGCAAGATCAAATACATTGCTTGCGTTATTACTCTAAGAGATGGACATTTGTATGAATTACTCGTAACAATTTAATAAAGTGAACAATTTTTTATTGAATTATCAACAAATGAATACAATGCCTAAGAATATCTTTACTAAAACGAATAAAATGTAAATTAACGTAATGATAATAATAAATACGCATGTATAATTTGTAGTTACGAAGTTAATTAAAAATGATCAAACAGTTGTACAAATTAAATGTATTTTTTTTTCTCTTGTTGAAACACAGAGCTTAAACTTTTTTTTAAACATAAATGCCAATGAAACGTTAGTTGAAAAAAAAAAATGAAATTTCAATAAAATAAAAAATGTAAGTCTTACTTGTGAAAGACGAGGGAGGCCCGTCTAGCTTAAATTAAAATTCAGCTCAGCTGTGTTGTATCGGTACTTATTACGCCTCTTATCATAGCGGCTGTTCATATGACCAGATTTAAATAACTAATTAATCGCCCCTAAGCTTCTCTGTAGCGTATTCAATAGTACAAGTGTTTTTTTTGTTTAAATCAAACAAGCTACGCTCAAAACAGCGAATGTTTTCGTTCGGTATAATAATAAAATTAAGGAGGAATTAAATTTTTTTTCCCTCGATCTTTTGTCAAATTGATCCTGACATACAAAGCAACTATCGTATTTACGATTTGCACAATAATGACGGCTGTACTGTTTTACGAGGGCTCGCGAGCCTTGATCCAATTCTCTACTCACTCGAAGTACTTATCCCGCAATGAGATCCTCTCAGTGTTAAGTATTGGAAAGTGTCGCTGACGAGGCCTAACAACTGCACCTTACATTGGGTTATCGAAGATCAATGAGTGGGTTCGGTGACGATTGTTTTTTTGGCCTATTGTGGTTATCGGTAGAGTCCGAATTTCCGACTGTAGGCACGACGACGTTGTTTTTACAAATAATTCTTGGGAAGTGGTGACATCTGAAGCAATTCGGCTGGCTAAGATTAAAATTCTCATTGCAGAATTCAATAGGCTCGCGCATAGCTTCGGGCATGCTTTTGAAAACCTCCGCGACCCCACCCCCCGCGCGCGCACAGTCGTGATCAACGCGAAGTTATCAGGCAAGAATTTTTGGTTCTCGTTAAAAATCATGAGTTACTTACGCTAGCGGATACTGTTTACCTGCACTCTTATTTCAATGTTGCCGTACTTGTCAGTTTATTAAAACCCAGCCGGTTAGGTTATGGGCATCCATGTTTATTATATTTTTATTAACTCTCATGAATGTATAAGCGGTTGAAGCAATTGTAATTTGTGTTTCTTTTAAACAATGAACAATTCTACAAACTTGTTATTATTTTTTAAATATTTCAATATTTTAGCAGCGGTAAAGTACAGAGTAAATAAATGTTTTTCTTCGGTACTTAAAAATGAATAGACTGTACAGACAAGTGGAATTATTTTTGTGCCTGTCAGTCGTAATATTCTAAAATGTCTGAATAATTCGTTTTAAATTTAATTAGAGTTAATTTTATTGATGCGTTTAATATAAATCAACAGTTATAATATTCTCTCTGGTAATTATTTATTACAAAAAATGTTTATGACGTATCATAAATTTATACAATAAATATTTAAAAGCAGTATGGCTTAATGATTTTATATATTATCACATATGAGTTAAAAAGTTTAACGTATTTGTTTAGATATTCTAAGAATGGGTAAATAGTAGTGACAGTTCAAACCGAAAAATAATATTTTTAAATCATCATTTTATTAGATAATAGTAGTATACTAATAGAATAATAATAAACATAGTAATTCATGAAGTAAACAAGTAATTCGTGAAGTAAATACGTGTAAAAAACCTTCGATATTTGGAAAATTCCATAATTAGTTTCTTATAATATTTCTTCTTTCATAGTCTCATTTTTTAAATGTTGATTATTCTGTTTAAGTAGTTGTAATGTAAATTACCTTAAACATGAGTTTTTAAATAAAAGTATTGAATTTCATACGCATAAATCTTTTGTAAACATTTTGATTGGTATACTATTAATTTATTATGTATCAGTATGATATTATTTCATTAAGGCATATTAATTAAAAATTTTTTTTCACATTTATGCGTTTTATGCAAATATACTTACTCTTACTGCACAAATAAATCAACTCCGAATAATTTTCCATTGAGAAAAATACTAATAGTTCGCCATTTTTATCAATATCTGCATCTCATATTACAATTAATAAAATTATAATCATGCAATTAATAAAAGTTTAAATATATATCTATTATTTAATATTTTATTATTCATTTATTGATAATAAGTTAAAAACAAATTAAAAAGAATTGTTAATTTAATTTTTATCTATACCATTTTCTACATTCATAAAAGTTCAAGTTACAATGGAATATAATTTTTAAGGAAATTTTCTTTACGATTTCAAATTGAAACAGATTTAATTAAAAAAAATAAACCCTTAACCCTTCCCTTAAAGATTAGGAAACTTTGCAGGAATGACAGAAAATACGTATTATAAAGAACTCCATTATCCGCAAGTAGTTCTCAACCAATGTACATTTAATACCTCACACTTCGTAAAGATAGATTACACTTATATAGATTGAAAAAGATTTTAGACCCGAAAATTACTTCATTTAAGTAGAGAACAAGGAATCAAATTTATAAGGAAAGAATGTAGTTCAACTTTTTAATTTTTTAACTTTAATGTTTAATTAATCTACTGTTAATAACTCAAAAAAAATTTGTTAAACAATTTAAATTTAAAATGCTTTTGTTTCCTTACCCTTTAAACTGTAAATTGAAGCGTTTTTTTTAAATTGTGATGTTTTAGTTCAATTAATAGTTACAAATGTCTATAGGATAATTGTGACCAAATGTTATTTATACGTTGCCTAAGAATTACGAGTATAAATTATATACATTAATTTTCTTGTACAAACTTGAGTAGTCATGCGGTAAAAAAATGTAGCAAGCTGTTATGAATATTTTTTAAAGTGTATATATTAAATTCGCTAATTTCTACTATAAAAAGTTTGTAACTAATCATTATAAATAAATTTCTATATCATCACCGTATATGTCAATCGTAGAGCGTTGCTTACATTTTTTAAGCCTTAACGTTCAACAATAGCTTTCATTAAACGCCATCGAATTAAACATGCTTTCTTAATTAAGCATCACTTCTCTTACTCTGCGGATTTTTTTTAATGAAAATTTGTATTCTTACTTGTATTTACATTATGATTTTGTTTCTTGTACAATTAATATAATTAAGCGATGTACGTGTGTTTTAAAATTTATTTGATTTTAAAAATAATCTCTAATGTTATTTTTTATGATTGGATACTCATTAATTAGGCATAAATAATCATATATTGATGATTTGGTTAATTAGACGGATGGTATTTATGTAGAATAATTATTTCTGAAAATAATTATCAACGTTAAAAAAATTCCATCTTAGCTTCCATAAGCGGTCGTTCAAAATAAAAATTGAAATTCATTGGCGTTCAGAATCTGAAAAATAAATCAGATTGGGATTGTGTTACCCGAAACATTGTTATAATTACTCAGGCGTTGCCTATATAATAGCTTCAAGCTAGTTTTTCTTCTATGCTTATATTATAAAGAGAGTACGAAGGTAACGATGAGTTTAAAACGTTAAGTGCAGTAAAAAAGTAATTAAGAAAATCTGGACATTTTTATTTATCTTACTATAAATACTTAAGTGCAAACGAACTTAAGTCACGATAAATTATTTGTGTGAAATGATTAGAAATATCTTTCTTAAAATTAATTAATCTTATAATTTGTATATATATATATATATATATATATTATTGTCTCGGAATAAATAAATGAAAAGAAAGCATTTAAATGAGCTTAATAAGTTTTTCGCGCCTTTTTTGTTTTTGGAGTAATGCATTACAATAAATGCATTTTGGTTAAAGATAATTTCCGAATACGTGAGATTACCGTAATGGTTTTGATAATGTGCCATAATTTTATCACTGATCGAGTCAGATTAAGAATTATGCGCGCGTAGAATGCGATCGACGAAGAAGATTTCCCGAAGAGCTTAGAATCTGAGAATTCGAAGCAAGAGTCTGGATAAATACGGTAGGGCCGTCCGTGCGGATGGTGGGCAGGCAAGCCTACGCCGGATTAGCCTCGTTGGAATGCGCGAGCCGGGCAAAAGACGACTCGAAGTCATCGAAGGAGACGGAGGAGCGCGGGGGTGGGGGGGGGTGGGGGAGGCTCGACGAGGCCGAGAAAGATTTCGGCCAAGCCGGACTCGCGAGGCCGATTTCCGAGGCGGAGCTCGGCTGCGGCGTTATCGGGGTGAGCGCCGATTAGGATCGGGAAGCCGAGGCGATTGCTTTAGCCGAGGAGCTCCTCGGGCCCGAGTCCCCGAGGGCTCTTAGTGCGCGCGTGACCGCGAGGACGCCTGGTCGGGATCGCGGAGGATGCGCGAGCGCGAGGAACGTCGTCGCCGGGAGGCCGGTTGCGCTCGGCCGAGCTCCGGGCCCGTGGACCTCGAGGACCTCGGGAGCCTCTGCCTCCTCGGCCACGCCCTCGGCCCAGGCTACGCCCAGCAGGGCCACCAGCAGCCGAGGTCCCTCGAGGAGGCGGCCCTCGCCCACTGCACCGACGAGCGCTGGTTCTCCTGCCCGGCGACGGGCCACTGTCCCCTCTACGGGGACCCCGACCACTCCCTGCAGTCCTGGCTCTCGTTGCCCTGCGCCCGGGAGCTTTGCCGCAGCTGCGCCGACGAGGACGACCTCCTCGAGGAATTTCTGTGCGTGCTTATCTCCTAAGCTAAGCCTCTTCCCCGTCTTGCCATTGACACCCGTTGCCACTGCCCCCCCCCTTACTTCCGAGAGCCCGTTTTTCGTTATTACTCCAGGGAGAATCGGGAACCAATGCACGATTTTCGTTATCATTATCATTTGGCCTACCGTTCTCGCGTCTCTTGTTCTCCATTTCGATTTGGACTTTCTTCGCGATATGCGTAATGCCGATGGAATTTTGTCGTTAAGAGTCACCCGAAAACTTGTCAGGTGAATTTTTACTCGTGGCAATTAAAAATTTGTACAAAACTCTATAAACGACTGTCTTCCCAAATGTTTTTCTAAATGTCTTTTTAACGTTTTTTTTTTTTTTTTTTAATTCAACATTCTTATCATTAGGACAGAAGTTATTTAATACACCTTACCTATAATTCAGCATTAAAGAATAATTACTTCAAAATACTAGTCTTTACATTTTATTCCTTTTAGGTGAAGTGAATTTATCTTGATGAGTACAAAGTACTTTTTTTAAATAAATTTTATCTTCACTCTTCGAAAATGAATTGATTTATTAAATGCGATAATAAAAGTTAACTAATGTATTGCGGCGCTTCGATAAATATTATATGTATATTAAAATTAAATGCACACGTATATGTGTGTACACATTTGATTTATTATTTTTATTCAATTATAACTTTTAGTTCAAAGGCGTAATAAAATTTTAATATTTAATAATCATAAGCCATATACAATAGTGAATAATAAAATAAAACATAAACTTATTCAAACGATAAAATATTCATTTATCGTCGCGTACAATGTATTCATTTTATTTTGTATTGTATATTATAAGACGTCATATATATTATAATATTTTCAAATGAAGTTTCTTAAGCTATAAAGAAAAAAGGTAGGTCAATAAAGTTGATTCGAAGTTGTCCTTTTAATGTAAAAAAAAAAAAATCAAAAGATCAATAACTTGTATTCATAAAATTGTCAGAATTTCGACTTGACATAAATGAACCTTTTATCTGGTCATTCTTCGATTCTAAATATATTCAGATGACAAAAAACGTATTCACATACTATTATTTTTATTGTTAATAGAATAGTAATTTCTTCGTATATTTTAAAAATATGTGCTTATTTAATTTAATTTAATTTAACTATACTTAAAAAAATTTGTATGTGCTTGGTGTGTACAATGATTAATATTGATGAAATGAACCGCAGAAATAATATTTATAAAATTCAGATTATTCGATTATATTATTATTATTTTTATTATTATATTAAAATTGGTATTTCCCTGATAAAAAATTTATGTTAACGTTTGTAAGTAATACTTTTTCATTTTTGCAATTCAATTTTATTATTTGGTATTAATATTCAAAAAACTTTCATGTTGTTTTAAAAATTTGCTGGGTTTTTAACAGATTAAAAATTATAACATAATCACAATTTTTTTACAAAAAATATTTTTTTTTTATTTACGCATTTCGTAATATTTTTTTATAAGTGCATCAAAATTTTTTTAATGCTTTTTATCGCTAAACCGCAGCTTGTTTCTTTCTTTATATTTCACTTTCAAACCCGTGAAATATATTCGCGAAGTGATATTCGCATGCTACATCATCAACTATTTCTTCTAAATAAAAACATTCAAAGGCTTTCTTGTTGGAAGCAGAAACTTATCCCAGGTTCCTAGAATAAAATATGCCAAAAAGATAAATTTAAATAAATGTGTTTCATATGACTAAATACAGCTTTGAAATACTAATAATAGTAACGGCAATAGCAAGACTATTAACCGATATTTTAAATTAAATTAACTTTTAATTTTACCATATTTTATCCAATGAGCCCTTCAATTTGATCTTTAGTTTAACAATAAATCAATGCCGATTATATTTTTGTAGAAATTTTTTATTTCAGAAAAAGACGCATCTTTTTCCCCCACTAAATACTAAACTAAACTAAACATTTATTTTATTTTATTTTTTTTTTTAGAAATAATCCTACTCATGCATTTTGATTACAACGAGAAAACTTACCCGAAGGCATAGATTTGTTTATCTATTATAAAACAATTTTTGTCGAATATTTTTTTATTGGCCTTAAATGCGTATCGCAAAAGTTGTAAATAAATTTAAATTCCAAAGGATATTTCAATTAAATAAAAATAATCGTTGAATCAAAGAGTATAAAAAAAAAAAAAAAAAAAAAAAACACTTGGTGCATCGCCGTCATATTGGCTAAGCGTAAATGCTGAGCATAAGTGTGAACGAGGAAATTAATTATTAATTATTAAAAACGAATGCATTTAACATTGGCCGTATTGAATACGATTGCACGTATTAAGGCTTAAATATCAATAACGATAAAATACTAGCAGAGATCAATTATCGGAAATTGATATTCGTGTACCTGCGGACAATTGGAATCGGCTCTTAAATATTCTCGATAAACGGCACAAATTGTATAAGAGTGGGCATTCAGTACAAAAATTAATCTAATCTGTAGCATTGATCGATCGCCAAACGAAACAATGTGATATACGCGGATTATTCTCAAGCCATTGCATCACGGCCCATTTATATCTTCCCGATGTTCTTCGGCGCGTCTTCGGGCCTCGCGACGCTGGACACGGCAGGAAGGCGGGTCAGAGGCCGGAGGCGCGAGCTTTTAAAAAATCCATCCGAGCAGAGGGGGGAAGGAGAGAGAGAGAGAGAGAGAGAGCGAAAAACAAGATCGGTCGATTAATGCTCGGGCCTGGTCGAATTGTTGCAGGAGTAACGAGAAGCGGAAGGAGAAGTCTCGAGACGCGGCGCGATGCCGCCGCAGTCGGGAGACGGACATATTCATGGAGCTCTCGGCGGTGCTTCCGGTGCCGCCTTGCGAAGCCGCACACCTCGACAAGGCCAGTGTCATGAGGCTCGCCATCGCCTACCTCAAGACCCGGACGCTTATGGATGCAGGTGAGCGCCGCGCTGCTTGATAAAGGGGCGGCGAGCGGCTCTTGCATTAATGGGCCCAGCCACTGAAAATTCCTGTCCTTTCGCTTGGCTCCGGGCCCGCTACTGCAACGGGCCGGGGCGGGGGGTAGTTCGATGACACGGCGCAGCTTATTGCAGCCGCGGTAACAACGAGCACATCGATGAAAGGCGCTTTAAAGATACGGAGAGCCCAGCTTATTCGTATTATTCCGACGTTGATAAGTGCCTGATGAAAGTCGCGATAGGTTTTACCAATGGAGGAATGCCGAGAGTCAAGGTCTTGGCAAAAGTCCCATTGCCCATGTAGAAATTCCTACGATTTCAGAGCAGATTTTCTCTTTGATTAAACAAAAAAGAAGAGAGATCGTTAATTACGTTAATAATATTGGGACAAATTGTCAAATTGTGCAAATTTCTTCACGCGAAATGCATCAACGCAATCGACAGCCCTTTTTCAAATTATCATTTATTTAACCAGCGATGTAGACATGACTTATGCAACGTATAGGCATTCGGCAGTAAAATGATTTATCAATAATACAACCGTCAAAAAAGTTTGACGCCATGTTTTTGCCTTATTGCACGTGTCCATTTTTAACTACTTAACAATTGCACATTAGTATGCGTTGAAAATAGTTTGGGAATTGCCGTGTTTTTAAGCGATTATTGAGCGTCGTATAAATTTATTACCATACGTGTGTCGATTCGCAAGGCAAAGTATCAATCCGCCGAGAGATTTTGCAGAAGATCTTTTAGCCAGCGTAACGCGGGTTTAAAATTTTAAGAATCATTCGATATCGCGCAACGCGTACAATTCAGTGACCCAGTTTACTCTCTCGTGTCATCCCCGTGGTTCTGGTTTGTACAGATGACTTAATTCCTATCGTAGAAACAAACAGCCCTCCCTAAGTCTTCGATATGCCCGTATCCTCTTCTTTTATCTGGCTTGGGTGTTCACCTCGTGCTTGCATCGGCCGCTACTCACTTTCGACGCGATTTTCCAACCTCAGCAATGAAAAACTCACAATCGGAACAAAGCTTTCCATTTTATCGGAGCGAGTCGCGCGAGCTTAACATCGATAGCTCGCTTCGTAATGCGTACGGCCAGTCCTTGAAATAAGAATCAAGTTGTTTTCTTACCATTAAGCGCGCAAATTAAGCATTCCAGAACCGTCCGCGACGCTGCGCCGGCACTCAAGCACGTATGCACTCGTATATATTACGCGCAGCGACATTGGACTAGAAAGAAAATACAACTGTCCGCTCCTCGGACTCTCGATCAATTGCACATAAACTTCGGGGCGAGCTTCTGCTCTCCGTCCTGTTGATTTGCTCCGTTGGTGATAGGAATTGACCGAAACTGCATATGACGAAGTGCCAGCTCGTGAGCTCTGGTGTGCCGCGCAGCTTTTACGGCCGCTATTAAAACCAAGTCGATCGTAAAACAAAAAAAACAACTGGCCGCATGCGAAGCTGAGAATTTTTTCATGCCAGCTCAATAACTACTTTCAGCATTTAAACATAAACACGTGTTTTCGCAAAGTAGTTTGCAAGTTTTTAAGTTGTTTATCGATTTATGCCGCGTTATGCAAGAGCCTGCCCTGAAGTATGGTAAAAAACAAATTAACTTCGTAAATTTAGCAATATGCTCGACCGTACCGTTGAACCAGATTAATAGAGCATAATTATCCGTGTAGCAAAACTGATTGTACTTTTTTTTTTTATAACTTAGCGACTCCGCACACTGCGAACAATAAAAGATATTATTGAAGATCCAGCATTACACATTCGTCTTTATAGTTACAAAGAATTTGATTTGTCTTTTCGGAAAATGCCTACGTACGCAAATTACGTTGTATCTCACAAAATTATAAAATGTACTTAATTTTATTATAGAAATATATTCGTGAATATCATTTTACGTGACTTTCCATTTTAAAACGGCCTTTCAGTTCGAACTGGAATCTAAAAAAACACTGCCGTAATTGATGTGTAACTTTTTCAATGAAATTCATATACATTCCGTTCGGGTTTGTAGTTTCCTAATATGAATTCAATGGAAGCTGTTTACTTAATTTGAAGGTTTTAGGAATGTATATACACGTAAAAATAAATGCTTACAACTTCGCTTTATACCATATTTACTGTTCTCAAAATACGGAAATAATCTTGATATGAAGCAATTGAAGAATTTTCCACGCTTACTTTATTTTATGTTCTATATTTAAAAATTATGATTCATGCTTTATATATGTAGTATATATTTTTACTTAGGCATCCTATGCTTACACCGTAATAAATATATTAAGGTTTTCTTTATTAAAAGACACGCGTACAGTTTTTCACAGCGAAATATTTATTTAAAGGTATATTAGATGTAAGCTCATGTTATTTTATCTCTTGCTTCTGAATGAAAAAATACACAAGATAACTCATCAAAATATGAATTTACGCAATAAAACGTACCATCATAATTATTATCATTATAAGAATTTAAGAATTATTAATTTCAAAAAAAAAAGATTCATCAAAATATTAAGAATATTGATAAACTTAATAATACTCAACTGACTTTTAATACAACAAGATTAACATATAAATCTAAATAAACTTCATTACAAATAAAGTAAAGTCGTGTTTGAGAAGTAAACGTTGTTGAAAAAAGCTTACGAAGTCGAAAAATTGAATCAAAGCTTAAAGATTTACAATTAACAATAAATCGATTGATAACAAATATATATATAAGAAAGCAAAAGCAGAGGTAATAAAGCTGGACAACTATCTCTCTCTCTCTCTCTCTCTCTCTCTCTCTCTCTCTCTTTTTCTCTGCACGACACCTTCACGTATCTATGCATTTTGTATGGCTGATGACTCGATTATAAGCAAATTCCAGGAATCCTTGAATATTTATTACGTGTGAATTAATTAAATGGCATGTGTACCAAGGTTCTGATGCGACTGGAACAGTTACTTATTCTAATCATTCTCCTTTTTTATAATATTTTAATATTATTTAATTTAGCTACAGTAGTATAAAGCATTTATATATTTTTTTTATATATTTAATGGTTTCTAATACTTCAGAGCTTATTTGTTGCGTTTATAAATTAATCCCTTTGCGCAAATATTAGTTTAAGTAATAGTGCATTTATTAGAATTTTCAGGATTTTTTCAGATTTCAATTTTTTTTTGAAACCTTTTTAATATTTTCCGTAATGACCTTGCGATTCTATTTATGAAGGCAGAAATTTTTGGAAATTCATGGAAAGTGCAATTGTATTTCTAATTTTTGATGATATTCGCTATCATTGGTATTCTTATCATGTTAAAATGTCCTTTATATTTGACAAAATGTAATTAAACAATTAATTGTAGCCCAATGTTTTATATTATTGAAGAAGTATGTCTGCACATATACAAACATATCTGAAACGATGTATTTTGTTGTATAAATAAAAATATGAAATTTTTTTTACGATTGTGATTATTCAAAACTTTCTACATATTTTTATATGAAATTTTCTATCCTTGCTGATTGACGATATTGTGTCCAATTATCTTCTACCGCGGTGCGATTATAACATTTGAAAGCTTTTACCAATAAACAAAATATATAAAATTTATAAAACAAACAAATAAAGAGAAAAATTTACTAATAAATATGTAATAATAAAAATATAATTTGATTTAATTAAGATGAAAGATTATATTGAAGAGGGTTTAAAAATTTATTAAAATAACAAAATGGCCTTATATTTTAATATTAAACTCTTACCAAAAAAAAACGAAGAATTATTTATTTAATTATTATAGATTCTCGATTATTTTTTGTTAATGATTTATAATTACTATAATTTTTTAATCATTATGTTAGAACTTATATTACATAATATGTACATAGTTCGTGAAAAATATTTTTATTAATACAACTAACTTGGGTAATAATAAATTACAATTTGTTCAAATAAAAATGTATAGGATATGTAAATTACTGTACAATTGGACACGTGAGAATTATTACTTTTATCATATTTTGCTATTGAAACAGAAATTTATTATTGAAATTCTTTAATTAAAATTTGCTACTGGTAATATAAAGATCGAGGTTATTTATGTTAATTATGTTAATAAATTGAAAAAATTGGATGTCAACAAAACCTTATATATATTTTCGTAACTATGGAATATATTTTAGGACTATGAGGATAATGTAACCATATTTTTTCATTTTCTCTTACAAAAGTTTAATCAATAATTAAATTGATAATTAATTGATAATGAGTTTAAATAAAATAAAAACGTTACATAATGCTAATAAAAGTATTGAATGAATTATTAATTAAAAAAAAGCGTAAAAATTTAAGTTTACAACAATAGTGCTTGCAAAGTTAATTATGGCTTGAGAAAATTAAAAGCATACAGAAGCTTGTAATTTTTTCTGTAAATCTATTATAATATAGTGTATGCTGATATGTGCAAACACCTGACTAAACATATTTATCAAAAAATTACAGTGCCAAAGCCGTTGTCGAAGCCCGAAGTTTCTCCGGAAATGGACGAATTATTTCTTAAAGGTTTGGATGGTTTTATACTTGTATTGGACAATAACGGTGACATGGTCTATCTTTCCGAGAATGTCAAGGATCACCTCGGAATCGCGCAAGTAAGACTGACAACAAATAAACGAAATTAACATGCCGATTACGTCAAAAGTTATTCAATCAAAATGCAAACTCCTTAATAAATAATCATGTTTCAAATATTTAATTTATATAATTTGCCTACGATTTGCCTAAAATTTGTAAGTTCTTTATTTACTTTTATTTGTTATTTTAGTACGCGGATAATCTTCAATCAATAGTCACGAATTCATGTTTTAATTGAAGTAACATCAACCGCGATGAAAAATAATAATGATTAGCTGAGAAAAAGTTCCTAATACGTTGTCGTATGATTATCTAAAGTAATGCTCGTACTGCTTAATTCTAACATGTGTGTTTCTTCTATTCAGATGGATTTAATGGGTCAGAGCGTCTTTGATTACAGTCATGCGTGTGACCACGATGAAATAAGGGAATCGTTTTCTCTTAAAGAATCCGAAATCAATTCGGATCTATCCTGTAACTTTTTCCTAAGACTAAAATGCACACTAACCAGTAAAGGTCGAAAGGTTAATCTGAAAAGTGCATCATACAAGGTATACAATCAGAATGCATTATATTATTATTATCAATGTAAAGCAAATATGAAAAGTGTATTTTTAAGCGTAAGGTATCGCGAGGGGATTTCTCCTATTAGATTAACGCAAATTGTTCGTTTGCGCAAAGAATTTTAGTCGAACGTGGAGAAAAGGAGATTAAAAAATCGCCAAAAACATTTTACGTTTAGTTTAAACAGACCTAGAATATGAATGACGGAAAAACGATCGACGAGGATAGGTTGTGACATTTGTACCTGGAAGCCGTAAATTGGTAATAAATATAGTTTCCATTATTTTAGGTAATACATTGCACGGGCCGCCTGATAGCGCAATTCAATGGCAATAATAAGGAAAATAAAAGCAGAAGCCGTTCGGAGGATCGGGAGGAAAGCGAGGAGAAAGAGCCAGGAGTTTTCCTAGTGGTGGTCGCTTCGCCGGTGCCGCATCCAAGCAATATCGAGACCCCCCTGGGCAAATACACCTTCCTCTCCAAGCACAATCTCAATATGAAGTTTACCTACGCCGACGATAAGTTAGTAGCGCTATTAAGTCACTACCCATTCCGTTATTATGCTAGTACCTTCGACCAATTTGATTACACGCGCTTATGGGACGACGAGCCAAGGACGGATGCACACTGCGGTTCAAGGGAACGTTATTTTATCTATTTTATCCGAAGGACGTGCTTGCGACATTGTGCTTACGAGCATACAATGATGCGGATAGATGTGCTACTTTTTTCCTTTTTAAATTTCTCCCTAGTCGAATGGTGAATGATCGGTCATCTGATTCTTGCAATTGCAAAAACAAATTTCAACACGTCGATATTGAATATTGATTGCGGATACATTTTACTTTTAACTACAATTGCCGACATTATCTAAATACGTACTTATTAATATTACGAAATTTCTTACAATTCGACGTTAAGAACTACTTACGCTTGATTGTGTTATGGAAGGTAATGTGTTAAGAGCAATTAAATAGAAAACCACAGTGAAAAATAGATATTATTATAAAGGCGTACATTTTCAATATACTTAAATAACTATAGATTTTTTAGTTCACTGAAAAGCCATACGTTCTTTGTCAAAATACTTTTAACTTGATTAAGATTTGATTTGCTTTTATTTTCAATATTTTTTTACATAGAAAAATGCTAAAAATTAAAATCAATGAAAGTATGTGCGCCTAGATAAATTATCGTTTTCTTTTAATAGTTAATTTTACTCTATAAAAATGTTGTTGTTGATGTTATTATTATTGTTATTATTTTAATTTGATGAAAAAAAACTATTAAAAGTTAATAACATCCATTGATACTGGTTTTTCTTTTATCGTTAAATTTCTTATTTAAATCTAGTACCCATCGAAATATGGGTATAGAATCTTTTTTAATATTTACATATATAATATTGGTGCAGTACGGTAATGCTTAATTGTATTTGTTTTTCTTTTTACCTTTATTCTAAGTGAAAATATTTATTATACATAAATTTTATTTGTAATTTCATTGTTAAACGACATTCGGGATTCAAAGGAGTATCCGATTATACCTTGCAGCGTTTAATTAATGCAAAGCAGTTGGAGTTAGATTTATATGTTTCATCCATGCTGATGCACATCCCGTTTGTGTATTTGATGTCATTTATATTCCTTAGTAGAAAAGATTTTAAATTTTAATCATAATATACAAGAAATCAATCTTTCGTGGCTCATACCGTAGATACGTTTATTGCAGCGTATCAAAAAAAAAAAAAAACTAAAAATTTTAGAAGATTTTGCGAAAGCTCTTAAGTAAATAGTTTTTATAAAATAATTTCATTAATATTATGGTCGAATGTGAAAATAAAATTAATTTGCAGTATTTAAAATTTTTTGTGATTGAATGCAGCAATTTATAGACTTATTTTACTTTTAGTAAGTATTCAGGGTCTTGCATATATGATAAATTAATTTCCAAATCACTCAATAATATGATACTATTATACGTAATATATAGTATATATGATATTGCTGAAACAAGTTAAAACATATTTTCTTGAATACCTGCAATGAACATTATTATAGTATTTGTCAATTGCAATGCTAAGCATTTATAACAAATATGCTTTTTTTTAGATTGGCTGAATTTCTTGGCTGGGAAAGTAGTGAATTGATAGGTCAATCTATTTTTGATTTTCACCATGCTCTCGATAATTTATCTCTGGACAAATCCTTTAAGTCACGTAAGTCAATGGCTTTTCTTTTCAAATTTATTAAAATGAGTTTATGAAACGTTTAAAGGCATATAGAAACGTAAAACTGTATTAAATATTGTTTGTGCAATTACCAGTTGTAAGAAAATTTTTAATTTGATTTAGTACTACAAGATTCCTTATATTACATTATTATCTTATATTACAAACCAACGTAAGAAAGTTAAAACGTTAAAAAGTATGTTCTATTTATATTTAATTTAAAATTGGATAATTTTAAAAATAAGCAATAATTTTAAAAAAATGAATGATTTGTAATGTAAAAAAATAGAATTGATTTTAATCATAATCTCGCGAACGTGAATAAAAATCATTTTTAAAAAAATATCAAACTGTAAATGAATATAAAATAAATAAGCTCTTTTCAATTACTAATGTTCAGTATTTATTTATAGTGTACATATATTTACGACATTTTTTATAAAATATTGGGAATAACTAAAAGAATAAAAGTCTTAAGTCGCTCTGAAATAGAGATTTATTTTGATAAATTAATATTACAATTACAATATATACAAATCATTGGACCTGAAATTGAGAAACGACATTTGCAGTTTCTACTCTTCATTATCAAATCTTATTGAAATTAGGTTATCTTTTACGACTTATTGAATTATTATGTATTATGCGACCTAAATATCTTACTCTATCTGTTACAAGTTTACATTTTATAAGATTTAGCTTAAAACCTTCCATCGTTAACGAATAAAAAATTTGATAAAGATGATTCTTAAGGTCTTCAAATATTTCTGAAAATATTAATATATCATCTATGTAAGCCAATGCAAATTTCGGTAATTTATATTTCCTTAATCTATTGCTTATATTCTTTGGATTATTTCCGGTGCAGTTTTTAAGCCAAAAGGTAATTTTGTCTATTGAAAATTAACGCAGTTTTTCTCTTATCTACTTCTCTGAAAAGAATTGACCAAAATGTTGAATTAATATTTAGCGTTATAAAAAAATCTGCATCCTCTCGTATTTAATGTTAAATCATCTACATGTGGAAAAAGTTGTGCTCGATGTATAAAATTTTTATTTATATCTCTGTAATAAGATGGTTTAGACTTTCTGTTTTCTTCTTTTTTGTACACCAACCTTACTGGAGCTGCAAAATGAGTATATGATTCATCTATAAAACCTTTTTCCATTAATTTAAAAACTTGCTCGTCTATTTCTTTTTTATGTTATAAAGTACATTTTTAAAGGCTTTTATAAAAATATCTATCACTTATCAAATCTATGCGAGCTTTATAATCTTTCACTGTGCCAACATCATATTTATATTTTGCAACAATGTTTTTATATCTATTCAGTAGTTGATTTTTTGCATCTTTCCCCTTACAATTTAGATGATTTATATTCATTAGCATCAATCAAGTATTTTTCATTATCAGAATCCTTTTTCTTTAAAATATTCTTTTTGTTAATTTTTATTTTCGCAATTTTTATTGAAAATCTTAAATTTTCAAATTAAATTTTTTTGGTGAAATCTTCAGATTCTCATGTTGAATTAATTTAAATTCTTTTATTAAATCTAACCCAATTAGGAAATTATTTTTGAAATTCTCTCTATTAATAATATATATATGTGCTTCTTTGCCTATTTCAAAAATCTTGATTTTAATTGTTGTCAAACCCTTTCCATTTTAACATCATTTATCGTTGCTAAATTTATTGTCTACTTTAAGTTTTAACCATTTTGAATTTATTAAATATATATTAAATATATATTTGAACCTGGATAATAAATTTCTGGTATTTCTAAAGCTTTTTTAATATTTAGCTTGAGTATGATTCATGGCGTTATCAATCGGTTTTTGAATCCTTGTTCTTTAATTCGGTTTTAATTGCATAATTATTTACATTTTTGATATTATACCTTCTGTCTTTATTTTCTATCATAGACCTACATCTATTATCTATTTTTCATCTATTTTCTATTTTCGAATGGTAACGTTCTTTTTTCTCTAAATTTTATAAAAATTTACAGGGTTGCTTTTGTATCATCGTTTAAATATATGTTTTTATATTTTGGTTAATGTATTCTTTTTCAAAAGCTTCTTTCTTTCCTACTAAATGTTCCAAGCTTCTTAATTTATTAAAAAAATCTCCAGCTTTCTAAAATTTTTCTATATCTATGCTATCTATAATGAAATCTGCAAGACCTTCAGCTATAAGATTTATTAATATTCAAAAGTATCCACCCGTTGACAAACATTATTAATTCTGTTGTTAAATTTTTTTCTCCGATATTTTTTTAAAATTATGTTTTTTACCGCTTCATTTTCATTATTCTTAAAAAACTGTTCTAACATTCCGTTTAATACATTCTCATTCGTATCGTTTGTAACTACTTGAGATTTGTTTATAGTAATATCAACTAGGAAAAATTCCATAGATATTAAATTTCTATCTTCGTCTAAATAAATTTTTTGTACTTCTTCTGTCAATGAAATCCATACTTATCTTTTTTGTAAAGTATTTATTATTATCTTAAAATTTGCTGTTTCCTTAAGTTCTTTGTGATGTTTTATATGTTGATATTGTATTGTTAAACTAAAATTTTCCCCTTTTTTTTGTTTCAATTGATTATAAAGCTAAATTAATTGACTTTTCATCTTCCGCTGTTTGCATCATAAGCTCAAATTGAGATATTTCCATTTTTTGTTCTTTTAAAACTAAAAATGTCATTTTATAAGACATGTTGGGAATAGGTAAATGAATAATAATCTTAATATGATGCTCCGAAACAGAGATTTACTTCTTAAAATGAATATTGATTACATTATAAACAAATAATTTTCTTGAAATAGAGAAGCGATTTTGAAAGTTTCTACTCTTCATTATCAATTCACTTTTCTCACGCTTTTCTTTTTTTTATTAATTAAATTTTATTAAACTAATCTTAGCATGTATGTATTTTGTTGCATAGCTGCATACAATAAAATACGTTAAAATATACATTAAAATTTATTGAACTAAAAAGTAATAACTAAAAAAGTAAAAAAATAAATTACATAATTTAGATTTAAATATAAGTAATTATCAAGTCCTATATTTTGTTATAAAATTCAAATTTATTTGAACAATTGGGATTCATTTTGTTCGAAGATATTCATCAGTAGTTTAATACAATTTTTAATTTTAATTTTAATAGTAAATTAATAGAATTATTCAAAGTCATATCTAAAATTAGTTTAAAGTGTGATAAATAATCTCATCATTACTGCACTGTAATATCAAATAGATTAAAGAATATTTTAATAAGGCTTTTTCGATTAAAAAATCCATTTTTTTATTGGCTAGTACCTTAGTTTGCACCTGCTTGTAAGTTCGCTATTCACGGTTGGTGTAGGATCTCACTTTGTAATCCTATCCATGGCACCTCCTTACATAGAAAATAGGAGCGGACCAAGTCGCTTTTACACTTGAAAAAATATGGGGCGTCGATGTGGCGAGATAGCAAATAGTATCCTTTTTCCGTCTTTCTTCTATTAAAATTTTTCTCAGCTTAGATACTGCAACAACCTTATCGAAACTTCATTTGACGGCTCTATAAGTAGCTTATTCGGATAGTTATAAATTCTTACTAAATAAATTAGGCTTTTGAATTCCGATCGCTCGTTTGTTCTTTTTTTTTCAAAATCTTATTTTTGCTCTCTTATAAAGATGTATATAAATATATATATATATTTAGTCGCTTACTTGAAATAATAAATATTTTTACTTAGGGAAAAATAACTGTAATGTAAATTTTGTGAATTCGCGTCAGTATATGTTACTACTCGATATATTTTATCGGCCGTTGGCAACGACGAGCTCCCTCTTCTACCAAAGGACATTTATATCCTTTAGGGCATACAAAAAATATAAAGTCTGCATCGATAATCTATTACAACTACGTGGATAGCTCGAGAATAATACGATTCTCCTACAGGTATTGCACAATAAACTGATTCCCCGATGCCAGTATAGGTTGTCTGGAATTATTACCGGCATTTGGAGAAAAAAAAATTCGGCTCGTAGTCTCAATAGCCAGTCCCAAAGTAATATAACCTTGCAAAAATACTTTGGTTGGATACTCTTGTGTTAGGAAGCGTTAAAAAAATTTTAAGCGGGTCTCTACCTTGTTTTAAGGCAATATTATTTTCATTTTAAAATCCCCTATGGATTTGCATTAGCATAATGGCAATATATTCGATGGATATGCCACCCGTAGACAAATTATCATTCCGAGATTGTTGAATAATATGCCGCTACTCGTGCAATCGAATGCCTTGGCTTAATAATGAATGTGGGCCTTACTAATCTAGAATGTCCACTATCGATTAATTTTTTACACGACTAGGTTAAGCGGTCGCTGTGTTTACCGATGCATTAACTCGTATTTCGGATGATTTCTATGGCTCGAAAGCCTACGAAGGCTGCTAATAAACAATTCTGAGAGTAAGGCCAAAATACAGGGGGGGGGGGAGAAACCGCAGCAGCTCTTTCAATTAAGGAGGAACTCATTAAAGGGAAACGCATAGTGGACCCGCCTGTCAGAAGCACTTTCGCGTATGCATTGGTATTTTGGAAGGATCCGTGCTTCCAAAATATAAGGGCTTGTTCTTGTTTTAAGGTGCCAAGCTGTGCATTATCGACACGCGTTGTAAAAATGTACGATTCGCGTATAGGATGCACTTGGCTGCGCCGCTAAGAGAGTGTCTACATACGCGTGCAATCGAGAATAAAGTGTTAGATTTTGTTTTCTCGAAGATTGCACTTGAGTCCTTTTTCATTCGGTTGTTGTCACAACTTAAGAAGACTCAAAATTTTGTCGCTGTAATCTGTTCCGTTAAGTTAATACTGGGCCTGTATCGACCGGCCGTTATATTACGGCAGAATCTTACTGCCGAGGTAAATACTGAAAGGCACAGTCGTGCTATTCAATTCTTAAACGAGGCAAGACACAAGTGAGAGTCTACGCTCGCAATACAGTATGCGATCGGTTTGCGATGCAACGCAAGTCTGACGAATAGCAGCGCATAAAAATGGCACCTGCACAAAGGCAAAAGAAAACGCGACAGATTGTCGCGCCATCCCAAAATCCATACCGATAACTAACGATGGTGTCGCAATACGAAATACTTTACATTTAAATTGTGTACAAGCACAGAATATCGGAAAGCTTCCTCATCTTACAATGGAATTGGAAGCTAAGTCAGAATTATTATGCGCCTACAAGAGCTTTTTCCACTATTCTTCGATTCTCTACTCAATTTCTATTACTGTTAATATTACAATTGCAATGCCATATATACACGTATTATAAATATAAATACGATATTACGAGAGTTACGTTGATACAATTAAAAAAAAAGTCTCGATGGAAACAGAGTGTAATACGATCGAACGATGAAAAATTCGCCTTAAAAAGAAATCCACGATAAATTTATCTAATCCGTGTCGACCGTAATTTTAAAAAATTTTATTTTATATGAAGTTACTTCAGAGATTTTTAATATATTTTGGATTTTTAGAGCTTTTTAAAATATCTTTTTGCCGAGGCATAGTATTTTAAAAAATTACCGTGCTTTGAAATTAACAATGGGGCCAAAATTATGAATTGTTGTATGAACAATGTTAAACATCAAATTGATATTTCGAATATGTTTCATGCGAGCTAGAATCATTAGTTTAAGGTCAGAGCAATCAAAAATATGTTTAAGAAGCTGAGACAAAGTCGAGCGACGTTGATCGTCAGACTAAGTCTTATATTCAAAGATGTTAATTCCAGATAAAATCTAGACTCTGATTATCAAGTGCGGATAATACGATATCATGCGTGCATCCCTTAAGTAAAAGCGTGAATTTAGGTTTCAGCTTAATATTATTTAGTTGTGCAGTTTCGCATTCCACAAGCGTTTCCATAACGAGCAAACAAGGACTTTTTTATAAACACGCGCTTAACTGTTTTTATTTTTCTCTCTTAATTAAACGACAATATAATTTTTTTAATACGATTTATTGTAATTATATTTCGAAACTAACTCTAAGCGATTAGAAAAAAAACTCATTTGCAAAGATCACCGATAAAATCAGTAAGTTAAATGTAATAATTGCGACAACAATTTTTTTTGGTATTTATTTACTTTACTCGGCAACGCCCCTTTTAAAGGCGAGCCCTTCTTATGGCTGTTTGTTATCGACTCCCTGCTCGACGCGTGTCGAACAACTTAATAAAGCTTTTCTCGTAGAGTCAGACAAGATTTCGTCCTCGCTTACCGCAAAAGACGCTTCGGGCCTGTGGCAGAGTCAGCGAAAAATGCTCCGTTATTTCCGAAGACGCAGTGGATCTACACACCCTAAACTCGACAGTGAGACCACTAAAGCAACATGGACGAACACTCGAAGTATCTCGAGCATCAACATTTGCGATAGGAACGAAATTTATATTTGGGACGGCTAAAGAATGCGCTAAAATTGTTTGAAGATCCGAGAGTGTGGGCATATTATATTCAGGAATCTTTGTGCGAGTGCAGTAATGCGCCGATGATTGATTCCCGTGACTGAGTTTACAAATAAGCTCTATATCAATTTAATCTACCCTTTTCGGAGCAATTACGCAAATAAGCGCTTCGGGAAGTTCTTCACCGTGCAAGCTATGCTTATCGAGTTTTCCTCGCTCTCTTTATCTCTCTACGAATGAAGATATCGTACGAGGCAACAGTCGAACGATGCACAACGTTGCATCTATCTAATCTCATCTACTTCGTTCGAAAAATAAAAGAGAACAGAAGTGGGTTTTCCGTGATCATTTCTGAAAGGAAAATTAGTTTCTTTTTTTTTTGTATAAAAAAAAAAAATAATAAATAAATCTCAACGTTTATTAAACATTGTTGGTCAAGCTTTTCAAATACTGGCTATTAGTGCGCGTGTGTGTGCGTATACATGAAAAATAAGGTAGATGTATAATTCAGGATAGGAAGGTACTGAAATTGTAGATTGTCCAGATTCGGGCGAGTATCGATAGTTTATAAAAATGTTCTCCATAAGTAAATACGGCAATTATAGCTAACTGGCTTAACTCGAGAGAGTAAATAATCGCGTGCGTTATAGGCGCAGGGAGGAAAAGGGAACTCGGATTCAATTTTCATCCTCCCGATGATGCGAGCCCGCATACATCGGTCCCATTAGCCCTAATCAGGGGGCTTCGATTCCCCCATAAAAGGGCCAGTTCAAGCCCGACTTATTCGGCGAGCGCGGCGTCACGCCCGATAATCATCTCCTTTTGAGGAGGAGATACCGCCGAGGCGAGGAGCCGGGCAAAGCGAGCGGGAGGGTGTGGCGGTAATTATCTCCGACGGGGCTCCCCCAGGGCCCTCGCAGCCTCTCGTGGCTCCTCGTGGCGGCTCCGGGCGACCCTTCCTACGTGCGCCTGCTCGGCTCTCCTTGAATCGGCTCCTTAGCTCGGGCCGAAGCCGCGGCGAACTTCTTCTTCTTCTTCTTTCCGCTCCTCTCGCGGCAAGGGAATCTCGCTCCTCGATCCTGGCTCAAAGGGCCATCGCTCGGCTTGCCTCCACACATTGACGCTCTCTATTGCCTCTTTGGAGATTAAGGTTAGAAAGTGAGCAAATCATGTTTACGTGCACATGTGTATTACACGCCTTCAATGGCGTAATCCTGTGACTAAGACTCGTTTGACGACCATCGGCTGCCTAACTCGAGACTTTAGAATTATCACCGTTTTCAATTTAACGGAGAGTCTGTTAATTGAGATGAAAAGTGGTATTGTTGAGATAAATTGACGGAGTGAAATTTGATCCCGAGATTCGGAACTTACTAAGAGATACACCTCATGATTCCACGTGGCTGATGATTATCATCGTTTCCCCTCAGTCCATTACGATTGATATTGCAACTGTTTGGCAAGATTTATTTTGTTTTTTTTTTTTTTTTTTTTTTTTAAGAAAATTCGAAGGTAGAAACGCTAAAACGTTGAAAAAGAAACAAAAAGCGTCTATATTCGCCGCTAAATGTAAGCAGCTCAGAGAAAGCTAATGCCGTAAATACCGTAATTTGCTAATTAAACGTTTCGACAATGCCTTTCTTGATAAAGTTAGTTATTCTTGCTTAACTGGAAGCCGATCTTTATGTATAATTTGATATTGTAAACAATGTCATAATGAAATGTCTTGCGTTTCGTACCTTCTAGTGTTCAGCAAAGGACAATGCGAGACAATGGCTTACCGCTTCCTAAATAAGAGTGGCGGTTATGCGTGGGTCGTTACCCAAGCAACGCTCATTCACTGCTCAAGACTGCAGAAGCCGCTATCCATCGTCTGTGTCAACTATTTGTTAAGGTAAGAGAACTCCTCTTTTCTTCTATTACAATGAAGCCATTGTCTGTGCGTACTTTTTTAACCCGAGCGTAACACGAGACTCGAAAGCAAAAATGAGCTCATCGCTCTGCTCTATTAAGCCCTTTTTTGTTTATCCCTGGTTTTTTTTTATTTTTTATTTTTTTTTTTTTTTTTTTATTTATCATTACTATTATTATTATCATCATCAGTTGCACCTTTCAGTCGCCGAGCAGCGACAGAAATCTGCGTGTCCATACTTGTCGCTCAAAATAAATTAATCAAATTTCTCCGTTATTTTTTCCAAAGCACATTTAAATTTGCGTGTAAATTTTTTGTCTCGAGTACAGATCACGAAGTTCCTCTAACGCCCAAATTTTATTTGCAATGCAGAATTATAATTTTTGTTACGTTATTCATTTTTTAACTCTTAACTTTTGAGTTTTTACTGTTGTAATTATTGCCCTCAAGTTTAACGCCGTATGCTGAGAAATTTTATTTCGAGTCGTAGAGCTAATATTTATTACGAAAGCTTTTAATCATATTGAAAGAAAATAAAGATAATATGATTTCTTGGCGAATGCCAACAAAATATGGCGAAGAGCCTTGCGAACAAAATCAAAACAAGAAATTTTTAAAATAAAATCTCAACTTTGGACAAACTCTTCGCCTTCGTTATAAAGATTAAGAACGAAATGATAATAGACTAGTTTGTCATTAAGTCGGTCATTAATATATACATTAAATTTAAACGATTGTTATAAGAAATTAAAAATTTAATACATATTTATGGTTTGAATTCCACATTATACTAGAATATTTTTTAGAAAAGCTCGTACTTGATTTAAGGGTATATACATATATATATGTGTGTGTGTGTATGTGTGTGTACATAAAATATCTAGTCACTATATATGTCAAAGATATAGAAGAACTATTCGTTTTCTTTTTATACTCATTTATCTTATTCTTTAGAGGATCCTTTAAAGATGCGATCGAGGTATAAAACGAATATAAACTATCTCTATGTGTATATAAACATATAAGAATTTATGATTTTATAAGATATCGAAGTCAGGTAAGCTTTTCGCTTAATACGCGATTAAAGTATAAGAATTTTGTTTAAAAGTCCAAATGATAATTCAACAATGAAATTTTTCGTAGACATATGCTAATATAAATAATAAGCTTAATTAAAAAAAAAAGAAAAAAATGCCCAAAGCATCGGTTGCAAATCTCGCTAAGATTTTATCAATGTGCGAGGAAGCAATTCACCGGAAGAAAGATCATTTGCTTTAGAGAAGCCGAGGCAAGAAGAAAGCCCAATGAAGCGAATTCAAGTTTTCATAAAAACTAATGTACTCGTTTATTTCTTAATTTTCGGATAAGTGACTCGGCGCGGCACTCGTGCGAGGCCCTCGAGCCCAAGAGCACTAAAGCTGTACGCGTGAAAAATATTCCTCTCCGATCCAGGCGAATGGTTGGCCGCGGTAAAGAAAAAATCCATACCAACAAACAAGACGCGAAATTGCTCTTCTTTGCTATTATTCTCTTTATGTGCCATTACAAAGTGCTTGGCGGGCGGGGGCAAGGACGCGGACGCACACCACCCCCCTCCCTCCGGAATTTCGCGATAACTCGTGTCAGTTGAGGGCCGAGGGTGACACTCGTTTTCCCGCCCCCGTCCGAATCCTGCGCCATCCCGCCCCGCTGCCAGTTAACCTTCCGAGTCCACGGCCGCGGGTTATTTCATCCTCTCGGCCTCTCCTAAGCCAGGTGGAGGATCCGCTTCTCCTCCGGGCGACGGAGTCTCCCGATAGCCATAACCTCCGTCTCTGCCTCCTCCTCTTCGACCTCCTTCTCATTGCGGGGGCTGCCACCACCGCCAACACCACCACCACCACCACCAGTAGCCACTGCCGCGCGCATCTTCCCGGTGGTCGATATGACCAGCAGCGCGTAACCCCCACCCCGCTTGGGCTTTTCCCTCTCGGCGAGGGTGGCCGCGTCTGACTCGATCGAAAGCGAGAGCGCTGCATGTACGCCGAAAGTGAAGGCGAAAGCTCGCCCCCGCCCCCGCCCCCGCCGCCGCCGCCCCTCCCGAGGATCCGGATCTCTGACGTGCGCGGCGGGGAAGGGTTGTTGTCGGGGGAGGGGGGCCGGTGAGAGGATGGTGTCGGGCCGCGCTCCGCGGAGCCGCTCCACATTGTCGGCCCGTGCGAGATCCATGGACGTGGAAGGATCGGCCCGAGGTGGAATAGCGATAGCGAGGCCAGCCCTCCGGACGGACGGAAGGTCCAAGGTGGAAAAACCGGTGCTGCGCCCCTGCCTCGGCCTCCTCAGCCCCCGTAAGCTTTACAACTTATTGACATTGGCGCACTTGGCCTCGCGTCCTTACGCTCCTTCCATTCCCTCGATTCTTAACCGCTACTCGCCTCGCCCCCAACCCCACGCTTCCTCCCAAAATTTCCTCGCCCGTAGCCTCCTCGTCCGTTGCCGAGTGCTTAGCGCGAATTTCTTCTCCTAAGACTGTTCTTACACCGTAATCCCGTGCCGGTCACTCGCTTAATTTTTATTTACCTTTTACCACCCTTCGCCGAGGCCCGACACTTTTTGACTTCTTTTTTTTTCTCTCCAACCGTTCCTTCGCTCTACTTACGTACATTTCACATTCCACAGCGATAATAATACTCTATTTGCTTGTTGATTGATTTTCGCGTTTACGACTTCCTCCGTGAAAACTCCTTGCGCTTGTGATAAGTTTTACGCGAGCAGTTAAGATGCGGATCTTAAAGTGACAAATACATATTTAATAAGTACTTTGCGTATGAATTAGGAATTTTCAATATTTATACTGAATACTGAATGATGTATTGTAAAAAACTTTTATCTCTCAAACATGTGTATAAAGAGGGCGACTAATAAATAATTTTCACCGAATTTCCTCAACAATACAATTCAATTTTTGATCCCTAATAACTATTAATTAATCTTATTAACTAAAATATTGAATCGAGTAAAGCTGCTTAAGCTTCTGAGTCCGAATCTCATATTAAATAAGCATATTACGTAGGTATTAAAATTCAATTCAACGGTACTTTTAATTAATTGTAAAATTTTGCTTCTACGTTTGTGCACATAATGGCACGAGTGAGGTTCTAGATTTTGAAAAATTCTATTGTAAATACAAAAAATGCAATAAGTTTACTAATAAAAATGTTTTTCACTTTTTGCTTTTTGCTAAATTAAAAGAAAGGCCTTTTTTTATAATAAATTCTCGTAAATAAAAGAAATTTGCATGAACTGATACAATATATCAAGTTATTAAACTGTAAATACAATTTATGCGTTTACATTTAAAAATTGTAGAAATCCTTTTTATTTCCTTTTTTGCCCTAAACACATATATAACAATGTTTAACAATTTCTACATTTTTCGATCCTTTCGATACTTTTATATTCAATGTAATTGCGTTAAAGAAGCGTATATTTAAGTTTACGAAAGTTAAGGATCGATGCTCGAAATCGAATAAAAAATTTAAAGAATTTGTAAAATTCAGCATAACCCTGCAATATATAATACTGCAGCTCATCCTTTATATCCTTCAAATAAATCCTTTTCATTTTTAAGTGGTTCGAATAAACCCCACTACCCTCACCTCGTAATTGCTTCGGTGCTCATCCTTTGAAGCACGAGCGAATTTAAAATCTCTACCAATATCTATTATTTCACTTTCCCTTACATTATCTCCATTTGCATCTCCATTCTCGCCTTAGCTTTCATCTCTCTGATCCGAAGTTTCCATTCTATCTCTCTCTCTCTCTCTCTTTCTCCTCCGTATATACGTGTATGCACGCACATCATATTACTAAAGAAACACAAACCCTTGTAAGATAGCGGAGGCGTACGTCAGACTTTCTCTATTAGAATCATGTTTTTATTAAAGACTATTAGAATCATTTTTTTATTATTTTACGCGAGATGCGTTATTAAAACTTAGTGGCACTGGTGTTATTTATAATTTAATTATTTATTTATAATGTATTTATAATGTAATTTATTTATATTTATTTGAGCATTTGCCCCTCCTTTTTTTTGGAAACTTAAAAATACTTCTGCTGAAAAATAATCGTTGATTCATTAAAAGATCGTTGATTTTTACAAAATCATTAATCATTGCTACAAGTATAAAATATAAAAAAAACCGTGTAGCAAGAACGATTGCGTGGGTGATATTTCATCTGTGTTAGACTAAAATGTCTCGTGAAAATTCCGATGTAGGCCACGCATTATATCCTGGATCAAAACGGACGATCTTGTAAGTCGCTCTTTATTGTCAAAGATCTTTATCCATTTTGAGAAGCTCATAGCTTTTACACTATTCATAAAAAGCAGCTGCATTATTGCGAACTTTTGCAGAGTTTGCAAATGTAGGCGTGTCAAGCTACGTTTCTCATTTATCTACTTGGTATTTATTAAAGGCAATATTTTAAATTCTCAACGTGCCTCAAGAGCAGTTCCTTAATAAGCCGAAGGAACGAAGCTTCGAATTAAGCTTGCATACGCGGTCTAGACGTGTTTGCCTTTGCGCCGATTAAAAAAGTAATAATATTTCACGTTTGTCGATTATGCATCGTCGGGAATTATCAAGGAGCTCGATTAAATGCACTGTCAGCCGATGAAATATTTAGAGACCATCCCAGACGATGCAGTATTAAAGCAGACGCTGGCGGCAATTTCTTGGGAAAATTCAGAATAACACTGGTCCCGTGTACGGTATAAAGAGGGAATAAAAAAATCCCATTTCTCGAGCAAGACAATAGAGCCTGTTTAGGGAAAGGAAGAACCCTAATTATGATTCAACGGTTAATTGGATTAAGGCGCGGACAAGTGCAGGCCCATCTGGTTGAGCACCGGCTAATGCAGGAATTTACGGGCTCCGCGCGGCTTATCACGCGATTCCGGCTAAAAAGCTTCTGCCTTATGGATTGAAGTAGAAGTACGCGGTACGTGTCTATAATACCAAGCCAATATTAGAAAGAGCTCTGATTTTTGTTTATACGATTGCCGATATGAGCAGCCGAGTCTAGGCCCTCGATAAGAAGGATAAGAAAAGATTTGCCAGGCTGTTGCGACCGAGCCAAGGAAGATGGTTATGCCTTTTCGGATTCATTATCGGATTTCGCTTCTTTATACTGCACGCGAAACCGTTTTCGCACAGCCAACCAGCGAGATTCCCTTGTAATTCACGATATACGCGACAGCAGTGTCGATTTTAAAAACGCTATTAATCCCTCCATTATTATAAAATTAATTTTTATACGGTGAAACATTCGATTCTTAATGAAACGCGATCGGCTTAATTAGATTGTATGGTTCTTCGCATTTTTTATCGTATTTTTATCGAGCCACCGATTTATTCAATAAGAGCCACCGATAATAATTTCAATGAAAATCTTTTTGTAGCAAAATCGGTCCTTAAATGAATCTCGCTTTAGATTGATGATTATTTATTTAAAATGCTTTATTGTATAAAAATTCAATTACGATAACATTGACATGTGTATGAAATAATAGATAACTATATCTTAAACCTTATCTGTAAGGCTTTTTAACTTGAACGAGTAATTTTATCAATATTCTATTCATGTGGTGTACATTAAAAATAATTTTTTTTGCAGACACATTCGTTATTATTATTCAATTTATTTTCTTTAAATTTACACTTTGTTGAGGAAATCTTTTTTCCGTTAGTATTTTTATTATAAAAAATATTTGACAGCATTTGGGAATTCGCTTAAGGAATTTACATTTATAAACGTAAATATTCTTATAACTAATTTAGATAAACAATTTTGTAAAAATGAAGAGGCTGTTTTCGTTAATTTTTTTTTTACAATCTTTCAAAATAAGATTATGCATTAATTGTTAATTAAATTCTCTTGAAATATTTACTCGATGTAAAACATTGTGTAATCACAAGATGATTGTTTAAAAATATTCTAGTAAACTGTATATAAATTCAAATACATATAATAATAATAGTAACAGATGTAATAGATGTAAACGCAAGGCGCAACTTTTTTTTCTGCGTTCATTTACATCCAATTAGAATCTGCCTGATTTCGAAGTAGTTTGTACACATTTTCATGTAGTTCGACCAAACTATGCGAATTTTGTAAAATTATATTGCTTCATCGTTAAGGATGATTTTGACGCTATTCGTATGAAAAATATAGTAACCATCCAACAACAATTGGTTTGCATATTATTAAAATGCTCAAATGTAATTAATAATATATATATGTTAATATCCGATTCCTTTGTCGTAAGAATTAAATATTTATGCTGAAAAACTTTGTGCAGACATTTCAATACTTAAAGCCGGATAGTTTGAAAACCAAAACACTTGAATAGAATCATTAAGTCATTAATAAAAGACCTACATCGATACGTTGTATTATAAATATACTTGGAAGAATTTAAAAGATTTGAATTTAACAGAATAATGTCTCCATTATCGATCCTATACCCTTTATAATAGTAAAGTATTAAAAATTAGGGGCTTAAGAATTATTTAAATAGATTTTGAGTTTTGAAAAATAAAAATAGTTTTCTTGATGAAAAAAATACGCCGAAATGTATAAATTCTTCATAAGGCTAAGAATCAACTGGTTCATATTTCAAAAGATGAGATAAGCAGAAGGGCGCGGGTTTCTTTGATCAATATCAAATAAGAGAGATTGGATCGAATCTTCTTATTTGAGTACATCCAGAACTAAAACAGGCTGACTATCTGCATCTGAAATGGAGTTTGGCATTCCACATTCTATCCATATTTTTGATGCTGGATAATGAAGCATCGCTGTTTCCATGCCTAATGACTAACGGTAGCCTGTGCTCTTTTATAATGTCGAGCGCGTATTTACACTCGGTGGATTAGACCGGAAAAAGAAGGAATTGGCCAGAAAATGCAGAAGAAAATCCTCTGATTTTTAAAATTAAGGCCTAACTGGGGCTCCAAGCGTTGCCACCAACGTCGCTGATGAGCCAAGGAACGTTACGACAAATCGTCCGATTACCAATGATAACAGACTCGTGCACTTGTGTAAAAGACTTTCAAGAGAATCTCTATCCCTTGCTTCTCCCCTCCGCCGCTCGTGTTTTCGCATCTTTCAATGAGGCGGAGGCGGAGGAGGAGGCGGCGGCGGCGGCGGCGGCAGAACGCCACGGCCTTGAGAACACTATATATCACGCCTCCCACCCCCGCTACTAGTTCTCTATCATTCTCGGTCGCACAACGGCGTGTATATCCACGTTTGCCCCCGGCCCCTCGCTCCTCCGCTCCGCACCGCGCCGCTCCCCGCTCCCGCTTGCACGCGTCATTAATCGCGTGACGCGACTTACATAACCATTACAGGCGTGCGCTGCGAGTCCGGAGCTTTGGCGGGATTTATGGTGGTGTGGCCACGTGAGGAACGCGTGAGTAAAAATTCACGCGCTTAGTTACCGTACACCCAATCCCTCTATCGCGCCTTCGTTTTCTTCATTTTTTCCCTTTCTTTCTTTCTTACTTTCTTTCCTTCGGCAATTTCGATGCTTGGCTCCAGTCGATTTCGGAAGTGCTCGCTCTCGATCGAGCACTCGGTGAAAACCACTTTGCGCTGCTAGTTTTAACAGCGGACCGTCCTTAAAATCAGTCGGCGCGGTTGGTAATTTTTACCAATGACACTTTACTATTGTAATGATACGAGGTTAAGCTTCCGATTAGCTCTTCGCTTTTATTTTTTCTTTCCCATCGCTGCGCGGTACAAGGAGAGAGAAAAGAAGAAAAATCTTTCAAAAGCAAAATATTAAAGAGTTAAATTTAAATTCTACACGTCAATCATGAGCACTGAGACGCCGCTCTAAAACATTCTTCAATTCTAAATATATATGATCTTATAACTATTAAGAAACTTTATTAACGAAAGTAATTTTTAAAGTACAAAACCCTTACAAATATTGCCTTATTTCAATCGATAATAAATAAGCAATTATTTTTGAAATTTCTAAACAACGCAATCAGTATCCTCGATTGAAGGATTTACTGATCGTAGCATAACAATTACGCAATTATTAAATGTATCGGACACAGTCAAAATAATGTTCTTAAATAATTTGAGTATTGGTGAATTAAAGCTTTTTTTCTAAAACATACTTAGCGTATATTAAATTGCATAAAACCAATACTTATTTATGAAAAAATGCTTGAGTTTTTATACGCGCACACTCTACATTTAAATTTTGAAAATTTTTTAAATTATGTTTTAATATTTATCTTTTAATTTGTTTTTATTATTAAGCACTTGTTTAGTATTACAAATGTTTTTAGTATATTTTTCGATAATACTTACATTACTGAAAATTGAAATACAATAATTGTGTGATTTCATGTTTTTAAAATTATTTTATTATTGGGAAATAAGTATTATCAGTTATAATGTAGTGCATTTCAAATATATTTAGAATGTGAAGAAATACTGATTAATTTTAAGGAGGCACATGTTCTAGAAAAGTATATTTATAATACAATATTTGCTGAATAGCATTTGTAATATAATTTGTTAACTGAAAGTACAATTAAAAAATTATGAATTTTTTAAAATTTTATAGTAGTTAATTATTAGTTATAAAAATAAATGAATCATATTATTTTAAATTGAGATAATTTTGATACAAATATTTTTTGATCGTCAATAATTAAATAATGATATCTCTGAGCAAATGAAAAATTTCAACATAAAAATAGTGAAAGTATAAGTAAAACATTTATCGCTCTTTATATACGACATATACTATAAATGCGATGTGTACGTTAACGTCTACATATGGTCGAAAATAGCAAACACATTAGTACAAATATAAAAGTAAATTAGTAAATTTGCCATTATAATGCTGTAAAAATAAATATTGATCTTTCAACAACTAAGCTCTATCATTTTTGATAATGACATATTTATAATAAATTTAATAACGTCTAAGGTAAACCTGTAAAGTTGATTAAACTATGATAAAATACTTTTTTCGAGGCATTCATTGATTGTTTATACGAATCGTGTGGATGTCTAAAGATAAAAAAGTACAATGTTTTGTATAAACGGTTTTTGTAACTTAAGCTTGGGGGTTTTAAAGGTGCGAAACGAATTAATAAAATTATCCAACCGCTTAACGATAATCTCCGATACATTTTTTATTTCCGCCGGATAAATACACATTTCGGCACTAATAATAAGCAATGAACTGTAGTTGCTTTTATTGGATATAGGAGGGCCATGAGTTTGTTACGTAAGAGCGATTTTTATATGCGACCTTATCAGGTCTGCTTTCTCTTTTTCGTCTTTGTAGTAAAAGCATATGTTTACAAGCCAGTATATCATGTGACTGATCGTTCCTCACTGATGAATGCGCAAACATTACGCTTCAGTATGGCCACGTATCCTATATTATGTGCAAACTAATACAAATCTAAATTACTTTTTCAACTACGTTCAAGCCCCGAGAAATACTCGTCAGGTTTTTTATTTATGTTTAAAAAGATTTCTAGTATAAAGAAAAGAGTAAGGCTTTTAAAATCTTTTTTTTACTCTTCTTGCGTGAAAAAAATTGTATTTATTGATTGGAAATTAAATCAATAAAATCGACAATGTACAATACGCGATTCGATGCGACGCATGATTTGTTGTATGATTTTCGAATTATAATTTTACAAATAAGACGATTTCTTATTCGTATATTTAAAAATCTAAATTTACAATTTAGAAACATTTTTTGCGATGCTTAATAATAAGAAAAAACATGTAAAATTAATATTTTTAAATTACCATTCACTGATTCCGAAAAGCAGTGCTATTTTTTTGCAGTCAAATATAAGATGAAATTGCTTTATAATATATCTATATATATATATATTTGGTTTTAAAAATATAAAAGATTTATTATTATATAATTTATTTAGTTTCATTTATATTTTTATGCCTATTTAGGATACAATTTTTAGTTAGAGGTATTAACAAAAAAATCTTTACACCATCTCAGAAAAAAAGATGATTAATTCGTTAAAACGAATTAATAATACTATAGCTGATAAAACCAATAATTATGCAATAAAAAGCAAATTTAAAAAAGCTAGTATGGAGTAAATTATCAATATTAACGAGTGTTCATCGATGAACGCAATGCCTATGGGATACATGGATACGTTTATTGTTTTAATATTGAAAAAATACTTGGATAAGCAGCCTAGGCTTAAGATGAAAGATGCTGATAGTACAGTACCACCGCGACACATACCGAGTACATGGAATATCCTGTGTTATATTTTTTGCACTGATAGCGTTGACGCGCGATGATAAACGGCCAATTCGACGTAGCGGCGTTTTTCTCCATCTAAAATTCAACAAATCCGACGTATGCGTTGTAGATTTTAATAAACGCCAAAGATTAATACCGCCCTACTGTAAGATCTAATACAAGTTTAATAAGTAGTTCAGTAGCACTCGAATAATCGAGCAAGTATGACGCTTAACTTTTTATTTTAGGGATGATGTTGTTTTCTAAAGCTTATCAAGCGTATTGTTATTAAAATGCGATCATTGGACTGTCACAAGGAAGCTGTGCTTGACTAAATTAAATACTTTTGTAAGTACATTAGTGCTAAGTTTATCAAGGGTCTTTATTATTACACGATTATAACCTTCGGTTCGCAGCCTTTAAGTAAAAACATTACCGCGCTACATTTACTTATTGAAAAAAACATTATTGAAAAAAATGTGATACCCTTGTACATTTCGTACAATACGTGACGATAATTTTTTGCGGTTATTCATTGATTCATTTTTGTTTATTAATGAAAAATTAAGAAGGTTTTGGTAACTTTATATTACGCAAGTGACTATATATAACTTTTCTAAAATTAATAAAACTTTCCTATGTGAAATTCTGTTGAAATTCTGTAGGTAATTCAAAGAAAATGTGTAAAATAATCATTACTTGAAGTTAATCGTGTATAAATGCTTAAGTAAATTGAGGTATTTCGCTCTAGTATAATAATGGTAGTTTTTTGTTTTAATTGAATGTAATCGTTTCATGAAAAATTATTGTAGAATTAATACAGTCGCGTCTGACGTCATTACGAAAAAAATGGTTATATCGTTATCCAGAAACTAACATTAGAGCTTTATCAAATCCAAGCATGTACATTTTTTTATCATATTTAATTCGAAAATTCGATTACATTGTAACAATCTTGTATAATAAAATTTAATTGTCGATTGATTAATTAAAAAAAAAAAAAATAATATTTAAATTTTAGTATAGTTTGTATAAGAAATGGCATAAGTTTTTTCTTTTCAATTGATAATTAAAATTAAGATATGTCGCCATGTCTGGATTAGAGCATATATTCAGAATTGAAAGAAGTAAGATTATTAGAGTTATGAAAGTTAAACTTAACGGTAAATATTAACGACTGCTTAATCGATGTCACCGTATGAGAATGTGAAGAAGATAATCAGATGAATATTTGATACTTAAGAGATATCTGCTTTGCAATCAAAAAAATGCTTTGTAAAGTTGTGAAAAAAAAATTCTATGCAATCGTAAATGATCGCTAAGTAATGCAATCATGGCTAAATAAGTAGAATTAAATAAATTCTTAAGCAATACTTAAGCAAAGACTTAAGCAAATGAAAATAATTTTATCCGCAACATGTTATCTAACATTGTAAAGGTTTAGCGAGCAAATGTATTACTTTTTCTAATTAATTTTTAACAATTTTTACCAGTTAATAGCAGACGATCTGAACATAAAAATTTATAAATATTAATTAAAGTTTCAATTAAAATTGTCTAAAAATCAACTTTTCTATACTGTAGCGTCAAATGAAAAATTTCGAATAATTTCCTATAAAAGGCTTCACATCAAAAGCATTATTTAAAACGAAGGTGTAAGCAATTGGTAAAAAATGAAATTGAATAAATACTTTGAAAAACAATTAATTATCTTAATAGGAAGGGATTAAAAGAGGCACTAGGGGATAACTATAAATGAAAGATAAACGGATATGTAATAATCGTCGAGTCAAACAGGAAGAGCGACGAAGCGTAGATTAATATTGAACAAATAAGAAAGAGAGAGAAAAAAAGGAGAGAATTTCTACATTTTGATAAATCTATTGCGTTTGCCTTGGGAATTAAGAAAATTTTTTAAATAAATGTAAGCAAATTTTATTAATGTAAGTTTAGCCGATGAATTACATTACACGATTGAATAATCGGCGTAGTATTTCAAATAAGATATAATATTGAATAAATATAAAAAATTAGTTACACTGCTTCTATCAACATTGATCAAATGCGATTAAATATAGGAATACTGAAATTGTTTTTAATTTTTCCTTTTTTTGCGATAACCGAAGGAAATTTTATACACTGTCAAATACATAATCATAAGAGAGATTAATTATAAATGTTACCTTATGAGGTTAATTTTTATTGCAATATCAACACCAACAAGAGCATTTTAAACAGTTTGAAAATTTGTGTTTCAAGGGCCAAAGAATATTTTTCATCGCGTGAAAATGAAAAACAAGTTTAATTTACGTTAAAATAAAGTGTTATTAAATTGTGAATGGACGACCGAAATCGCCTGGCCTAGATTCGCTCCGTAAAATAATGAAACAATTTCCCCCTGGCATTAACTGGTTAACAAATAATGTTTCAAACAGATTTTTGTCGGGAAAAATCATCGTAAATTGTACTCGACAGTTTCATCTTAATAAGTCATTCTGTCTTTTTAATTTTAACTAGTTGGATTTTTTTTACAATTTTTCAATAATTTCAAAGAAATTTCAGTCGCGGTGCAATCTGACACGTAAAATCCAAAATCATATTTAAAAAAGGAAGAAGCAGATAATCGGAAGTAATTGATAATACAATGTTTTGACAGGTATGTCCCATGCCTGGGGGTGTAGCATTAATTTGGTTGGGTTTGAATTCAAATAGGAAAGCGCGCGAATGCCAATGAAAGAAATAGGAAGTCAATGCGCCAGCGGTTGAAGCAGCGGATGAGCTTTTCGGATGAAATCGAATTATTATTAAGCCGTAGGCATTCGAGGGAAGACTGTCGTTATTGGCGAACGATACTCGCGGTTCACCATAAATTACACATAAGGCCATTGGTATTGAACAGAGATGCAAGCCAGAAGAAGGCAGGCGGAAGATCGAGGCTAATTTTCAGCTGACTCCGATACAACGAAATCGTGCTCAATCGTCAACGCGTATTTTTACACCGAGTTTGAGCCGCTGCGCGATCGAGCTCTGAATTAAAAAAGTACCGCCGGCCGTGTATCGGACTCATCGGGTGCGAAAAAAACGTTTGCCGTCCGAGCCTCATTGCATAAGAAGTACAACCGATGCGAGCGATAGAATATCTGCCGCATGACGAAAGCAGTGTCCCACGTGCGCAAAAGATGTCCGTCCGAGTAGGCGCTCGCTCGACCGAGTCGGCCTTATCGGGGGGTTGGGGGGGGGCAGCAGCAGCAGCAGCAGCAGGAGAGGCGCGGGCCGGCTCCTTCCTAGGGCCCGGAGGCAGTCGGGCCCTGCCCCCGTCCCTTGGCGGCCGTCGACGGCGCGGCTCGTGCGCGTGCTCCCGCGTCGTCGCCGTCGTCGCAGCCGCCCCCCCCCCGCCCCGGCCCCACCCGCGCAGCGCCGACGACGGCGACGGCGGCCCGCACTCGCGCCCTCCTCCTCCGCCGCGACTCGTCGACTCGCTCGCAATTCGCTCGCGGGCAGATCCCGCGGCAAGAGTCGCGTCGGTGCCGTCGGGACGACGAGAAGCACCGCCTGCCAGCGCTGGACGTCGCGCCTGCGCGCGACTCGCCACCTGTCCTCGGCCCTCGCCGCCGTCGCCGCCGCCCGCGCCCCTCCTCCGCCCCCGGAGCCGCGCGCGCGCTCCGCCGAGCCAGAGGCCGGAGAGAGAGAGAGAGAGAGAGGACGCGGGGCAGAGCGAGGCCGGCCAGGAGGCGCGCATCCAGGGCTCGTCCCCGAGGGAGAGAGGCCCGCCGCCCTTAGCCGCCCAAGTGGGGCGGACCCGCGATGCGGGCGCCGATGCGAGGCTCGCTTACGTAAGCCAGCCGCTGAGCTCGGCCCGGGAGCCCCCGAGGCTGGACCGAGGCCGGTCCCCGGCTGGCGACTCCAGTAGGCGGGACGGGCCCCGCACTAGCCGGGAGCTCCTGCCCGGAAGAGCCTGGGAACGGGCCTGCCGAGGATGCCGGGCTGCGAGTGAGCCCCCCAGGAGCGCCGAGCACCGGGACTCCGAGAGTCGGCCTCCTCGCCCCCCAACTGCCGGAGGCTGCTTGTCTCGGCCACTCAGGAGCGCGTGGGTACCTTTACATTTGGTTCCGGCCGCGTGGGACTCTTCCTTCCCTACGCGCGCCTCTCTCTCTCTCTCTCTATCTCTGTCTCTCTGTCTCTCTGTCTCTCGAAGGCAGAGAGCGAACCTCGCTTAACCTCCCTCGACGATCCGTCGCTCCTCCGATCGACGACTGGTCGCCGAGTCTCGGACGATCGGCTCTCAGGGCCTTGCCTCTCCCTCCGTGCAGACCAAGCGATGCTCCCCGAGTCCTCGAGTTGAAACGTCGACCCTAATTTTGGCGAAGCGTCTCTTTGCTTTTTAACGTTTACGTAAGCTTTGTGATTCGTTGCTCAGATAACTAGAACAGCTGCGGTATGCGATGCGCTTCTATCTACCAGCGCCAGTTACCAGCTCGTTTGTACGAGGGTGCGCGAAAAATCCAATTGGCCCGTCGAAACGAAAGACGCAGCGAGAAGCGAGCAAAGATAACGAGAAAAGCCAAACGATTTCAGCTTGTTTTGGAATTCGAGAGCATTCGTCGAGGAGGAGTCGTCGCCTTTTCATTAGACCCATCAAGATAATAGCCCTTGAATGTCTAATGCACGGCGTCGAGGAGACGCTTCTTGTATTAGCCAAGCGCGGCGACGGCTATGCACCAGAGTCCTCGTAACGATTTCGCCATCCTTCCGGAAAAGCCTGCGAGGCGCGAGCTTCCTCTGAATTTACGAACAATACGTGGCCCCTCGCTAAGGCGCAGAGAGACAGATTGAGAGACAGAGAGGGTGAGAGAGAGAGAGAGAGAGAGGGGAAGAAAAAAAACGAGCGCGCCTCGCTGTTTATTCTTTTTTTAGACATTTATTTTTATAGTCCCCCCGACGAGCGCACGATCCGAGCAAGGTAGCGGGATCGAGACGGGGTCCGCGCCCTTATCTCCCTCGGGATCGCAGGACGCCGGGGACCGGGGAGGGCGCGGCCGCGCTCGGCTCCGCTCCCGTCGTCAAATTCCAGGACGCGGGATGGATGGGACGGCGAGCGCCTCTCGAGCCCACCCACCCCCCGGTCCCACCTTTACCCGCGGCCGAGTCAATTGTTGCCTGTAGGGAATCTTAGCCAGGGAGGGACTGCGCGCCGATTATCACCTTTTAATCTTCGGACATTCGGAAGCTAGTTGCCCCGATAACAACGGGGCCATATTTACTCGAGTGATCTTCTCCTGTCGGCTCTCGAGCTTAGAACTTTTCCATTTATCTTCCCTCGCGCTCGAATCTCGCGATTGCGTTGCCGAGATCCCGATAACTCCGTATTGCCTAATATTGTTTAAATAAAAACTAGGCACTTGGAAGAATTTTTTCTTTACGTTTCCGGGGGACACCAGTTTTCAATAGTGGATTATTCGATTGAAATTTTCATTCCCCCCCCTCCATTATTCCATCTTATCGTTACTTTCATTATTATGTTTGTTTGTTTTTTTTTTTTTTTTGTCTTTCCTTTTTTACTCAACTATTTGAATTCTTTCTTTCAACGATAGAATCAATACTCTGATCAATCCGGGTCAAACAAATCCACTTTGACTAAATTTTTAATTAAATCATGCCTCTCACACGCCAATTATAACTTTCGATTTGGATGGATTTAAATGATAAAACTGCCTTCGCTCAAGAAAATGATGTAATCATCAGTATCAATATTAGTAAGGCATCCTACGTTTAAAAAGTAATGATACATATTAATCTAACATAGAATTGGAAATATCCTAGTTATGAACAAATATTTTCCATTAAATAATTGTTGCTCCATAAATATTGCAAAATTAATATAAACTGGTGTACCTAAAGAGCTTTCTTTTACAGAATTGCACCTTCAATTTATAGAAGTCCTTTTAAAACTCAGAAAACTTTAAAGTACGAGCAACTTTTTAAAGTTTCCCACAATGTACAAAATTTTGTTATTAATTTTATTTATTACAAGAATACGATACTGCACATATTTTTTAATGCAGTGTAAGTAAAAATTAAGATAAGTAGAAATATCAAATGTGTTTACTTTGAAACTACGATAGTAGTATAAATTTAAACACAAAACAAAAGTTTTGAATTACGTCGCGTACTTCACGAATATTCTCCATGCTTTTCAAAATTACTTTTTTAATAAATAAAGGGCAATACAAAAATACTCTCGATTGGTACTTGGATTGCATATTACGTTATCTAACCGTTAAAAAATACAAACGATTAAAGTAAAAAAAAATTAATCTCAATCTCGAAATATCGCGAAAATATTACTGAAAAGATAATAAGTTTAAAATCAATACCATTAAAAAAACTTTATGAATTTAAAACACTTAAATGCAACAGTTTCATCATATACGAATCGATGCGATGCTCGCTGAGTTCACCGACGGCATTACTTCTCGGAAAATCTAGTTTTCTTTTGTCGAAACATTTATTTTCATAGTTACAGTCTTTCTATGAAATTTTAAAATATATACGACTTTTCATTTGTTTTATTGAAATTTATCGACAAATTTTTTTTTATTACCTCGGTCTCTTAGAAAATACCGTCAACTGTGAAAAGTTTTTTTACATCATTTGTACACAATGTACTGAAAAATATATCTCAATGTACACAAATTATATGATTATGCATTATAATTTGCTCCGCGATACATTTACTTTAAAATCATTTCCGTAATAAGAATAAGCGTATTTGAAAGTTATTTTATTTGAAAACAGCGTTGCCCTCTTTTGAGAAGCCTTTCAAAATTGCAAAAAAAATTAAAAGATCCCTCAAAAAATGGTCAATGAAAATTCAGAATATTGCGTCATAATTATAAGAGCGTTCGCTTCTATACTCGTCCCTATTGTGAAACATTAAGCTCTTGAAATACAATATCAATTACAAATTACGTAAAGAATTAAGAGCACAGTGCTACATGTGTATTATTATATATTCATACAATAAATAGGCAGGTTGTTAATGTGTATAAAAAAAAAATAATTAAATAAATAAATAATACCAGTAAAATTTTTACGTGCGAAGGAGTAAAAGAAAATTCCTATAAGGTTCTAATAACGCGAAACGATCAAAACTCCGTCGGAAATTAGTTATTTTCTATGACTCGCAAGGCAATATTACCAAAAAAAAAAAAAAAAAAAAAAAAAAAAAAAACTTTGTAACAGGAATGGCGGGAAGCAATGTAAGAGAAAAAACAATGGGCACAATCGCACGATGATGAAAATGTTATCGGGGCCATCAAGCCAATGTAAATATTAACGGCCTTGGGAGTTTTTAAAACGTATACAGATTCGTAGCGAGGAAGCAGGCGTTCATACTGATTCCATCGGCGCGAGCCCGACCGGCATCTTAATATAAACTATCGACGGACTCTGCAGCAGCGCTTGATTCCGATCAGATCGCGATCTGATTTCCCAACGATGATATTCCTCGGGGGAGGAAGGAGCGGCTCCTCGAGGGACCGCGGAGGATTTTCTCTCTCGGAGCCGGGGCCGGGGGGCGGGGGGAAGCCGCGCGCCACGACGGCGAACGGGAGAAAATCGATGCGGCCGACGCCGAGGGCCGGGATTGCGAAACGAGGAGGCGCCCACCTCGTGTAGGGCGCAAGATCGGGCCGATTTGCCGCGGGCCTGGCTCCGATCGATCGATCGATCGATCAAAGACGAACGACTCCTTCCTTCCGCTCCTACCGACTGGCGATCGACTCGGTGCTCGCTGCCCCTCGGCGCCTGCGCGAACTCCGCTGGGCGCGGTTCGGAAATTCCGAAAAAGCTCCTCTCGGGAGCCACCGAGAGCTCGCGCTCCCCTCGCCTCGATGGCGATCGGTTGCCCGACTCCTCCTCGGCCCTCGTCCTCCCTTCGATCAATCGGAGCCCGATTGCCTTGCCATCTGGCAGCTGGTTAATTGCACGATATATGGAGGACTTTTCCAAGCTCTCGACGACTCGATTGGGTTGGCTTCCGGGTTGTGTTTTATTAGGAATCGGCATTAAGGATAAAATCCCTATTGGCTCGTTAGTGTTCGCTTTTAAAAGCTCTTGTTTGCCTTTACTAGCACTCCTGCCTTGCTTTAATGTCCAGTTGCAATCATGCACTGCGGCGACTGCCCATAATTAATCAACCTAATCGTGCGCCCAGCTAACGAGTGTTTGGGACTTTAGCCGTCCTGTGATTCGAGCGAAAATTAAGCTTTAATTAGAACGAAAAAGGACAATCCGAAGCAATTATCGGCCGAGCCGATCGATCTATTATCGGCCACTGAGGCAGAGTCGAGGAGTACACATTTGAAGTGAAAAACAAACAGATTCCTCCAAAGCGTCGTGTTATAAAAAAAAATTCATTATCCTCGTGGGCCTTGTTTGTCACCCCGAGCGACGAGAGGCTTGTTACGCGAGAGATAATTTTTAGAACAAATCTTTTATCAGCGCCTGGTCGTTTTGTCGTGTTTTTTTGTCGATGGGCCAACCGGAGCAGCCGTTGATCGAACTCCTCTGGTGAGCGACTAGGCGCGCCTTCTCCGTTCGCAGCTCAAGATCCACCTGCGACCGCCTGAAAATTCACCCACACCGGCTGCCGAGCTCGCGACTCTCTTTCGCTTCACGCGTTTTCTAACCATGAGCTTCTTCTCTCCCCCACCCCCCCCCTGTGCTGCCCGGTAGCCGGACATTCTACCACAGCGTAAATCAGACTTTGACTCGCGATGGCGATAAATACGGTGGAATGTGCCATTTTACTTATTTAATCCCCCTACCTACGGCCTCCTCGAGTATTTATTCTTCCCGAAGCAATTTCGCTTCTTTTTACGAGCGCCCCGAAACTTTTTGCAAAAATTCCGCTTATTTTTAGAAAAAAGCTCGAATCGTAAATTTAGTCGTCGATTAAATCGCTCAATCGCTTTACATTGTGAACATGTTTTATTTCTGGGAACAATTAGTCTCGTATTATACTCAATTTTCATCGAGATATCCGCAATATTGAACTATGACGTTTTCAATATTTATCGCTCCTTTTACGCGAGAAAATGGTTAATATTAAATAAAAATAGTCAAAATATCTACGTAAAATCTTTATAATTATTGCTACTGTGATGCCCGCAGATTAAAAAAAAAACGCGTTGGCTTCGTATAATTCTTTATTAATTGCCAAATGAAATTGTAACTCTTTTTTTAACCTAAGCTGCTTTAGTACAGATTTATATTATCTTCTTAACTTTTAAATAATTCTAAAGATTTTTTTTTTTTTTTTTTTATATTTCAAACGCTATTCCAACGCGTTTGAATAGACTTCTTTATTATTAGTTTTCTCGCTCTCGTCTAGACACATTAGAATTTAAAAGGCTTTACGAGTTCCCTCTATGAATCTTACAAGCGTATAATTTTCCATTGGGGTTTTTTTTTAAAATTATAATTCTCGTTCTCCGGATAAAATTTGCTTACTTCAGCTATAGACGCTTTCGCATTATTCGATGGTGCATTACATATGTATATCAAGGATTATCGAATCTTATTGAAAGCTCGGGACAAAAGTCGTGGACAACGAGGCCTACAAAAGCAATTATCGTTGAAATAGCCTCCAATCCATAATTACGCTCCTTGAATATTTCATAAGAGCTATAACGAAATAACCGTACGAGCAAATGCGTTTGCACTAAAATTAAAATCTCTTTAATTTTATAAATAAAGTTATGCACACGCGTCGAGCCACGAGTCGCGTGGCTCAGTGCCGCGGGATAATTGAACTTCGGGGAAGTATCGTGGAAAGCTGCCTTCATTTACATTAGTTTTTAAATAAGAAATGCATCGATCGGTGCCGATGGAGGGCTCGTACGTCTCGGAGCAGTCCTTCGCGGACACCCTCGATTTCCCATGTCCCGGAGGCCCGACTCCGAAGCGGCGCGCAGACTCGTTCGCTGCCGATAGAAATCCTGGCAGCTCGCGTCAACTCGCACGACGTCCCCCTCCCCTCCCCGCCCATCATTCCCATTAACCGTAATAACGCGTCCACTTTTAGGGGTTGGGGGGGGGGTGACTAGTGGCGATCTCGAGCCCGCGACCGGTCGCCGTCCACGCGGGCATCCCTCGCCTGCGAGGAGCCCCTCCTCCTGCCCCCTCGGCGCTACTTTACTGGCCAAGCGGCGGCGGCGGCAGGAGGAGGAGGAGGAGCCGAGATGACAGCACGGGATCCACGTGCTCGCTCGCGATTGCGCAAGGATCCCCCGGCGCTTGTGGCCGTCACTCTATTTTTAACCCGCCCGCCCGCCCGCGCGCGCTATACATATATTTAACCTGGCCTAACCTCCGCGACTGGGACCAGCTGTAGACCAAAGCCAACGTACCTACGCGCGCGTCCGAGGCTCGTTTCCGCTGGCTCGACTCGGGCCGGCGGCGGCCTCCTTCCTGTGCGCCGGCGCCGAGCCTTTCCCGGGCTCTTCCCCTCGTCCTTTGAGCCCCATCCGGGCCCGATTCTCTCGATTAGCCTTTCCCAGCGGGCCTTCCCCAAACTCCCCTGGTATCCTCCTGGTATCGGAGCTGAGGAGGCGCCGACCATTTTACCAGAGGAGCCAAATTTTTCGACTCGATAATTAACGAGAGAGAGGGAGAGAGGGAGAATTCAAATGGTTTGATAAGACGGATAGCATTTACCGTGTACCGGCTTAAACCGACCTCCCCATGGTAAGCGGCACAGTTACCTGGGTATATGCAAAATGAGAAAGATATATTTCAACTATCCTTCAACGGTCGCTCAAAGGAAAGCCTTCTAAAGTTTGATTCTAAAATTGAAGCACCATACAGTTGTGTTGCGTACACCGTCATACATCGCGTATACTATTGCGATTATAACCATTATTGATTATAAAGGTTGCTTTTACCTCCCTCGTTTTTCAATAATCGTGCTGTGGAATTAATGAAAAATTGCGCGACTATTTTTGTTTTGATACGAAAATTGCCAAATACATAATACAATCAATTACCAAGTTATTCCCAAATGTCTCCGAATATAAAGAAATAAGTCTCGACTTCGCTCTATTTAAAGATGCATTTCTACTGATATAAGGAGTATTTATTATAGCAGTATTATTATTAAGTTTAACCAAATATAAATACAATATTTTTAATCCAATGGCAATCTGACGTGATGGCATCTGACGTGATTATTTATTTCGTAAAATATTTTACTTATTATTATTATTATCATCATTGTAGGAAAGAACTTATAAAATTTTTGTTAATATATGATTAAAACGTAATCCTAGTTAATGATTGTTTATCTTTTTTTATTCGATAGCTTTATGAAGGAAAAAAATGCATTACGTATAGGTATATTTTATAATCTAACACCAGGAATTTATCTTGCATTACCATTTCATATCGACTATTGACGAATTTAGGTCAAGTTAAGATTTATGAATATATCGGTATTTTCTTTCTAAGAATCTACAATTCTAGATAACAAATATTCAAACCATTTCTTACAAAATAGGATTAAATGTAAAAAACAATTTTGCGAATTGGCATTTTAATGTAATAGCGAGTATCCAATTTAATTGGGACTAATTTCCAATTAACTATTGTTTATACTATTAAAACGTTTGTTCGGTGGGTAATTGATCAATTATAATAACTATTTGAAGCAACATTTATGATAATAGTTCTTTATAAAAAGTACTAATCTGATAATCTTATGCTGCGTAAAAAATGGCAATGTATTTTTTTAAATCTTACATTAAAGAAATTTTCATCAATGCTCCTTAAAAGCGAATACGGATTATGATTTTATTTAAACGAGAAAACTACTCGTTAACATTTTTTTTTACATTCGGCTTTGGTTTGCGCGAGAGTTGCGCCTACCGCGGATTCCGTCATTTATTTAAATAAAAGCGAATCGGATGCATTGGAATACAGCGCAAAAGGGATACGCGATCGAGAATTGCGGTGAGTTATGTAATAATCGATCTCACCGATAAATTTTTTTATTTCTACGCAGTTCGATCAATTTCATTGTATCTAGATCGGTTTCGACGAGAGCAGAATGTAAGAAAAAATGCGAAAACCCTCGGAAACGCGCCTATTGAAGCGAGCGCATTAATTATTATGTGTCTTGAGAGAAATCGTACGCCTAGTGCCAAGTTAAATATAAGATATTGCATACATGCGAGCGACAAAGGACTTTTATTTAAGTTCTTTTGAGTGGCCGCGAAAAGCAAAACATACATATATTGGAGCTTTAATAAGAATCGTTACATTGGGAATGAACGAGGAAAAGTATACAAGAACAAAGTAGATGCCGGAAGTTGGCCCATATTTTTCCCTTGAAGTAACTTTAGTGTACGGTTATAAAATTTCAGCTTCGCGCCTTGTCTACTTAACTATATACAATACAGGCCCATTCTAGAAGCTTACCGTTCGTTTTTTAATTTTTAACAGCTTTACTATTTACTGCAACGATTTACATAATTATTCCCGTCGCGAGAGTAGAGTGTAACTGAAAATTGTTTGCTTTTAATGATATGGGAACACTAAAATATGCAGAATATTTACTTTGAAAATTCACCTGGCAAGTAAATTATTATTTGATAAATTCATAAGTATTTTATATAAAAATTATCCCTAAACGTATTACTTTGAGCAATACTATATTAAAAATATAAATGAAATGAATACATTTTTTTTTATATATTTTTGCACACTATAAACAGTTGCGAAAAAAATCGAAATTAGTTAATGTATGAGTTTCGTATTAGATTTCTAAAAAATTTTGCAGGTGTAAGAATCAAAGTTATAAATTACTTTTAGAGCGACGAAATCTTTTACACAAAATATTTTATAAACGTTTGGCATTTTATGGAAGCGGCATCGATACGAGATCTGCTTTTAAATTGTAAGACATTTTTTGCTTTAATTATTATTACTTACATTTCAATCAGTTTTACACTTAATCTCTTGTTTCTTATCAACATCTGAAATATAAAGCCTTTACTGGTTGGGCAGATTATTATTTACATACTCATTTTATTAGAATACGAAGTTTATTGATAAAAATTATTAATATTTTTAAAACTAAAATTTTTAAAAAGAGATGATGATTATTTTACAATTTAATATAACATCATCTTGTAGAAGAATTTGTAACTTTTTAAGCGATATTATAATATTTTTGTTTCATTATCTTTTTATTGTTAAAAATGCAAGTCTTACAATCATTGATTGTTAAGCAGATACAAAAATTGCCGAGAAGGAGTATTTGTATTAAGAATTCATTTACTTAATTCTATTCTTCATAATTATTATTTTAATTAAAATGAGGTACGGCTTCATAAATACCCAGGTAGATTTTTATGGAGTTTTTATTTTAGAATTAAAAGAGTCAATAAGGCGATGGGAGAAAGACCTCTGGGTAAACAAATTCTTGACATTTTTTATTTATTAATTTATGTCAAAATTAATTTTCAGACTGATACATACTTTTGTTTATTATTTTTTTTTTTTTTTTTTAATTCTTAGAAGTAATAGTAAGATAATATTTACAATTGATAAATGTTCCTTATACACCGAGCGGTCAACTGTTTTTAAAATATAAACAATGTAGTAATCTGCTTATTGTATAAGTATATTACTTAAATTATAGCGACGTTCGTGACACATTATGATGAACGGGACTTTCTAAAAGTAAAAGAAGTATTATTGGCAGTGGCATTAACCTACATTTTCTAACATTTTATTCATCGCCGAAAAATTAATATACTTTATAAATAATTCATTGTATAATTAGTAAAAGTACGGAACTTAATGTTAAAGAAAAACATGGAAAAGTGAAGTACAAAGGAGAATGAAAGTCACATAATTAAAGCACGATTTAGAAATATAGATAATTGAAAATATTATCAACGATTATTTAAATTGGTATACACGAGAGAAGATGTCAATATTTTTATTAAACTTTTTAATTATTAAGCATGATTAGCATTTGTTTAAAATGTTGAACAGCGCTCCAACCATTTAAGTGTATTAAAATGAAAACCGGGATTTTTGTGCACACACACTTAGCAACGATTTTCATGCCGAAGCAAGCTAATTTTGTATGTTAATTCAAGATGAACTTTATCCAAATTTCCATAAAAAATCCTCCTAAGCCGAGTGCATAGCATAATGAGCGCAACTGTATTAATTAATATTAGCTAGGTAAAAAAATTTGTAAAATAAGTATATCTATATAATTTTGCTACTCGATTGATTTATAATTAATATTTGGTGTGTATAAAAATGGTGTTTATTAAAAATGAAAACGTTGAATGAGCAGCCTCAAGAAAATAATTAAACAAAACTTTCTTTCAGAAATTCACAATCTCACATGAGAAAAGTCGAAAGTAGTCGTTGTATGTCAGAGCATTAATAATAGGACTTAAGATATGAGACAATCAGAGAGGCCGAGGAAAAGATATCGAAAGATCCCCTCCTCCATCTGTATATTGTTTGATCCTACACTTAGTCACTGTTCCTAATTTCATCCGACTCTCTACCGATACTACTTTTACTGACTCATAAAGTTCGATAAGACTCCATATTAAGCTTTATATTTCTTTATATTTCTTCATATTTCTTTTACATTCCATCTTCTATCCTCCCTCTTAGATCAAGTAAATTTATATACTATTTTTGTAAGTACATTTTGAGAATCCTTATTAATTATGCCTTTTGTATAAACATTTTCCTTCTCTTAAAAGCAGATGTACGAATATTTATACAAATAAGATATATTTATTCGAGTTTCGTTATTTGATAAGTAAACATATTTTATATGGAAGTTTATGCTTTTTATTTAAATTCACAACAATCAATGCACAGATTCGTTTAATTTGATGTAAAATATGTCTTTATAAAAACAAAATTTTATTTCTTAATGTTTCTGTATCAGTTATAGTAATTTGTATTCTCAATAGCTAAAAGGAAAATGTTCTTCTTAATTTTATTAATATTTTATCAATAACTTTTCAAAGGGTGTTACATATATTTCCATATTGTTTGTCGTTAAATAATTATTACGAACAGAAGTTTTCTTTCCTTATTCTGATCTACTAAATCCGTATATATATATATATATATATATATAACTTTAAAAGGTACTGCATTCAATTCAATAAGTATTAAATAATATTAATTTGACCATTTTTATGAAAATACTTAAGCCCCTAAATGAATTTCGTTTAATATCTTTAAACATTAATCTTAATGTATGTCATCCTTGGTAGAGACTTAATAGAAATATGCAAATTAGGGCCAATGCGTAGAAATATCGGACTGCAGATTTGTTTGAAATATTAAACTAACTCATGTTGTGCAAAATAAGAATAAGTGTGTGTGCGCGCGCGTATACCGACTGGTAAATATTGTAGTACGTAAAAATTACTCTAAATATGTATTAAAAAGCCGGTTTTCTACTTTGTCAGAACACCTCAAAGAATTCTACCAATGTTACAGTGCGATATCTGTAGTTCATAGGTTATTTAACTCGATAATTAAATTTTTACATATGGAAATGATGAAACATCAAAAAAAAATTAAGTAATACGTAGAAAATGAAATTTCTTGTGAATGAAATAAATTAAAAAGAATTTGTAATCACGTGCCAATATATCGGGCTCGTGCTCAGCTTCGTATGCACTCATTTATAAAAGTATGAGATTGAGAGTAAAGGTCTATCAAATCATACGCTTCTTGGCGCTGAACATACTGAAACACAATTTCAAGTTATTATCGAGTCGTTGCTACTGATTAAAGACACTTATTCGTCATATTTGTTAGCGATCACGATTACGTCAGACCCTTCGACTCGCGCGGCTTTCGTAGACCTGATGAAATTCTAAATCTTTTGCACAACAGTAGACGAAGGACTTACTTGAAAGGGAATACTTTTAATGGCAAGTGAAACAACTGTAACGTAAATTATCTGTCCCTAATATGTATCGCTTACCTTTCTAAATGCAGAAAATTTTATCCTTAACCCTTTTATCATTAACAATAATTATCTTTAAATAAAAGAAAACTGGAACTTATAGAGATATAAAATATCGACAATCTTACTTCATAAAATTCAAACATTGAATATAATTCATAATTGGTCACATAAACATATTCATGATTAACAAAAATTGGATATTCATTGAAAATATTGTGCTAAGAATTTTGTGCGGGTAAAAATACCTGGAAGAACTTTTTCCCCGTAAATTATTTCACACTACGATTTTGAAATAATTAATTTCAAATTCCGATTTACGCATGGTCTGTTATATTTTTGAACATATGATTAATGCCAAACTTATAACTAAAAAGAATTAAAAATTTTCGTTGAAAAAACCGGTATTGTTACCATGTGGCACTCATTAATTAAAATTCAAAACCGAAAATGTTAATACAGAAATTCTAAAGCTCTTATTTTGAAAAAAAAGTGTTCGCAGCAGCCAATAATATATACAAGTGCGTTAAGTAAATTAAATATTTTAAATATTTTAAAATACAATTTTAAGCGAAGCAAAAAACAATTTAAAACCAGAATAAACTGTGTTGTAACCGTTTAGTTAAATTTATTAATACAACTATCTGTAATTTTAAAGACGAAACGTTTGAAAAAATTTTTTTTTTAATGTTTACGTAAATATAATATAATAAATTTTAATTTTTATCACTGGTTAAAAAAACTTATATAAGTAATAATGCAAATAAATTCCTGAAGAATCAACTAAGTCATAGTATCAAAAAGATTTGTTTCGATCTATTTAGTTTCCTTATTAAAAAATCTATTTATGCCTATTATTTCACCTGGCATTTGTATTGTTCTTAACACATACGAACCTATTTTCAGTGATTATTCTTAAATTTTAGGAATTTGATAAATAGTTACTAATTCGTCTTGTATGAAACAAATTATCTCTAAAATATGTATTTTTTAATAATAAAAATTTTTAAAATGCTGAGTATTTTATAATTAAAAGAGCCAAACTGCTTTCATTAATGTTTATTGATAAACACACGCATATATATATGTATATCTTTTTAGAATTGGTTAATGTTGAAATTAAAAAAATATAAAAAATTGAAAAGTTTAAGGAATTTAATGATAGTTATCTTATCAAAAGTTGCACCGAATAAAATAATTAACATTTATTTAGCCAATGTGAATTATCGATAAAATTAATTTATTAAGTTATATTTCCACTTATGTATTATAATAAATTACCGAATGAATATACTTTGCTCGAAGATCTTTATTGTAGGATTGATTTTACTTGTATTCCTTTGATTTAATTTATGTATTATATTAAGTTATTGAACGATTAAAAAATGTTTTGTTTTAATATAGGCTTTTAAATGGTAGGTTTACATACATGTTACTTTATTATTATTATTATTATTATTATTATTGTTGTTGTTGTTGTTGTTTTGTTATTATCATTATTATTTATTATAATTTATATTAAATACTATTGTAATTTCATCACTATTATTTTATTGTAAAATGCCTCGATAATAGAAGAATATGAAAATCGAACTGCGCAAATCGCTCTTGCAAATGAAGAAATTTTCTTTATTAATGAGATTTGGGATTTTCAGCTGTTTGCGTTTGAATAATAGCATTGAACTTGGTGTTGCCGAGTTAATAATACCAGCCGACGAAAGTTAAAAGGCAAATCACTTTCCTATATATTCCTAAGCTTCGGCAAGGCTTTTAAAAATCGAATGGCATTATTGCAATGGCCCAATACGATTTAACGATAAATAAGGTCTTACGAGGGCCAGCAGTAGAGTATTTAGGAATAAAATTCAAGTCAGGTGCGAAGATAGTTGGAAAAGGGGCAACGGCAATAAGCTCGCCTTATTTATCTCTTTTGTTTATCGAAGAAGTTGCGAGCCCTTATCCCCAATGGTCGGCGGCAAAGGCAAAAAAAGGAGGCGTGTTGTAGAAAGCGGCGGCAGCTCCCCAGTGGCAGGTATATTATTATTATACGAGTGATTTGTTACGTGTATCGCGTAGCACGTGTCCAAGAGTCAGAATCTCCGCCGGGTAAACGAACCTTCGCCAAAAATTTCGTTGCTTATGACAGGCTGGTGGGGTTTGGGGGGCTGGGGTGTATATTAGAGGCTTAAGGCTCGCTCGCGACGAATCATCGAGGCGCGAGCCTCTGGCCTGGGCCGCAGCCCGCGTCGATGGCGCGTCCGTCCCGCCTTGGCAGTCGTCGCCCGGAGTCGGAGTCCGACGAGCGGGAAGAGCCCCACCGGGGCGGGAGGGGCGCGGACGGACGACAAGTGCGCGGGAAGGAGCGGCTCCTACGTAGCTCGGCCATCGCCCGCGATACCTACTTCGAGGCTTTATTTTCGTACCGGGCGCGACGGCGGGTAGCAACCGCCGCCCCAACCCCCAACCCTCGCGGTTAACAGACGCGCAGCCGAGGCGGGCGCGCTCGCCACCCTCGCGAGCATCGGGCCCCTCCCGAGGGGCCTCCAGGCTCGAGCTCCCCGGCATTGTTGCTTTGGTCTCTTTCAGCGGCGTCGAGCACGAGGATGAGGTCTACAACTTGCGGCAGCTCGAGGCCCGCGCGTCGAGGCTGAAGGACGAGCCCCAGCCGAGCCCGGCCCTCCCCCGGCCGAGCCTCCTCCCGGCCACGAGGAAGCCCCTCGCCGACAAGCCCGTCTCCGTCACGGCCTCCCTCTTCCGCTACCAGGAGCGGGCCCCCAAGCCGAGGAGCGACGGCAAGGAAAACGGCCCCGAGGCCGCCAAGGTGCGTTCGGCCCCCCCCCCACGTCTCTAGGACCCTCCTCCCTCAGCCCGCCGATCCTTCTTCCTTTGCTCCCTCGACTTTGCGTCCGAGCTTAGCTCCAAGGACTCTTCCTACTCGATCGACAATATGGCTTTTTTTATCCTCTTAACGACAACATCTTCGTCCGTTCGCAATTATTCAAAACTTGCTCATATTGCACATATTGCACTGTTTTTTATACAAAGTTGTGATCCTTATTATCCAACGAAAGGCTCGAACCAAACTCGTGGAATCAAATGATTATGATTCGACTCCAAAATAAATTTGCCAACGAAGGCAATTATTAGTAAACTATAAAAAACAAAAAAACCAAAAAAAATTGTGGCCGTGTGTGTGTTTTCATTATTTAGGTTCGGCAAAGAAGTGACTCACCTCTTCAATGCGCGAGTACAATTTTATTAAGCCACGGTATAATTTATTTGCTCAGGTGCCGGATATCTTTGGCGCTCGAAACGAAAAAAAGGCTCGAACATTGATTAAAAAACCTTGTTGAATTACGTTAAATTACGTTGGCATTAATTATCGTTTAATCGGGTGCTCAGCTACGAGCCGGATGGGAAATACGATTCGCAAAGAGCGGCAGAGCGAATTCGGGGGCGCGTACACGTGCTTGGGCGCAAGCGGGGAGGGAAAGGGACAGGCCGGTCCCTTGATAAGCACTTGACATCGGCATTTCTTCCAGGCTAATACAGCGGTGTGCGAGGTGGACCCGAAGCAGCAGCTGCCCTTCGCCTACGGGACGCCCTCGATTCCCGATCCGACTCCGTACCAAACGCCAGTCGCCTGCAGCAACAGCAACAGCAGCAACAACAACAGCCGACCCCCGCCTCAGACCGCGACCGCGAGCATCTTCGCCCCTCGTACCAAGGAGATGAACAAGGGCTTCCTGACCTTCAGCGAAGACCAGCCGGGCCTCACCAGTAAGATCCCCGACCGGGGAGTCTCTCCCAAAAGTCCCGCCGCTGCAGTCGGTCTCCGGATCGCGTCGCGCAGAAAACGACACCGACCCTCGTAGCCGAGGGGACGCTTCCTCGTCCGAAATCCCAAGGCGCGAGTCGAACGCTAATGGCCTCGCCGTTGCGTAACTCGTTGGGGGCCCGCGACCTTCTGCAGCCGGGACACCCGGGGGGAGACGTTGCGCCCCGCCCCCCTTAGCTCGCCCTGGCTCAAGCCCCTGGCTTTTCAGTGTTGAAGGACGAGCCCGAGGACCTGACGCATCTGGCGCCGACCGCGGGCGACGTGTGCGTGCCCCTCGAGGACCCGCCCTTCCTCACGGACATGCTCGACGAGTTCATCCTGAGCGCCAATTACTGCCCGCTGCTGAGTCCGGAGCTCGCCGAGTCCGTCTGCCCGCCGGGGGGGAGCCTCGGCCAGTCGGGCTGCCAGCTCAAGGAGCCCGAGCGGACGATCCTCAGGGAGACGCTGAGGAGGGACGAGCTCTGCCCGGCCGAGGAGGCCGAGCCCTTCGTCTACAGGGACTCGCCGAGCCGCTGCAGCCTCGGCGCGGAGCTCCACTCGCCGAGCCTCCTCAAAGTTCGTCCTCCTGCTTCTGTATCTCGAGCGCCGCCCCCCCCCCTCTCCCCAACTGACGACGCCCCCTTCGCTATCAACCCGCGCTGCCTCCGAGAGGCTCTCCCTATCCTTTCCTGAGATTATTCAACGACCAAAGGAGACTCCTGCTCTGCGCGGCAAATATTATTGTTGCGACGGACAATGGGATCTTGTTGGGTTTACCTTGCAAAAGTATGACGAGCTCTTTCAAAGCGCCTTCAGTATTCTCGTGATTTTATGGGTTACGCGTTCGGCTTAACCGATAACTTTCTTTCTTTCTTTCTTTTTGTTTGCCGATTCGTTAAAATTTTATCCGCAGTATTAATTTGAATTATTTAGTACAAAATACAGGCACTGCGTGCTTTTCTTTTTTATCCGTTCTTCTTCCTTAGTCTTTAGAGCTCATTACCGATATTAAAATACTTCAGTGCTATTACTATTACCGATTCTTATTCGACTTGAATCGATAAAAAAAAGTATCTTTGAGATTTTTGAGCAATACCGTACCAACTGAATGAGAAATTCTATTTCTTAAATGGCCTTATGCGTTGGAGACGTATCACAAAACATGTAGACTGAATTAAAACACTTTCACAATTCAAATACGTCGTAAAAGTCGTCTTCAACGGTTGCAAATATTAACAGTGGAAAGAGGCACGTCGGTTATTCAAATGTACAAAAAGGAAGCGTTGAAAAACGTTGTTTTCCTTGCTTCTGTGAAAGAAGCAATTATCCCCTCGTCGACAACACAACCGGATAAATAAAATCTTTTAAATATTTCGGACAAAAGTGTTGGCGCGTCGATCGAGTCATGCTCTCTTGTTGCCGGGATCTGACAATAAGCGCACTGCGTAAAAATAAGAACAAAAGGCCACAGTCGGGAGGGAGCATTGAGCCGTTGATCGATAAAGGCAGCAGCGACAGTGACTCGATCGATCGGCGTCGCGGATTCCGGGAAGCATTGCGCGAAACGCAAGAGGCCCGAGGAGTCCGGGCCAGTTTGCTTGGCTGGCCCTCATTACCTCGGGGTACCTGACTGTGTGCAGAGCCCGGAGGGAAGCGGGGCCGGGGACTCCCTCAGCAGTCCCGTCGGCAGCATCAGCAGCGGCAGCAGCAGTAGCAGCAGCAGCAACAGCAGTAGCAGCAGCAGCAGCAACATAAGCAGCGGCAGCGGGGCCGGGGCCGGCCTCTTCGAGGACGAGATGCTGATGTTGAGCATCAGCGACGTGATGGCCGACGACGAGCTCGCGCTCCGCGCCCCTTACATACCGATGTCCGATCAGGACGAGGCCCTGCAGCTCCTCATCAGCGACGACATGGTCATGTGGGGCCAGAACCACTTCACCGACAAGAAGTCCAAATGGTAGGGGCCCGAGCCGAAAGCTGCTCCGCCGAGGCACTCCGTTATCGGCGATAATCCTTGTCTTACGTTGTTTGTTTCATAGGTTGACGGATACGGGCGAGGAGAATGCAAACTCGAGCTTAGCCCAGTTGCTGATTAATGAAACGAGCTCGAAGAAGATCAAGGATGACGAAGAAGCTCTCGTTAATCCGACCCACGTTCTCGGAGAGATTAGTTTAAAAAGTGAGTCCCCCATCAGTACTCTACTCCCCTATGGCATTAATAAGCTAAAATTGGGCTAAAATTGAGATAAAATTGAGCTAAAATTAAGCTTTAAATTAAGCTTAAGCTAATCGGTTAAAATAACATTGAAGATTGATATTACAATGATTTATTATCAATCCTGGATGCAAAAGCTTATTTCAATAATGTTAAAGTTACGCGACTAATTTAATAACGAGCGATCGTGGCAACGGTCGCTGGCCTTGGTTGACCATTGCCCAGAAGTGGGGGTGGGACGATGGTCAGGTAGCGTGGGAGGGGAGCGGCAAAGTTGATCGTAGGACAAACGAGGAAATATATCTTCTTGCAGATGCGGCGAGGGACGCGGCCGGGGATCGGGAGCGCAGCAACAAACGCGTCCACGCGTTCTCGAGCAAGTCGAGTCAGGAGACGAAGCGCCTGAAGCACAACGACGACAACGGCGGCGGCGGCGGCGGCGGCATCGTCCTGTCCAGCCTCGAGAGCATACTCTCGGGCTCGATGGAGAGCAGCCAGCTGCTGCAGCAATTGGCCTCGCAGCAGGGGCCGAAGAGCCGCAACTGGCAGGAGCACCTGACGACGGCGGAGTCGTGGAGCAGGAGCGGCCAGAACGGCGGCGGCCTCTACGAGGAGCCCAGCCGGAGAACGGCCGTCGAGGACGACGGGGGCGGGAGGCCAAGGTCGTCCCACCTGCACCAGCAGCAGCAGCAGCAGCAGTCGAACAGCGTCCTGATGAATTTGCTCGTTTCCGGTTGCGACGTGAGTGCCGGCTACGTGTGCCTAACCAAGCAGAATTCGAGAGCCGCGAAGGGCATCGCGAACAAATGAACTATGAATTACAGCAAGTTAGGACGCACCTTTTTATCCTTGCTAACGAGTGGCACTGGCGCACAAAGCCGGAGAAACAAACGATCGAGTGCAGTAGCCGACGTTGGCCAGTTGAGCCTACCAGTTCTGTAATCGAGTTTTCGTTTCTCTTTTTTTCTTCTTCTCCTTGTTTTTTTTTTTTTTTTTTTTTTTTGTCTCTTCGGACAATGTCGAGTGCCAGTCTCGTAACTGGATACCGTTAAGAAGCGCGTACTTGTATGTATGTATAGATTCGATGTGTGCGCAGGACGAGGTAATTACGTTCCTACCGGCGAGTATGGACGAGCGAGCCTTTGTAATGCCACGCATGAGCACGCGATCATGAAAATGACAAACTTGTGTATTGTTTCATGCTTACGCTGCTTTGGCCGTCAAGTGCACACGAGTTTGTTGCGGCTTATTAACGCGCCTCTGTATTTTTCTATCGATATTATATATATCATGGAGATTGTACGGGCTCGACGCATAATAATAATAATACTATTATTATTGGGTTAAAGCCGATCGGCGGAGGCGCGCGCGTGTCTCGGTCTGCTTACCACGAGCAAATAATCCAGATACATTCGTGCACAACATTGTATGTCTCTCGGCAAGAGTTATTACCAAAGTGGTACATCGGACGACGTTATGTATTATGGCTGAGCACGGCAGAGGCCCGAGCAACTGTCGTTACTAATAATGATAACAACAACATTGACATAATATAAAAAAAAAAAAAAAAAAAAAAAAAAAAAAACAAAGACTGTCAGCGACGAGATTAACAAGTATCCGTTAAGAGCAAGACCACAGACCCACACGCGCAAAAGCTGAAAAGGAGTCGAGACATTTGAAAATGGGGAATTTTAATCGACAAAGAAAGCGCTGCTCCGCTCTCTTCAGTTAATATTATGTACATATTCAAGATAAAAAAAAAAAAAGTATATATAAAATTGTTGATCCATCGTTAAATTGAAATACATAATATAAAAAATTATCACCTACAATATATTTGACTTCTGCTGCGTTTCAATTCCTTATCTCAATTCCACCTCCTCTACTTCAATTTTCGAATTTCATTTTATACGCTATTTTGTTTTGTTTTGTTTTTTCATTCTCATCGTTTACGTTTTCAATTTCTGATTTTGCTCTTGAATCGCAATATTAACGAGTGAATTTTTGGTTTTTTTTTTTTTTTTTTTTTTTTTTTTTTTTTTTTTTAATTCTACGTCTTAATGACTGAACACCTATTAAGATAAGCCTTGACAATGAACACCGTTAAAGTATAACACAGTATTAAATGTTTATCCAATAATTACTATCTAAGGTAAAATGCTTGAGTACATAACATTATGCTTTTTTGTGTGCAAATAATATATTATTTTTTTACATTATTAACCGTTATTTTGTTTACGATTTATTAATGACTGATTTTTTTTGCTACAAGATTTATTTTTATAAGCATTTAGCATAATTAAAGAGAAATGTTGCTACTCGGCGATCTAAGAATATAAAATATTTCTAAAGATTGTTACATAAAATCAAATTGATCAATTAAAAACTACAGACTTTTATGATAATTTAATTAGCGCGATGGATTATCATGAGGAATAAGGACATACATATCAATAATAAAACGCTTACCAAACCTACGAATTATTCATTGCTTAAGTAAAAAATTCCTATTATCTGAAGTGAGTCTTTTTTTTATTAATTGGCTGTTTGAATTTGAAAGAAAAAAATATAGAAAACCTACATTAAAAAATAATAATTCGAATAAATTTACACATATGTTTTTTAAAATTCTTTGATTAAATCGTTACTTATTAATTATTTCGTAGCAACTGCTTCATAACGCGAACCGTGGGTTATGTTGCTTTTTTATTCTTCTGTCTAATGTTATAAACGAATAGTAATTATTTTTGCTTTGAATCAATAACGATGGAAGAATGCCACTTATCTTTGAAAAAATTTGTCTTTTGTTACCGTTAAGACTAGTAAAGTATGTCTTTAAGTACCTTATAAAGCGCTCTTATTACGGAAATATATCGCTTTGAAAATGTTCACTCAAGGGTCAGATAATACAATACCTTTGAATCATTTTTGACTCGTTCATCTCAGATTTCTTTGTCCCGAACATCCTTTAGAAATGCAGCAGTTTCTTTAAAAAAAATTATTAAAAGCGGAGACTCTTTCCTTGAATGCGATTTTATTTTTTCGGATGAAAATTCCATAAGCGTGTGTCCTTTGTAAGAGAAGTATGGTCTTATAAAGTGCATATCGTTTTAGAAATATTAACACCGTGTCCTTTAAGGTAAGAGGGTAATCATTTAAATTTTTTAATAAACTAAAGAAACAGGGAAGGTTAGACAAGATCGGAAGAGAAGCGCGAGCGCGTGCGGTACGAGTGGAGTCTAAATAAAATCGCGTTACCGATCGCTCAGGATTCGTTAAAGATCAGTCAGTTAAACAGCTGTGAACCCCGATAGAAAGGAAATAGCTCTGGGATTAAGCGGGCACCGAGGGCAAGAGTTCCATAAGTAACGAGCCGGGGCGTAATCGTGGGGGTCGCTCGAGCCGCTTCGAGCTCTCGGGGCCGCGAGTCGTTGGACCAGGAGAAAACTAATGCCCGGTACGATTGTTTGGTGCCGCAGGTTCAGAGCATCGCAGAGTTGGAGAGCGACAGGAGACTGTGCGAGCGCATGAGCGGCCGGGCCAGCCTCCCGGCGGAGGAGCAGCCCCCGATGGTTCCCCAGTGGAGCTGCTGCAGGCCGCAGCCCCTCGCCAGCTGCAAGCAGCAGATCGGCTACGCGGCCCTCGGCTACGGGCAGGAGCTCGGCTACTTGGCCGGGGGCCCGAGCCTCGCCCAGGAGGCCGAGGAGCTGCTGCGCGCCCTCGAGCCCCATCCCCTGGCCTGAGACTCGGGGAGAGGGCCACGCGCCCTCCGCCCCGCGCCTCCCTAAGACCTCCCCCCCCCATGCAAGGGAAGGAAGGAGGGCCTGCATCAGGGCCTGATCGGTCCCAAGGAGAAATATCACGGCGGCGGCGGCGGCGGTGGGGGGAGGAGAAGAGAGAGAGAGAGAGGAGTGGATTTTCTTTTTCCTTCCACGGGCGGCCCAGGCCGGAGGAGGGAGGGAGACTGTCCTGCTTTACCGGTCCGAGGCGATAGGCGCACCTTTCCACTCTTCGCTAAAGGATCAAAAGGAATATCGCGCCCGTCGTCCTGTAAAATCGGTGCAGCCCTAGGCTAAGGAAAAAATAGGTGCAAACACTTTCTTATTGGTACACCGAATTCAGCTCAACCGAATATCTTTGGAGATTTGTTTTCCAATTTTTAGGGTACTTAACCACAGCTTTCATTCGACTCCATGCTAACAAAATTAACGTTCAACAGTTTATACATTTGTGTTTGTGATATTATTGTTTATTGTTTATTGTTTAAGTTTAATGTACATTTGATGCGGTAACGCCCAAGCAGCGAATCTCGCATGGTTCTTCTCTCTCCGTGTTTTGTGTGTAAATACTACTTTCTTTACCATGTACATCTTTTTAATGTTAAAGGAGAGTTCGCTTTTGTTTTTTAATCGATTAAAATTTTTCGTTTTTTCTTTCCTATTGTTCCATTGAAAGGCGCTACGCGACAAGGGTTGTTTGAAAATATGTAAGCCTTTTTTACTTTGTTTTTAAAAGCGACTTTATTATTTTCTCGTAATTTGCTTCCTTATTTTATAAATTATTTCTAAGCGAATTATTATTCAGATAACGAGACATATAGATTGCGTAGTATAGATATAAACTTAGGGGAAACAAAACAAATTAATTGTGAATAAAAAATATAAAAAAAAAAAAAAAAAAAAAATTATAAAAATAGAAAAGCTTAACCAACGTTTCACAGTTATCTGGATATGTTATTTTTATTGTCATTATTTTATTGTAATTATTATTATTACTATTACCATTATTACTATTGCTATGATTATCATGATAATTATTATTTTATATAATTGAGTTAAATGAAAATTAGCGTGCATTGAAATTGCACAGTTAGAGAAAATTGTATATTGGCGGCATTTTTTTAGAAAAATTTTTTTTTTTCATTAATCATCATCGACGTGAGATCGAACTTTAACTGTGGAGTCTCGTCAAGATATTTATGATTAGCAGACGTTATATATTTGATTTTTAAGGCAATATTAGTTAAATGTTGAAAAAGATTTATCTTCTATAACAATACTGGTTCAAGGCTTAAACTTTTTTGTTAAACTGATTTATTATACATCGTAAAATTCAAACTGAAAACATATCTCAATATTCTTACTATATGTAATAAATAATGAAACGAAACCATGTACAATATTTTATACAAACACTATACGAGTGCGTAAAATACAGATTATTTAATAGCATTTATTTTAATCAAAATAATAATTAAGGAGAAAATAAATAGAAAGGGTTATCCTTCATGAAGAAGACTAAGATATGGGATTGTAATTTTTAAAAAATCGTTGCTTCGACGATGTTAGACAAATGCCGTCTCTAATAGACGTTTTGTAAGAACAATGAAAGTTAAAAAAAATTATTAATAATATTAAAATTAATCCGTATAAATTTTTAAATGAATATGTAAAAAAAAAAAATATATATTATATTAGCCAGGGAAAACTAATCTTAGTGTTAAAGGCTCCTTTGAGTGACTGCCATATAAATGAATCAATGAGTGTGGATAATTCAAAGTCGTTGAATCGGAAGAAGTGTGAAATGTCATTATTGCGGAAAGAACCAGAAATTTTAGTTTAACGTTATGAAAGATTTTAATATGTATTTTTAATATCTGTAAGTGACGGAAATGTACGATATCTCATGAGACGGTAATTCATAACATTGATGCAGAATATTGTATAGGTTATGTTTTGTAAACTGATGTTGATGCAATTATATTTTACATTTGATGAAAATACACAATTAAAAAACATTTGGCTACAATTATTCAGAATCCCTTATCATTATCGTCGATTTTAATCAACCTTTAAGGTTAATAAGAACTGAAAAGAGTTCCTGGAACAATGGAGATGCCCGCCTTAACAAGAGCATTATTAAACGCTTCAAAGTGGCGTAACTCTAGTAGGCGCATGACAATTGTAATGCGCAAAGGTAAATTGAAGTACAGGCCGTCGTTCCTCCAAAACTCTCTTAACAGCGAGCTTGAATTTTGACAGGTGCGCGCATCGCGCGCCGAAATACCGATAAAGTATCGGCCGGCCGTGGCAGAGGAAAGGAGAGAGGACGATCCAGACGGTCCTCTCGGAGTCCTTTGGGGGGCGGGGGGCCCTGAAGGCAATTAAAAGGTCCGTCCCGCGTGAACCGATGCCCAATCGGCGCGCCGTCGATAATCAGCTCCGTCCTTTGTTTGCCGGGAGCGAGGCAACCTCAAAAATCAGCGGCTCGGGAGTCGCATGGGCTTCCCTCAGGTGCACTGCGGGCGGCGCGGCCTCGCCCTCCTCGGCTGCCTCCTCATCCAGCTGAGCCTCCTCGGGGTCCTCGGCTGCTGCCTCCTGGGCTTCTGGGCCACCCGGGTCGGCCGCCAGCTCGGCGACTACCTCGAGCTCGCGGTGCCCGGCACCGGGAGCCTCTGGTCCGTCGGCCTGAGCTTCGTCCTCGTCCTCGTCGCCCCGGTCCACCTGCTGGGCCTGCTGCTGAGGCCCCCGGCCCTGGTCCAGCTCCTGTCCGAGTGCCGCTCCCTACGGAGGAGCTCGGCCTACGGTCGGTACCGCGACCTTTGCGAGCCCTTGCCGCGGCCCTCCCCTAGCCCTCGTATTCCGGGAGGTCCCCGGCTCCGATTCTAACAGCGACCAGTGCAATTGCCGAATAGGCGTGGCTGACCTTTGCGCGCGGGGAGTGTGATTGCGACGTCGAGCGCTCGCCGTGATAACGTAACGTCGGAGAGGCGCGAGCCCAGGTATCCAATGAAAGGGCTTTTTTTAAGACTTCGCAGCCCACTCGCAGACTCCCTTAAGTATCGAGAGCCCGCAATTACCGTACGCAATTACAGCAAGTTGAACTCGGAAAGCTCCGACTTCAGGGCATCGTTTTTCGCGGGTTATTTGGCCCCCCCCCCTATTTTGGCCCTTTCGCCCGGTAAAAGTCCGCTCGTGCTAAGAGACCGAGGCCCGATGATGAAGGGAGCGGGTAAAAGCGGTTGAGCTTCGCTCGCAGGCATCAACAACAGCTGGAGGGTCTCCCTGCACGTCGTCCTCTCGTGCGCCTCGGGGATCGCGGTGCTGAGCTCGTGCGCGGGCTGCGCCTTCTTCTGGAGCTACTCGCGCCGGCGGCTGCGACAGGGACTGTACAAGGCCCTGCGCCAGTACCCGAGGAGCGAGGCCATTAAGCTGCGCTTCGACGCGATGCAAGTGGAGCTGCGCTGCTGCGGCGTCGACTCCTACGTCGACTGGTTCCTCGTGCCCTGGGCACGGCAGAACTACGGCGGCGAGAGCTACGACGACGAGTGAGTGACTCTTCGAGCTCCCTCCTTACCCCCTCGGACGGCCGAAGCTTCCTCGGAGGCGAGCAAAACCCTCGACCAAAAGCCTCGCTACGGAGATTCGATTCGCGATGCCGCAGAGCTTACTTTTTCCCCGATAGTCGGACCCCCGGGCCCTATTCTTCATCCAATGATAATTCTCTGCGGTCCGAGGTAGACAGCCTTAGAGAATGGCATCCCTTCGACAGATCCGAGTTCGACGACGAGGAACTGTTCGCGGTGGCGAGAAATGTGCCGGCCTCGTGCTACTCGAGGCGAGGCCTCCGAGCCCGAGGAAGTCGCCGAGGGATAAAGCCGAGGGCAGAGCGGCCCCACGTAAACTTCGTCGGCTGTCGGACGAAGCTGCTGGAAGGAGCCAACGACACCAGCCGCGAGGTCGTCTGCTGCCTCCTCTTCGTCTCGGCTTACCAGGTGTGCGCTTCGTCAGCGACGATTGGCGCGTACCTCGTGCTTCGAGGTGGACTTAGGCCAGAGAGACTCGACTCCTCTCGGGCCCCCGTCGATTACCCACCGCTTCCAAGACTCTTAAGAAATCGCTCGCGTTTGCCGGGGGCGCAGACCCGCGCAACCCCACCACACCGCGTCTCTGCGGCTGCCTCTAATCTAAGGGCCGACCGACTCGGCGTCGGACCGATCGGCGGCCGACTCCGACTAGCAAAGTACACGATTAACCATAAGATACAGGGTTAGGAGCGTCTGCTCGGCTCGTTCCCGGGCACGAGCCTCGGTCGGGAGGTTGATCATTAAACCGGTGTCTTCGATTGTTTCCTGCAGTTGGCTCTGTCGATTCTCTCGCGGCTACTGCAAACCTCCCGCCGGAGTTCCGCCGGATGGCCGCAGGCGAAAGGCGACCACTTCGTCGGCTGGCTCTTCGGCAACGGACAACCCGACGACGCCCAGGGCCTCCATCCCGAGAAGACCCAACTGCTTCGAGTTCGTGCTCTACCCCATGGTTATCATCTCACCGCTGCTGCCTATTGGCGCACCGAGCCTTTGTACTCGAGTGCCCCGCACCCGCTTGCCCTCGATGCGCGTTTCTTTCCTTTACCGGATACGCTTTTCACCTCCCCTGAAAGCTCCTTGGCCCTTAAGCTACCCATTAAGCCATTAACTTGATATTATCCGGTGTACCCTCGAGCCGAAGTCGATCCTTTTCTCTTCTCCTCCAAAGAAAACAAATTAAAAGCTCTCCTGCTCGACCTACTTATATTTAGTTATTTGGTAAAGCCCTCACTCGTTGAATATCTTAATTCTTTTATTTAATGCCAAATCATCCAACTATAATATATATATATAGTTTATTTACTGCATAATTATTATTGCACTTTGGCATATCGCGTCGACTGCATAAGCACCGCGTGAAACGATCAAAGCCATTATTTAGCATATATATTCTATTGCATATACTATTGTTATTGAGCATCGTGCACTTGACGTTATTTAATTGCTTTATCGATGTCTTTGAAAGTGCAAAAATCAAATTGTTCGGCATTTTATTAATTAAATTTTACATTTTCAACGTTTTTACATTTCCCTCGTCCAAACTAATATGACTTTCCATGCTTGAACGTTAGGGATCGAAAATAATTTCACGAATTGGAAGCTTCATTCGAATGATTTTCACTAATTAACATTATTTGGGTTGTTTTAATTACTGTGCATGTAACAATTTTTTTTTTTTTTTTTTTTAATATATTTTTCAGAAATTTCTTGACGAGAATTCGAAACTTGGTCATACTGTAATTCCTTCAAGATTATACAAACACTTTTGTACAAAGACCTACATACTTTTTATACCGAGATCCTTTAAACTTAATTTATTACTCACTCTGGGTATATGACCCGACCATCTTAATCTACATGATTGTAGTACCTTTAGGATATTAAATTAAAATTGGAGTTCCTCTACATCTTAATTACACAATTTCACAAAGATGCCCAATTTTCCCATTCCCCTTCACGCAAAATATCTTTATAATTCTCATTCTACATTCTGATTATTATTACATTCTGATGTAATTTAAAGGCTGTGCGTACTTTTAACGCCTTGTAAATTAAAGTTGACCGAGTAACTCCAATAATTTGTTAAAATCAAATAATAAAAACGCCTGATCGAGTACTGCCGTTTCATTGTTATTTATCAATTATCCACATTAATATTGCTAAAATATGAATTCTTATATTGATGTTGTTGATCGTCCTGGCAACATTCTATCGACTTATTGTATCGGTGTTTAAATATTTAATTTAACCTTCGCACACATTGCCTACTATTTATGATATTAATAAAATATCAATACTTTCAGCAGCCGTTTGTTTCTTTCATGGATATTGAAAGATTCCTTTTATTGATGTAAAATATTCATTCAACTGAATTTCACACAATTCGCATATATAAGTTTTTTAAATAAAACATTGGAAATACGGTTACAATGTATTAAAATGCATTACTGTCCAAGTTTTTTTATAAGCAAGAGTCAAATTTTCACATTATTAATAGTATCACGTAGAATTATTATTTTGCATAATTATACGGTTTGAATCAATTCCCGTAAAAATATATAATGTAATTTAAAGTCTGGGTTATTGGATACTGCATTCTTTAATTAAGCAAAATACGTTATTTAAATATTTACGAATTCTTCAATTTTACATTTAATTACTGCAATATCAAATTACTTGTTTTAACAAATACAATACTGAATATTTTTTTTTATTATTTATCCCTTACTTGTAGTGTATACATTGCAACTACGCATGTTTTCGCATTTTTTGCAATCACTTATTAAAATGATCTGTTGATAAGTATAGATAAAAACTGTATCCCTAACAAGTTTAAAGTTTGATTTTTTAGAACTTTCAGTAGATACATTTAACGTAAGGTGTTTTTTTTAACATTAATCAATATTAATTAATAACTTGATTAAATAAAATCTACATATAAATGATAAACATTGTTTCAATAAAAGAGTTTATTTTTATAGAATCGCGCTTAATAAATAACTGTTTACCATTCCAGTTATTGTACTTAAAGTAAAATTTATAAATGTAATTTTATTTATCAAGATAAAAATGATCTTATAATATCCGTAGTAAATTATGCTTTCTCAAGCCTCCTTACTTATTTGCAGGGTGTACGCAACTTGAGATCTATGTCAATACTCGATGCTCCCCCCGCCCCCGCCCCCCGACGTTTCCTTATTAAATTCCTCTCGACAAATGTCTATAATAATATTGAATTGTTATCAAGGAAATCTCGGACGAGTCTTCGAATTCAGTACCGAAACAAAACAAGGAAGTCAATTGCAAATGCATTGGCGTTAACACGTCGAACAGAAATAAGGCGTGCCGCCGAGCCACGGACAGTAAAGGGAATAGCGAGGAGGTTCCATGCAAATATCAGACGGAAATAATTGACAAGGGTAAAATAAAAAAATTGGCGAAAGTACGGATCTGCCTTACCTCCTCGACAGACTGCGAGACAGGTGAAAATAATCGATTGTCCGACAGCAGCAAGGTAGTATCATTATATCGGCGCGGTAATATTTACAGTAGATCTTAGTTGTTTTTTTTTGTTATCGCTGGCATTACGAGCCAACGCCGCTTCCGTATTCGACTGGAACTTTATCGTTGCGTTATTGACTGCTTTTTTTCTTAAATTAATAACTTCTATTTCTTATGTTGATTTAAGAAAGGTACCATAATGCAACTTTATAAGATCCATCGGTGCGCTTCAAATATTTAATATTGTAATTTGATCTGAAAATTATGAATAATTCCATTCTCGGGCTTCCAGGGAAATTAAATATTTCTTTCCTGGTAGCCGCTTCGGTTTCTTGAGCGCGAATCATCTTCGTAAAAGTTTGAAATGTATTTATAATAATAAAAGGAGATCTATAATATAATTCATAACTTTACGAGAAATGTTTTGATTAAAATCCGTGACCCGAAAACCGATGAGCTTTAACCCCATTTGAATTTCAGTCAAATTTTGTGAATATTGCATTAATAATATATTCTGCCGTTCTTATTAAAAATACACAGACTCTTGGTAATTTCATAAAAAATTTCATTTTTTCGCGTATACATTATTAAACTTTACGTGGCATTAAATATTTTGTTTTTTAATTTGTAAAATTTCTCAATAATCTTATTATATCCATTTATTATAAGTATTTTTCAACTTATTTGCTATTGTTATCAATACAAACGTATTTATCAATAAACTTTTTTATTTAACCATTAATACATTCTTATTTAGAAATTGAGCTTTAAAACAACTATTAATTCATATTAAATATACGATTTTATTTATTTCAAAAAATTTATCATCGATACTTTAAATTCTTCATTATAATAATTAACTACTTCTCAATGTTCCATTTATGTTTCTCAAATTTAAAGCACTACAAAATCTTTTATTTTGTGTTACACGGATTTACTTACACGTATAATTTGATTTATAATTTTAAATTATTAATTTTATTATAACAATTGATTAATGACTGGCACTTGACAAATATTGATCTCACTAATACATATCACGTATTTAATATATTTTTTAAATCTGCAATCGGTAAATAATAGTACTTCAAAAACAAACTCCAGTTTGTACAATTATACAAAAAAGTAATTATATTATAGTAATCAATAATTTTTTATTTCTTCTTTGAAAATTTACCACTTTCTTGAAGTATTAAATTTTAATATTTCATTAATTTTCATTATTAGCATTAATAGCCTTATTAAAGTTATTTTTTATGTTAGTTTAAAGGAAGTTTATTTAACTAGCAAAAAACTTATTACTGCACTTGTTCCAAAGTCATGAATGAAGTTTAATGCCTATAATAATTGTAACTTCCTCAAGTGGCTTATATTGGTTCAGTAAGCTTTGATAATATTTCGGTATTTCATGAAAAATATGAGATTTTTATATTTTTATAATATTTCTTCAATGTTTTTGATATCATAATATTTTTGATTTTTTAATCTTAAAAAATTACTTTAAATTTTAATAAAGTATGTCAATTTTTTTTTTTTAATAAAATTGAATCGGGTTACTGAAAAATATTAAACCATAGAAATTTTTTTTCTGAAATTTAATGCTAAATAAACAGCAATAGGGTTCAACAGCAATATTAATACTATAAAACACGATATATGAAACTTTATCCACATACGTTGAATAATTATGTCCATTTTTAAATAATATTGACGATACTGTCTTTATGAATTTTATGTGGCTTATTAAAAATCCTCAAGAAACTTTTCTAAGCTTACATATAATTTTACGGCTAATAACCAACAAACATACGTTTACAGATTATATTAAAAAAAGACTCGCATCATTCAAAGTTTTTTTTTCTCCAGACAGGTTTTTAATAAGTTCAATTTTTTGATACAAAGAAAAAATATTGCTTACCAATAGATTGTAATATTATGCCTATAAAGTTAAAAATAAACTAGCTCCAATGTAAATTTTTTATGTTAATTTTCAATTATTATCAAATTTCGGGATCTTCCATTCTTCGGAATGTCTTGTGCTTTAAGGGAATTCGTGTACTCTACGACCGAACCCGCTTCATTGAAATAATAGATTTCAATGCGACATTTAAATGCCTTTGAATGTTACGATAGATCGTATGCATTAAAAGAGAAGCAAAGTTTTTGCTTATAGCAGATATGATTAAATGCCTTATAAAGTTAAAGCAGTATTCAGTTGACGAATGTCCGTAGCTTTGGCAATCCTTTGATTTACTTACCTGCAATCTAATTACTTGCCAACCAGATATTTATCGTCGTTAGTCTTTCTCCATCAAGTTATCGAATAATACACAATCTCAACATCTTTATTCTCATAGTGCTTTGTCGCAGCAAATTATAGATAATAATCGCTAATTCAGTTTATCACTTGTTTAGTTAGAGGCTTGTTATTTTTTTTTTTTTTTTTTTTTTTTTTTTTTTTTCAAGCAGAGTCTACGGCTGCTTAAAGGCTCGCCATTTAACGAGAACAAGGTCTTATAAAATCTATTTTGTATCGATAACGATATTTCAACATTTATTAAAATAATTCAATTGTACGCTGATTTACTTATTCTTTAAATTTTAAGTTATTATTAATATTTTAATGCTATTTTTAAGTCATCTTAAATGCAAAAAGCTTCAATTTTATTCAATTAGTTGTTCTAGTTTTTCGATATTTATTTTTAGATTTTTAGAAAAGTATATTTAAACTTGTTTAAAAATTGAATATCCATGCAATAAATCTGCATTATATATGTCTTCTTTCTCTATACTTCTTACCATTAACTATTTAGGATGTTATCCCTGCACTTTAGCGATAGTTTGATTCTGAACTTAGATTCGTATATAACTTTTCATCCTTTAAAAGTAGCTTGATAAACTAGAGGAAATCGTCAACTAGAGCATCGAAGATAGTTTCACTTACTTTATTATAAATTGTTGTTATTATTGTGCTTCACTACCCTACAGTTTTAATTATGCTTTTTTAGTTTTTTTCGAGAATAAAAAATTTGAATAATATATCAAATGTTTTTTGCCCATCGAGCAAAATATTTATATCGTTAATATTTTTCCTGCATTATATTCTGCATTAAAATATATTTTTTTTTTTTTTATAATTCTATTGTAAAAGAAATGCAATGTTGTTATCGGTAAATTTATATTTATGAACATTCTACAATAATACAACTAATAAAAGTTTTATACCATTTATGATTTTCGATCAAAAATCAAATTTATTATATAATATTAAAATTGATGACTTATTTTATGAAGTAATTAAAACGAATTTATTTGATTTAATGTAAATGACTGTTACATATGCATTGTATACTAAGATCCTAAAATTTGTTTTACACGAACATTAATCGTAACTGCGTATTTACTATCAGTATTTACATATTAGGTCATCAGCGATCTTCACGTATTCTCGAAATATCCAATTGCTTCCGATAGAAATTCTTAAAATAAAGTAAGAACCTTGAAAAACTATTTAATTCATTGTAAAGCGTATCTAATCTTGTATTTTAAATTCTTTAATCTTTAATACAAATATTACTTGGATATATTTTAAACATTAGTAATTCCTTTAAAATTGACGCATTAAATTGTATTTTGTCTCTTGTTAAGTAAATTTTCCTCTGTGTGCTTTACGGTTATTGGATCTTAAACTAGAGGCCAAGGTTCATTTTAAGGACATCGAAATAATGTTTATCATTTATTAGGAGCTTATGTCTACTGCTTATGCAAGAAAGTAATTTTTTTTTATTGCGTTATTAATCTTTATTAATTACAATATGTACAATATGTAGTATATATTTACCGTAGGTACATAATAAATTAAATACTATTATGAAAAAACATTCAAGTCATACATGAGTTATATAAATAATTAGGTTAAAGCGCTTAATAAAATTATAGCGTGCAAAAGAAAATATTAATGAAACTCAAATGAGCAAATGGGCCCGCGTTAAATTCGTGTTAGAAACATGAATCTTGAAGTACGGTTAAAAAATATTCAAATAATGTTGAATTATGCTTCAACGTGTAATTTATTAAAGATTGAAAATTTTACTTTTGCATTTTAATGAGTTGTTTGCTGATATTTCGAACGGTCAAAGCATTGGGGGGGCACTTATAAAATGAGCGATGAGTTTTTTTAAGTTATCAATTTTAAAAAGCGATGCCTTTGAGAGGGAACTTCTGATGACTGCGTAATAAAGATTGACATTTTCATGCGGTAACAAGGGGGGAATTAACGCGACGATTTATAATAAACTTAAGTGCGTGTGGCAAACGACGCGAATGTTCTTAATGGAATAACGCGATAAGATGAGGAGATTGGATGATTGGAGGAGAGCCCAAAGGCCGGTCAAAGGCGACGAGCTGCCAGTGGTGAAAACACATTGATAACGTGCAGGTGAAGCCGCAGCGAGGAGCCGAGGATGGAGGCCCTCCTCCCTCGACATCGGTCTCGTCCTCGATCTCGGAGTCCCAGTCGTCGGACTTCGTGCGAATATTCTACAACAGCTCGTCGAGCTGCCCCGAGGAGCCCGGAGCCGAGGCTCGGGCCCGAGGCCACTCCGAGGACTCGTCCTTCGAGGAGTCCAGCGAGGGGAAGCCTTGCCCGGTCCACGGGCAGACGAGCCGCTAGCGAGGCCCACTCGAGGCCCCGAGTCGGAGCTCCTGGACCTCACCGACCTCCGGACGCCGGCCCTGCGGGATCGGAACCTTCCCTCCCCTTGCGGGGCCCTTCCCAAGGTAGGCTCGCTTCGAGCCACGGATGGATCGAGCGCCGAGTATCGCCACCATAAGAGACCGCTGCCATTCTAGCGGCCCAAGCATTGTGCTTTTTTTGTGCGAACAAGCTTACCTGTTAACTATTAATCTTTAAATCTTCCACCAAGTGCGTGGGAAATGATAAATAGCTTAATTAAGTTATCGATCAACTTTTTATCAGTGCTGTTCAACATCGCCAGCGGTCGATCGACCGGTCATTGGAATCTTTTATTAAGAATAAGTCATTTAACGCGCGTGTAATTTATGAATTTGTCAAAAAATTTAGATTATAATATTCCATACTGTTTAATAAAACATTGTCCGTAGCAGATATTAAATATGCCTGCACGTATACACACGTATTTATGCATATGTGCGTATGGGTGCGAATTTATTAAGAAGTAATTTAATCGATTTTTATTGTGATTTTAACGTTTTCATGTGTAATTGATTTTATTGAAAATACATATACATATCGAGAAGGTGATAAAGTGTGATGGGTTGACTGGTCAGGCACGACGAGTGCAATCATGATTGATATCATCAGCTTGCTGCTGTCCAACGTGTAATAATAATTATGATAAATCAACCCGCCAGTCGTAAAACCAAAGACCTGTCGACAATAATAAATTAGCTTATTTTTTGTTGCACACTACTGCACCGGATATCACTGTACTTTACCTATTTTAAAAATAATAATAATTTGTTATGTTGAGGGTACGTAAAATATGCATAATTAATCAACAATAAACGAACTTTATTTGCATTACATAGGAAAGATAAATACATGTCTCATAATGTACAGGAATGTAACGAACGAAAAAATTAAGACAAAAATCTGAAACTTCAGTATAGAGTACTTTAATATACAATCTTTAACTCTCTATTATCGAGAAGTAAATACGTATGCATTTACAATATATAGAATGTGCGAGATCGTCTGCCATCTTTCATTTAATTATGTATATTATGTATACTGACGCTGACGAAATCTAGAGAAAACCAATTGTCTCTCTTAATCAATTTACTCTTTTTTTCTGGATTTATTTGTTTTTCTATATTTTCAACGAGCTTTACATCATCGTCCTTATCCAATCGAATCGCCTCGTGAAAGTTTCCTAATTTTGATCAACTAATAAATAATGTGTACAAAATAAAAAAAAAAAATAAATAAATACATAAAACAAATTAATTGTGTTTCCAAATAGAAATCCACTTTCATTCGCAGCGTGAACTCGTTACAAAATATTTCTTGGAAAGAAAGCAATGATGTATATATATATTTAACGTACACATTATTTATTACTTAAACAGGAAGGAAAAAATGATTTTTTGTACATTACTTATTGTTTTGAAAGCATCAGGATTAAGTCAATTAAAAAAGAAGACCAGCACTTAGCATCTCCTTAACTTAATTCATTCTTCTATTTTTTCACTCACCCACGGTTTGCATTTTTTGTTTATCTACTCTTTATTTCGTAATTATTTATTTTTGTTTCTCTTAAATAATGGCCCCCACCTGCCTCCTCCCCAATCATTCTGTAAAAATTATTAAAGGAGAAGAGGACGAGTTTTTTGTCTATATGTTCTATGTGATCATTCCAGATTGGTCGACGCGTCGTTTGTTTTATTTTTAATCATTGAATCTTTAAGACCAAACATTCATATTAACTTTAATGCGCTTGCACTACTTTTGCCTTTGCTTTTTATGAAATAAATTCAAAACAAATTTCACAAATTTTAATATTGTTTTGGGTTAGTTACATGTTTCAATTTATCGATCAATCCTCGAACCTGCAGATCGTAACCTTTTTACCACTTATAGCATAAGCTAGTTATTTAAGACTAAAATATATTATTTATTTCTTATTCATAATTGATAGTAACAATAATTACATATTAATAACGATTAATAAATATGAATTTTATATTATTCTTTAAGTAATAATTGGAAAAATTTTTTAGTTATATTGCACTTGCGAATAAATTGCGAAGATAAAAACCTTGCTTTTAGAAACTTACTTTATAAATTGAAAAAACCATTACTTTTATATATATATATATATCTAAGTATTAAGATGTCGTTCTTACAAATCGATTTTAATAAAATTTATAATGGCCTTTCTTTAAGAAAGTAACATGCGGTCGAATCAGAGAACGGCAGATTCGAGAAATCGTTTTGCTTGCATCATCGGCACAAAATCAATAAATACGCGTATATATATGTACATATACATATATATACATGCATACGCAAACATATGTACACCCACGCGTATGCATGTGTATCAGCAGTATACATGGATGTACATGTGTCCGTAAGTCATATTTTTGTTGCTTTTATTTATCACAACTTGTTTATATGTATGCGTTAATGAGGGTTTACGCGAAGCAGTTTATGGTTTACTCTTCTTTTTAATTTGGCGTCCATGATGAGAATATTAAAAATTTTTATACTATTTTAATAACCTCTACGTTCCTTGAACATTGAATGCTTCTCGTTACTTTTTTCGAAGTACCGCTTCAACATGTACCATCGGCGGTTTTAAGCTAACGAAAATCTATTGAAATGTGCACCTTGTTCACACTGGATCGATCGTAAAGGTGTTAATAATGTAATTTTATTAAATAAATGTGACTCAACGCTATTACCAATGAAGCGTTGGATTTGGAAAAGTTAAATTGATTATCAGTAACTCTAGCCGGCTAACTTTGCCCTCGACAATAACAACGATGATAATAATAAACTATAACGCATAATAAATAATAATAACAGTAGTACCGTGAAAATTTTGCGAAAATTAAATTTTCAGCAGAGCCACGCCGGTCCTGCCTTATCAAGGCTATTGAAAATGTATGCGACACGAAAGCCAGCCCCCCCCCTGCCCTCGTTCTGATCGTAACCCCAGCTATGCAGCGACAATGAATATGTCGCGGCGGACGTGTAGAAAACGAATAATCAAAATTCAAATTGAGATCAGTTGCCGCACTTGTACAATACTTCACATTCATTTCCCATCGTTATCTATTTTATCATCATAAACAACAGCACACCGACCGGATCAGTCGTTCTTCCCTCGGCTGCATTTGCTTCGTCATTTAATTAATGTAACGATGGTACTCCTGCCCATCCTTCCTCGCCCCCCCCCACCCGCATCCGCTCGTCTAATCCGATCCCCCCTCTCCTTCATCTCATCTTCCCTCAGAGTTCACTCGCACGTTCGTATCTGCCTACTAGCAACAAGCGCATACTATGAAAGCCTGGCAAAAAACGACGAATGCGCGCGCGCGCGCGCACGCGTGGGCGTGTTTATGAATATCACGGTACATGCTCAGACCACATCGACTACTTTATCATCTTTTGTTGCTTTATTTTCAATACTGGGTCAAGAGCAAATAGAAAAGCAGAAAAGCTCATCCCCAGGCGAGTGAAAAAGCAGCGAGGAGCTTCTCGTTAAATGTGCCTCGTGAAAACTTTACGAGCCTCCACTATTCCTGGTTTCTAGCCATTACAGCTGACCGTTATTCCGACGTTAAACAATACACTGTGATTTAATGACTAGAGCTAATAAATTAAATATCGACGATAACATATATATATCGAAGAAGCTCGAGACTAGTTGAGTCAACGATCGACTCGATTCATCGGATCTATGCAAAAACAAAGACACGATAAAGCAGTACGGGGATTGAAGTACGTTGCGTTGCAAAACCAGTTTTTGCCTTTTGAAAGAAAAGCATCGGACGGTTTTCATTTTATAAAAGTAACAACAATAATAGTGGCAAAGGAATAAAGAAAAAAAAAATGAAACCCCTTGATATTCTCCCCAGGCTCGCACTATGCATTTCTCTCTTTCTCCTCGCATCATTTAACACGTCGTTTTTCCTTCTGTAGTTTTTTTTCTCACTATTACACGATCGTCGTATACCCAGGATATGGGTTACGTCGATCACAATGATAAACCTCCCAAAACAAATGTCTATTTCATTTTGATACATCGAAGAATTTTACTTCAAAAATTGGCGCGCAGGGATACACATAGTTTATAAATGTATCTATATATATATATATATATATATTTATATATATATAGATCCCACATATCTTTCGTTTGATCATACACACTCTCTTTCTCTCTATGCATCAACTCTCTTACTCTCGCTATATCAATTCTACAATATAATTTTCTCTACAATACATGTACAAGCTTCTGTATAAATACAATAATGTACAAGTTTATTTTCAATTCTCCGACTCGTTCATACGCAGCATAATTGTTTCTAGTATTTATTTTTTAACTTGCTTTAAATGCGTCTTAGAGTCGAATCTTATCGTCGCCATGAGTACGTGTCTTGTGATTTTTTTTTTTTTTTTTTTTGTATTCGATCAAAGGACCTACTTTAAGAATGAATGAATTCGTTAAAATCCTTGGTACTGTTGGTCTTCCCCGTTTATTCTCAAATCGTAGGAACGAACCCCTCGCTAAAGCATTGCTAAGCTTGCTTACTCTACGTGTTCGTTGCGAAAATAAAGGAAGAAAGAAGGAAAGAAAGAAAGAAAGAAATAAAGCGAGAAAGAAAAAAGGAAACAACAAAAAGGAGCCACCACCAGTCATTTTCGACCATTAAACCTCGACTTAATCTAGGTTTTTTTTTCTTTTTTTTTTTTTTTTGAAATTTTTGTTCCTCGTCACACTTAACTTCTGAAATAACACGACCATAAAACGTCTTGGAAAATTTAACGTGCTCGTCGTTTTGCGCAGCCTCCACCTCTCTGTCCATTAATCTCCGGGGCGCATTATCTTTCCGCGGTACTTCCTCCGTCTAAAATTCCGCTAAGCCACTCCTCTACTATCCTGAGTAGCGAAGGTACGCGGCGGCGGTCGGGGCGCGCTCGCTATGCTTTATTCGCATATTCGTAAAAAATGAGAAGAAGACACTTTGCACCCTTTTGTACACTATTAATTATTGGACACAATAATGTAACGCTGCTCGATCGTGTCAGTCGAATGGTAAGAGCCGCTGCTTACGCGAGCCTCGTCCAACCGCCGAAACCCCTATGATATCAATGCACTTGTAAAGATCGTTGTGTTTTTTTTATTCCTTTATTCCTTTATTCGATCGTTATAATCGTTATAATGTTAGGGATCATAGTTTAAAGAAGTGTCCGGAGTTTTTTTGCCTACTCCTCAATACTAAAGCAGAAGACGTAGTATTTGTCAAAGTTCAAACGGGAAAAAAGACACATAAATGGACTTTTAATTTGCGTTAGCTCTAAAAAAGTCGCGACTTAGGCGTGTGATATGCGATTAGACATTGCAATTACAGTAAGACGCGTCGCAATGCTCGTCAAAATCTGATAAAGCTGTATACAACGGCCGACTAAACGCACCGTCGTTGAAAAATTGATGTTCTAAAGACAAATTCTAGGATAGTAGAGAGGAAAAACAGTGTTTTTGTTCTCGTTCGATATTTTTCACTATATCTTTTTGTTTTTTTTTTTTTTTTGTTCTTTATACTCGCGTTATTGTTTTTAATCTTGATATTACTTTTTGAAACATTTGAGACAAAGAGTACTAGGTACATTGAAAGATGCCCGGTGAAAGATACGTCGCGTCGCGGATGCGTTTAAGGTTGATCTTAATTTCCTCGTTAATAAGGGCCTTACGATTGAGAAAGAGGACGAAAGGCACGTAAACTGAGTCGACTAGATGCCATAAGAACTTGGATAATGCGAGTGCGGCTAATGCACACCCATTGATATTTCATGTACGTGCGCTTCACAAATCTAATATATTACTCAACTAATGTATAATATATATATATATTATATTTTCACCGAATACGAAAGCTAACGAATCCTGTCGGTCCCGCCATGCGATAATACTTTGTTAGAGCTCGGATAAAACAAGACACTGTCAATGATTTTAAAAACTTTATTGATGTATCACAAAAAAATAATATTTTTTTTTTTTTTTTTTTTTAACATAGATCTCTTAGAGCCTCGGTAAGTCCGCTAATTCCAGGCAGTTGGTATTCTCGAAAGCATATTTATAATCTCTTCGAACATTGCAAAGCATTACATAAATCAGTAACTAAAACGCATCTTAGTCGTAAAGGAAAAGCCGATCGATGTAGTCTCGTCGTTACCTGCATCCCTCTCGTGTTATGTACAGAAAGTGCATGTAATTGCGCCCTGTTTTCGTTATCGCCTACACAAGTCACAACAACGTAGGGGATGAAGAGTAGGGATCCGCTGCCGATTATAAAAAAATAATTTATACGATGTAGTGGGATGGAGTGGAATGGAGTGTACGCTTGCAGGCGTGTCAGGTTAAAGAGTATTAGTCGCTAAAGTCGGATTTTCACACAAGCGACTTTGTGCTCGCTAAGGAAAAGTATAGAGATTAAAACGCTCCAACAACGTAAGACCCTTAATTCGCATGCTTGCATTTACATAATGTTTTGCTTTTCTATCCGGAGCGAGCGAGCGCTCGCGTGCCTGCGCTCTGTACGCCCGCGAGTGTGTGGGCCCGCCAAGGGCCGCGTGTGCTACTCTGTGTGGTATTTTTTGGTGTGCGTGCGTGTGTGCGTGCGTGCGTGTGCGGGTCTGGGTGTGTGTGTTGGGGGGGGGGGCACGAATAAATCGCGTGCACGTGCACGCGAACGCGTCTCTAATCCGATAAACAGAGATAGCGGGCGAGCTATTGACGTTTGATCTCCAAGCCTCGCTACAGCGAAAATCTTGGGCTTGATTCTCCAATTTCTGCTCTTCTGCGAATGATTGTTAAGAAGATACGGCCCGCAATATATATATATATATATATGACACAGCAATGCAATTGCTTTACAGCTAAGCATTGCTTTGTATTTCTTCTTCTTCTTTTTACCTCTACTTTTATAACGATCGTAACGTGTCCATCCCAGAGTCTCTTCACTGCGTGCCTGCGTGCCGATAGTTGTGTGTTTGTTCGTTTGTGTTGGTTTCACAGTGTCATTATAGGTGTACGGGCGCGAGATGCGTAAAGATGGGCGAGCGAGTCGAGTGCTCGTGCACGGATCGACGCGTCGGGGGGGTTGGAGGCGCCCCACCCCCGCCGACGGATAGACAGTCCTGCTCCTCGGAGCCCGGATTCTCGCAGAACGAAGACAACAACGAGTAGGCGCATTTTTCAAGCGGGCGCGCGATTCGGGTAGGAAACTTGGACAGCGGGTGGGTCGCTAGAGGCGGGGATCTTCGAGAAGGACAACCGGGGTGCGGCGTAGGGGGGGGGGGCGAGAGGTGCAGCGAGAGCTTAAGCGTAGGCGGTCCGGGGGTGGGCGCCCCTCTCCGAGAATAAGAAGAGGAGGGGGAGGAAGTCGAAGCTGCGGCTGATAGGAGCCGAAGTTGAAGAAGAAGACGAGGAGCGGTGGCCGGCCTCCCGGTGGTCGCACCCCCGTCGGCGGCTCCGCCGGGGCAAGCCTGGCTCGGGTCCCGTCGCCGGCGCCTCCTCAAGGGCCCGCTGCTTACTTCAGGAGCTGGTGGGCCCTCTCGTTCGCAACCTGTATCCTCGTCTCGTTCGACTCGCCCTGCAATGCAGTACACAGAGCTCCAGTATTTCGCGGCCGAGGACGAGAGAGACCCGGGGAGCGTCGGGCCGCGACCCCCGCGACCGGCACTCGAAGCGCGGCCGACTCGCGATTCCTCTCTCCCTGCCAGAGCCTCGCCCCAACTCCCGCGGCTAACATCTCCTCCAGAGCCTCCGGCCATCGGCCCTCTCATTAATTACCTCCGCGCGTAGCATCCTTACGATAGAACAAGACTCCCTTACAATTTTCAAACCTTTCGAGTATACACAAGCTTTACCAGTAATTTCGAACGGATTTATGACCGGACAACCACAAACAGTTGTTAAAATATTCGCCTTTCTCCCAGGTGCCCCGTTAAATTCTACTCTGGCTAAACAACTTTTTACAACAATCAGCCGGATTAATTTAATACTTAAAATAACAAATGTTACATTCTTTATTGTTAACTACCAAATTACTATTAAATTGTAACATACAATTTTTTACTATCTACATCAACCGCAAAGCTAACCATAAGAACTTTGTCTTTGCGCGTGCTTTCTTGTCGATTCAATACAATTTATACTACGTATTTATTCATTCCGAGAAGTAAGACTGAAATCAGGTTTCAAAATTATTTATATTTAATATCTTGTCAAGCAACGCTACTCAAACGTTTAATATTTGTAATTATTGATTATGGTTACACGTACTATACATCTACATATACATATATACATATACATGAATCTATATACATATACATGTATATATATATATATTTTTTAATGTTTTATATCCATTGACATAAGTATGCTAATTTATAAATTTATATACAAATTACAACAGCAATGGGAAGCTGTATTAAATCTGCCGTTACGAAGTACAAAAAGTCAGGCTTTAAATTCAAAACCTTAGTGGAGGTCAGCACAACAACACTAAATCATTTACAGTGATTACTTTATAAAATATTCCGTCTTTTAACGAATTACAAAGAAGACGTTGAAAGGGTGAGTTTTACACAGTAGCAGGATACACAAAAATCTTTGTTGAAAATCAAAGCTCGCAAATTACGTTAATAAAGTGATGCGTGTTCAAGTTATTGCAGGAAATTTAAAATTGCGTAAAAAAGTAGACTGCCCGTTGAGGAAAAAAAAAGAAACAAAGAGAAAGAGAGAGAGAGAGAGAGGGGGAGAAATTAATGGATAGAAGGAGAAATTAAATTTACAGTAACTTGAAGCAAAATTACGTTTCATTAAAAAGCTCAGTGCCGGAAGAAGAGAGAAAGAGAGAGAGAAAGAGAGAGATAGAGAGAGATGAAAAAATGTAAGTATTACCGGGCAGTTTGAAGGGAAGAATGTTATTTCCCACGTACTTAAATTGCTTCATCACCGTATTAACATAATTAACCGAAGCCCCCTTTTGCTCAACAAGATTCATGCGGACCTTTAATATTCTTACACATCGATCATTATATTATCTACAGTATTAAGCTACTTAATCTACATAGCTATGGTCTAATGACTAATGATCTAAGTAATAACAACAATGATTACCACAAACCTCAATTTTATTCAAATACACATAGGCGTTATTGGGCAATACGCATTCCTTAATAAGTTCTCTCGCTTCTGTTAATAAACAGGGATAGACACATCGGAATAAAAGCTCAGGGTTTTGCAGCGTTGTGCAAATTGCAAAACAACGAACCTTCGTAACCTTGGTAATGGGGACACATACAACATGAGCAAAGAACATCGAGAGCGAGAGATGCCTGACCTTGCGATTGATCCTGTCGATCTGGCGATTCTGATTCTCGAGCTCGCTGCCCATGTCGATGGCCATGTTCCTGAGATTGCCGATCATCGTGTTGACCTGGCCCATGTTCTCCTCCATCTCGTTCTCGCGCGCGTCGTTCGTGATCTTGCCGATGTAGCCGCCCTGGGGTCCGAGCCCGTTGCGCTCGTCCATCACCCGCTGGGGCTGGTTGTTGACGACCTTGCCGTCGTCGTTGCCCTTCCACGTGCCCTCGTCCTCTTTGAAGCTCGCGCCCCTAAAGCCCCGACGACCCCGTCAAAAGTCAGTCACCTGTGTGCTTCATCCCACCTCCTGCCGCCCGACCTATTTATTCTCTCTCTCTCTCTTGCATGGCTTTGTTATTTTTTTCTCTTTTCCTTTTTTTTTCTCTTTTTTTTTCTTTGGCCCTTTCGGTGGACTCTCGGGGGCGCACCGCAAAAGCCGACAAAGGACTGCCCTGACAAGAGCGAGCATTTTACGCAGCGTTTGTCTCCCTGACTTCTCCTCTCCGCAGCTTTAGCTTATTGTTTATCATCAGCGGGCAATTATCAGCGAGATATATGCTGAGCAGCTTTTGCGGCGATGTGCCTCGATGTGCACGTGTGTGTTTGTGTGTAATTGATTAAATATTATTCTTAAGCAACGGGGCGCGGAACATTTTTATTCGAATACTTTTATGTGTATCAAAAAAAAAAAAGGGGGGGGGGAGGGGAAATGCTCTCCGTAGCACGATTACTTTCGCATATTTCATCGATTCTGGCAACTTCCGAACCGTCAACAATTCCATTTATTCGGAATAATTCACAATGATTGTTCACGCCATATTCATTAATATCAAAATTCGTTAAAAACATACCTACAGTGTACATTTTTATCATTAGAGCTTGCTTACTTTTTACGGCATTGTAATCTATTACATTATGAAATTACGATAAGCTATTGCAAATACTATTGATTAATTGTCACCTATTATTAGAGAGACTTGATTGATGTGTGAAACAAGTGGATATGTTAAATGGGAAAAATGAGAATTGCGATATTTCCAAATACAATTAATAAGCATATGCATTTAAAATAATCGTCGAGGAAAAGAGAGAGAAAAATTGGAAAATATTTCAAACTTATAGTTAAATGTCATTACACAATGTCATGATAAATAATAATTATAATGATCATACTTGTTGCAGGGGAGAACACAGAGGCCACAGCACTTTTCCATCCCCGTCAAGTTCTTCTCGGCTTCACGCATGTCGGCATTGATTTGGTCCATTCCCTCCTCGATGCGATCAAGTTGTTCTGTTTATACCAGCATATGACAATGTTATATCCTCATCCTTTTCTTCTCGTAGACTTCTGTCGTGACACAAACATTCTCTCCCTCTCTCTCTCTCTCTCTCTCTCTCTCGCTTCTTCTAACACTCATTTATTCTCTCAATTTTATTCGGTCTCTTTCTCCCTCTCATACACTCTATCGTTAATCCTTTCTCACAGTCAAACATTCGTTCAATCTCTTCATGCAATACATATACGCTTGGTAACGTAACATTAATATAGTAAAGTGTATCCATCGAAACTTTAGGAACGCGAAATTCTTTTCCGTCAAAACACAAAGTATACAAAAAAAAAAAATATATATATATAGACATAACTAAATTACCGACGTTTCACACACTAGCAAATAATTTGGAATTACAAAAAGAATTTCGTGCTTTAAGATTAATGGACGATAAAGAGAACGTGTGCAAAGAATAGCCAGATGATCAGTTACGGAAAGTTGTTAGGTTTAACGTGAATGTATATAACATAAGCTACATAATCATTTCACTGCACAACGAACATCCATATCAAAGAACCAAGATACAGCCGACAGAGTCGTTAGAAAGTAGCCGAGAGTCTGGAAGCTTGCAAAGAGCCGAAGAAAAAAATACAATAAATACCGAGTATTTGGCCTCCCGTATGATTAGCTCAAAACGAGGAGTTACGGGCTATTCGACCTTCATCGAGATATACGCGGCGGCGGGTGTACCGCTAAAAAAAATCCAGCGCCGCCACTGCAGCTTCCAATAATACAAATGGAAGAGGGGGTGGGGGCCAAGCAGGGCAAAAGCCTCCCGACGACGGGAGGCCGTAAGAGTTCCTCGCCATCCGCAGTAGGCGAACCGAGTCCCGGAGCTTACGGCGGACGTCGACTACCGGTCGATAGCACTCGGAGGGATGAGCTTCGTCGGGCGGCGGCAGGCGTGCCCCGGTAGGCCGATCAAGGCCGCGGGCCCGATCTAGAGCCCCGAGGAAAGCATCCGAGGGGCATTCGTAAGCCTGGGGAACTCGCGGGAGGTCCGAGGCCCCGAGCCGAAAAAAGGAGGCTCGCGACCTTTGGTCGATCGGCGGCGCGCAAGGGCCGGGGGAGCGGGCGGATCGATTTAACAGGCTTGGAAACGAAGGCGCGACTCGCCGGGAAGGGGCGGATAATAAAGCCGGCAGGAATGCGCCTAGCTGACTAATGCGAGTGGCCGCCGCCGGCCTTATTATTGAGCCGGCAATTCGTAACTAGACTCTTAGCGGAGCGCGTTAGAATTTTATGTTATCGATTGTAGATCTGCTTTGATTGAGCTATTGATTAAAACTCCAATCCCTCCTCGCGATGCGCCTTTTAAACGAGCTGCTTTACTTTATTGAATAAATAGCCGAATAAATGGTACGTGGATTTGGGGAGCAATTATTAAAGCTTTACCTTCTCATCTCTTTGTATTCTGTTAAATTTCAAATATTGACCGCTCCTACATCTTTGCTCCTCGAATGGTACACTGTTTCCTGCCTTGGCTTCGCAAAGCTCAGTTCATATTATTTATATTACTTTTCGAAAGAAGAACGTTTGAAAGTGTTTTCCCATAAAGATCGAAACGGTAATCTCATTTCTTATTTAATCATTACAGTTAACCAAGAGGCTGAATTCTTCTTAGGAATATTATCCACTTACAAGTTTGAAAATTATTTGTTAAATTACATTTAATATCAATATCATCCGATTAAGCATTATATTAAATTAGATCTTAAATTAAATGCCGGTGAAAAGGATCGAGCACGAAAGTGCGCTTGTGTAAAATGATTATGTTATCAAAGCCAATAGAATTTGGAGACACACACTTGATCAACATTACGCATAAGATATTTAATACACAGTCGCAAAGGCTCTATTATTATTCCGATAAAAAGGATTTACAATCCATTAGTCACTATCCATATACGGCGGATCAGTGGGCGAAAAAGAAAATATAGCAAAGCAAATACTTTCCGTATAATGTCTCTGGTCTTTGCACACGAATCGGGAAGGGAAAAAATTGTACCATAACCCTAAGATAATATTAATAAATATTGTGACAATATAAAGTTACAAATAATAACAACTTGAACCGTTATTAAGAAGTGAACAGTTATTATAAGTGAGGGAATGGACTGCAGTTGCATAAGTATAAGACCGTGTGATTGCGCGGTATGCGTTAATAAACATATACATATAAATATACATATATATTTATGTACATGTATGTATATGTACATAAGGTCTGAGCGTTGGCCGTTAAGGTGTCAGTGAGCATGAATCAGTATTATTCCGTTAAATTTTTTAAATCTCTCTCCTCGTTCTCCTTCTCACTTGACAGAGCGTGGCTGAGACTTAACGAGTAGCGAGAAAAGTGGCATTTCTAATGTTTCCAGCCAATTGTTATTGAAAGCTTTCTTTTAACAAATAGTAATCATCGGAAACTCTGCGTATAGAAATTGCCGGTTTGGCGCCAGCGGATATCTTGTTTGCAATAGGTGCACTTATAAGCCTCGACGCTCCTGCCACTACCGATGTTAATCATGGCTAAGTTAATCATTTAGAACGAACAAATTAAAAAGTCCACCATCGACGAGGCTTCTAATCATATTACAGCAATAAGCTCTTAATTGAAGTCGTTATTCAAAAATGAATAATTATTATTTTTTATTAGCCAAGGATGTTGACAAATTTCACATTATGATGGCAATTATGATTGCTATGCTAAAGGATAAAAAATTTTGCACTGCGATTTAATTGTAAAAATTTCACACTTCTACGAAATATCGACGGTGACACGCAGGTGATCGATTAAAAATAACAATCACGTACGACACGCTTTCGTTGCTTTTTACGTTAACGGCGCGTTATAAGACTGTGCAGTTGTATATTGTGTCATCGATGCATTTTCATATTATTGATTTCGCGCTTTTCTCTATATTGTCATCTCTATTCAATTTTTATTACCACATATGGTGATTTTATCTGTAGTCTTGTCTAATATATAGAAATTTCTTTATGTACTGTACAACTATGCAGAAAAAAAAAAAATAATTGTCGACAACAAAAAAGAGACAAAAAGAGTTTCTCACGTGAAAAAAAATATTCTACTAAATTAGTGAAATCATTGAATTCTTTGTTTTCTTTCTTTACCTTGCGCATTAATATAAGGTTGTATTGGGTGTACGGTTAAAGTCTCAAATCAAACAATGTAAAACAATTTTCATGTAGACTCACCAGTTTTATTATTGTTAATATTAAATATTTATTCGTTAAGAGTAAAATTTTACTACTTTTTAATAATACTTAAAGTGTCGTTGCTTCTTCTTGATAAAACGTTAAGGAAAAAGTTTTCAAAAATTTAAGGCACAGCTTTATCTAATATTTAAAGGAAATCAGATTATTCGGTTCTTGGTGTGTCGACTGAATTTCAAACATAAATTCCACCGTCAGGATCAGCAGCAGTTTACGTATTGATTTTCTCAATTCCCTAATAAAATAAACCAAAATAGTACATAGAGATTATGTATAATTCATATTATTCGTAGGCCGATTGTTGTCATTGTTGGAAAAACGACCGAGCCTTAAAGTTGAATATATATATATATATATTTACTATTAACAATAAATAATTTTTGGAATCGTACTACACTGAGTTCTCGTGCCTGATGCTCAGGATAGAAGCAAAGTCGAATCGATATCCGAAAACTTGTATGCTTAAGCAGGACTTTAGCGAGTTAGAGCTGAGTATTTATTTGAAAAGCAGTGCTCAGCAAGAGATAAGAGTAAATAAGCATAAAACTCTCCGAATCGAATGCTTGTCTTTCTTCCGCGTCCAGTGCATTCGGTGCTCGAGCCTCAGCTCCGAGCCGAAAACAGTGACGTATTGCCGATCATCCAAGACATCCTTACGCTAATGCCCGCGTACTACGGTGTGTGTGTGTGTGTGTGTGATATACATCGCAGATAATAAATTAGGTAATATAGAAGTTAAAGAGGCTAGATTGATGGCTTACCGCCTTGCTCGTCCAGCATTACGAGGGTTTTCATCCCGACCTCGTGGCTCTAAACAGGTACAACCGACCAATCAGAGAGGCATTAACATCATCACCCAAGTGCAATAGCTAGGGAGGCAACTTGGGCCCAAAAGCGACACTGAAACATGGCTCTTCGCGACTGCCGGCACGTCGCCCTGCGTTTTTCTGCATCCGCGCGTCAATTGCGCGACTCGGCCCGATCTCGATGGAGCTCCGGCTCCAAGCCGTCGAAGCCGGCTCCGAGGAACCGGTGTCCGACTCCTGCCCTCCGCGCCTCAACAGGACGAGCCTCGGGATCGATGCCTCGTCCCCGGGACTCGGCGGGCGATTGCGGGGGTCGGGTGGGGAGAGCTTTATTCTTCCGAGCTTTACAAAATTTATTTCGGCTTAGCTCGAGCACTTGGTTTCGAAAAATTACCGGCTGGGAGGGGCAAGATATCAAGGAAGGCCCAAGAATTAGTTCGTAAGTCGGAGAGCCTCGCGACAGAGGACTGCAGAGCGAGAATTGGCTCGGCGCGTCGAGTGTGTTTCATTATCAGTTTGGGTTCGTCTTAGCTTTTTCTGCGCAAACTTTTGTGCCGTTGCTAAATTCACATGTAACTAGAAAGAAAACTTTAACTTTAGCTTCTTTGTTGATAATATATACTCTTGTGTTTTTTCACAGAATATTCTTACTCTCGTAAAGCCCTACGTATCTACTGTGAACATAATGAAATTCTCTATATACGTATATATTTATACATACATATATATATATATATATATATATATGTACATATATATATACACACATATATATATATATATGATCTACACTATAGCGCCATGACTTAAGTGATAAGAAATAAACTAAAATGCACGCTAATTAAATGTGTATATATATATCTATATATATATATATATATATATATAAATACATATATACATACATTAATACTACACGCAAGTTTACATAGTAAATATTGAATAATAACGATGAACGTGATTACGAGAATGTCGTTGGTAATGCTTGTGACGATGATGATGATATTAATAATCAGAACATTTATGTAATATGAAATTCAAATCGTGTAAGGTAATCGATTCAGAAGACAAGAAAGAAGGGAAAGAAACTTAGATTGAAAAAGTTTCAAGGCGGTTAGTTTAGTGTTAAGTAAAAGGTCACGGATAATTTACCTCGGTTCATCCGTACATATGTATATTAATGTTAATGGTCGTTGACGTTGACGTTAATTTTATAAAAATCCGCTTTACATCTTTAGCACTTGACTTCGACCCAAGTGTGAAAAAAATGATGTATTGCTTTTGCCGCCAACATTTTGTATGTGCTTCTTAACGTGTATTCTAATGAAGAATATTTTATGTAAGATATGCGTATATTGTAAGCTCCGATGAACTTATTATCGTGTTTGTATACTACGTGTAATAAGAAAGTTTACGCATACGAAAACGGCGTTGCCGTGCAAATGCTTATGTAAAACTCAAATGTACGGCATAAGCTACTTGAAACTTTTCATACACGAATTATATGAGCATACACATGAGTATAGTGATGTTGAAAGGTATCCTGCTCGTGTGGGTGTGTGTGGGATGCCTTGCGCGCATATGGTTGTATTCGTAAATGAAGAGTGAGCGGGGCATACGAGTTGGGAAGAGGTGGTGAGAATATTTTTTGAATAATTAAACTACCGCAATATTGTATCTGCGCGCGTCTACGGTTAGTCGATTGATTATATACATATTAGAAAAATGAAATTAAATGCTAACTACACTAATGCAAAGTGAATTAATTCCTTTAAACTTGTTTATTCAAGATTTATTAGTAGGGCTGCAGAAATTAAGCTTTTCTATGAGTTTGCGTTATAATTCTATGTTATTGATAGCAAGGCGCTTTTAAAGTGCATCGGACATGTTGGTTAAAATTTTTAGTTAAATTTCCAAAGTTTAAACAAATTATGCATCAAACAATTTAAAAACCCTATTGTTAATGAAGTAAATTAATAAGTAAGTTAATGATAATTTCACGCAAAATCGCATGAAAATATCTAGTTAGTGTTTTAGTTATCGTCGTCAGGCAATAAATATTTTTAAAAAACTAATTGATTAATTATTCTGGTATTACTTCATTATTTTGCTTACCCCCTTGATGGTCTAGCATCGTCAAAGTATTTGCTCCAATTTCCTCGCTCTATAACATTTCCGATATCGTCAAACGAAAAATGATTAAAAAATAAGTAAAAAAATTTTTGCTACAAATTTAAAAATAAAGAGAAATCTAATTCTGAGAAGGAAAATAATACCGTTTATAAAATAAATATATAAAGACTATGCTGTCGTTTGTCTCGTGTTATTCGAGAAATTTATTATCAATTTGGCCACTACTAGAACGGCACTTGAAAATCGAAAGTTAAAAAATCATAAGATAATTGTAATAAATAAAATCATAAGTATAAGTATACAGAAAAAAAAGTATAAATAATAATAAGATGCGCACTGTAAGCATATCAAAGGAAAATTTTAATAAAATTATTCATACATTTGGAAAAGTATTTAAAAACTTACTTATTACTTTACTACAATTTGTAAATTTTTGTAATAGCACTTAAAGGAACAAGAGCGGTAACAGTTGAAAATAAATTTAAGTAAAAACTTCAGTTTTCGAGTACAGTTCTGTACAACAATTATGAGAGAAATTTGTACATCCGTTAAAATGACTGGTAAAGTTTTAAAAGATATTAAATTTTGATCTGAAAAAATAAATTAAATAATGGCTTAATTTATCATGCTTTCATAACAGTGGTAAATAATAGTAAAAGTGCTTTTCCATAATAAAAAAAAAACTTATTCTAAATAAATAAATTTAGGCGGAAAATTATTGAACCAAAATATCAAAAATAATGACGCTTTCACGATAAAAATCTTCCGAATCATGTATTTTCTGTTATCGATATTATTCTGAACTTTTGTATCGCATTTCAAAGGTAACATGAGAGTTAACAAGATTACTCGCCATTTCCTCTACAAATTACTACATAGCATTGAAGGCATAGATCTTCTGCCCATCGGAACTTAAGACGTTTGATCAGCCTGTGCTATCAGATGTAATTGTATCACCCAACTTCTCTCTCTCTCTTCCGCCATATTTCTTTATCGGCCTTACTGCCTTCGTTTCTCTCCCATTCTTACCCTCAATGTGACTCCCCATCAGTTTTTCATGTTCGAGATATGTCCACGAAATCTTTAACAAGTTTGGCAGACTTTTTTTCATTCGGTATAAGTAAAAATCGGAATAAATGTACGTTATATAATTCAAATTCACATTTCAAGGATTTAAGAGAAAAAAGTATTTTTTTTTTCTGTACATATATTATTGTACATATGGTTCCTTATGATTTTTATGTATTTACAATTTACATCAAAGTTAATATTATCTTTATTTTAATATAATTAAATATATTATTAACTAAGGTTAGTTATAATGTTGATACTTTATTTTATCCAATTAATTATTTACTGTAAATTTTAAATTTTCCGAGCGTAAAAGTAATATCCGTTTTAGACTAATAAAAAATATAATTGCTTCACTGAAAGTTAAAAATGGGGAAAAAAATTTATAAAATTTATAAAAGTTTAATAAAAGCATTTACTTATTATGTTCAAGGGGCACGAAGAATACTTGAGAACTACCTAACATAATCATTGACAGTGATAATAACTAGTCATAGAAGAATTGATAAATTAATGTTGGCAATTAACTTAAAATACTATAAGTATTGATAAATACGGGAAATAAAAAAGAAAGATTATAATGTATAGAACGTTTTGTTGTTATAATTATTCGGGAATAATATTTGGTTATGATATGATGTTGTACCTTGTGTAAATAGAAAAATCTAGTTTCCATGATAAATAAACACAAATACAGAAAAAATAATCAGGCTGCGAAAAGAAAGAATTGTTAAAAATAAGTATATGATTAATCATCTGAGTAGCAATGTTTTGAATATGTCTGATTGAGTATGTAACGTATGTGGGTTCGATTAATAACGGACAGACAGCTACTGCTAAAACAAATATACGCTACAAATACGATATCATACGAATTTACAGTATATAGAGTACAAGTTATGTACGTAGACTGAAAGCGACACAACTATAAGCTTGTGGTGAGGCTACGTAAGTATGTACAAAGTATGCCTTATAATAATACGTTTGACTAAAAACAACTACCTTAAATTAAATAATAATTTACTTATGGGATCATTCTTAGCATTTAATAGTTCATTCGTTATTGAGCTATCGAATAATTAGGAAAATTGTCATTAATTTGCCATTAAACGTGTATAAAAGTGTATGACCATTAGAAGCTAATACGATTATTAATCAAGGGCTCAAATTACATTTATTGCATTTTACATTAATTTTTTCCTATCCACATCTGATGTTAAACAATGATATTCCCGATAAGTTTTCAATTTTAAGGTCTAAGTCGTTATTCAAATATTTGCAAGCCATACATAGTACACATTCGTCCCAATAAATACAATTATTTCAAGATAAAATCGAAAGGACAATTTTCCAATACGAATGATGCTCCAATGTAATATTGTAGAAGAATATAATGTGCGACAGTATAAGTAATATGCATACCTACGTTGTTAAACATTAAAAGTACTTATTGTCTATATCTAATAATATAAAAGATAGTGGTTCACCTGTATTTCACGACAGAAGAGGAAAACTTTGTGCCATACGTATGCAATTGCACGTTTTTCAAGTGGTTTTGTAATATTTTAATTTTATAAATATCTCGATCGAGAAATTACCGAGACTTCCAGGGCTCTCGGCATCATTATTTTGTTGCCTTTCCGTCCCTCCCATTGCCTCGTTTTACCCAGCGTAGATGCAGATACGAGAAATCAGATCAATAAAATATGAATGCATCGAGTAATTGGAAATAGAAGGTAGAGAGATACGGGTAAAAAAAATTTTCAATGAGCGTAGTAAAAAAAATTAGAAAATAAAATTGAAGAATAGTAGCTCTTCGTCGCCGGTGGCAGTACGTCGTAGTGCGGTAGTTAAACAAATTAAACGGGCTCTGAAGTAAAAAAGTAGTGCTGCACGTATGTAAATAAGGATTGATTTTCGGAAAATTTATCGCTTCTGTCGGAAGAATTATTGTCCCATTTCCTTTTTGCTCAACTGCCGACAATGTATCCTTAGCATTGTTTTGGCTTACTTCGCTTTACGTATCTATAAACATCGTCATACGTATACACAAACTCAGCAAGGAATCTACTCAACGAACAAAACGACCCGACCTTTTCCTAAGCTTGTGGACAAAAATATTATGAAAAAAAGCTGTCCCAGATTGCGTTAGGGAGATCCTCTCCGTAAAAGCGATGGCTTTTCATTGTTCAACTTTTAGCTCAGTCGAGTCATTAAGGACTTGTTTATCGATCGCTCGATCTTCCATGTGTGCTCGTGTGTGTAAGATTTTCGGATGTAAAGTACTCGCTATTATTAAACATTCGCTTGTATTTAACAAATGAATGTAGGGAAACGACGCTAACCAACACCTTATCAACCAACCGAACCGCAGAATTGCGGTTGTTACGTGCAGATGCCTATGGGTGGGTGAATAAAACTCATATACAAATATAAAAACTCCAAAATAGGTGCTAGCCTTATTCTTTTACCTGTTCATCTTAAAACTTGCTCAAACTTTTTTTTGTGCAACGCATGCATTTCAACAAACGGAGCCGAGAGCTTCGGGACGAACATAATTATCTATACCGAAGTGTTATAAATTGTAAAATCACTTTTTACCAAGAAACAAAGCAAGCAATGAAATTCACTTTAATTTATATTTTACATTAAATCAAAGCCCCCGTTGCTTAACCAACAACCGCTTTGCCTTTTTCATTGATTTAAACGAATGAGCAGCATCGATCGAACCTTTCCTAATAAATAAGCAACAGATTCTGGCAAGGGATTTCCAATAAAAAGTTCGTCCCGCTTCTCTCTCGGAGGAATCGCTATATTGGCCAAAAATAATTTCAAACCAAACGTAAAGGATTGAAAGAAAAAAATAAATAAACAAACAAAATCAATGGCTCATTGAGGTGCGCAGTGAGAAAACAAAAGGGAAAAGCGTCAAAACAAAGGTAAACAATAATCGAGACGCAGGGATAAAACGTTCGATAAATAGTACAGCCTTAGGGCTTGGATCGTCGTGAATATTGCGTTAGTAAAAAGAAGCATTTCTGTAGGGATAAAAAATAAATAACGTTCTGGAGGACACGACATCGCATTATCCAAAAGAATAATTTGAGAATAATAGAGACATTTACAGAGATTGACTGATATTGACTGATTGATTTAGAGCGAATTGAAACTCACCTCCCTGGTCGTCGAGTGCGACCAGAGTGCGGATGCCGGCCTCCTTGCTCTAGAGACACACAGAGGCAGCAGCACAATACACACAAAAAAAACCACCACCAGTGTTAGAGGGAGTATAAGTATACGTATATTAAGTATATTAGTTATATTAGTAAGTATATTGGTATTTGGTAAGTTTATTTTATGTTTATTTAGGTTTCTCGTTGGGCGTTATTATTTCGACGAGAGTATGAAATTTTTTATTCATTGGCAACAATATCTGAAAAATACACATGTACGCGTAAGTCCTTGGCTATGAGATTTTCCTTCTTCCCTAAGAACGGCTGGATTCGTTATTTTTTACGTTTTGATTATGCCTGCATATATGAATTACGTATACATGTATATTCGTGTATATATTGTCCGTGCCAGCTGTTAAAAGAAAGATCATTAAATTAGTCGGTAATTAGAGGGAGTAAGAATACTTATCAATACTGTTATATTTATCGATAAATACAATTAATGGTTGTTAAAGTCCATTGCGTGTGGGAAGAATGTCGTAAAAAAACTTCATACATAGAGATTCAAAAATATAAGTAACATTAAATTTACATAGAGGGTGAAAGATGCACAGAGCAAATTTAGTGACGCGACTGCGTGCTCTCAAAAGGATAATCCTGTCGTTGCTGTCGTTATCTTTGTGATTGTTGTGCTTGTTGGTTTTTCTCTGTTCTTGTAACTGTACCGTTGTTGTACATTGTCGTTGTGGTCGCGATCTCGTGTTATCCAATCTCTCGAAACGTCTCTGACCTTTTGCCACATTGCCCGGGACTGCTCGCGATATCTTTTTTACTTAGCCACTCGTCTCTCTCTCTCTCTCTCTCTCTCTCTCTCTCACACACTCGCTAATTGTCATCCCCGTGAATCCTGAAGGTGCGACTGTTCGGCACGAGTGTTCCCAGCGAGCGAATAATGCTGCCCCGGATCCTTTAGCCCCATTAGTTCCGAGTGCCTACTCGATTAGATTACCATAAGATTTTAATGCCCCGACAGCGGATATCGTGTTCCGCGGGATCGAGCACGAGCTCGTGCGCCCTGTAAGCTACTTTTACAAAATGCTGCATTCGTGCTCGATGTCATTTTATACTCTCCTCTCGAGCTCGACGCCTCTAGCCTCAGTCCTCAACAGCCAAGCGCTGGACTTCCCTCCTCGCTCCACGTTTCTCGATGCCCCCTTTGCAAGTCAGCCCCGGACTGTGCATTTTTCATTCCCCTCCGGTCGCCCTTGCCGCGCGAGGGCTTAAGCCAAAGAAAATGAATGGATGGAAAATGAGTGCACAGCGACACTCGATCGTGTTACGTACGTATACAAAAGGGGTGCGTGTTTAAATGTTAATTTTACTATGGCGAATACATGAGGACGCATCTAACTTATGCCCGATACCTGGCAGGTGAGCTGCTCGATGGTGATAAATGTACGGGAAACCTTTTCTTGCTCTTTCCGAGAGGATGGGCGCAAGTGAACGAAAGTGAATCGAGTGCCGTTTATGGGATGCTTCCTTGTGATTCCTAGGTCGAGTCGTTTAATTCGAACTGGCCGTGCAAGGGAATAGATGTGAAGAAGCGGAATTAAATGAAGAGTAGCAGCTAAGAAATGGGTAGATATTTAGCTGGTAAAGGAGGTTAAACTGCGCTGACTCTAAATATGAAATTCAGAACAACAAGGGTCTGCGGCTACATTAATTTGAGCAAAGTCAACCGATATAATTCTCGACATACGGATAAACATGCGCATCGTTTGTTATTTTTGATTTTTTTTGGCATTAATGTTCTTACAATTTTGTCAGAGAATGAAAAGGCCTTTTTCGAATGTAATTATATTTTAATATTATCATTGAATACTTAACTACGCGTGCAACGCAAAACTTTACAATTAATTCGTTAATTATTTAAAACGTAAGATCAGTAGATTACTATTAGAAATTTTGTAAAATAAAATTTAATAAGAATTGACTTACGAATACGTTTAGTGTATAAGATTGGTGAAGGATAATTACAGGCATCCAGTTTTTCAATAAGTTATTTGAAGGTAACGAATGATAATTATGATTTCATCTAGAGTCATAATGAGCTTAATAAGGATAGTTAGAATAAGATAGCAATTTGGAGAAAATTAAAATTAAAAATAGAGGTAGAATGAAACAATTACCTTAATTCTGCACCAACAAGCTCAATACAAAAAAGGTGAAACGAGAGTTTAGGGAAAAGTGATTGCCCTTCCCCGACATGCAGCTAACGCAATCGTGTGATCATATTTTCACAATATGCATTTACGCCATTGGCATTAAATATAATTAATATTCAGATGTTGCAAAAATAATGAACAGATGAAAAAGAATTAAATAGCAGATATAGATATTAGTTAATTGTACCACCAATTAAAAGCCTGAATCATTTCTGATATGTTGAAATCAACATCTTTTATTTCGAAAAAAAAACGGACATGACGATTATTATAAAATACATATGGAAATAAAAATACTGCCTAAAATTGCTTATTAGACAAAATTTCAAATGAATATAATTAAAAAAATTGATAATTTAATTTTGAAACTAATAAATGTCATTTTCAATTACTTTAGCACAATGATAATTTTTATAACGTCCTTTAAATAATCCCTTTTATACGTTTAAGAGGTGAAATTTTTTTTAAATATAATTAGCATATTTACTTGGCGTACGTTGAATGTAAATTAAATTATACTTTAATATTTTATATTTGTTATTAATTTTTTAAATAATCTGCATATTTTTTATTTTGAACGGATACTTATTTTACTAAGTGAATAAGTGGTAAATAATGATATAATTGTAAGGTAATAATATAAAAAAGCAGGTGGATGGTTTTATTAATTCCTCTCATACATAAATATTGGGAGACAACATTTCAAACCATTTTTCAACATTTCAAAGAGAATGGCACACTTTTTAAACCGTGTGACATGCGAATAATTCATTTCCATGATTGCACAATCAGTAATATACGTAATATTATAGCTCACAATTCATAATTTCGCCGTCATGTAATATATTCACGAATAGGCAAAAAATTGTTTTATAAATTGAGACACGCAATGAGTAACCGATTATTCGCACTTTATTGACAGTTTGAAAAGGGGTAAAAAAAGGATAAAAAAAAATTAAAACGAAATGAAATCGATAATACAGAGGGAAAAGGCTTTGGCATCTAAGGCGATATTTAGTAAGGAAATCGTCGGTCTTAGCACGTGCCTAACGCATAAAGAACGATGACAGTTTCGATGAAATGAGCATTAACTATGAAAAAGAGAAACTTTGTTAAAGTAATACAAAAAAAAAAACTTCTCCCTTGATCAATACCATGAAAAGGATAATGATGGTACACTCTTATCATTCCATTGTATATTTTTGTGATAGTGCAAAGCTCGCTCAAAGCATCTTCGTATCCACCTGGGCCCCACTCCATTGTCGACATTATTTTCCCACCCTCGAACTCACGATCAAGTGCCCTCACTTGTCAATCGCTCTTCTTTATCCTCCACTTCGTCATTACTTTTTCCCTTCTTTTTGCCCATTCTCCTATACTTTGGTTCATTCTATTGGTGATTTTTATAAATAGCTTTTAGTACCTACATACGTACGTACACGCATACACGCATACAGCCATTCGTACATACACATTCATACATACAGGCTTACATACTTACATACACACGTACTTACTTCAAAACAAAATTTACAACACACGTGTTCACGTATATACATATTTATACGCGGATATATATATATATATATATATATATATATGCGTCTGAGTGTGCGCACGTGTATTTTTGTGTGTGTATGCATGTATGTACGCATGTATGTGTGTATGTATGTGACACATAACAGCGCGACGGTTCAGCCACTAACATCTCAATGACAGCAACAGCAACGTCAGCGTCACAAAATAAAAATGTGTATTACATAGAGTTGTTGTGTACTCTCACAAGTATAGTATAAGTGAGGAATAGTTTAAGTAGCAATTGTAAAAGTGGCAATAGTCATAAGAGTTTAGTAATAGTGTCAGTAGTGGCAGTAGTAATGGCGGTAGTGGTTGTAGTTGTTGTGGCAACATCAGCGACAACAGCAGCAGCAGCAGCAACAGCAACAGTAGTAATTTTAGTAATGGTGGCAGTAGTATTTATAGTAGTAATAGTATTAATTGGTAGTAGTAGTAGTAGTCTAATTTACGTGGTGTTTTCATGTGACAGATATATAGTTTAAGACTACATGGGTGTTTCCGTAGTGTAGCACATTTCGGTATTACAACTAGACAAAATAAATATAATATAAATACAGTAACATCAGCAATTATTATATTGATAAGATTAATATCAGCCCAGCAATCTAAGACGCCATTTAGATATGTATTGCCGTGCGTGCCCGCGTTTAGTATATACGCATGTTTACTTTATTATAAAACAGAATTTCCTGCATATTCATGTACTCAATGTACATGTATATACATTATACTTTATCAAAACTTGAAATAATGTATCAAGCACTTACAGTCTTGATGGATATGGGTAATTAAACTTCCATTGATTATAATGGGACTGCGATGGATAAGAGGATAAATACTGCTTTGTCTGCTATTTAATGGGATTTTTTAATAGGTCTGGAGTTACGGGGTAGTTGCGATAGTTTCTATATTTGTGAAACAATATGTGGCAAATGTTTGATAACGCGCACAATCATATTAATATCGTTTGATAGTTACAAGCATATAAAGAATATTTCAATTGATCGAAAGGATCTGTAAAGTCATAAAATAAATGTCTCGATTATTAATATATATCTATATATACATACATACATATATATATAATTATTTACCGGTCACAAATAAAAATCATATGCTTGGATGTAACGATTGAAATTTTTTTTATACGTTAATTAAAAGTTGTCGATGCTCAAAACAAGTCTAGAAATCTACGTTTCGTGAAACAACTCGATTATGCATATCAACCAAAACTAAATCTTAATTTAATCACGATTTCATCATTATACTAGTTAAATTTCTAGACTCTGCGTCGTAAAAAAATTTTTATACGTACCCCCCAGCCTACACATTAGATTGTACATCATTAAAAATGTGAATGGCTTCGCATTTTTAAAAAGTGACCCAAATATAAAGAGCACTTTCGATTTGAAAAAACAAAATCAATTCATATCAATGACAATTTAAAATGAAAAACAACTAATTGTCGTTTTGAAAAAGTCCTCGTAATTAATTCTGACTCTGCCAGCAACAGATGTAGCGCACCGTTGCGAGAATTCAAGACGTTAATTATGTACGCGACCGTTAATTAGCTTCCGAAGCACATGCAATTCTACAATACGATCGACATATTTATTTCTCCTCGTAATTTTGCACTGTAAAAAAAACCTGTGCGTATCACAGCCGTATTGTAGCGGGCGAACGACAGCAGCGTCGAAAATTGTATTATATTTCACTCCACACGACAAACAACAGCAGACGATATTTTTTCATTCTTTATTTCCGATTCGCTTCTTCGAATTTCACCTGACCCATTTTTGCCATTTCCTTTTTTCACAGGACAATATTTTTTTCTCTTAGATTTTATACTTCCCTCCACTCTTAAGCCGTATATACCATTGATCAATTAACAATGCCAAAGTTGTACTAAGTTTTAATGCTTAAAAAAATAAATGCACGTGACTTATAGCAAGATATAATTAGATTTTCCGAATCGTAAAAGTATTTCGAACTTAAATTTTTGAGAACTTTTCAGCTTATATATAGTGGAAACTGCTTGATGATTACTTTTTAATTCCTTATTAGGTATGGTGTCAAATAATATTAGTTACAGAAAAATGCATGCAATTTTCACACGTGCGTTGATATATATATAGATTATGTCACGGCAAACAAATAAAAATTTCCTTGTGTCGAAGGCATTATATGGTAGAATGCATACAGTTCGTGCGTATTATTTTAACTATAAATTTGTTTACTTCATTGCATTTTTGTTTATATTACTACTCAGAAGTGAACACAGATACGTTAAATCGTGAGAATGCCTACAAATAGACAAGATGCTACGAGCTTTCAGTAATGATTAAATGCGTTAAATTTGAAATTAGCTTTGAAAATTCGAGACCGGAACTCGGAGAACTCATTTCACTGATATATTTTCCATTAGTTTTATTCTATATTCTGCTAACGAAAATTACGAATGACAACATCCAAAAAGGCACTGACTATCCAATCAAACATACCCAATGATCGGATAAATATTTAATTATAACGATATACTTGGCTATCGCGTTCCTACCACACTCGATAAGAAAATTGACGATGGCAATGACGCTCAAACCTCGGAATCGGGATGAGGCTAGTTTTTCTTACGAAGGAATCTTCAATGAAATTACGATTTTTCCAACAATAATGGACTGCTATTAAAAAGAAAATTGATAGCTGCTCAAGGCGTTCTCTCGTAATAAGCCGATAAGGTTGAAAAGTATTAAGTAGGAAGCGCATCAGGTGATAAGGAGAGCAAACGAGAAACGCCATCCGGACGATTCGCCGAGCTGCAACTCGCGCAGCTTACGCATAACCTCAAATTACCGGCACGTGTGCGAATAATGGAATGGCAATATTGTAAACTTAATACGTTTCGCCAATGGATGGCAGCACAATGACGGAATAACAAATGCATAATGTGCAAGCACTTCGCGAGCAGCACGTGATTTTATCTGGGTTAACGGGTCGGCAATACCAATGCATCAATTTGCACCTGACTGCGATTCCCTATTCAGTTGCGCACACGTTGTCCGGAGTGTAATTATAACCACGACTAGGGAATTAAATCCACGAGCATTGGAGATGCTCTCGTGAAAAAGGCACACCGGCCTTGTGGATTTCGAAAATGAAGGAGCCAAGTGCGCTTTTAAGCAGAATCCCTGTCTACCTAACGCAGTGCACTTCTCTTGGTGACTACACAATTGGCGCACCTTCGTCGAATAGCAAAGTGTCCAAGCATTTAAGCTCAAAAATGAAACTGCTTTTTCGACGTGGCCTGCAAGTCGGAGCTCCAATAATGCACAAAATGGATAAATATGTGGTGCTCTCCTGGACGAGACCCGATTGCTTAATGCAATCTCGGGCTCAACTTTTAAAAGATTTCTGCAGAATCGATTCTTATTGTGCGAACTTGCATTACCTTCCGATCCCTGGCCTTCAGGGTGAGACGGATAATTCAAATAATCTTAATCCTAAATTTACAATTATTTTTCTTTTGTACATTTTAATAAGCATCGCTACGAAAACGAGTCCCTTCGTTTCACCTATCCACAGCATCCACTTTAAATGTTATTGACCACAGGACAGAATGTAATGAATAATTTACAATCTTAACGATCCGTTCGGCAATTTATTAGGCGGATAACAAAAAAGCTCTCAATGAAATTTGCACATGCTGAGAATAATCATTCCGTTTTATTTTTCATCTGAATCAGAAGCACCAAAATGAAAGGGATTCAACTTGAAATAAAATGTTTCCGTGAACGGCGACAGAGGTGGAAGTGAAAAAAAAATTGGACGCACGCGCTGAATCTTGGAATACGATGTGTACCACGTCTCTGGGGATCGACGAAAGTATCGTTGACATCTTAGTCAATGTATTCGAGAATTACCGGATATATATATATATATATCTTTCCCTTATACTCGTAAAAGCCAAGTGTTGGCCCGGAATCACTGAGAAAAGAATTTTACCCCTCTACGTACAGAATTCAAGGCGACCTCGCTGAAATAGACTAACCATACTCTCGCTTCAGGCTGATCGTTTATTTTTTGTTATGGCTCTTACCTTGTCGCAAAGAGCTCGAACATAAAATGAAGATATCAGTGATGCGACACTTGAGAAGGAATTTTCAAAAATAAAAATATTTTTTTTCTATTTTTAATGAGTCAGGGGAAAAATATCAAAGGTATATGTCTGTTTTATTTCTGCCTTATACGTAATAATTTAAACAGGCTTCACGATTTAAAATAAAAATTATGATCGATAATTAACTACGAAAGCACGTAAACTCTTAAAAGTCTACCGGCAGACTATATCCGACTTGTTCTACTTATGATGAAACTACCACAAGCAGAATTATTATTGTCGTAAATGCTTTCGATAAGTATTTGTCCATGATAATTATGAATTTATTATCAAATCGACGATTGATAATCATCGAAAATCATATATACCGATAAGACTTTGTTTTTATAAATCAAATGGAAGTAATTTTCAAAGTTGATCCGAATGATATATAAATATTTAGTTAGTTCATTTATAAAAACTTATTTTATATTATTGGTATATTAGCAGTACTATAAAGTCATTAAGTAAGTCATACTTAATCATTGGGAAAAAAAAAACAATCGATTATGAAATTTATGCAAGGATCCAATAATACGAAATTAAAATTAAAACTTTCTTAACAATGCTAATATGAAAATATACTACGAATAATTGGAAAATATCACCGTCCTCGTAAAAACAAAAGAATAATTAATTTTAAAGTAATTAAAGTGTTCTACATCTAATGGATCGTTTAAAAAGACGTGTGGCACATACGCCTTGTTCTTCATTCTTGGAAAATGTCCTGCTAAGTATTACTATATTTAGGAGTCCATATATAGTCTCAAAATACGATGAATGAGTTTTATGCTTTCATTTAAAAATTGATACCGACTACAACAACGCATTTATACGCTAACAGGCCGCTAAATTATTATAGGACATAATAAACGAAATGAATTAAAATCGTGGACTAAATTATAAAATATAGCTAGGCACAGTTCATCTGGCGAATGTGACAAAGCACCCGTTAAATAAAATATTTATATTTTATATTAAAGTCTTATCCGCGTATGGAATCTGAGCTAAGCGCAATGCTCCTTTGCTACCTGTACGTAAATGTACGTCATGCGAGATCTGACGTAAAGTCAGGCTCGAATACCAGACGGCTAGAGAATGATAAAGAAAAAGGGGACACTTTTATGTACTCTTTTGCACGATGTCGAGTGCTGGTTTGTGTGTGTGTGTGTGTGCGCGCCAGCAGCTGATTGACTTTTCCGAGGCTGCGCCCATGCCCGCTCTTTTTTTCTTTTACATTTTTTTTCTTTTTTTTTTTTTCTTGTTTCTTTTTTAAATGCGCTATGTACGGCTCAGTCGTATGTTAAAATCAAAGAAAATACACGGCCTCGCAATTTCATGCTTGGGGAGACAATCTAATGAAGAATTAGTAATTTCGGTACGTCAAGTAGTTGAAAGAAGAAGAAAATAAAAGTAGCATGAAAAGATAAAGGACTAAAGGTAGTGTCATTTTATATAGAAAATATGGAACGTCTTGCTACTGTTACGTTAACTTTTGAATGGTCTAGAAAAGAATATGTTCCAGATTGACGGTATCGCCGACAGCAAAGGATCCATTTACTGTTTGCTCAAAAAATGAATACTTGAGCTCCTTTATCGTGGTATTTTTATTCTCAATTTGAAACACGTGGCGATTTTAAACTTTCTCAAAATATACTAACCCTTTTATTAACATTATTTAATAAAATAACTTAAACATAGGTAGTTCATCATTTAAACTATTTCGTAAAAAGAATTCACTTTTTATATATCCACTTTAATTTTAAAAAACATTGCGACAGAATTTATCAATATTTTTAATATCGATATACTGTTAAACATTTCAATCGGAGTGCAATTTTTAATTTCATTAATTTAATGGTAAATATAAAGAAAATTCATTCCAGAATAAATATGCATATTGTATGTAAGTTGAATTGAGATGTATGTTATAGTTAGATTATGGCTTTAAAATAATTTATAAAATCAATACTTCTAATGTTAATACAAACGATATTACTCGTTGGAAAATATTTAATTCTAAACAAAAATTTTTTTTTCAAAACACATATTTATCATATAATTTATTTTGCATGCTATTATAGACCTTCAGAAGTGATTAAATATAAAAATTAATTACATTCGATACGTACACATATGTACTGAGCAAAAACGTGGAAATGTAGGATAATTGGCTGACAGATATATACAGGAAAACAGACCGGATATTCGAAATATAATAAATAAGGAACATCCGCAGACGTTAACACTACTGAGTAAGTTTATAAAATTGTCGCATCATACAATGACATTTATAGTAGAGATAGATAGAGAGCAGATCAATTTAGTTTTATAATATTGCAAACACATTAAGGGCTCAATTGAAAAGTAAGAGTAGTGCACTTTATTAATTTTGTCCTCAAACGAATTATATGTATATGTGCTCACTTTGTTGATGTATATAAGTATTCGTTATTATCTGCAAACCACAGTTTTACTCTCTCTCTCTCTCTCTCTCTCTCTCGCTCTGTCCACTTAAAATTTTCATGATTACTCTCAATCAATAGAGTGAGAGGCATTGCAGAATAAAGATAGAAAAAGATAGAACTTTGATAAATGCAGAAATGACGAAAAAATTTTCATACATCATCACGATTCGAGTATATAGTCAGTAATTCATTTATTTATGCAAAATAGTACATATGTATGTAGTCAGGCGATATATTTGTAAATGATTATTGTTTTTGGCATAAAATCATTCTTCACTTGTCCATATTTTTATTGTTATAAAATTCGATGGAAAGTTGACTGGCTGGAAAATTTTATTGAAAAATTGATCGGCACCGTTAGAAATAGAGCTCAAAAGTTTTTAATATACGTTTTCGTTAATATCCCTTCTAATAATAAAATAGATATATTTTACTTTCATTCTTTATATTGAATTCAATAAAGTTTTTTTAAATGTGAAGCAGGTTATTTGAATTTTTGCCTTTATAAAAATAACTTTGGCTAAAATTGCTACATTTATAAAGAAAGATATTGTACCCGATTTTTCAGAATACCTATTGAAACTTTTATTTTTATTGTAAAAATACGCCCGCAAAATAAACATAATATATACATATATGTATAGAATTTAATACAAAATTGTAAATTATTAAGAGATTAAATAAAAGCTTTCAAATATTATTTTAATTTTTATCGAAGTATTTTCTTCTTTGATCAATTGAGCACATTTAATCTATTTTGTTAATCGTATAAGATAAACATTTTTTTACGTTATTAATATTACAACCAGTTCATAATAGTTAATTTAAATATTGTCTTTCGATTAATTTTTATTTAATCTAACAGTGAATTGCTACAATACTCAATTATATTAAACTGTTTGTGACTAAATAGCGATTTAAAATATCTTTGACTAAATAAGTATCTAATTAATTATAAAATTATAATTAATCAAAAAATAAAACGGCTTATATGTAGCGATACGATAATAATCGTTTGCGTAAATAACAGAAAAGTGTAAGCAAAAGAAATAAAATTTATTACGTATAATGTATAATTACTTTTAAAAATGTGAGCAATATTCGATAAACATCCCCGATAAGCAGTATTTGATAAGCATAGATTCCAATTAATTCTGCTAAAACTAAGTAAAGCTTAGATGTATCGGAAAACTGATAAGATCGAAGACTGATTGTTCATATTTTACATCCTGGGTAAAAAAAAATCCTATTTTAATATCAATAGTTGTGAAGCTCCTGAATAAGTTTTGCGAGAATTCTAATTATGCACTTCAATTAATTATTTTAGCAAGATATGAAATAATTTTTTTACACAGTTGTTACACAGCTATGAAATTTGTTGATTATACAATCGTTATTTAACTATTAAAAAAATGTACTTTATCTCTGATTTTGAATCGTTATTTTTTTATTAAGACTTATAAAATGTATATGTTTGCTGCAGCATGAAAAGTCAAGGTGAATGAAAATAGGTCACTTGGAAATAATTATAAAAAAATTTATTTAAATTAAAAAAGAATGCTATTTCACACACGTACAAAAACTTGTCTTTTCTTTTAATTTATGAAAATTTTTTGCACACAGTATAAAGAATTAAAATATCGTAAAGCATGAAAAATCTTTATTTTCAATGCGTATGGGTTATCGATTCCAAGCTTGTATAATCATAACAGGCTCATTATTTTTAGGACACATGAAGCAACAACATACGCATTACACAACATTTTAATTTATTATTAACAATAGTTCTCAAGGTATTTGGTATTTAGTATTGATGGCAAACGTTGGAGTTTAATTTTTTTCAAAAATTTTGTTACTTAGAGAGGAATAGTGAAAATTACAATTTGATTGGCACAAAAAACAATGGAATGTTCAAAGTGGTTAGTAACATTAATAACGGCCCATATCCAATGTCCAGGCAGTAAGTATTAATTGTACCGCGGAAAAGAATCGAAAAAAAAAGGAAAAAAGAATCGAAAAAGAAAAAAAAGAAAGAAAAAAAGTAATCGCGCTACCAAAGTATTTTTATCGATGCCTTAAAACTCCGAGCCTATTAGAAAGAACATCACGACCAATGGGTCGACGAGCAAATTGAAAAATAATTATGGATATCGACGGGAAAAGCATTGCCGAACAATGCGGAGCCGTCGCTCGTGATCCCGTATTTTCTTTTCCAAGAATTCTCAAGCCAGGCAATTTCACGTCGTCCAAGTGACAATCGAAAAGACCGATCAAGATTGGTGTGCGCACGGCAGCGATATCAAGGATCGCTTGGCTCCCATCGCGAGCCTGCCCGTATCACTACAATCGTTACAACAATAAGAATGGCAGTGACAATAATGATGATAATAATAATAACAGTAGTAGTAATAGTAGTAATAGTAGTAATAGTAGTAGTGGCAGTAGTGGCAGTAGTAGTAGCAGTAGTAGTAGTAGTAGTAGTAGTAGTAGTATCCAATGTGCACATGCTCCTCTCTCAGGGGGAGCGTTAACTCGCGGCGTCGTCACTCGCGCACACGCGCGCACCAATGCGTGAGCGTGCGCGGGCTCGTGCGACTGTGGGCGTGTGTGGCTGCGCGAGGATACATAGAGACGGTGGCGGACTGTGCATCGGCACGCGCGACCTTGACAATCGATAATCCAACCCCGACAATGCCCAGGCCTTGCTCAATGGACCCGACCTTGAAACGACGCTTCTCCTTTCTATCTGTCTGCTGTGTGCCACCCTCCCCCATCCGCTCTCGCGCCCTCTCTCTCTCTCTCTCTCGCCTTCATTTTTCCTTCCTTCCTTCCTTCCTTTCTTTCTTGCGACCCCTCGGTCTTCCTCCTCGACGAGCCGGAGCCCTAGAGCTCAGTACTGCGGCTCTCTCTCTCTCTCTCTCTCTCGCTCGCTCCCTTGCTCCCTCCACCTAGCTATCCTCCACCCTCTTTCGCCCTCGCGCACACGCACGCGCGCGTCGGACTCCTCGTCCGCCTCGGACCAGACATCCCCTCCCCTCCTCCCTCGACGCCCACCCGCTCCGCTGCATCCGCGTGCCGTCGCATTTACCTCCACCGTCTCCGCGTCCTCCCGATCGCATAGAGAGCCTTTTCTTTTTCAGCACGCGTAAAAAAGCGGGCTGCTTTATTAAATCGGTAGCGCGAGCTTCCCTCGGTCGCCCTCGACGACCGGCAATAGCTTTAGCCTGCGCTCCCCTTTTAAAGCGAGCTCCGCTTCCCTTCTCGGGCTTCTTATTCGTCATTTTGTCATGCCGAGAGCGCCGCGTCCTTCCAATCGCTCGGACTGCTTTGCACGAAAGGGAAGAGAAGACAGGACGCAACGACCGACGAAGAGAAGCGGCGCCAAGTGCTCGCGGAAATTGAGCGCCAATCTATTTCTTTAGGCGGCGAGTAACGAGGGGTAGCTTTTCTCGTCTCGCCGCTTCCCCGCCTTTCATCGAAATGGAAAAAGGTCAGTTTCCGCGAGCGATCCCTTCCGAATGTAGGCTAGGCTACCCTATCAAAGACGCTTCGTAACTCTATAGGTGTATGAGTAAAGTCTCTCCATAGCAAGAGCGTACGAAAGTGGATTGGCTTACCTCCTCGCATAGCGCCAGCATACGCCTCGTACTTTCCAGCGACTGTAACACATTAATAATCATTATTATTATTTTTCATCGGCCCACCCACCCTCCCCCTAACCTCCCTCCCTTCCTCCTAACCTTATTATTGTGATGGCTATCATTGCCAAGGACTTTCTTTCCACTTAACTAACAGATTGCACTTTCGATCGTTCTCTTAACCGTCCGGACTTTTAATCTTCGTCACTTTATAATGCCTTACATTATAATAAGCTCGCTTGAATTTAAACTTTCCCAAGTCTTCTCCAAATAATTGAATTTCCGGGACACCTAGCTTTATTCAAACTTTCCACATTGTCTACTATTTAGGCGTAATTCGAGGCATTATTTGTAAATCCCATTCTTCAAAAAGAAGAATTTAATAATCATGACTCGTTTTGGACAAAAAAAAAAAAAAAAAAAAAAAAAATACACGCCCGCGTATATTTCGCGAAGGAAGAAAATCAATATTTAAGGTATACACTTATATAAATATTGACTTTGCGGTTGCAGTATTCCATAAATAAGACGCGGATATAGCATCGATCGGGTCATTTAAGAAGTTGTCCGATGAACTCCTGCGAACGATCGATAATTCCTTCAATCCGGCGGCCTGCTCTCGACGGCCGGAGATCGTCCCGATCGAAGAGGCCCGAGAGGCCATTAGTGGGCGGGCCGCGCTCGGCTGAAACAGGGCACACGAAAAATATTGCTCTTTATTGGCCCGCTTTAGCATCGCACGCCTTCGGGGAGCCTCGTTGTTGGCTTCCTCTTTGCCACGAAGGTTGTTATTACGATGGTCTCGATAGACGCAGAGCTCGCGGCGATCCGTAGCCGACGGGAGGGACCCGAGGCCGTCGGGCTGAAGCGGGGATCCGCGGGCCGGGCGTAGGAGGAGCCCGACGACGATCCCGGAGGACTCACCTCGTCGGTCGTTTGGCCGGCCTTGAATTGCAGCTCCTGGAGCTCGGTGCGCGGTGGCCCGGGCTCGGCCGCCCCGGCCGCTGACGTCGGTGCGGGCATCCTCGTGCCTCCTCGGGAAGTCGGCTACTCGCCGGGAAAGGGGCGATCGGCTGCCAGGGAGTGCTGCTGCCCCTTCCGATCTCAGCGCAGCTGGCTCGGCCTCTCCGCTCTCGGCTCCTGCTGAAAGCTTTCGGGGCGATTATTAGCGGTTGCCGCCTCTCGCTGCAAAGTCGCGGAATCTGGCGCCCCCGCGAATCAAGCCCAGCCCTGGAGAATTATTTACAAGCTCGCCGGAGCGATCAAAGGGATTGCGGGGGGGACCTTTGAAGGAGGAGGCTCGTGCCCCCCTCGACCTCGTGGCTTTGAGACCCTCCCCGCCCTTGCCTGCGAGGCCGATATTTTACTCGAGAAGACCTTTCATCGCCCACGACCTCTCCGAGTATAAACTTTTCATTATTCAGCCCTTGTTCGACCCCACTTCCGACGAATTTATTTACCTTGCCTTTCACGGACCAGCCAAATTGTACGAAAATCTCCAGCCCGTAATTGATCCAATCAAGCCACTAAGATTAACGCACAAGAAAGTAAGTAATAGCGGATTGATTTTATTGGTGTAAACTTATTCAATTGATGATAGAGATAATTAACTCCCTACTCATTAGGCATTCCTTCCACTAATCGATACATACTATTAATCAATTAGCTAAATATGTGGTTATTTCCGACGATTAATATTCTTTAACTGAATTTCCACGATAATACTCTGTTTCCATCTGTTCTGCGCATGAGACAAGACTCTCTCTCTCTCTCTCTCTCTCTCTCTCTCTCTGTAACTTTCGGTGAGTCACCATTATTTTATTTAAAGTTTTTGTAATATTACTTAATTTATGCATCGAATATATGTATTTTATTAATTTTTGATCCAGTATTGTGCGAGTATTATCAATTAAAAAACTGTACGCGCACTCTGTATATTACGTTAAACGAAAACACAAAGTCCGCGAAAAGAATGTGAGCCTGAATTTTTTGTGGATTGTATTAAAATACTAACGTCCTCGTGCGTAAATTCTTGCGTGAACGTATCATAAAATATTAATTTACCTGAATTTACTACACTGATTATTAATTCATATAAATGCATTTTAAACAAAGAATAAAAATATGAAATTTATAATTAGCATAAAAATAACAATATCTCTAAATCAGCATTTATTTGATTTGAATGGCCTTTCTAGTTAGAAGCTGAACAAGTCTTTGTCTCTGCAAAATTTCGTAATATATTCATTAGATTCATCGTATTAAAGCTAATTATTCTTTAATTTAATGTTCCTGCTTTAAAATATATTCAACTTTCAGTTCTATGAATCGCAATTATTATGAAATAAAAAACCGTGGTATGGAGTTTTTGTCTTGCGTTCTCAATATATTTCTTACCATTTTCTATTATACGAAGGAACATTTCATTGCACAACTGGCAATTAAACGATTTAATTTAATAAAACGAAATTTTTATTTGACTTTTAAATTAATTGAATTAAGAAACGTGTCTTCCTGAAACCTTGTCATAATAATTAAATGTTAAAAATCTTATTAATAAATGAGTTATTAATATTTTTTTAAATGTATAAGCCAGTGTTTCAAAAGCGTTATATCTAATTCATTCTTCTAAAACTATTTGAAATTTAATATGTTCAAGACCATGTTTTGTAACTTTTTTCATTTTTAGTTTGGCCAATACTTTAATATTACTATACAAAAATGGTGTTAATTGTGAGACTGCATTCTTGAAGTGTTATTTATTAATTTTTTATACAAGGCAATAACAATTTTCTTTTAAAAGCAAAGAAAATAAAAATCACTCGTAATAAAAATTTTTTTTATTTGTAACAAATACGATTAAAATATAAAAATGTAATTGAAATTTATTTATGATCAGTGTAAGCATCCGTCATTTATAATATCATTGGTCAGTTTTGTTTTAAATTATTATTTAAAATTTTTCCATAAGTACATGAGAAAAAAGTAAAACGTTTACACATGAAAATCACGCTCTTATAACTATTATTTGTCTATTCTATATTCGTAACAAAAAATGATGTTGTAGCAAGATTTAAATAAAGTTATTACACGTAACGATAGAAAGTTTTATATCGATGTACGAAGTGAATATGTTTAAAAAATCGATACATTTTTTTACATTTGAAATATTTAAAATATACCTAACTATACGAAAAAGTGGGCGAATTGCATGAAAAAATTATACAAATGCAACAAATTAAAATAATTACACAGTGAGTTAGGATATTGTATTAAAAAAAAGTCTGGTAAAACCGAATGAGTATTTTTAAAAAAGTAACGAACCGGAAACCAATTTTATTAACATTTCCTAGAATGAAAGGCTAACATAAAGTTGTTGCTTTTAAATGGAGCTTTATCGAAAAATGTCATTAATGGATTTGTATTAGCGTAGCCGAAAGTTGTTGAATCGAATGCATCATTTGTAGATAAAAATAGTGAGTGAGTGAGAGAGGTGGAGGGGAGGGGGAAAGGAGATAAAGAAGAAGCAAAAAGGCGTTTGGCTTTTGGCGTGTCGAGGTAGGCTCGGAGCCCGAGAATCAAAAGTCTGTCGAGCGATCAAAAGCGGAAGAAAAGGTCGCGGAAAGATCGGCGCACTTGCGTTACGTATAGGGAGACTCCGCGACTCTGGAATTACGACAGCGCGATAAAAAGTTGAGTGGGACATTAAAGGAGTACGCGTGCGAGGGAAAGAATCGCCGCGACGTAGAAAGATGAGAAGGCGAAAGGGGGCGCAGGAAGTCCGTGGACGGGGAAGAGTCCTCGTGGCATGCGGAGGTAGCAGCGTTGGGCGCAGTGTCCTTGGAACGTGGCGAGCCTCGTAGCGCGGATGACTGGCTCCGCGTGTCGTCCTCGGCTCCGGGAGAGGCTGGCGGGGAGGCTCGGGAAGGAGGGCAGCCCCGAGCCGCTGCGCGGTCTCGGCCGGGGTGGGGGTGACAAGCCGATCGGGGCCCGGAGGGACCGGCCGGAGGCGGCGCGAGCGGAGGACGCAGCGCCGGACTCGAGCGGGCAGCCTTAGGTGTGCGGGACTCGCGCGCGCGCCTCCGCCGTACACACGGGCAAAATCAATATCGAGCCGCTGGCGGCATTTGCGCAGCTGCACATCTACCACGTGCTGCTACCCTCGCGCCGCCGAGACGATCGTCGCTTAGGGGCGGACTGGCCGAGGGGAGCACTCCCCGCCGCTCCTGGCTGGCTTCGCCCCGAGCTGGCCCCGGACGGGCCCGACCGAGAGCCAGGTTCCTTCCGACCCCCGGTTTCTCCCCCCTCCTCTCCGGCTCTCGCCCTCCAGCATCCGGAGCTGATCCCGCTTGCTTCGCGACCCTCCCCGCCCGCGGCAGCGCGTGCGACGTCGTCCTCGCCGTCGCTCTCGTGGACGGCGAGGATCTCGCGAGGATCCTCGCCGGCAGGAGGGAGGAGGGCGGTCGCCGATCGACCGTCAGGCCGATCGAGCCAAGCTCGGAGGGTAGGAAGGGAGCAGCGGCGGCGGACGGGCTCGAGGGGGAGGCCCGCGAGGACGACTTACCGAGGACTCGAGCGGGGCAGCGGGCAGGAGGGGATCCCGGCCGGAGGCAGCAGCTCGAGGACGCCGTGCTCCTGCGACGGGAGGAAGGCCGTGACTGAGCGCGCGCCCCGAAGACGGAGATCCTCGATGCCGCGCTCGAGGGTGCGCGGCGCCTCTCGCGAGCGAAGGGGTGCACGCGCCTCCCTCCCTCCCTCTCGCTCGCTCGCCTTAGCGCGCGTGTGCGTGTGCACAGTGGGCGACTGGTCGAGAGTGGCGAAGGGTGTGTGGGGGAGGCGCGCGGCCGAACTCGCACCGCCAGGGCCGTACGCGCGCGAGCCGCCAGGGCTTTGCTGCTGCCTGGGCGCCGCCTACGCGGCTCGATCTCCTCTCCTCGCCCACCCCGGCGAGGCGGACCGAGCCGGGGATCGAGGGAGAGGGAGAGAGAGTATCCTAGAGCGCGCCTAGGCAGCCGGCCATGAAGCGAATTGGCAAATTGATTTGCGAGGCGATGCGAGCCACCGGCCGCTCGCGTAGGGACTCTTGCCGCGGCGGCTTAGCTCCTGACAATTACTCGGATAGGGATGCTGCTGTCGATGTTCGATTTGACGCCACGTACACAGTGGGGACAAGCCCCCACGCGTGCACTCGTAATCGGATCGGCACGCCTTCGTTAACAATTTTCTCCCCCGACATTTTTTCACCAAATGACCCTTTCTCCTCTCTGGCTTTGCGGATACTAAACGCTTTCCCCCGATCGCATCAACCATCGTTTTACTTTCTTGACTTTCCTTCTTCTATGATTAAATTTCTTAATTTTAAACTCGGAACAAAAAATTTAATCTACTCGATGGTCGTTGAAAAAAAAAAAAAAAAAAAAAACCTTAACATTTTATTCTATATTTGGGCTTTGGTGTACGTAAGTGTACTGCATTTCTTAAATTATAACTTTCATACGTTATTCTTCTTATTGTCAAGTTTATTGTTGATTTGTGTGATAGAAAATTTATCATCCATTGCAGTTAACTAATGAATAAAATAATAAGAGTTGGCAAGCGTTTGCCATATAATTATATAATTTTGTATTTTCAATGCATTTTATGAAATCGTTACTACGTGAAAAAGAAAAAGAATTTGCTTAAATTTAGCAATTTTCTATTTAGACGCATTTAAATCTTTACAAATTTTTTAGAACATGTGTAGTAATATATGTAAACAGCACATATTTGTATATAAACATTTATGCTTAAAAAAAAAACTGGTGAACATGAATTTCACCATATATGTAAACCCGTTTAATCACAAAACCACGTAATACTAATTAATACCATTGTAAAAAAATTAGCTTACTGTTATTAAATCACTTTTTGTACGAACAAAAACTTCACGATGATAAAATAAGTTATCATTTTTGACAAAATAACTTCTTTCTTCTTCCAAAATATTATTAAATAATGTCGTTTTAAAAATAATAGGCTATAACTTATTAACGCAGTGTAAAAAAGTTGAATTCAACATTTTAACAAAAAAACATGACCTTTTATTTTCGGACGATCTCAGTGAGGGAGTAGTGACTATTGTTTAGCAACCCTCCATTGTCACTTGCCCTAAAGTGGCACCACATTAATCTTATAATAGCCCAAGTTTTTATACCTTCGTATTTGAAAATTTAACGTACATTTGATTTATCCGAAAATTTATTCTACAAAAGTTTATTGCGCCATTCTTTAAAAATTGCAATTTCAAAAAATCAAGTTGTTTTTAAATTTTGTCTAAAATGTAGGTCACATTTAAATAATAGATTCTTACTCGCTTTATTTAAATTTACACGAGCTTTCCGAAACTTGCATATGCAGTATAAGAAAAATATATAAGATCTAGTACTATACGCATTACTTAAATCTATTATAATTGTTTAATGTTTTTCATCGATAAATTAGATGCTCGATGGCATCAATAGTACTTAGAAATTTTGAAAAACTCAAAGGAAAAGTTTCTCCAAACAAAAAACTATCAATATTCACATATTGATGATTATATACAACCATAAAATTACTATGAATTGTTAAATTTCGAAGATACCACTTATTAAATATGAATGGTTAAATGATGAAAATCCATAATGCAGCTTCAAAAAGGTTTTAAATATATACTCTGTCAATGCAAAAAACAAGGCCAAAAAAGTACTGTCGTAATCGATATTTGTATACTGTAATTTAGGCTTTTAAGAGAACATTTCAAGCTGAAAACAATTTCTTTGAAATTCTCTTACCTTTAAATACATATTACAGTGAAGCTTCAACTATGCATATAAAGTAAAAAAAAAATATGCCAAATTGCCTTTACATATTTGAGCATTGCATCGAATAAGATTAATTATTTTTATCATTGTCCAGTATTCAAAAAAGCAACTCTCAATATACAAACATGCAATGAAGAAATTATGATCGTTAAATAATTTTGATTAGTACTTTAATTGAAGTAAGAATCTCCAATAACAGTATTTTACTAATGGGGCGTTATTCGTAAAAGGTATCGGATGTGCTGTTATTCTGTTTTATTCTGCTTTTGAGCTTCATAAATCAATTGAAATCGTTGAAAATGTCATCAATAAGTGAAACGTTGATCAGCGTCGGATAAAATAAGTCGTATTAAGTATACAAAATGATATTAAAGTTAATTGATCTCAATGGTCAATAAATATTATATACGTAAATGCAGAATACGAAATAAGGAGATGGAAAATTAAAGTAAAACATTGTAAATAGTTAAACGGTCTGACTTTCGAGCAAACATTTTATAAGTTGGTTATTTGAAGGAGGAGCGCGTAGGCGAACATATATAGTTATTTCCATATAATTGGAAGGTATAAATATTAATTTCATCGGGGAAGCCCGATTTCTCGAGCGAAAACGAACTCATTTTCCGCGTCCGCAAATCCAAAGAGAGGCGGCGAGCAGCAGACACAGAGGAAGGCATTGTAAGAGTAAAGCAGAATAATGGAGGCACGTATGTATTTCTGAAAAGTCATCGGACATATTATCCGTGGGCCTTTCTAGGTCGGAAAGTTTGAGGACGCTTGGCCATTAATTAAGGCAGCGCACGCACGAACAATTGCAAGACACTTGGACGTACGGAGTCGGCCCAAGTAATCCCATTTCGAGCGACCCGACTACTTTTCTCCCCCAGCTAGATCGACAACGATGAGCCATGACGGAGGAGGCTCTCCCGAAGGGCGCGGGCCTACGAGGAGCGCATCGGAAGCCCCCGCGCGACATCGCCGAGGGTCGCGAGGCGATCGAGCGCAGCCGCGAGGCATCGACCGTCGCCGGCGGCGGGGACTCGGAGATCTTCGGAGGCCCCCCCCCGCTCCAGCCAGCACCGCTCCCCCGACTGGAGGCGGCCGAGCGCGAGGACCGATCGCGGCCCCGGGGGTCGGCAGGGCCCCCGACCTGACCCGGCCATTAATTTGCCGCGGGGGGAGAGGAAGGGGGCCGCGAGATCGATCCGCGTGGGCGTCGAATTGGCGGCCGCGGCTCGTGGCCGGCGCGGGACGACGTTGGGGAGGTACGTGCGTAAGGTCGAGGATGAAGGTCTTCTTAGGATTTCACGGACGGTCTGCGAAAGTTAATAATCAGCGGCCGCGGCGTTGCCGGCCTCCTCCAGATAAGCGCCCGATCGGAATGAGTTTTACGTAACGGACTTTCCAGATAATCAATTTTTTTAATATTCTACTATCCGGGAGACTCTCCATTCTATTCTAATAGCATTCGTCTAATCAATCTCATTAAACACACTATAATCTTGTTTCTCGTTGATTTATCCTCGTTGTAAATTTAATTGCCTGATAAGCTATTATTTGTTGATAGAGCTACATTTTGTATAATACGCGAACTGGATAATTATGAGAAACTTTAAATGTCGCATGTACCAAGAGTAATAATTGTACATTTTACGTTAACAGCACAATTTTTATATAATTATACACGACTTTATCTCTCGGTAATTTATGTACCTTTTTGTGTCATTGTATGTTGCCACATTTTAATTTTGTAAATTACAATGACAAATACGATTTTGCAAGAGTTACATGTAATTTAAAGAATAAGGTTGAAAGAAAATCATTGCACCTATATAATTTTCAATGAGTTATTTAATATTTTAATGGTCGGAATAATATTATTTAAGCGCTAATACCACTACTGATAATTACCTAATTCTCATTAGTATTCTCAGACGGCTTGATGCAAATTAAATAAATTTAATAATACTTCTCTACCTCAATTCCAATAGAATACAAAACTATTAAACTCTTTAATATAAGGCATTTTGCTTAAAGGTAAATAGCAGTATAGGAATACTGCGAATATCCAATTACTATTAATTACTTAAATTATTACTTAAATCATTGGATATTAAATCATAAGCAGTTCATAAAATCAAAATATTTTTATTTATAATCGATATATATATATATATATATATATAGAGAGAGAGAGAGAGAGAGAGAGAGAGGTTCTTAAAAATATGTTAGGCTAATTTTACTTCCGCTATAATTAATTTATAAATTATTAAAATTTTTAGAAATTCTCTGAATCGCATTTGCCTTTATGATTAACAACTTGATGCCAATTTTTATGAATATTAAGAAATAAAATGATTTACGTAGAAATTTAAATGATAATACTATGATTCATAAATTTACATGGTGTAACAAAAAATGATTTATCAAACTTTGTCGCTTATTTTTTATTCTTATAAAAATAAACTTAAAAAAAACTTAGCAAACAATTATTATGCATAGATATAAAAAATACAAGATACGTTATAAAATAATCCCCATCCATTCATGTCCATAAATTTTAGTTGAACAATATTTTTCATTAATTTTTTAAACAATTAGTAGTATAACATATAATTTATCTATTAATAATCTTACATTTTTATATAGACGTTTGAACAAAGAGCAGCTAAATTATTGTCACTAGTTAATATATCATTTAAAAGAATAAAAAAATAATTTACTCTTTGACAGTATTTACAATATTGAGAACTGAATATTTTCTGACTGTTATATGAAAAAATGTACGTTAAACAACTTATATTATTTATAAGATTTTTTATTTTCATAATCGATTCTACAAAAAACGTTATCTTCTGTATAGAAACAAAAATATTCTAAAATTTAAAAACTATACTTCATTCATGTTTGAACGTTTGACAGTTTTGAAAATGTATAATTTATTGCAATATAAAATTTATTTTATCAAAATGTAGTGTATGTTACATAAATACAGTTTATAACACGGTATAATAGAAATTATTTTTTTATTTAATATATGAATTGTATAATATACATAATAATCGTATAAATAGTATACCGAAACGTGAATAATTAATTATATTCTTACAATATTAGAAATCGTATTATAATATGTCCAAAATAAAAGGTACAGTTTTCAACATTTTCCGTTTCGATGCTTCATATATATTAAGCTTTAAAAAAGAAATTAAAAAGTTTTAAAAAAAAAAAAATAATAAACATTTCATAGAATTTTAATGTATTAATATTAATGTAATAATATTTTAGTAATTATCTCTTATAAATAACATATTTTAAAAAATTTTTATTTTTCAGTCACATCTTTATTTCCATAGCTGTGCAGAACATTTAGTAAATCGCTATCTTAATGAAAAATAGCATCGATAAAAAATTAAATTAAATTTATTATATATTTAAGATCCGTCTACAATTGCTCAATATTTTTCAAATATGAATTAAAATATGAAAGTTTTGTATAACAATTTTAATAAAACCAGCCTGGAAATATAATTCACTTATATTAACTATGAATCAGTTTTCAGCTTAAAGCAGCTGAATGTCGGTTTTCATTTCCTTATCAAACGTTTCTTTTATTCATACACAATAATGTATTATAGCATCTTAAAATATTATTATCAAATCCTATATTCAAATACTTGAAATATCTCTCTTTATAAATATTTAAAAATATTAAAGAATGCAAAATCTTTTGCTTTGAAAATATTTTATTAGTAGCTAATGTAAAATAAAGAAATTTTAATAGAAATACACAATTCAGAAAGCGGTTCGAGCTTCAATTAAAATATTATTTTACATTAATCAATTGATATTTAGATTGTATATTACAAATTTGTCATAATAGATCAAATGGTTTGAAAAATTATCAATGCCATAATAACGAAAATAATACTTTCATAACACTAAGGGCACGATAATGCTATGAAAAATTGAGAGAAATTGTCTCCCTTTTTTACAAAAATACTCTCCCGACTAACAAAAACGAAATTTAGAGGATGTTCCTCGTTTCATAGTGCTCCTGAGTAACTGTGTTGTAATATTTGATTAAATTTATCAATCTCCACGTGAAATTTAGCTCGAAATCTATAATCAATATATCAGCGCCAGAAAAACAGTATTCAATACTTTTTGGAAGGCGTGCTTTCATCATTTCTCCCTACGGATGAGTCAAGCAGGAATTCCTACGTTTCGAACTTACAACTCGATAACACGGACAGTGTAAACATACATTTGTGCGGCACGATAAGAAGTAAAAGAATAAATAAAGGAAGGAGGGGGGCGGGCGGGCGGGCTGGGAGATAGAATATAGATAGATACAAGTGAGAGCGAGAGAGACAGAGATACAGTGATAGAGATGGAGCGACGGAGAGCTGCGGAAGAGGGCAAGGAGAGAGAGAGAGAGAGAGAGAGAGAGGGAAACTTTCTAATTCGATGTCAAGTTCTTAAGAACGTCGTAAGGACGATATTTTTAAAGCGTAAAACGAAGGAAGCTTTAACGAGCATTAAAACCCAAGGCGACGTAGAAAGGAGAAGGACTAAAGGTTAGTGGAGTGGCGGCTCAGAATTCGTTACTCGAGCACACAGAAAAGAAGGAATTTCTCGGCGAGCGTGTGGCTACGGTGTCTCGATAAGATTGGCAAAAAAATAGAGAAACAAAGGAGTATCAGGCGAAAAGGTCGCTCGGTAATGAAAGGAAGAAGAAGGCAAAAAGGAGAGAAAGGGAGGTAAAGAGGGCAGGCGAAGAATGCGCCACCTAATGTGATTTAAATTGGAAACGGCCCGTGGAATGGGCGCAGCCCGATGCACTCGAGGAGGGCTCCTCGACTTTGGCTGACTTTGGCTCGCGAAGGGCCGCCGAGTACGGAATTAAGAGCGTCCTGGTCGGCCGCGCCGCAGATTCGATAACTGCTCGTCGAGAGGAGCGGAGCAACAAACACGCGGCGGATATGTATCGAACTCGCGGCTCCGCCGAGCGCAGCCTTGCCCTCAACACACTTTCTCTCGCTCGCTCTCTCTCTCTACATATATATACATATATATATATATATATCACTTTATTTTCTCTCTGTTTACCGTTGGCCGCTTCGCGCGCGCACACGTCACAGGCACTCGCCGCACGTAGAGACTCGTGCCGCGAGAGAGGAACAGTTGACTCGCGCGCGGCCTAAGGCGAAAGCGCACACTTTAACCTGCACAAATGTACAGAGGGGGAGAGAGAGAGAGAGAGAGCGAGCGGATAGAAACGTCACATACGGATGGGGGGGAGGTCGCGGAAAATCGCCGCCAAACAGGTATTAGCAACGTGCGACGGGACGTCAATGTCAGGCGGCAAGGCAAGACTCGAGGGTCGCACGGGGAGCCGCTCGGCTCAGGCACTCGGGATACCTGGTGGGCGTCGCGAGCCCAGGAGCCCGCAAGCGGCTCCCGGATCTGGCAGCAGAGCCGACAGACGCGGGGACGACCGGGCGTACGGCTACGTACAAGGGGCCGCGCTTAATATCAGGGAGAGCCGCCGCTGACGCTGCCGCCGACGTCGAGGAAAATCGATACGATTAAGCTGCAGCGCAGTGGCATCGCGAGGCGGCATCGTCGACCATCTTTCCCGGCCAGGGCCGTCCCGAGATCTACCTGGTTACGCTGGTCGCGGCGCTCCAAGCCACGAGCTCCGCACGGGTAGACTCCCCTGGTCGCCTCGTGCTCTCCCCTTGGCCGGCGGTCTACGGGCGACGGGCCGGGGTGGGGTTCGGTGCTGCCTCCAGGTGACCGACTGACGGCGGGGCCGACGGGGAGAGGAGAGACGGGACGAGAGAGAGAGAGAGAGAGAGACGGGAGGAGAGAGCGGAGAGAGAGAGCGGAGAGAGAGAGAGAGAGAGAAAGGGAGAAAGAGGGAGGGAGGAGGAGGAGGCCCACCTCCTACGGGGGCCTGGCCGTCCTCGCCGCTCCTGCGGGGTCCTGATCGCTGCCTCTGCCTCCTCGAGCAACGCACAACGGACGAGCGACACTCGTGCTGTTACGGGGTTCGAGGACACGCGGCGCGCAACCACCAGCGACAGATACTCAGCGTCGACGACGATTTACTGTCGACTTTGGAGTAGGCGAGGAGCGCGAGACCGAGACCGAGGAGCACACCGACGGTGCAACCGACACACTCGCGCGAGCCCCCGTACCCTCTCTCTCTCTCTCTCTCTCTCCCTCCCTCGGTCTACGCCGCTGCAGCCGCCCCTCCCCGGGCCGCCGCCCCCCCCAAGCGGCGCTCCGTCGCCCGCTGACTCAGTGCCAGCCTATATCCGACGCTCTCCCCACCTCCGCCCGCCTCGTGGGCTCGCATGCGCACGCACAAGGTCCTCCACCTCCCCCCGGCCCCCCGCTAGACAGCCGAGGGCAGGCAGTCCGCCTCTCGGCGAGCCTCGCGAGAGCGGCGTCGGCGGGGGGGGCCCCGAGGCGGCTGGCTCCGTGTGGGTGCGCCGAGTCCGTACGAGGTCCGATCCTGGCCGGGGGGCGCGCGCGGGTGTGCGCGGCCGCCCCCCGGCCACCCTATAGACCACATCGACGACTGCATCGGGACAAGGACGCGCCGCCGCTACCGAGAGGAGCCGAGGCTCCGGGGCAATGCGCCTGCGTTGGCTCGCGGAGCCGTGGCCGCGCGTGCGACATCGCCGCGTCTCGGGCCTCCCTTCAATCGAAAGACCTCGGGCTTCGTCCTCCCTGCGCGCCTTGCCTTGCGCTCGCTCCCACGAGGCACACTGAGAGAAAGAGGGGGAGGGAGAGCCTCGAGGCCGGCCCGGGCGCTCCTGATCGGGCGACGTCTCGATCGTTTCGTAAATCGCGCGCTCGCCCGAGTCCGACCGCTGGGGCACGCAGGAGGATCGACTTCTCTGCGCAGGCGAGCGATGCGAGCTCGGCCTGGCTACTCCGGCACCTTAATGCCAAAGCTAAATTTGTAACTGACTCACGTGCCAGTACCAAACTCTTGCTACGCTTCTGCTCCCGCGGCTCTTGATGCTGCTTGCGCAAACAAGCTTACTCGCTCGGTGAATGCCTTCCTCCCTATCTCTCTCTCTCTCTCTCTCTCTCTCGCTCTTGCTCGGCCAACAGTTTCACTTCCGCTCCGGCCTCTCGCTCCGACCTTCTGTCCCCCGGAAATCCATCGGTAGCCTCCGATCAATCGCTTGTTCGCGATCGCAGCCCTTTGACGAATCGGAATCAAATCCACCTTTTATCCAAATCTCCTTACTTTGATCTTGATCCAAGCGCTAAGAATACTTCTCTCGGTGTTACAAAACTTGATATTTCAAAGCAGTTATCGCTCTCTGATTCCCTTCCCTCAACATTAGCGATAAAGTTATTGGAGGAAGAGATTTAATTCCGCTGTGCTTTCTTCTTTTCGAACATTTTAATTTGAATAGTAGGAGGCCCGTTTCTGCCTAACGTCCCAATTTAAAAATAAATAAACAATCATCTAACGAAAGTTTACGGTAATTGTTGTTTGGAGGCAGCTTTTTAAAAGCAACATCTAGCGAATGAATTCTTTGGTACATCGGTGATGACACTAGTAGTACTGGTAGATGATAAATGGGTGAGCTTAAAATATTGATGCTTTGGAGTAGAAAGTTTGTCCGTTCAAAGGGAAAATTATTGCAGGAGTAAAAATGAAAAATCGGCAGTGCGTGCAAAGAGGCGTAAAAATGGTATCGCGCCACCGGGGACTCGGCTGGGGAGGAGCGAGAAGCGCGGGGCTTATTTCGCAGAGGACGAGCGAGTGCTCGGGTGTAAAGGGGGGTGGGCGCTGGGAAAAAAGCCCAAGTATCCGTCGAGACGTAAAACTAAAAGGGGCGCGATAAGCATGTGGAGCACTGGGCGAGAAGGAACAAAGGTCGGTAGTGAAGAGCGCGGAGCGAGGGCAGAAGGTAAAATTTGTACTCTCGGCGAGTCGGCACGCTGCTGCCCTCTGCCCGACCGAGGGCCAACCTCGCGGTGCACATTTTGCGCCCAGGGCGCACGCGACGTTGTAATATTTCAAGCTTTCCCTGGCGGGAATCTTCAATTTAGCATCGCCGCGCTCTCAGTTCAGATGTTTTTTCGGTACACTATCTATGGGCCCTCGCTCGTAAATTGCAAACGAGGGTGAAGACGTTCGAGGGTATTATGTAAGCAGGCCTCCTCTGTGCATCGAGGGCTTACCGAGCTCGCGGGAAATTAACGGCATCTACGGGGAACCTGCGATGAGCGGCCGCTAAGGAAAAATTAATCATCGACCCAACGACGCTCGAATCACCGATCGCGCGGACGCCGATGCGAGCCCTGGATCGAATGCTAAGAAAATAGGCAAAATAGCTGTAGCTCTAATGGAGGCAAAAAGAAGGGGCATTTAGAGGCTGGCCGAAGGCCTCGAAAGCGACCGAAGGTTAGTTACGAGAGTTCTGCGACGAGTCCTCGAGCTATCCGTCAGCCGTGCGAAGCATCTAGAACGTGAAGTAGGCACCTAAGTCGAAAAGAAAGAGAAACGCCAGCAGCTACGTCGAGGACTGTCCAGCTCCGCGGCTGATCTAATAAATAACAAGGCATTTGGGCCGGGATCGAGGGCTGCCGAGGATAAACGTAAGCCGATAAATACATTGCTCGGGAATCGCCGATGCAAAAGCAGCACGAATAGGAGCATTGGGTGAAAGTGCAACGTCATGGGCTCGCGAGCCCGAAGAAGCGCGGATTCGTGAGGCGTTGAGCACCGGATCGAGCCGCGAACTTTGGGAGCTCCGCGTCGGAGGGCTTCGGGCCCTTGGGCTCCTCGGCGGTGCCTCTGCAGCCCAGGCCTCGACTCTCGAGGCTTGACAGCTCAGCCAAAAGGGCCTCTTTACAGTCTGTGTTGCGAGAGCGGCGAAAGAGCCTCGAAGCTCGAGCCGACGGAGGTAACGGCATCTAAGATTCGAGCGCAGGAAGGGGCCAACGAGCCGTCAACGCGAGCTGGCACTCTCTCCTCTGATCCCGAGGACGGTGTCTCCTCGTAGCTGGAGCATTAGCCTTCTCTCTCTCTCCCTCCTCCTCCTCCTACGTCCTAGCTCGGCTCTTCCGGCTCGAGGTCCCACCGGTGGCGCGCGCGGCTCTCCCCCGTGACACAGGCTTAGGAGGGAAGCGGCCTCCTCGACCGGGAGCCGGCCTGCGTTCGAGGAATTTTGGTCGGCCGAGAGCCGCCATTGTCCAGGGGAAGGAGCGCGTGCTCGACGCGTGCCCGTCGCTAGCAGTTGCCGCCTGACAACGCTTCGTTTTACTAGACAAAGCGATTATCAGCCTCGGGACGGAGCCTGACGGAGATAGCGAGAACGGCAAAGATGAGCGCCACGGAGACCGGCGGCGCGGCGCTGCGGCTCTCTCTCTCTCTCTCTCTCTCTCTCCTTCGTCTCTCCGCGGCCACCCCCGGCCCTTCCCCTTCGATACTATCGGGCTTTACTATGAGACGTTCAACATGGCGATAGGTGGTATCGGCGCTATGTGTAAACGAGCGCTTTTGCGTTAGCAAGGTACAAAAAATCGATTGTTAGCCTACTAAGAAATTGGAAGCTCGGACGTGGTGGCGCGTATTCGCCACGACGACTCGAGGAGAACATCGACCTCGAATCGAAAGGGTGTCGCTTTACGGGGCTATTATTGACTGACTTTACTTTAACGACAACATCGGCAACAATAGTAATATTAAATGATAGGAGAAAAGAAAAGAGAAACGAGCGACCACCGACTATAGCGGAGCAACTCGGCGCCCTGTAGATCAGCCAAGCCGTCTAACAAGCGACGCAATACGCGCGCAATACTCGCGCAACACTCGCTAAATCGTCCCTACTTTCTTTCACGCGGAAGCGGAGACGAATAGAGACCAAGAGTCGCAATAAGCTCTTGATAATGCGCACAAATGAGCGAGAGACTCGGGTAGGAGCCTTGGAGGTGCCCTTATTTGCAGGGGACGTTGACGAGCGCGAGGGTCGAGAACACCTCGGGAGGACTAAGCTCGACTTGGCGCACCGCGCCGAGAGCCGAGTCAGGTCCCATTAAAGATGTTGCGGGCCCCGTTAGGAAGCCGCCTCGCGACGGAAGCGGAGCAAAGTCGCCGGCAGGCGCACAACGTCATCGCCGTACGTGTCGCGCCGCTGTCCAGCTCCGGCCGTCGTCGTTGTCCCCCGGTCCCAGCGCTCCTCGCCCCGCCCACCCCCGCGCAAGCAGGCCGCCGCCGCCGCCGCTGCCCCACCACCTCCCAACGCCCCTTGACTCACGAGTTCTCCCCCGCCCCTTCAGGCGAGCCGTAGCGGGGTCGGAGCTCGGAGCATCGCGTCGTTGGAGGCCAGGGAGAACGTGCTCGAGACAGCGGTAGTGGAGAGAGAAATAGAGAGAAATAGAGAGAGAGAGAGAGAGAGAGAGAAGGCAGCAGCAGCAGCAGTAGCAGGGCGGAAGCAGCTGGGCCGGGAGCTGGGGCCTGCTGAGTTGGCAGGGGGGAACGCCAGTTTCCGAAGGTGCACGCGCGAGCCCGTCGGTCCGTGTCCCTCGGCGAGTTTGAGGTTAGGTGGGATCGCAGCTCTCCCGTGCGCTCCGCGTACACGCGTACGGGGCTGCACGCGTCGCATCCGCGAGCAATAGGCGCTCTCGTCGTGCGGGGAGTCGCTGCCTCCTTCTCGGGGAGTCCGCTCCGCCGCCCCCCCCCTCCCTCCAGCCCCCCGGCAGCCGCCTCCAGCACCGAGCGAGCGAGCGAGCGAGCACGCACACCCTCGCCTCGCGGACTGGGATCGCGGCCTCCTCCCCCGCCCCCTCGCCGACTTGTCGGGTCGCGCACGCTGCCCGCGAGAGAGAGAGAGAGAGAGAGAGAGCGAGCAACTATCTACTCTACCTGACCGCTGCGAAGCTCCTCGCCGCCGCCGTCGCCGCCCCCGCGCCAGAATTTGTGCGCATCGCTTTTATCGAAGACGCGCGTTGATCGTGTGTTGGTGCGTATGCGGGAAAAAAGGAACGACGAGGAGGTGCGTTGAAAGGCGGCCGAACTCTGCTTTGTAGAAAGAGTGAGTGAGAAGTGTTGTTGGACTTGTGCGAGCGAACGAGCGAGCCAACTGTCTCGCGGGGATAAAGGATAAAAAGTACAATCTAATTCTAAAAATACGGAGCTCTACTCCAGAATGATATTGCGGGATACCGAATTACTACGAATATATCTCCGCGCACGACTTCAATCAACGGTCTCGCACTTTTGCTCGTACGACTTGCCAAGATAGCGACAAAACTGTCTCCTATTCGTTCACTTGCAGTATACGCTTTTACTTGGGTGTACTCGGCTTTGGTGGCCCAGGGTTTATCGCTCGCAAAAGCGTGCTCTAGATGGATGGATGGATGGATGGATGGTCGGATGGATGTATGCACGGAGAGAAAGAGAGAGTGATTATTGAGTGAGTAGCCAGAGTGTGTGTGCGTCGTGTGCGTGAGAGAGAGAGAGAGAGAGAGAGAGAGATAGCGCAAATCAGTGCGAGTTAATACGATATCGAGGGAGTGGGGAAGAAACACGGCAGGCTTAACATCCCTTTTACGTTTGTTTTGTTTTCGCAGTTGTCGCAAGCCGAACGGAGGATCAGCGGTGACCCGAGGGGAGAAGCCACGATAATGAAAAAGCTCGCTGGGAGTCGGGCCGTTCTGTGACAGGTGAGAGGGGATAAAGGAAACGACAAAACACAGCGAGAAGCAACGGCGCAGCATGCCGTAAGCGAGGAGACCGTTCGGGCGCACAGGGAATAAGCCGCCGACGCCGCTAACATCAACAACCACGACGACGACGACGACGACGTCGTGGAGGAGGTCGGGACGTGGCGCGAGGAGGAATTGTTGGGCCCCGGTACGGTTGAGAACAGTGTGTAATGAGTGGCGGTGGCTACCGTGGTCGGGGCTTTGGACAACGCACGAGGCCGACCGCCAATGGGTTCGGCAGATCCCGCTTCCCTCATCCCAATCTGAAGCAGCAGAGCCGCAGGGGTAGCAGCAGCAGCAGCAGCGGTAGCAGCACCACCACCAGGTCGTTCAGTGGGTCGGACAACTGGCAAGGCAGGGACAGCGACGGCAGGGGACCCAGCAGCAGGCCTTACCAGTCATGGAGGCCGAGCAGGTCCAGCACTCCTTACCAAAAGTACCCCAGGTCCACCCAGTTCCAATCCGAGTGGGACAGGACCAGCTCCAATGACAGGCTATCCGACAGGTCCGATAGGTTCGACAGGGACAGGGACAGGGACAGGGACAAGGACAGGGATAGGGACAGGGACAAGCCCGAGAGGGATAGGTCGGACAGGCTCGAAAGGCACGATAAGAATGAGAGGCCTTATCAGAATTACAACAGGGGCAGGGGCTTCAACGCCAGGGGACCCAACATGCGCTATCCGGGACCAGGAAGGCCTTACTCCTACTCGAGTAGACGCCAGTCCAGTCCTTACAACAGTGACAACAGTTCTACCTCGTCGCCCCTTGACAAGTCCCAAGAACCCCTACTGGGATCCGAGGAGGAACGTCAACAGAAGATAACGGAGACAGCAGCCAAGCTGAAGAAGTCCCTGTCGAACATCACGGAGGAGGAGAAAGTAAACTTTTGGGAACAGGATTTGGCAGAATCGAGATTTGCCTTAGCTACGAACGATGTACCTGCGAATTCAGCCTCTTGTCAAGAAGACTTTACCATAGGTGATAGCACAGGCATACCAGAATTGAGGCACGAGCCCCCAGAGCTCAAGCTCTCCCTCGATGACTTGAAGGGCATCGGTAGGAGAAACGAAAGCGACTCTAGTGGCAAAGTTGACTTTGACGAGTTCTCCCTGGCTGCTAAAGAGCCTTACGAGCCTCAGCTCATAGTGGACAGTGTGGGTAATCCGGAAATGGACGACTTTGGAATGCCCAGCGACATTTTGATTGGGGAACTCGGCAATGAACACACTGTGGCACACATCGAAGAGGTGCCCATGTGTACGGAACAGTCAGTGACTCAGCTGGAGCAGCCCATCGATTTTGACAATGTTATGCAAATACTTCAAAAAGAGAGCAACGACCTCTCGCAAGTCAACGCTGAAACTGAGAATGTCCCTGATCCTACAAACGACACTCTAGCCCTGTCTAAGCAGTTGCCTGGGGATAAGAGCGAGTCCTTATCGTCCAACCAATCGTCAAAATCAGAACTGAAATCCGAGGCCGTGCATCACAAGCCGGCGATTGCGTCGACGACAACGACGATCGCCTCGACGACGACGGGCACGATCGCACCGGTTATCCCTGTATGTCCACCACCGTACAATGCAAATGACTACACTGCACAATTTGCCCCGAATGTCGGCTACCCACCCATGATCTCGACTCCTTGGTCAGCGGCATTCGAAGGTACCGTGTACTTCACCCTGTTTTGGTTAACAAAGTTATAAGCGACGAAATTGCCGAACTAATGCTCAGAATCCGAAGACAATGTTTCTTTGCTCGCTAAACGCAAAACGACAAAAATCACTTCAACGTCGGAAAGGTTTCGTCTTCAAAATAAACGATTCTTATTTATTTATTTATTTATTTTTTTTTTTTCATAAAAAATATCATTCTTCTCTGCAAAAAATCAAACTTTAAGTGGTGCGCAAAACATTGATACAATTATAATAACCAAATATTTAATTGTTTTACATCAGTTGTACAATAATGGGATTTTATAACGATTTTTGAAAGGGAAAGATATCGATGTTTTGAATAAAGCTTAAAAAATATTTTTATACTTGCTGGCATAGATTTTAGCACGTTAATTCCTAATCATTAATACTATGAGTATTTTAATTAACTATTTCGGTAATTTTCAATTTAATAATGACTTTTAAAAATATTGAATATATAGAAACAAAGTTTATAAATTTGGTAAAATTTGTATTATTAATAATATTATCGACAATTAATATTATATCGATTATATATCTAGATCCTTAAATATTAAAAATGATATCGTTATACGGGTATTAATTCTTTATTGCAGTAAGTGAAGTTTCTGATAAATGAATGATCACTTTAATTTCATAATCTAAAAGTAATTGTAAATTAAATGTAGAAACTGCTGTTCTGATAACAAAGTAGATCATCGGTATCAAGAATCGTATAGAAATTATATATATTTTGGTGAGCGATATTATTGTCGATTAAAATGTTTACCGGCATTATATTTTAATGTGAAAAATCTTAATAATTTTAAGAGTTAATAGATTTGTAAAGTTTAACAAGAAGTTTTCGTTGTAAAGCGAAGCTTTCGGTATCGTCTTACATATTATATAAGCTTTAGATTACTAAGTTATTAAAATAACTAAATTTATCATATGAGAAGTACGACGATTAGCCGTGACAGTATAACTTGATATGAAACGGTCGCCAAATGAATGGAACTGTCGTTTTGCCGTTTATTAAATGCAAGCTATTTCGTTGTGTGTCTATACGTAAGTTATAAAATTATCGATTTATGGGTTTGAGCGCTCGTCTGTCCAACGTTGAAAATAACGCCAATAACGGGCACAGAAGTAGATGCACAAGAAGTAAACGGCAATAAAAACGTAAGGCGGTAACGAGAGAGCGAGCCGGGTAAGCTAGAGGATGGAAAAAAGGGGTGGGTCGTAAGGTCGCGGCGGGTGTTTGGAAAATAAGGGGAGCGCATTGCGGAAAACGAAATGGAAGGGAGCTCGAGCGACACGCGAGCGCGTAATTAACGAAGAATTGATGCCGGCCAGATATGCCGTCGGACTTCAGCAAGCCACCACCGGCCTTGCCGAGCGCGAAGAAGCCGATCATCGGGGCCATGCACTGCGACCCCGAGCTGCTGCAGCCGCCGCCAGCCTTCGACCCCCGCAAGCCGATAATCTCGTGCGCGAGCGAGAAGCAGCAGCAGCAGGAGGAGGTCCGCCAGCCGCCGCCGGTCTTCGACCCCCGGCTCTCCCTCACCGAGCGCTCCTCCCTGATGCTCGGGGCGGCTGCGAGGGAGCCGCCGAGCGGCTCCATGCACCCGGGCCCGGTCCTCATCCCGGGCTTCGGGGCCTTCCTCCCGGCCGTGCAGCTGGCCTACCCCGCGGTGCCCATTCCCGTGGCCCTGCCGGTGCCGCGGCTCCTCAACCCCGGGCCCGAGGCCCTGGGCCCGCCCCCGCCGCCGGTCGGCCCCATGAGCTTCGAGGAGGACGGCCTCGAGGAGATGCAGGAGGCCATGGAGTTCGCCAAGCAGCTTATGAGCATGAGCAACGAGAAGTCCCTGGCCGAGCCGGGCCCGGCCCCCTCGCCCACGGCCTCCCAGCACTCGGGGGACTCGGGCTCCTCGCGGCTCGGGCCCCCGGGCCTCGAGCAGGCCTCCCGCTCCAGCGTCCAGGGCCTCGAGCTCCTCGAGATGCCCCAGCGGACGCCCGTGGACGGGCCGACGACGGCCGAGGACCGGCCGAGGCAGGCCCCCCGGCCGCTGCTCTCGGGGAGCCCGAGCGAGCTCACGGCCGCCGAGGTCAGGAAGCAGGCCAAGCTCGCCAGCCTGGAGAAGAAGGCCGCCGCAGCGGCGGCCGGGCCCAGGCCCAAGGAGCCCGGCAGCAGCGCCCACGAGGCCTCCTGGAAGCACCGCGTCATCAACCGCTTCCTCAAGATGAGCAAGAACGAGATACGCAACATGCTCAACCACTCGAGCCTCAGGAAGTTCGACATAGCCATGAACCACCTCGTGCGGGAGAAGAGGAGCTCCCTGAACCAGGAGATACGCATCAGCGAGGACGAGCGCATGAAGGAGTACGACAGGGAGGAGTTCATGAACCAGCTCAACGCCATGCTAGACCCCAATGCCGCGGTCGACATATCCAACTTGCCGACTGCCTTTATACACCACCTCAACGAGGTCCTGCAGCTCGACCCGCTGCAGTTCGAGGCCGGCCAGACCGCGACCCCTACTGCCGCCGCTGGCCCCCAACCCGAGGCCCCCAAGCTGGCCGATCACGCCGGCACCGCTGCCCCCTCGCTGTCCGAGGTGCGTACTTACTACCCCTTCTCGACTTTTCTCGAATTATGCTCTACCTCCGGAATGCCAGTTACGTCGCTGCAATATGCTAATTTTTACAATTTCGTCTCAATCTACGCACTACCTGGGTTTTGCTTGCTCGCTTATATCTTATATGCTCTGAGCTTTAAGGTTTCAAAGAAAGTTAAGTTAAGTTTTGCTAAAAAATTAAATATAACAACCGATTCTTTTGCGATGCGTATTGATTTTAAAAATTTGAGAACAAAATTAAGAGGCTTCTCTGTTTTAGCGTCAATTTTTTTCCTAAGTCCAACTAATTGAGATGCTATATGAGGTATGTAAATTATACGACTTTCGTTACGCGTTATCTTTAGGAATTAATTAATCTATTTGAAATCTCTCATAAGGCGGGGAAAAAGTGGGAACTTTTTTACTTTCAAAAGCCGGATTTACAGAGAGAATACTTTTTCTCAACCTAAGATGATTCTTGAACTTGGGGTATTTTTTTTTTCGCGAGCTTTAACATTAATTGAATAAAAAACGTAATAGTGCGAGCCAGACAATTACAATTATTATTAACGTCTGAATAGAGTAGCTTTAAGGTCTAATTTTATAAAGGTACAATGATAATGTTGAAAAATTGTGCCGAAGGGTGGGTGAGCTTATTAATTTCGCTGATCGAGGACTTTTTTTGAATGTAGACAAGATGCTTGTGTGAGCTAATAAGCTATTACGAATAATAAAATTTGAATTCTCGGCAATAAAAATTACTTTTACTGCTACAGGCGACGACCAGTAGCTCGAATACTCTGGAGACCAAAACTGAAATTCCATCCCTGTCATCTTACCAAGAATCCATCAGGCGCAAAAAGGAGTCCAAGCCCATCCAGCAACCAGCGTTAATCAACCCTTACAAAGAGAAGCGAAAAATAACCATTAAAGTAATCCGCGACGAACAAAATAAGAAGATGTTGCCATCGGCTCTATTGCGCAAGGAGCCCAAACAGCAGCAGCAATTGCAACCACAACCAGAGCCACAGCCACAGCCGCAGCCGGAGCCACAGCCACAAGCGCAACCCGCAGTACAGCCACAGCCACAGCCACAATCACAGCCGCAGCCAGCACCGCAATCGCAACAACAACAACAGCAACAGCAACAGTATAATTCCAGCGGAGCAAAATCATCTTCGAACAACAGTTTCGGCCGATCGTCGAGGGCGGCATTTGCCAGCAGTCAGCCGGAAATCGAGTATAAGCAGTACACGGCCCAGCAGGACTTTATCCTTAGAGAGCCCTCAAGGATACCAATGGAGCCCCTCGGCACTCCAATAGTCAACATGGCTGATATAGACGATATATTTTCCGCGGGCATCGCCAAGGTCCGGCAAGCAACGAAGATCCTATCGTCTCCACCGTCCAGCATCGGCTTCACCGGGAGATTTCCCAGTCGCATCGACCGCGACTGCACGTCCTTCAACGAGCCTCAGCCGACGATACCAATGCAGCAGCAGCAGCAGCAGCAGGACTACAGTACGGATTTCAATCTCGACGACATATTTTCCGTGGGTATCGCCAGAGCGAAGTCCGCGGCGAGCGCAAAGCGGGCATTGAAGATGAATCGGGAGAACAGCACCGATTTCGAAACGGACATGGTCGAGCGCTGGATGAGAAAGGAGCGCGAGCACATAGACGCCTACCGGAACCTCACCAAAGAGGAATGGGACGCCAAGTACGGCAAGACCATGGACCGAGGGGCGTTCGAGCGCGAGCTCGAGGTCACCTTCTCCGAGTTCAACAAAATGCAGGGACTTAACATGAACGAAGAGGAGCCGCCGGCGGTCGAGCAGCCGGCCCGCGAGTCCTCGAACAGTGAAAACGACTCGACCTCGTCCTCGTCCAGCGAGACCGACGACGAGACCTCCTCCGACGTAACCCAGCTGCTCAAGGTCATTAAGGAGCGGGAGAAGATCGCTAAGAAGAAGTCGATCAACGAGACGATCAGGGACGAAGTGGCCGCCGAGATCGAGCGCAAGTGGCGCGAGAAGAACAAGTACAAGGAGCGAAAGGCGAAGAAGCGGGCGCGCAGGAAAAAGGACCGGAAAGAGCGAAAGAAGCGAGGCCGGAAGAAGCACAAGAAGCGCTCGAGAAACAGCGACTCCGAGTCGGAGGAGGAGGAGGAGCTGCCGCTGAAGCTGCTTACCGAGGACGAGATTAAGAAGGAGGTGAAGGAGGAGCCCGAGGTCGCTGCCACTCTGGCCGCAGTCGGCGGCCGGACGGTCCTCTTCAAAAGCAGCCAGACCAACCCCCGCAACCCGGCCGTAGGGAGGCCCTGCCCCCCGAAAAAGCTCGAGGCCAAGCCCGTCCCGGAGAGCGAGCAGCACCACGTTAGGAAGGTCACCTTCTCCGACAAAGTCATACACCACGAGATATCGGACAAGGTGAGCCTGAAGAAGCTCGCCGCCGAGGGCAAAACCAAGGGAACTCCGATGCCGGCCGCACAAGTCGGTCACTCCGTCTTGAAGTCAACGCCCCTGTCCGCGACCACGAAAGCCGGAGGGGGGAAGCCCGCCGCGAAGCCGGAGGCAGCCTCTACCCAACTGTCGATTAAATTGTCCGCGGCTAAAGCAGCCGGCGCCGGTGCTCCCGTCGCTAAAGCAGCCCCGGCCTCCATCGGCGATGCCGCCCGACCGACCGCGGCGAGATCCGCTTCCTCGGCAATCGAAAAGCCGATAGCGCACAAGCCGACCTCCGGAGTTTCGGGAGGGCCTGCGGCTCCGAGCGCGCCCCTGACCGCGGCCTCAGCGGTCCTGCCGCCGGCACCGAAGCCACTGGTGAGCGCGACTCCCGCGGCGAGCTTAGCCGCGAAGCCCGTTTATAGCGGGCCAGCGACGGTGGCCTCTTCGAAAGCGGCGGCTGCACCGATAGCACCAGTGGCGACAGCCGCGAAGATCGCGGCCCCGGCGACCGAAGCCGTTGCGAAGCCGGCCCCTGTCGCGGAGCCCGCGTCCTCGATGTCGGCAGCGCCGGTGACTCCAGCGGCTCCGGCGCCACCCGTGGCGGCGACAGGAGCAGCCTCCCCGGCCAGCGGCACGCAGCTAACCAGGCCCGCGCCACCAGGGACGACCGCTGCCGAGCCTGCAAAGCCGATGCGAGCGCCTGTGGCCATCGGTGCGCAGCCCGTAAAGGCGACGGCGGCGCCTGTAGCGATCGATCCGGAGCCCGGGAGAGTGGCAGCAAGGATCAGTCCGGAGCCTGCGAAGCCGACAGCCGCGCCAGCAGCGATCGATGCAGAGCCCGCGAGGGCGACAGCGGCGCCCTTAGCGGTGGCGACGACGGGACCCGCTGCTGCAGCGAGACCAGCAGCGGTAGCGACGTCGGCAGCGAGTGCCGGAGTCCTGGCACCGGCGGGCGCAGCCGCGACGGCCACGACACCGAAGCCACCGAAGCCACCGGCCAAGACGCCCTCGTTGAGCATTGCAATGGGCAAACCGATCGTCAATGCAAACGTAGACAGTCTCACTTTAATGCCAAAAGAGATAGAGGATGATATTCTTAAGAGCATCGAGGAAGCCTGCAAGGAGAATTTGTCGACGATTAGCGCCAGCTTGGAAAATGTCTTGAAGCCCGATATTAAGCCGAAGGACCAAAGGGCCAGCCCTGCCGTGCGCAACCCGGCCAGGAAGAGCCTCGATTTGAAAAAGACGGAGAAGGGATCTGGCAATGAGAGGTCGCACGATCCGAACAAGCCAAAGAAACTGGACATCAACGCTTACAAGGCGCGTTTGTTGGAGCGCCAGAGGAGGGAGAACGAGAAGATGAGGCAGTTCGAGGGCAATCCCGTGTCTCTCACGCAGGACCCTCTCAACATATCTGCGAGGAAGCGAGCTGGCCAAGCCGATGACCCGAGGAACGATGCCGCATCTAAGGTGTCCGTATCCGATACCGAAGTGCCGACCAAGAACCTCGAGTCGACGATGAAGCCGAGGGCCGGGAGTATCAGCGAGGGCACCAAGGACAATCCAGGCTCGGCCGATAGAGCAGTGGTAAATACGATGGAGCACAGCCACGACGAGGACAAATCGGGGAAAAGCTTCGCGGTCGACGACAGGACGGGCTTGCAGCTGGGCACCGATGCAATGGCCGAAAGGTGCGCGGCCGGTCACCCGCAATCGAAATGCGACGCCAAGAATAAGAAGAAGAGGAGAGCGTGCAGGGCTTGCGAGGCGGAGAGCCTGAAGCAACCGAAGTTCGAGGGTAGGAGCGATTCGAAATTGAAGCCGCAAATCGATCAGGTTAGGCCAAAGTCCGACTCATCGAGCGAAGGGATGGAGGAGCAGTCAAGGGTGCCGGGATCGAACGTGGCCAGGGGAGCAGCCAGCGGCCCGGGGAGTAGGCTCGACCCCGTCGAGCTGGCCTTGAGCGGCAGCCGTCCGGTCGACCCGCGGATCATATCGGCGGCCAAAAGAAAATCGGCCGCTGCGGCGCTGCTCAACGAGAAGCCCGCAGCGGAGAAGAGGCCGGCCGAGAGGCCAGCGAAGCCGCAGGAGAACATCGTCGTCGTGCTGCAGCCTCCGAGCGCCAATAGCGGGGTCTTCTTCATCGAGCCGGTGGCCATGAGCGACTGCCTGCCCGAGCCGATTCCCGAAGAGGACCCGAGCAAATACGTCGGGCTCGAAATAGCGCCTCTGCTCTCCGAGGCAGCCGTGCAGGAGAGCCCCTGCGCGGTGAAGGACCCCTTCTTCGATCACATGGTCGCGGTCAACGAGGAGTACCTGAAGGCCGACGGCATTTTCACGGTCAACGAGATCGAGCTCACGACCGAGTGCGCGACTCTAGAAATCGAGTCCATCAACACCATCGACTGCGCCCTGCAGGACGTGTTCACCGACGAGATCGTCCAGAACGTCGCCGCCGAGGAGACCCACGGCTACGCCCACGTGCCCGACTACAACAGTGCCATCGATGAGCTCTCGAGGGACAAGGCCCTAGAGTTGGGCCCGGACGCCTCCTCCGCCCCGGGCAAGCTCGATGCCTCCCCGGAGACGTTGGCCGAGCCAGCTCTGGCTTTTAAGGGCCTTGGAATCGAGCCTCGGGCACCGGCCGAGGGGCCCGAGGAGCCGGCTCGGGCCAGGCATGCCAGCCTCGATTCGGAACCGCTTGCGACGAGGGACTTCGCCGAGGAGCAGCCTCGAGGAGTCGCTTGGAGCCAGGGCAGGGACGAAATACACGAAACGGGCGAGCAGAGGCTGGCCATTGAGCAGATCATCGTCGGGGACGAAAATTTGCAGTTCACCGGCAAGAAGTGGGAGAACGGCCTGACAAACGACGGCGAGTGTAGCGTCCCGGAAGGTCTGTACGAGCCTAAGAATGTGGAGGAAAGCACCATTGCCGATAATATAATCACGGAAATCGTAACGGACGAGCGTCACGAACAATATCAAAGGATCGTCGAGTACGCGGACCCGGAAAGATCGATCATTGATTGCCTGGAGACCGCCGAGACTTCACTCCCTGACCAAGCGCCCAAGTGTCTTAATACAAACAACGATTATATTGAGCAAAACAATATAATTGACAATAATCTGGACGAGAGTCGATCGTCGGCTTTTTTCACGAGGGAGAGCGACAAATCGAAAATCGGCGAACAATGTTGCAAGGGGCAGGGGCAAAATATTTTAGATGACCCCGCTGAAGGAATAAATGCTTTGAAAACAGTTGGACAGACTAACGAGTCATCGAAGGCGTCGGGGATGAAAATAATAGAAGTGTTGGAATCGGATAATTTTTCCAATAATTTAGATATCGTCTCCGCGAACGCGGATGACACTAGGGTGGAAAATATTTTAACCAATAGAGGCATGCAAGATTTTAGCAATCTCAAGGAGCAGCTGAAGAAGAATGAAAATCAGATAGAAATCATTGACCCGTCGGTAGCGAAGAGTATCAAGAGTCCACTGGCCGACTCGATGAACGAAAAGCCCTTGCCAGAGGCGATAGCCGAGGAAGTTATTGGTTCGGTGACAAACGACTCGGAAAAGAGCGAGACGAGGCAATCGTTGGGCGACGAGCAGATATTTTCAGAGAAAATTGAAATAGCCGTCGGAGAGAGATTCCGAGAGGAGAATGATCGGCTCTCGGAATTCCCATCCGCGTTTGCGGCTAAATGCGAAAAGAGCACCAATCCGATGAGAAGCGCGGGACCGGCCAAGGACAGCGGCCAAAATCAGAACGCCCACGAGAGTCCGATTATCGAACAGATAAGAAAGCCCTGCCAGCCCCTGTACGAGGACATATCGAATTCGCCGAATCCCCAGACGGAGTACGAGACGACGCTGCAAACGAAGTACGAGGTGTTGGGGAGGGAGGAGCCGAGCGAGCAGCCGGGCTCGAGGTCGACGAGCGTCGGCCGGTACGCGACACAGCCGCAGCCGGGCTCGTCGGCCACGGGCCGGGGCGAGTCCCAGGAGCTCGAGTCGCCGATGTCGCCGGAGCTGGAGGAGACCGTGCAGCCGGAAGAGGAGCGAGGCCCGGGGCCGGTCTCCTCCGGGAGCGGGCGCTGCTCCACGCTCCTCATCGGCGAGGCCGAGCCCGAGGCTCGCGCCGACTCGGAGAAGATCGAGGACATCCAGCAGGAGGTCGCGGTCATCCAACGGGAAATGGACGAGCTCTCGCCGATTCTGCAAGTGTTCGGCGACCCGAGGCCCGAGGAGATCCCCGTGCTTTTAGCCGAGAACAACGTGCCCGGACTTGGTCGGAGCGACGCCCTTACCGTGAACCTGGACGACCCGATCGAGAAGTCGCTGCTGCTCCTCGACTCGGACTCAAAGTCCCCGGTGGTGCTGATAGACCAGCAGCAGCAGCAGCAGTTGGCGGTGGCTGGCGCGGGCGAGGCCTGCAAGAGCCTCGGTCAGGAGGCGAGGGAGAGCGGCAGGGCCCAGGGCGTCGCGCCTCGGCCGACGGACCGGAGCCCGACGAGGCCGAGGACGGCGGCGCAGCCCCGAGCCCGACCCACCATGATATCCGAGATGATATTGAAGACCCCGATAACGATAATCCACATGGGCAAGGAGGGCGGCAAGAAGCTGAGCAAGATCAACGTGCCCCCGGAGCTCGCGGCCCAGCACGCGGCGGCCATGCAGCGCCACCAGATGCTGAGGCAGGCCGAGGCGATGTCCCGACCGATCGCGGCGGTCGTGCCCGCGAGCCTCCCGGAGGCCGAGCAGCCGGGCCCGAGCCCCGAGGCCCCCGGGCCCCCGGAGCTCGCGGCCCCGGACTGGCAGCGGCCGGGGGAGGAGGAGCCGCGGATAGCCGAGGCCCCGGCGAACGAGCGCAACCGGCAGGCGCTGCTCCGGGTCCCCTCGCCGATCGTCGACATCGAGCTCGGGCCCGGGGACGCCGCCGAGGACCCCGAGAGCCTGGAGGGCGAGCTGCCCCGCGACGACGGCAGCTTCCTCGGGGACGACCTGAGCGACGAGAGGGCCCCGGAGACCGACGAGCCGGGCTCGGAGCTCCGGCCCCAGAGGCCCTTCGTCCTGCTGGAGAAGTTCCAGGAGGTCGAGGAGGTCATGGTCGGCGGGCAGAAGAGGGGCCGGCCCGCCGACAGGAGCCTCCACAAGATACGCAACAAGCAGAGGATGAAGCGCAGGCCCGGCCAGGGCGGGGCTCGCCTACACGCCAAGATCGGCTTGGACGAGCTCACGAGCAAGAGCGTGGCCAAGCAGGTGGAGCTCGGCACGAGGGAGAGCATCGTCTCGAGGCTCTTCGAGATCGACCAGGCAGTGATCGCCCTCATGAACGAGAAAATGAAGCTCTACAATTTGCTCAACAGCGGCTGCTTCCCCGGCAAGGGCGAGGCCGCCGAGGGCAAGGACCTCGACTGGGCCCTCGGCAAGACCTCCTCCGCCGATATGACGAGGAAGCACCTCGAGCCTCTGGCTGGGCCCTCGAACATTGAGTTTGGCTTTGGGGCCTTGGCCTCCCCTATAATCGACAACATTGCCACCAATCCTATGTACAAATTCGCCAAGAAGCCCCTGGCCCACGGGCCCAACGTCAACGCCCAAGGCGACAGGTTCAATCCGTTTTACAACAAGGCCCACGAAAGCGACCACCGACGCGATCCTAAGAAGAGGGACAGGAGGCACAAGGACAAGAAGAAGAAGAGGAGCCGCTCCAAGGATCGATCGAGCAGCAGCCACAGGCATTCGGCGCCTAACGAGGCTCCGGTCGATAAATTGGCCAAGTCCTCTCAAAGATTGTCCCTTGATACCAAGCCCAACAAGCCGCTGAAGGAGCCTCCCGAAAATCCTGAGCTCTGCAAAAGATCCCAGAAGCTCGTCGATGTTAACGAAGCTCCGCGCTCAAAAAGTAGACTTGGCAAGGATGCCAAAGAATCCACGGATGATTCGGAATACGAAGAATCTATTTCTAAGAATGCTAATGCCGAGGACTTTTCCGAAGACAGCGATAAGAATAATTATAAGAAGAAGGCAACTGAAGGTAAGGAATAAAGCCGTTCAGCTTTCGTAAGCTATTGCATTCTTTGTTTGTCGAAAGCTTTCTCCGTGCCCTGCACAAATTCTTCTCTGCATTCGCAAGAAGTTATTCTGAAAAATTTCTTAATTCGCAAATTTAGATCTTAATTTAACATCGAGTGCTGCGCGAAATAATTAATTTAAGCAAAATACTCTCTGGTGCTCGTTGACTATAATTGCAAATCTCTTTCTCAGATTTGAAAATCAATCAAATTTCGCCACATAAAGGGGATAAAATTGTAAAGGATAAATTAACGATCAAATCTAATAAACAAATTGTATCTAAAACTATGTCCGATAACGAATCTGACGTAGATTTGAATGCTAAACTGAAAAGCGGTTCCAAAGCAATAATTCATTTAAAAAATCAGACCCATAAAGGATCAAAAGAATCTTCAGACAGTGAACAAAATGGTAAAAAAGTAGTTAATGGTAAGAAATTTTATTTTATACAATCTTCATATTCAATTTTTTTTTGTTGAAATAATTGTTTTTAAAAATTAAAAACCAATCAATATAAATTTATTTAAAAATAAATGAATTATTATTTTCACTTTAAAGTAAATTATTAATAAAATTAATCATTTTTAATTCTTATCCTTTATTATTCAATTTGCTAAAACATAAATTGTTTGTACAACAGATTCGAATAATCGACCAAAAAGCAGAACGAGTCAAATGTTGAGAAGCAAATCGCCAACTAAATTGATGAAGACACCAAAAGAAAAATTGATCAGTAAATCAGATGATTCAGAGATTGAAAACTATGCATATAATCGTAGTTCTACTAATATCTCGAAGCTAATGTTACGTCCTAAAAGTCGTACTGGAAAAATATCTAAAAGTTCAGTCGAGAGTGATACCGAAGATCATAAGAAAAAATCAGATCTTGAATCTGTTTCGAGTCATGATAAAGCAGGTAAATTTATATTATTTATTTCCCTTCTACCATCCGTATTTATTATCAGTATTCGTCATTATTATTTATAAAATACATTCTATAAATTTTCCGATTATTCGTCTACTTCAATAGAATCAATTCCCCGATTAACAAGTAGAATAGTAAAAGTTGAAGGTAAATCTTTCATAATACTCTTCTAATAAAATCTGTCAAATTTGTAAAAGAAAAAACTACAAGTCAATCGGATCACGATTCAGAAGTTGAAAATCTTACGGGCAACCGCAATGATAGCCCGAGAAACATTTCACATCCAAAAAGTCGTACTGTTAAATTTTCTAAAAATTTATCAGACGGTGAGAAAGAAAAACACCTAAAACAATTAAATTCGGGATTAATTGTGAATCATAATTTAGTTTATATGAATTTAAAAACAAACTGCTATTATGTTTTTCCCACTATTAATGCACAAAAAGTGATATTGGAAAATGGTAACTAAGTAATTTAAAGAATTGGATTATTAATTATTTAGAAATTTATAAAATTAAATAATTTATTAAATTGTTTTAAAAAATTGAGAGCTTTAAATGCCGCTTTAATATTGATTGATTGAAGTTCAAAAATCAAAAAATAAAGATAAAATTTATTTTAAAAAAAATATATATATTTTTTCTAACTGAATTAATGTATTGGCTTTGTTATTTGAAAAAAAAAAATTGATGATTTTTCCAATTGTGCAAAATAGTTAAGAAATAAATATTAAATGTGATTCAATAAACACATTGATGAATATTTCAGAATCAAATCCGATTCAAAGAACAAAAAGCAGATTGGGTAAAGCTGTTGAAAATAAATTGCCGATAAAAATATCAAAAATTTCAAAAGCAAAGTCAGAATTCAGTGATTCTGATACGGAATATCATCAAGCCCGTGATCACGGTGCTAGTCATAAATCAATACAACGACCCAAAAGTCGAATTGGTAAATTTCCTAAAGGCTTGAGCGAGGCTGAAGATGAAAACCAAAAATTAGATCCTGAGTTAATTTCACATTACAATATGACTGGTAAGTTTCTATCTGTATACATTGAGAATTGCGTCTTTTAACTGTTGAAATTTACACGAAGTCATTGCATATTATTGAATTAAAATGAAAAAAAAAAAAACTAAAAAAAAATTGATGGAAAATTAAAAATTTGATAGACTTTGAAAAATTATCTCGTTCTTAGATTTAGTACAACAGACATTTAACACAATGACTACAGATGAAAAAAAATTTATTAGATTGACTTTTTCTCAGACTTTTTTTAATGTTAATGCTTAATCAATTCAATTAAACCAACAGAAATGATTTAAAGTTAAGTTACATTTTTTAAATCCTTCATATTTCTAATGTAAGAATAATCTTTTTTACATTGTATCTAGTATTTTGTTTAAAAATAAATTGTAACGTAGGGTTTTCTCTGTATCAAGAAAAATCGTATCATAAATTTAGCACAACAATATTAAGGGTAACGATGTTCAATTTTTTAAACCGTAACTTGTACTATTTCAGAAATTAAATCTACTCAACGTCCACAAAGCAGAATGTGCAAAGCTGTTCAAAATCGGACGCCAAAATTCTTAAAAGCAAAAACTGAGTTAAAACCAACATTTAATGATTCGGACGTAGAAAATCGAACGAGCGATCATGGCTTAATTTCAAAGCTTCAGCGACCTAAAACTCGGGCTAGCAAAGCATGGAAGGGCATAAATAGCGAAGAGGAAGAGTATATCATTCCAAAGAAAAAACCTAATACTCTATTGGTATCCAGTCGCGATTCAACTGGTAACCTCTTAATTTAATTTTGAACAACTGTCTTGTAAAAAAATTTGTTACGTTACTTCTATTATTTATAACACAAGTATTATAATTGGCTCTTAAGAAATTTTTTTTTAACATGTCTTCTAATCGATTACATTATATGGCTTGTGCTAATTTATTTATAAACTTATGACTGTTGTTGCGTAAATTTATCATTTTGTGTAGATTTCTTTTTTTCAAACAATATTAATCGCATTAAAATTATCATTTTAGAATTAGAAACTCTTCAACCAAAAAATAGGTTTAATAAATTTACACGAAGTGTGTCTGCAATGTCGTCAGAGAAATCGTCCCTACCTGTGAAAGACAAATTTGTTTATTTATCTGGCGATGACTCGGAGGTTGAAACAATTACTTATAATCATGATACTACTTTTAAGACTATTTCACGACCAAAAAGTCGAGTTCGTAATGTTTCTCAAGATTTTTCCGCTAGCGACGATGACCTTAAAAAGAAAACTAGTATGGAGTTTGCCTCCGTGGATAAAATGGGTAAGGAATTCAAACGTTTTGCTTAAATTGGTTTTTAAACAAACCCCTTAAACAAATTCACTTTTCCGTGCGAAAACACTTTCAATGTTTTAATATTTGAAAAGTAAAACTGTGAAGATTAATTATATTTAATTCTAAAAAAAAAAGTCAGCTAAAACGATATTGACGCATCTTACACAAAATTTTGCTTTTTAAAATAACATTCGGGATATTAACGATCTTTTTTCTCTTCGCAATTTTTTTTATATATAAATAATACATTTTAATAAAGTTTAATATAATACTTTGTGCTTATTTGCTATTTATGAAAAACGGAGGCTATTATGCTAAATAATTGTTTTAGGCGATGAATATTCGAATCACTCATTAAGGATGGGTAAAATTTTGAAATATAAAGTCGGAAAAATCAATAAACAAAAGAGCCCTGACATTGAAACAAATGCCCAATTTGAAGATGTTTCTGATGATGATTTAGAAGTAGCTGAAATTATTCACACAAGCAGTGCTGAACCCGAAGAGGCGATTAGGAATAAAAGTCGAGAGAGTAAGGTCGCGAAACTTACCAATACAAAAAAGGACTCGTTTAATGCGGAGGAGGAGGAGGAGGAGGTTGATTTTTCAAAGAAAGGTAAGACTTGGCCGAGCAGAAGCAGGGGGACTTTGTAATTTGATTTTTTCTTTTTTTTTTTTTTTTTTTCTCTTCAGAATGCGTTTCTCGTCCGAAGAGTAGGGCCTGTAAGGTACCTGTAAGGCAAGAGGAAACAGATTTATACCAGGGAGCCAAAAGTAGAATGGATACGTTTAAAAAGGAGCACGAATCGATAATTGCCGAGACTCTGATCAATCTGAAGCAGAAGGAAATGGAAGAGGCGACCAGGCAGTTTACCGAAAAAATAAAAAATGCTCAGAAATCTATTATATATTCAGACGACAGCACTGCTGATATGTACGATGAGCCACCAAGTGAGACAAAAGGTAATGCCAAGGGCTTAGCTCTTTTAGAAGAATCATTAAAAAAAGAATTCAGAAGAAGAAAAACATCGCTAAAATTTCTTTTAAATTCCCAAACAATGGCAGAAGAGTCCGATCTGTCGTACGAGGACGAAGAGAGCCACGTGCTAAAGTCACGGCTAACGAAAAGAAGATCCAGGATAAACATTCCACAAAAAGTTTTACAGCATTATGACGAGGCGATAGAATCAGTTGTGAAAAATGTCGAGAGTACTTTTTCGCCGCCGCGGACGAGCAGAGACGGTAAAGAAATGTACACGAGTGCAAATGTAGCCGATAAGAAGAATTACAATGAAAGTCTTGATTCGGAGGCAAACGAAGTTGACGCGAAGTTGGCGGCTAGCGAGGACGCGCAATCGAGGGTCTCGATGCTAAAGCAGGAGGAGGCGCAGGGGGAAAACACGAGCGCCGATGAGGATACCTCGACGGACTTGAACTTTGAGGTTCTCGATTCGGAAATGTTCGAATACGTGGACCCGAGGAACATGAGATCCATAGGGAACGACTTTTTAAAGCAAACCATAAAGCGAAATTACTTGGCGAGTATTTCCAACGCGAGCGAAGGCTTCAAGCGAGAGAGATACGATAATCGGAATAGGCGGCACAACGATGAGATCCAATCGGACGCCGACATCGAGGACATGGAGGCTCCGTTCACCTACGGGGGCTCCCCCTACGTGGTACTGGACAACTTCGAAGAGCAGCCGGAGAGCGATCATCTGTTGGAGGGGGACATCGGCAAAGAGGACACGATGATGGCGCCCTTCACTTACGAGGGCATGCCCTTGCCGAAGGAAGTCGTCGACAGCTGCAGCTCCATCGGCAGTGGCTCCAATTATCCATCCCCGGAATTTGAGTCGCATTCTGAAATAAGTCAATATTCTAAATCGAGAAGGCACTCGATCAATAATCACAAATCCGAGCAAATGAAAAGCATGATTAACAAGGACCCGGGCCAAATAAGCATATACGATGTTGATAATATCGGTAGGAAGAGAATCGGCTTAGAAGGGAAAAGTGCCATAAAAGATGCCGAGCTGACTCTTTCCAATTATAAAAAGTCAGGCCTGGACGCGAAGCTCCAGGTGGTGGTCGACGGGGCGCGGGAAGAAATCGGAGAAGGCTTTTCCAGTATCGTTAAGAAGTCCATCGGCAAAGACGACGAGATGGAAAGCGCGTCGCGTTACAAGCAAATGTGTAAGAAATTAAACAAATCGGAGCGATTCGCCGATAAGGAGATGGGCGACAATTTTAAAAAATCGGACGTCCTAACGGATTACAACGAGTCCACGGAGGACAGTATATCCGAGAGGTCGATGAAATCTAATCGGATCGAGGAGTCGGACGGGTACGAAACAAGATCCGACACCTCGATTAGAACGAGGCATCAAAAGCGCAAGAAGCTCTACGACGACAAGTGGATAGTACCAAAGCAGCGGAGAAAGTCCCGAGTCTCCGACGAAAGTCTACCAAAATTAGAAAGTAGAATTCCAATGCAAAAGCTCGACGACGAGCAGTCGGACGAAGAGGTGAAGAAGGCTCGTAGCAGAGCCTCCGCGGGCGCGACGAGGAATCGAAAATTCGAAATGCAGCCAAAGCGAAATGTAAAAAGAAAGACATCAACGAGTACGGAGCAAATGAAATTGTGTAAAGTGCGCGTCGTCGATTGTAAATTTGATTTGCTGCATCCTAATGTGCATCCCAGTGTTCTGCGGCGCGCAGGCATATCTAGCATTAGAAATTCTAAATCAATGTTCTTGGATTTGGACAACTCCAATATGAAACAAGACGAGCCTAATATTATTAATGAACAAAGTGAAGATATTATATTTTTTCAAGAGAAGCACGATGGCACCGATTACGATCTAGACAAGGATAATATAAAATTTTTAAAGGAAGAGAATAACGAGAGCGAAGGCTTTGTCGAAAGTCGAACTCACGCGGCGAGCGCTTTAGAAAATTTGACCGAAGCGGAGGAATTTTCAAGTTTGTCTCGCAATAAAGATTCTGCGCCGGAAAACCCGAGAAAAGAAAGAGGTACATTAAGTTTCGATGAAAGTTTCGAAGTAACGGCAAAATCTGCTAGAGATTCTGATGAAGAATTCAAGGTTGTATGCGTTAATCAAATGTCACTAAAAACGACGTCGAGTAATGCTAGTAATTCCAGTGCGGGTACATTTCTGGAGTCCTACCAAGAGAAGCGAAATCCATTGTACCGAGTAGAAGACAAACCAGTGATAAAGCCTCAAGTAGTAGTGGAAAAAATAAGCATTCCATCAAAAACTTCGAACGATAATGAAATGCCCGGTTCGAGTGTTGAGGCGGAGGAGAAGAAGCTGAATAGGACTTCTTATACGAATCACAAGGGCCCAATATTGAATATTAAGGTAAAGAAGATGTCTGTCAAGAGAAAAAAAAAAGTAATTTAGAGCATTAACATGACAGTGACGAATTAAATTATCACTGAACTTAACGATAACTTTAAAGCTTTAACTGAACAGTGACAATTTTATCGAGAGAGAGAGAGAGAGAGAGTGAGAGAGAGAATGTGAATGTGACAGAACTCGAACTGTGACAATCAATGAAAGGGATTTAAGTTAAAACAGGATGTGATATCTCCAAAACCTCATTTTATAAGTAACAATCTAGATAACGATCTAGTTTTATAATTTATAAATTAAAATAACTGTGTGATATGTTATTTCGTATTGAATCGAATTTTTGCAAATGACCGAAGTTTTTATTTGACGTATTATTAAAAGAAAAAAAAATAAATAAATAAAAGAAGGCTTTATTTTGTTTTTTTATGTTCACTTTATGATTAATTAAATTTACGATAATGTATATATATACATATACGTATATATATATTATTTAAATTATTTATGAAGCATGTTCGCAGTAGAGTTTTTAATAAAAGTTAAAGAATTTGTAGTATTCCCGGCTTTAAGTCATTACAAAATCCTCAGCCCAATCCTCTTTAATATTAATGATACGACAAAAGCAGACCGTGAATACATTTCAGCTCTCGGTAACTCTGGCTAATGTCAAAAGCAGCGCAATGAAAAATGAATGCGCGTTAACGTAGCGGCTTTTTGTGCCGAGTATCAAATTGCCTCGGAGTTGGATGTAAGAGACTGGGACTGAGTGAGTGAGAGAGCGAGAGGGGGGGTTTCTGGGCAGAGGGCGGTGGTAATTTGGTTCGATTGAAGAATTCGTACGGATTTTAGGTCTTCGAAGACTCATTCTTGGCAGCGAGCGACGACGGATCGGTTTATCGCTACGAAATCACCTCCAATGCGTTGCTAAATGTCTTCAGGGGCCACACAGCGGCGGTCACGTGTCTTTGTGTAGCGCGATTCGAGAGCGGCGAGTCGACTAACGAGTTGCTCTACTCCGGATCCCTGGACGCCAGTCTGCGATGCTACAATATAAGGGTGAGACAAATCAATTACTAGACGTGGCATTGACTTTGAGGCAGCCAAGCCGCTCGGCCGGTGTCGAAAGCAGCCGTTGAAGTCCCCCCCCCCCCAAATCTCCAATCGAATAATCCGAGCCCGCAGGAGTCCCACTAATAATGGTCCTGGCAAATTCTTACAGACCGGCTTGGAGATGCAGGTGAGCGAGGTGGGGAGCGCCGTTCAATGCATGGACCAAGCCTGGGGCCTGATCTTCATAGGCACCAAGTCCGGGAGCATATCGCGCTTCAACATAAAGGTAAGCCCCTTGATGACGGAGGGAGGAGTGCGCGGGCTCCTGCATCGACGGCTACCTCTGTTGCAGTCTGGCTACCTGAAGCCCGATTCCATACAGTCGTCCGACAAGCCGGTGATGGCCTTGAAGGCGACCAACGAGGGCGCGAGAAGAGTCCTGATAGTGGCCTCCCGCAATCAGAAGCTCAGCATCCGAGACGCCATAACTGGACTCGTGCTGCGCACCATAAGTGGACAGAAGAACTACACGATATACAGTCTTTTGAGGGATCACAGCTTAATTTATTGCGGGACAAGCAGCACCTCGATTCCGGTCTTCGACTTCATCGTGAGTAGCTCGCCGTTGGCCGCCATAGCCTTGGTGTCCTCCTCTCGTAGAAATCGAGCCAGGGCCATTGAACGTAATCCTGTAAATTGTTGATTACAGAGCGGCGAGCAGATTGTACAGTACAACGCAAGCGTCGGCATTGTGTGCATGTGCTTGCTCAAAAGGCTTCTCTTTGCCGGCTGCTACGACGGCAACATTTACGTCTTCGACACAAGGGTAATGCCAAACTCCTCCTCCTCCTCCTCCTCATAAGCGAGCAATTGCACTTAAGCAATCGACTAATGACCAACGACACCTTTCCACTTGCAGAATCACAGTCTCGTGTGCAGCATACCCGGGCCTGGGAATATGTTGCTGAGCATGGAGCTTGTAGATAGAAAGGTACGGGAGAGAGGCTTGGCTTTAAGTAGGCCACAGCCCTGCGATAATTGCCACCGCGATCGGCTATTCCTGGGACTCTCACGACTGCCTTTCCCTTCTTTTGTTCGCAGATTATTGCAGGTAGCAAGGACAAAAACCTTCACGTATGGGATATGCCCGACCCGATACTGGAGGCACTGGATGAACACTTGTAACGTATATATGGCAAAAAGTGAATCTAGTCATCAATGGAACTCTTAAGTGCGACAGAACCAAGAACGACACGGTAATCCAGCATTGACGGTGACAAAAAAAGTGAGAATACTACCGCTACTCGTACAAGTTCATTTGAGATGCCAGCATTTTTATGGAAGCTACATTTTGAAAAGTACGGGGAGTAACTTGTGTATAAAAGCAAAATGTATAAGTTTGATAGCTTAGGCAAGGACCTGATCGGAACTTATTATAAAAAAAAAATATGTACATAACGACGACGCGCACGGTAATAAATAATGCGACATGTACAGAATCAAGTGTACAGATGAGGATCGTGAAAAGGGATTTAACTAAAATTCAGCCGCGTATACAGTATATAGTATATAATAAGCATCTTGGGGTGCCCTTATTTCTAGCCAACATAACTTTAGTAGCGATTTAATATAACTTTAGTCTGTAGATTTATTCAGTCGAATTTGAAAATGTTTATTTCCTTAACGCTTTATTATACGATGAGGATCCGCGAAACGATCGCGAAGCCATGCCTGCGTTCGTTCGGATTTGAATGGAGGCTTGGCGATAAGACTGAAGCGATTTATTAGAAAGTTTACGGATTCTCATAAAAAGGATAAACCGAAGGGACAGATATTGTTACTGGTCCTCGAAAACCCTTCTCAAAGTGGTAATTTGCCACTGAAAAGCTTTACATATGTTCTTTGTTATTTTTTTCAATTCACATTAAAAGCAGGACAAAGGAATAATAAGTAATTTGACAGTGATAAATTATGTCAACATGAGTTTAGTTAGTAGATTATAATTAAGAAACTGTCATTTCCATTTACATTGTTGGTCTCCTTTAAAGTCATTATTCGCTCCGAAATTGCGAACAATGAAGTTAAATAAGAAAAAAATTTTGCAATTACAAAAGTGTACGGATTTTGTAGCTTGTAAACGGTAAATTTCAATATATGACAAATCGTTATATGTGTATCCGATTTTTATACAGTTTGAAATAAAAGCATATTGTAAATGTGAAATGACTTGTACCATTTGCTCGTGCATTGTTGTATTTTATATAATGTAGTTTGCTCGACTACGTTATGTCAGAACGTGTAAAAATAAGCTGAATAAGGCAGTAAATTTTTTTTCTTTTTTTTTACGTGACTGTTTGCTTATTTGTAGTAACTAGATATACACAAACATACCGCTCATGTATAAGTGCGCGTATATATGTATATATATATATATATATATATATATATATATATATATATATGTATGTATGTATGTATACACGCACGCACGCACACACAGACGTAGTACTATTTGTGTATATGTGTATATAGTACTATGCGTGTATATATATATATATGTATGTATATGTATATATATATATATGTGTGTGTATATATATAACTATATACATATATCAAGCAAAATATTTCTTTATTTCGTAAAGAATAACTTGATAAAAACGTACAAATTTTGTGCTATGAATATCGAAAGTTTCAATTAGATATTTATCGATTGAAGTACACATTGTAAACAAGTTTTGTTAAAATAAACATTTTTAAAGTGTAATATTATTACTTTAATCATTTATAGACCCTTATAGTACATCACTAAAAAATATTTATAAAAAAATTTTTATTTTGTTTAAAAAACTTGACGATTGATTTTAAGTTACACAATATTATAATTTATTAACGTTCGAACTGACGATGATTAAAAATATACAATCTAAATAATTATGAATTTTGTATTTATTAAATAAAATTAAAAAAATCAGTTATCCTAATTTGTTTTATTCAAAACAATTTTTCACCATTAAATTACATATTGCTTATTAGTGTAATATATATTTACTAATTGGCAATAACTATAAAATAGTTTATGAAAAAAAAAAAAAAAAAATTGATTTGATTTGCAATATAATATTGAGGCATTAGTTCTAATTTCTTAGGAATCTATAGATCTATAGATAATTACAATACTTATATAAAAATCGCTGTTTTTTCACAGAGTTTAGTCGCGATGAATTAACAAAAACTTTAAATGCTTAGCTTCTCTGTGGTAATTATTCATAGATATTTTTGTTCAATAAAAAAATTGCTGTAAATATAAATATTATTGCTTTCATAATAGTTTATCTAGTTCAAATTCAAAAATATCCGATTAATTTGTAATTAAAAACTTGTGTAGAGGTAAATGATAAGATAACGCACTGATTTCTTTAAGCTGACCTTTTATCAGCTTTTACAAATTTATAATTTGTTTGTCTTTGGTGCTATTGCTAGGTATTACCAACTCAATATATTTAAATACGTAAATATAAAAATGCAATGAATCGCTTTGTTTATTAGCATTCATATTAGCGTTATGAACGATTTCCCTAAATAAATAATATCGCTTAGGTTTAATTTATGAAATACAAAAGGCCAAAGCTCAATTATTTAAAATAATTTATTAGCAGCTTTGTACAAATAAATTGAACGGCATTTTCAAATGATTCAAATTGCAATTTGCTCGCTTGAAAGAATCTAATTTTTCAAAACAATTCGAAAGCACATTGTAGTTTATTAAAATATAATTTTTTTTTATACACATATATAATTTGCTATCGTGATGAGTGAGCTCCCACTACATTATTTTCATCTCACGAAGTCACTTTGGAATACGTGGTAATGCTAATAATTCGTAAAATTAGGTTCTATAAAATTTGTAACTCCACACTAGCATAAATTTAATAGTTGGTAGCCCAGCCTTTTTTGATAAAAATCTGTTAACAACCACTCGTAACAAATCTAATTAAGTGATATAAATTGATAACAGCCTTGAATATATTCAAAGTCATAAATTTAATTATGTGTATTGTAATTTTTCATGTAGAATTTTATTATACGCATTAATGAGAACGGCTAAAAAACTCAAAGTCTAAGAAAGATTTTTTTATCCCTCAGTCATTTGGTTTTAAGGTAAGTGGAAAATTTTATAACGGTCGACAAGAAAAATATTTCTTGTAATTGGTTTGTCGAAAAATAAGTTAGATGCGATGATTTCATCAATTTATGTATCGATAATTGAGAAATACTTAATAGACATATTGTGTCTAACGCATAAAGTTGAAGATAATCCATGTCTAAAATCAATCAAATCGTGTAATTGTTTTGATAATGTAATCTGCAATGTAAGGGCAAGCAATGATTTATATTATATTAAATTTCGTACGAAATGAATATACAATTTTCGTTTTAATAATGATATTAGGTAATAAACGTAGCATATAACCAATATAAGCATGTTTTTATTATCAATATTCTCGTGTATATTGTATAGTCACATCATTTTAATTTAATCTTCTTTAACATTTACATATTACATAACACATTATATTTTATAATACATTCTTAAATGGCACGAAATAAATATAATTTGTGGTTTAATCAAATATATCTTCATCTGAAGTGTAATAATAGAGTATAAAAACCTCTTAAAACAAAATTCTTTCTGGCAAAACATGTGAGGACTGAAATGATTTTGTTGCCTAATTTGCCTATCATAATATTTTACAGTGATTTCAAATAAATTCAAAAATAAGGAAATATCCGTATATTTTTTAAATTAAAAAATTAAAAAATACAAATCTATGCGCAAGATAATGAGTTTGTCATTTGCGCATGATTTGATTCCTTGTACTGAGATAAAAACTCCGTTTATTCAGTAAATATTTCGAGACAAGCCTTGAATGCTTAAAAACAAACTTAATTATTGCGTTTAGAATAACTTAAGATCATTGATATTTAAAGCAAGTGTTTTCAGTATGCAACTCATAAAATTATCGTCTCACATCATAATTTTGTTATTTATTTAATGTCATTTCGATAAATCTTACCCTCAATATCTGCCTTACTTTTGTATTCTTTGATAGCTAATATTGAAAACATTTTGAACAATGGTGAAGTCTTTTGTTTTACATGGACCGGATTTTGCCTTTAAATTTCCTGACGGAATAACCATAGGGCAATTATTATATAATAAATTACAATCACATGGAGCAAAAATTTCGCAGGTAATACTCAACTACTTGATAATTAAATACAATAACATCTAACTTAATTGTATTATCCATTTTTTAGATACAAATTGAAACGGGTGAACAATTAAGCTTTCAAGAAATATTTAATAAAAGCCGAAAATTGGCTACGTATTTGAAAAATAATAATCTATCTAGTAAACGATAGAATAGCTGTTTGCTGTGAGAATAACCTGAATTTTTCTATTCCTGTGTGTGCGTCCATATTTATCGGTGCCACTGTATGCCCAATAAATCCATCGTACACAATATCAGAATTCAAGCATACGTTGAACATTTTGAAGCCGAAATATATTTTTGTTTCTCCTAAGTCCTTGAAATCTATAAAGCAATTAGTAAGAGAGCTTTCATGGTCACCTAAGCTAATATTAATATTTGGCGATACGGATGGACACACTCCTACCATTGAGACAATAATCAAGAATGTGTCTTCCTCGAGCTTAGCAAATTTTGAAGTTACCAAGGTTGAGCCTAGTAAACGCATAATGGGCATACTATGTTCTAGTGGGACAACTGGACTTCCCAAGGGTGTTATGTTAACTGAAAAAAATTATTTAATATCATTGCAAAATTTCTTAGATCCAACTGCAGATTTTATTGGTGAAAATGTAATACATATACTGCCGTTCTTTCATACCTACTGTTTCAATACTCTTATTATGGCACTTATCGTTGGTTCCACTGCCATTGTTTTTTCTCGTTTTCAAGAGCAAGCTTTTTTGGCAGCTTTAGAAAAATACAAAATTAAAATAGTGACTATCGTGCCACCCATTATGGTATTTTTAGCTAAGAGCCCCATGGTACTAAATTATGACTTATCGTCCGTGACCAATATTTGGTGTGGAGCAGCTCCTTTATCACGGGAAACTGAATTAACGGTTAAAAAGCGACTGAAGAATGCAACGATTAGGCAAGGGTATGGAATGACCGAATTGACTTTTTGTGTATCGTGTATTCCAAAAAATTGCCGACAGAAGCCTGGAAGTGTTGGTAAATTAATATCAGGTGTCTCAGGTTCGTATATTAGATATAAAAAGCCTTCACATTTTCGCATTATAGATTTTCTCTTCGCTTCGAAGAAAATTTTTAATGTAAATATAATTATTTTTAATATACAATTAAAAAAATCGCAAAAAATTGAAATAATAGTTTCTTTACACTGAGAATTAATGCTATTCATTTTTTAATTTTAGCTAAGATTGTACCACTCGAAAAAACTGGAGAATGGTCGGATAAGAGCTTGGGTCCTAATCAGGAGGGTGAATTGTGTTTCAAAGGCGATTTAGTAATGTTGGGATATTGTGGCGATCCGTCATCGACAGCAGCAACAATAGATAAGGATGGTTGGCTACACTCCGGTGACATTGGATATTACGACGAAGAGGGCTTCTTTTTCGTTGTTGACAGATTGAAGGAACTCGTTAAATATAAAGGCTATCAAGTTGCACCAGCAGAACTTGAAACTATTTTATTGAAACATCCAGAAATCAAAGACTGTGCTGTTGTGGGCTTACCAGATGAAGTAGCTGGTGAATTGCCGTTTGCATTTGTTGTCAAACAGCCACATTCAAAAATTACCACTGATGATGTTGCGAATTACGTCAATGGTAAATTTGTTTTTTGTATTTACTGCGATAAAATAAACTTCTTTTTTATTAAAAAGCATCCATAAAAATTTATAGTTTCATGTTTTCAATCATTTTTATAACTTTGATCGTATGTAATAGATTTGATAAGTTTCACGTTAGCGTTTTTTAATTGTGACACTACTACATAAGATACAATTATTATACTATATTTAACAATCTAATTCCTTTTTTTAGAACAAGTATCGAGTCATAAAAGGATTCGTGGAGGAATTAAGTTCGTGAATGACATTCCGAAAAATCCATCTGGCAAAATACTCAGACGAGAATTACGCGATTTATTAAAATCTAAATTATAGGTAGATTTATCAACGCATTTTTTATTAAGACTTTTACTTTCGTCGAAGCAAGTAAAAAGTTTAGTCATTTTTATTAGTCAGACATGCTCTATTTTATTGTGGCAGTGCAATAACATTAAAAAACATGTTTATGATCGTTTCAAAATGAAACATTTCATTCTTTATATACATAAATTATATTTACAATTATGTAAGATTACAAACTAAAATAATAAATAAATAAATAAATATATATAGGTTTATTTATTTATTTATTTATAAATGTTGCTTATACTGTTTAATAAATGGATTGTCAGAAGCTGAATTTAAATTAGCCTTTGTTTTATTTCATTTGGAATGCGTGTAAGGTACCATTGATGTTTTTGACCTGGAGCCGTAGCTAGGACTCCTCCTTTATTCGAAAAACTGGTCCTTGCATCATAGGAATATCTTTCGCCGTGAAGGTCTGTTAAAGTACCACCCACAGCTCCTAAAACAGCTTCTGGTGCACAAGTATCCCAACGTTTGCAACCATTACTAGCGAAAACATACGCATGGGCTTTGCCTTCTAACAAGAGTATTACCTAAAAACATTCATTATATTTATAATAATTATTGTTATTGAATAGAAAATCTTATTTAATCAATCAATACCTTGTAACCAGCACCGCCAACTCTTAAAATACTAGTGGGCTCTAAAGCATCTAAAGCACCTTGTACAGTACTGTCCCAATGTGAGCTGAAGAAAATTTGTAACTTTAGCATATTCATATATAAAATAAATTACAGATACGAAAATGGGCTTTATGACCAAAATTAAAAAAAACACATTGAGCCAAATTTGCTTAATATAAATAAAATTGGCTTTTGGAATAATTATATCGCAAATATTTTATCAATAATTTGTTTTTAGCAATAATTTCATGAACTGAACCGAATACTTAGTAACGTAATTAATCTATTTTGTACCGTGTTGTGGTGATGATTCTTTGTCCACCAGATGGTGGAATTAGATTGAATCCACCAATTCCAACGCCCTCGATGCCCCATATGGTTCTTCCCCAAGAATCGCTGTCAGAATTCTTAAAATAAGGTTGATGAATAACACCACCGATTGCTCTATCTTTAAGAGCAACGCCAATTAAGACTGTCACATGCTCAACAAGGCCCTGAGTGTATTCTGATGTTCCTGTAATTATTATTGATTCTTTTAATAAATATGCAATTTATTTTATTTTACAAATATTGAACAATAACTAATTCAGAAGCTACAATAAAGAATAGATACAATAAAGTTGATTTTATTTTAAAGATTTAAAATTTAAATAAATATTGCACTATGTTTAGACATAATGGTCAAGAGCATATGTACCATCTAAAGGATCTACCCAAACACAAAGATCCGAAGCATTAACGTTTTCTAAATGTGCTGGAAGATTTATATTCAAAATATCTTGATCCATGTCTGTAATAATCCAGTCAGGAGGTACTTCACAACTGGATGGTCCTTCTTCACCGATAACATTAACATCTGGAAACTGTTGATTTAAGGAAGTTACAATACATTTTTGAGCTGATCTGTCAGCCTCAGTTTGTAAGTCGTTTTTCCCTTTATCGACAATATTCAATTCTCCTTGGCTCATAACATCTCGTATAATTTTACCAGCCCTCTTAGCTGCAACAACGGATGAAGCCACTAAACGGGTCACTAAAGCAGCACTTTGTGCCATTTTGTCCACCTTGATTTATTTCCAAATACTTTGTAAAAGCAAACTGCAAACAAATAAAAACACATGTTCAATAGATTGAAAAATAACGATAAAAAATAAGCGACTTGATAAATAAGAAATGAAACATCATAAGCTACTAAGAATTATTCATCAAATGGTTTATTGAAAGAGACAAGATATAAAATTAAACAGTTAAATCATTGTTAAATTTATCTCTTAGCGTCACTTGTCGTAAACAAATTAGTAAAAAATATCGCTATCGCGTGTATATTGTAAAATAATCTTAATTTATGAAGGCCATTTTTCTTATTTTATATACTGCATTAAAAGTCTTTCATAATACTGCAATATTATCAGTAATGCATTACTGCAGATAAAATTACCCTTAACTTTGCAATATTTAATAATTATGAAATTAGTTTAACGACGCGATTTATACGCTTCCATTTTAGATCTTGCTATCAGATGTTAATTTATCAAGTAGTAAATAAATTAAATAAGAAATTTCAATCAATATCAATTTGTGTTTTAATAATTGTATGTAACATTCAAAGGATTAACAGCTACAAAAGAATTGTTTATTGAATTATAATAAAATATAATATAGTAAGCCCTTATCGATTGAATATGAAACCTTTTTAACGATGACATTAAGCTTTTCTGAATTTTTTAAAAGTACGTTCTTTAAAGCTAGTGTCAAAATATTTAGATTACGCGAGATAGAATGTTGCTTCTCTTCAAGATAATGCAGGCACTTGAATTAATAATCAAGCATAAGGTAATTAAAATACAGGCGTTGTACTGAATTTTAATCAGAAAAAAATAAATAGATAAATCGAAGTGAAAGAGAATACGGATATTTCAAAAGTACTCGTGCCTCTTAAGTAAAAGAAAAAAAAATTAGTTACTTTTTAATTTAAAAACTATCGTCTATTATTTCAACAGTCAAATTGTCCACACATTTTTACCAATTTAAGAATACGTCGCTCTGCCGTATCGCATCACAGACACGCAGCACACATGCAAAGGAAAGGTGTAAGATGAACGAGTGGCAAGATCGTCAATTCAATGGGAAACTGCGAAGGAGCTGACTCGTGTCCACCTACCGGCCAAGCCTCGATGTATATCGATGATAAGCTCATCGGATAAATGCGATGCAACCCTTTCAAGGACTCTGCATGACCATTAAGAGTTTCGGACTTATGTCGATCTCTTGATGCGACGATCCGAAAATACAAATAATAAAAGCTCTTAAAATTCTCAAATTATCACAGTTATCGCCTTTGAAAGCCATACCCTACGCTCTATCGCCTAATAATTACCACGGTTACTATCAACGTGAATAATTATAATTATTCCCTAATTTTCTTATTTAAAGTGAAATATCAAAAGAACTACGTAACGTATTTAATTGATTATTTACGTCCCAATGAAAAAAATGGCCTCGGTATTTTTTTTTTTTTTTTTATTTGAAAACTGCCAATGATAACTTTTTCAATGTTTGGTTGCAGTTGAATGTGCTTCTAACAATTTTATGACATGCGAACTGTTTATTACTCGAATAGCGAATACTCGATTAAAATTTAAAATAAATAACTTAAAATAATTAACCCTAAGTTTCCTAATAGTACAATAACACTCTTTAACCCCTAACTTTCTTATAACTGTTAATATTTTATAGACTTTTCTACATTCGTTGCCGATCCGAGGCATAGTAGCAAAAAATTTGAATACCGCAAAATACATCGAACACTTGATAAATAAATGCACAAATGGCGTTTCGTGACTTCCCGCCGACACAAGGTAAAAAAAAATATCATTTGATTAGAATAAGCCTGTATCTCAACTCCGTATAAAGAATCATAATCTTTTCGTTGTCTTCTTCATTTGAAATATAAAGTTAAGTGGGGAAACGAACAAGGGAGAAAATATTTTATCCTTCGTCGATATATTTACGCTCGCATTGCTACTGTTCGATGCTAATATTGTCATTAATCGGACTAAAATCGCCAAGACTATTTCCAAATTAACAGAATTCGCATAATTTCCTTACTTCTCGGTAGATTTAATATTCACCTTCAATTCGCAGTAAATTAACTGCATTATATTAATATTTGTTCAAATACCAAACAAAAACGAAGCAATTTTACGGGAAAGGACCATTTACATTTTTGTAAAATGAAATTGTTTTATAATAGTTGTATACTCAAACTATTTCTTATAAGCACTAAAAATAGGATCCACTGATTTCAATTTAAATTAATATTAATTTCGGTTTTGACAAAATTCAATTTTAAAACTCAAAGGGCTTTTCGAAGTCCTTTGAGGTCGTGATTCGGGGAAGTGATTTTCTACATTTCTTGAACGCCTTATTTACTACCCGATAAATAGAAACTAAAGTCAAGCCACAAAGTCAATGGTTACAATATTAAAGTAAACATACGATTTTCTACATTTGTTTAGATATTTTTCCAATAAATGTGATTTATTAAAAAACAAGGGTCATATATTCTTTTTGTTCTATTTTATCAGAAAATACTTACACATTTGCCATTATTACTTCGATCGTTGAGAAGTATTCAATTGCTAAAATTTTTAATTTATAGTGTAAAGAGATTACTAAACAAAACACATGATTCAGTAAAACAAGCATATTTGTTAATAGTTTTATGTTTAGATCTTACTATTACTAATCAAGCCATTTTTTTTTTTATAAAAAAGTGCCTCTTGTTGAATTTCATGGAATTGAAATTGAAAAAAAGTTACAAATAGCAAATAAAATTTTCGATTAAACCATTAATTTTTCCACAAAAATTATAATAGAAAAATTTTTAATTATTTTCTTATTCGCATTTTAAAATTCTTAAAATAAAAAATAGTACTTAACGTTCAAGATGTTTATATTTGCCTTTTCTTATGTTAAAGCAGTTTCATTATTAGGGGTCAAAGCACTGATAAGTATTAACTACTTGACCTTCATATGTCATTTATTGAAGACATCAAGTGTTACATTAATATTTTAAATAAGAGTATTAATATACGTATAGTTAAAAATATACGTACAAATTTTTAATTAAAAATGAAAATAAAACTGTACTTTAAATACGATAAAATAGTTTGTTATCAAAAAATTGTAATCTTTGAAATCTTTGTTTTAATAGCACAGTCGACGTGTTATGATTATATGCATTTTTTATAATGTCATGATTATAATTATCGTGATCAATTAACAAAGAACAAACCAGGCAAACTTTTTAAATAAATCAAATCGCTTTAGTTCGTATTTTAAAGTTAAATAATGGAAACAGATTGGTAATTGTTCAATTAAGTCCAACGATATGTAAACATTATCAAAGGGAAAGACATCGCTAGGGTTATTGTAAAATTTTGTGAAAAAAAGTTAACCAAAAACAGGGTTTAAAATTTAAAAAAGAACAGAGTTTTTGAAAAATATCGAAAATTTTCATTCTTTAACGAATTGTTAGGTATGCGTCTAAAACCGATCGGTTGCTATAATAAATTTAGTAGAGATATTTTCAAATGATATCGTACTTAGGCTTGACAATACTCATTTGAAAGTACGGGGCGTATTTTATTACTCTCTCGTGCCTTGTTGATGCAGGCATCTCAAAAACGGAGTGTTGGGCTTCTTTATCGAGGCTGCTATAAATAAATTGTAGTTCGTAAGAATGCATTACCGATATCGGCTAGGTTTCGAACGAACACACGTCGCGTTAAGAGAAAGAAGAGTTTTTTCAAAGCTAACCTGCGTAGTTTAATCATCGGCTCGTGCGCTTGAAAGCCTAATCCTATATAGCGCGAGCAATATTTTTAGTCGAATCGATTAAAGTTTCTTTTGTTCTTTTCAAAAGAATAACGAAACGAGCATCGCAATTTCCACATCCCCGCGCAGCTCTCGAAAGCCCGCTTCATAAATCATTTTGGATAGAGCCGAAAAGGTCTTGTCTAGGGTAGTCGAAATATGCTCGAACGATTGGCTTGTTTACATCCACGACGATGTTGGACTCGTCAAAAAATAATAAGCCAAGTTGAAGGTTAGCGTCGAACGCTTTCCAAGGGTCAACGTAAAATTCATCTTTGTGGCCAATGCAGATTTTTACTTAATTGCGCATATGGTTTCGTCACGCCTATGCTATTTAGCAGTAAAATGAATCTTATGGGAAATAGTGGACAATGCTATCGGACTGTAGGATAAATTAACACGTGAACAAATTATTTAATTAAATTCGAGCAAGAATCTTATATTACCTATTTGCAGATAAGGTATTTTGATCGAAGAAAATAGGGAAACTGGATATGTAACCGAGTAGCTTTAAATCGTATTTTGTAATAATATCTCGACAAAGAACGACAAAGATAAGCAGTTGCACAGTAGAAGTTGCGAGTCTCCTGGCATGCCAAAGCATCTATTGATGTTATTCGAGAAATTAGTCTACATCTAACAACGCTCGATGTTAATTATCAGGGCGCTCGTGTAATCACCGACAGCGTAAGATCCATCATAGATTCTTGGATGGATCGTAAGCCTTATTATAAGCCTTATTATAGCCTAAGAGATCACGAGTATATTACAAATGTATAAATTGAATCAATGCTTTGTACATGGCATTTACGGAAAAGCCTTTTTGGTACGCTTCAAAAAAGATAAATACGAGGCAAGACGAAACCTATTTGTTCGTCCACGTTTTTAAAATTTTGCGTACCTCTACAACGGACGTGTGAATTTTTATTTTGTTTAATAAAGCTCTAACAGAAGACCGAGGTAAAGAGCGTTTTAACGGGGCTCAGCACTGCTGAGTCTGCAGATTGGAATTCGGAGAAAATACAAACATCAGCAAATGTTTTAAACGGTATTAGTTTCCCCATCCCTACTCCGTACCCCGTCATCCCTTCCTTAATATTTACATCGCGGCTCGACTAAACAGCTTGAGTCCTAGTCGACCGCTAGACCGACCGGTTGGTATTTTAAAAGTCGAAAAGGACCCATTAGTTGCCTGGTAGCTCTTGGTACGGTTTGTTGTCGTTGATGCAAAAGAAGAAACTTACGTCGAGGTATTAAGCGTTATATTATCGAAAGTAATTTGGTGACACTTTACAAAATTTTGTTTCTTCCTAATTTCTCCAATAATCACTATTCTACTGTTTGGTCTTCTATCTATCAACTGACCGACATTTTTATACGTCGCGTTTTTATTTTGTTTCTTATAGTTTTTTTTTATTTTATTTTCATTACAGCGTAGTGAAAATAAAATGAATTTCGATCCATTGGAAACTTGTCCGTACGACGAGAGCCATCGTATACTCAGATCGCGTCTACAATACCATTTAATTAGGTGCGCAAAAAACTTTCCTAATTCTAAGAAAAAGTATTGCCCGTTCAATCCCTGCCACGTTATCGATGCAATAGATTTACATGTAAGTTTCGTTTTTCAACATTCCTCAAATTTATAAGCGTATAACTTTACAACCGATTTCGAGATCGCTACTAACTGTGATTTTACTTTTATTTTGCCTCAAGCATCATATTAATAACTGTCCGACAAGAGGTATTGTTATTCACTTTAAATTAAACGAAACATCTACGAAGCCTAACCTTGTGGAAATAGATACGGAGGCAGCAAGCTTGGTCGATGATGAAAATTGGGATAATGTATATTAAACTTTATTATAGATAGTACAGTATAAAACAAAAATTACTTTTCATAAAATTAATATTCAATAATTCATAATTCACAATTAATAATATTCATTCAATAAATTAATATTTTAATGTAAAAGCATGTATTTTTTTTTTTTTTTGATTTTGAAAGGACACAGCTGTAAAAAGTTATAATCCTTATCAAAGTATTGAAAATCGACCGATTCCTCGCCTCTTAATTGGTAGTAGCAAAGCAAAACGAAAGCAATTTCGACTCAATGAAAGAAAACGCATTCAAGATTTAGAAAACGAAATCGAAAGAGTAATTATTATAACCATTAATTTTACATTGCAAGCATAGATAAATTAGTTAAATTAATTTTTTAATGCAGCAGCAGCGGAATACATCGACAAATAATAAACAATTAAAAAATGTTTCTATAATAGAAGCTGAGCAGATGGACGAGGTAAATGATTTTTTATACGTAGTAAATTATTTTAACTATTAACATTTGTAAGAAATTTCATTTTAAATATTTCTTTTAGGAAGATAAGCCACTGCGCCCTCCAAAAAATACATTGATTAATGTAAACGAAGCGATCGAGGTAAATGTTTTAGTATTACATATGTACATATAGCTATATTTATATGAAAATAATTATTTCTAATTGGAGCCTAATAATACGTAAAAAACTTCTCATTATTATAGAGGAAGAGTCAGAAGGACAATGAAGAGCAATCAACTGAAAGAAATACGACAAATAATAAACAATTAAAAAATGTTTCTATAATAGAAGCGGAGCAGATGGACGAGGTAAATGATTTTGTATACGCAGTAAATTATTTTAACTATTAACATTTGTAAGAAATTTCATTTTAAATATTTCTTTTAGGAAGATAAGCCACTGCGCCCTCCAAAAAATACATTGATTAATGTAAACGAAGCGATCGAGGTAAATGTTTTAGTATTACATATGTACATATAGCTATATTTATATGAAAATAATTATTTCTAATTGGAGCCTAATAATATGTAAATAACTTCTCATTATTATAGAGGAAGAGTCAGAAGGACAAAGAAGAGCGATCAACTGAAAGAAATACTATAAATAATGCTAATAAAGAGGCAATGAAGAAAAATGTAATCGAAAAGTTGTCGGAATCGGTTGAAATATTGAATATTAAAAGCGACGAAGACGACCAATGGCACACTGTAAATAAAAAATCTAAAAAATGCGCCGCAGTCTTCAAAAAAAAAAAATGAAATAATTGCACTATAATGTATAAAATTGTATTTTACAAATTTGTATATTCATTAATTATTAAGAAAATCAATATTATTGTAACTCGATGAGGTTTTTTTTGCGTAAAAATAAAGAAAAAAGAAAGAAAAAAAAAAAAAGTTTAAGATACAGGCATTGTAATAGTAGTGCACATTAACGTGCACCATTATAAAATTATACTCAACAAGCTTTAACAGGCGATAAACTTTTCGTTGATAATCGAAGGCTATTTTAGCAATAGATATTACATCGTCTTGTGTAATTGTTAACTATGGAAACACAATAAAGTTTATATTAATAAATAGAGAGAAGGCTAGCACGTGCGTCGTCGGGGGCTTTGAAGGGTGCAAGCAAACCAATGTTTATTTACACGTTGGATCGAAGGGTAGATAAATTAGAAAGCTGAACAGCACCGCGGATGCTGGGGCTCCCTCGTGCCGGAGAATCCTAATGCAAAGGTCGCCGTCGAGGGTGGGTGGGGCGTAGGGGCCAGAGGCAGCGCCAGGGTCGCGCCCTTCAATCGGCGGTGGCGGTGGCCTTGAGCTTGTGGCGCGTCCGGTTGTGGTTGGTCAAGTACCTCTTCTGGCCGAAGCTCACGCCGCACTTCTGGCAGGTGAAGGGCTTGTCGAGGGAGTGGGTGCGCCGGTGGCGGGTGAGCTCGTTCTTCACCCCGAAGCCCTTGCCGCAAATGTCGCACATGTGGTTCTTCTCGCCGGTGTGGGTGGTCAGGTGATTGATCATCTGCTGCTTCCATCGGAAGAGCTTCTTGCAGTAGGAGCACTTGAAGGGGTACTCGTTGGTGTGTATCTTGCTGTGTATGTACAGGGAGGCCTTGGTCTTGAAGGTCTTGCCGCAGGAGTCGCAGACGTAGGGCCGCTCGCCCGTGTGTATCCGCCGGTGGTCCTCCATGGCGGTCTTCATGGCGAAGCAGCGCCCGCATATGTCGCAGGCGTGGTTCTTCACGCCCCCGTGGACGTGCTTCAGGTGGTAGTAGAGGCTCCCGGTCTGGCCGAACTGCTTGCCGCATATGTGGCAGGTGTAGGGCTTCTCGCCCGTGTGTATCCTCATGTGGATCTGGTAGCTGTTGTAGAGCCGGAACTTCTTCCCGCAGACGCCGCACTCTAGGCTCGGGCCGCTGCGCTCCCGGCGGCGCTTGGCCTCCGAGGCCCCCCCGGGGCTGCCCTCGGACTCCTCGGGCTTCTCCCCGGCCTTCGCCGCATCCACCGGCTCCACCGGCTGCAGGGCCTCGGGCTTAGGCTCGAGGGGGCTGCTCCCCGCGTCGGCTCTCGGCTTCCTCCCCGTCCTGCGCAGGGGCTTCTTCCGCGCCGGGCGGCTGCTCCGCTTCCTGCCGGGCTTCGAGGGGCTCGGCCCCGCGGGCTTGCGGCGGCCCCTCTTAGCCGGCAGGCTCTGCTTGAACGACCTCTGGTACTCCTTGAAGCTAACGTAGCTGCGCTGCGAGCTCTTCGACCTGCAATCAGAACAGTGACTTTGAGGGCTCGCTCGGGAGGGCCGCGGCGTGCGTTCGCCTTCCCCGTCGAGCCTGGACGATCCTCCCGGCCTGTTTATTGGCGCCTCGCACTTGCTCGGCCTCGATCGAGACGGCCAGAGGAGAGACCGTCCGTTGCCCCGGGCGACCCCGGGAGCTCTCCACCGGCACCGCCGACCTACTCGCCCGAGCGTCGTCTCTCGCACGCATCAAAAGGGTGGGTGTCAACGGTAAATAAAAAGTCACGCTTATTTGGTTTTAAACAGTTATTTATTAACTTGTACATGTAATAACTTACTAATGTAACTGTTTTATTATTACTTTATTCGAGCTTTACAAAAATATTGCCAACTGGGTTGACGAAATGCATCGATTGCGCCGCAAAACGGGAGCAAGCGATTGCTGCTGCTGTTGTCTTTTTTTTTCATTTCTTTTGTCGTAAAAAATTCTACATGCACTTCGATGAAATCATTTTTATTTTATCGGAATAGAAATAATATCCGTGGGACCCCAATTTTTATATATATATATGTGTGTGTGTGTGGGTGGGTGTAACAATATAACCGACTAAATCTACAATTAAATATCTTAAAAAAAAATTCAATACCATTGCGATGGATATGGGCCATTCCTCGTTTGCTTTCCATAATTCTCGGGCTATTATTTATCAGTTAATCGTAGGCTAGTTTGTAAAGGTGGCCGTGGTAGGGCCTCCGGACGCACCCCCCCAAGGATATACGCACGGCACAGAGGCACAGAGACGCGGGCTAGAGATGAGCAGCGCGAGTAAAGGAGAGAAAGGAGAGGAAGGCGATAAATCGTAGGTCAAGGCTGTCCGGGCCGCCGGGGGGGATCGGAGTCGAGGCCCGCGAGCAGAGCCCGGCACTTGTCCTCGTGGCGGAGCTCGACGTGGGCGCGGAGGTAGCGCTTGAGCCTGAAGCCGAGGCCGCACTCGGGGCAGAGGAAGGGCCGGTCGGCGGAGTGACGAAGGGTCCGTTGGCCTCGGCCTTGGCGGCGAAGGGGTGCGGCCTGAGGCCCGTGTGCACGGACTCGTGCACCCTGAGCTTCTGCCTGTCCCTGAAGGCCTTCTGGCAGTTGTGCGGCCGGCACTGGGTCTGGGTGCGCCTGTGGATCCCCAGGAGGCTCGTCGACCCGAAGCTCTTGGGGCAGGCGCCGCAGGGGAAGGGCTTCTCGCCGGTGTGGATCCTCCGGTGGGCGTCGCGGGTCGCCTTGGCCGCACAAGTCGCAGCCGAAGCGCTTTATCTTCCTGTGCACGTCGTCCACGTGGCGCTTCAAGTCCTCCTCTATTCTGAAGCCCTTGCCGCACTCCTGGCAGAGGGCCGGCCGCTCGTCCGCGTGGGCGCGCACGTGCCGCAGGAAGGCCCGCCGGTGGCTCATCGGCCGCCCGCACAATTGGCACTCGTAAAGCGGCGCCCGGTCCACCGAGGTCCTGGACTCGGCCCTCTTCCCCTTGCTGGGCCCGCGCCCCCGCCTCGGACTCCCTCTCCCCGCCCTGCTCGTCCTCGTACGATTCATCGCGAATCCCGCGCCCCCGAGCGTAGCTCTCCTCCGCGCTCGGCTCTCTACAGCCTCTCGAGGAATCTCTGCAATTAAAGATACGGGGAATATCCATTGGTTGGGTTATTTTGCCATTCCTAGCCTGATTCGAGTCGAGCTAGCAGAGACGCGGGGACAAGACGATTTACCCCCTACTTCTCCTGCAGAGCCCTTGCTCTATGCTTTGCACTCTCTTTCGCTCTAAGGCTCGCTGACCTTATTCCATTATAATTCACTGCTTCTCTGTTCTATTGCGACATTCAAAAAATGATTCCAATCGATTATTGCTTATTATACATAAAATGCCGATACCTTACGCATCGCTCGCAAAATTTTAATACATATCTATATCTATATATTTCTTTATTTCTTTCTTTCTTTCTTTTTCAAACAACTTAATAGTAACATTTTATAATGATTTCAAATATTCCTCAACGGACCTTCCTTTGTGTTTTAAACGGTAAGTAACCTTTAGCTGCTAGTAGTACAAATTTATCGAATGTTCTGCTCTGGAAAATCGGTCGGAACTAAATATAAAAATACGGTGATATGGTTACAGTATTATTATTATTATTATTATTATTATTATTATTATTATTATTATTATTATTGGCGATAGGCACAAAACTTTTTTCTTTCTTTCTTTATTTATTTGTTTTTTTTTCTTCCTCGTCGGGCAAAGCCCGCTCACTCCTGACCAACAACGATGCGTGTAAAAAAGCCTTGCGCGCACGCACACACCACCGTCGCATTTGGCGGGTACGGACCTCTAATCGTAATTAAAACGAAAGAAAAACAAAACCAAACAAGGAAGGATTACGCATAAAAGCTTTTGTTACCGAGATCGAACAAACGACAAGGGGCTGAGGGTGGAGTTAAAAAGTATCATCTTAAACGATTAAAGGCGGGGGGAGGAGGGCGAGCGCGAGAGCCTCGGGGCCCCGGTTAGGAGGAGGTCGGGGGGCTCCGAGGGGGGGGGGTGGGGCAAAGCAAGCCTCAGTCCTGGTTGTGGACCTTGACCTTGTGGCTGGCGACGTATCTCTCGTGGCTGAAGCTCTCGTCGCAGAGGTCGCACATGTGCTTGCTCGCCGAGCCCGGGGAGGAGGAGGACTCGTGGCTCTGGCGGTGCCTGATGGCGGAGGCCGAGCTCCTGAAGCCCTTGTTGCATATTTTGCAGAGGTAGGGCTTCTGGTCGGTGTGGGTGAGCTCGTGCCTCTCCATGTCCTGCTTGCGGGGGAAGCCCCGGTCGCAGTGCCTGCACCTGAACAAGAAGTCGATTGAGTGGAATCGCTTGTGGACGGAGAGGGAGGCCCGCTGCCGGAAGCGCTTGCCGCAGATGTCGCAGACGTGGGGCCGCTCGTTCGTGTGGGTCCTCTGGTGCTCGTCGCGCGCGATCCTCGAGGCGAGCCTGCGCTCGCAGAAGCCGCAGTCGTAGTCCTTGATCTTTTCGTGGACGTCGCGCACGTGGCGCGTTAGGGAGGAGGTGACGGTGAAGCTCTTGTTGCAGAGGTCGCAGGTGAAGAGCTTCTCCCGCGTGTGTATGCGCTTGTGGGCAAAGTAGTTGTACGAGGTGGACAGGACCTTGGGGCAGATGCCGCACTTGTAGTAAGTCACCCCGTTGACGGTGATCTTAGAGCGGGCGACCTCGAGCCTGCGCTGCTGTTTCCGACTCTCGTCCTCGGCGCTCAAGGACGACTTGGCCGACTTGCCGCCCGGCCTCGCGCTCCCCTTAGCTTGGCGCGCGGCCGGGCTCGGGCTCGCCGCCGGCTTCGGCTTTCGCCTCTTCCGACTCTTCGGCGGCGTCGACGTCATGAGGATGGCGATCACGTCCTCGTCTTCGAGACTCACGCATCTGGAAAGAAACGATGTTACGATTCGCCTTTCCTTGCTTCAGCAACTACTGGCTTTTTAGCTTCTTATACGACTAAGCGCCCGATTTACCCTCCTAAGAACCGACCCTGGACCCCGCCACCCCTTAAAACCCTCCTCCTCCTCCTCCCGACGTCCTACCTCTCTCTCTCTCCTTACTTTACTCCGTATCACTGGCTCTCCATTTGGCTACATTCCTTCGGGCACTTAAAGCTATATATATATATATATATAGATATATGTGTGTGTGCACACATTGCGATACGAGTCGCGCAACTGCTTCGAACTCGGATGGCTTTTCAATAATGCACGGCAGTCCCATCTTTGGGTAGCATAGAAAAACAGTTCGAGACCTTTGTTTTTTCCTTCGTAAATCTGAACGAATACCCGTGCATGTCTACTTTGAGAGTAGCTGTGTTTTTTCCCTAACCGTTCTCCCTAAAAGGACAGAAAAATGTCATCGATGAAAACACTGGGTGCACTTAGAAGATGGAAGGGAAAAAAAACTTAAATCACAGAAGGCTTTGCGGTTTGACGCACGCACGCACACACGCACGCACGCACGCACGTATGCATACCATTTCCAACGAATCAATGCTCGTTGGCAACCTTGTTGGGGAGGGCCTACGAAAGGGCCGAACAAAAGCTGCAGATTTGGTTTGGCAAGATTCGAGTCTCCCAGTGCCTGCTCAGAGCTCTCGAGAGGACTCAGGGGCACTGGTGCTCCTGGCCGTTGGCAAAATTGTGCCTGTACTTGACGTGATTGTTGAGATATCGCCTCTGCCTGCAGCGGAAGCCGCAGAGGTTGCAAACGAAGGGCTTGTCGTCCGAATGGACGAGGGCGTGCCTCCTGAGTTCGGTCTTAAGCCTGAACCTCCTGAAGCAGAGGACGCACTCGAAGTTCTTCTCCCCGGTGTGCATGGACAGGTGGCAGAGGAGCTCCTGCTTCCTGCGGAATTTCTTTTGGCAGTGCAGGCAGGGGTGAGGAAACTCGTCGGTGTGTATTTTGCAGTGGGTGTAGAGGGAGGCCTTAGACTTGAAGCTCTTGCCGCAGGTGTCGCAGACGTAGGGCCGCTCGCCCGTGTGGGTTCTATGGTGATCGTCCTTGGTCGCCTTGGAGGCGAAGCTCCTGCCGCATATGTCGCAGCTGTGCCTCTTCAGCCTCGCGTGGACGTCGCGCAGGTGCCGGCAGAGCCCCCCGGAGTCCCGGAACTGCTTGCCGCATACGTGGCAAGTGAAGGGCCGCTCGTTTCTGTGTATGCGCAAGTGGCGCACCAGCGAGTCCTTGGCTTTGAACGACCTGCCGCAGTCGTCGCAAGCGAGAGACTCGCCCGGGCGCTTCTGACTCCTAGCCTCCCAACCCCTTAAGCCCTCTTTAGCCCTCTTCTTAGGAGCCCCGATGATCCCCTTATCGGGGCCGACCATCGCTAGGCTATCCGAATCCACGTTTCGCTTATTACGACTCGATGAGTCGCCGGGCTCTGGCGAGCCCTTGGCCGCTTTATCATTTGGAAGCGTTTTTTTTTCTTTAACTGCCTCCTTACTTATAATATCTTTATCTACGAGTTCTATAATCGATGTCTGGATTCGTCTGGACCTGCAAAATAGTCGAAACTTGACTCGAGACATGCGTTTCTCGCTCGTTCGCTTCTTATGGTGCTTTTTAGTCTTATTTTTGTTTTTGTTTTTGTTTTTTATGTATATGTTACCGTGTATTAAAACCATGCATTCGACGACTACAAATTTTCTCTTGAAGCGGTTGGCAAGTGCGCACAAAAATACGTCGACTTTTTTTATTTTTCCATTTTCTATACCAGGTATAAGCAAAATTAACAAGTTTACATAAGAAATCATAACTTTTTTGGCTGCTTACTCCTTTCTACTCGTGTAGGGAAAATTAAGTAAATGCAATTCATAACGAAGCACTTGGAAATAAAAATAACACCGATAAATAATATACACACACATAGACACACACGCGCGCATATATATATACACAAACACACACATATATATATATATATATATATCATATTTGGTTATTTCCAAAATAAAAATTATGGTTAAATAAATAAACCTGGATGATATTTTTAAAGACGATTCTTCCAATTAAGCTTTTACTAATAACTCAACGGAAAATTTTAATTCTATTTTATTCATCGACATTTAACTTTATGATTTTTTATAAAAACACTTATGCGCATTGTCAAAAAGACTTGTCCATACAATGTAATTATTTCTTAATACAAATAAGCCATCAAGAAAGATTAATAAATCGTTTAAATATTAAATGGGCAACATCCAGTTTTATTTACAAAGTACGATAGAAAAATAATAATTTAATTACCTGTCTGACTCTATATCGGCAACTGTTACTGCTTCAATATTATTTTCAGATCTAACTTGAATCTATAATAATAAATTGAAATATATGTTTAAAAAAAAATATAAAAAAGTATAAGAAAAAAAGTATATTGATATATATATATTACCTGTGACTCTTCGCCGTTTACTTCTTCTACATCCAAAATGGCTTCAATGTTATCTTGTTCCACTGTTGAGTCGTAGTACTGAAGAATTTTTTATATAATTATAAGAATGATATGTAAGGTCAAATAAATAAGCGCAAATATGTATATACCTCATCTTTTAAATTGAATTTTGTTTGTAAATCGATAAGGCGCTGCTGAGCATTAAGACAGCCCTTAGCCATCTCATGCCATGCTAATAATGTAGCTGCACAATTGTAGCATACTTGTACCGGGAGACTGTCGTTTTCAGTAACCTATGTAAAATTTAGCTAATATAATACAAAATGTTTCAAACACTTGATTTTTGGAATACTAAAATTTAAAATAATGCAATAAATAGCTCTCTTTTAAATGTTTACTGTTGTAAAAAAAAAAAACTTTTTTAAATATATTTATATATCAGTGCTGCATGGAATGTTATCTATAAATCATTATAAATTCATGCGTATTATATACATACCCTAAAAGGTAAATAACTATGAATTTTATTGCACAAATTATGTTCTAATCCTTCTCCGCTAAATATTGGAATCAGTCTATCACTATCATTTGCACAAATTCTACAGAGCTTATTCCAATGTATTACAATTTTATCCGGCAAAACTAATGGATCAGAATCATCGACTTCCATTGATATATAATGTGGCTCATGAGTTTCTTCACAGTCATCATCTACAGGTACAAACTGTGCATCATCGCTTCCATCCTCAGTAACTTGTTCATCTACGTCTAAGAAATACTCTGTTGTTTCAAGCTCTTCACCCTTATCATTAATGTGTTTTGTATCATGAATAACTATTCCATCACTGCCAACAGTCTTTATCACCAGTTCAATATTGCCTGAGTGAACTGAATCCATTTTGACTACAAAACACAATGTATTTTTATTCTAAATATCAATTTCATAATAAATCTAAATTATCGACCATTAGATGTAGCCAATTTTCCTGAAACATCTTTCAATGCACATATCTTACCTTTTCCTATTGATGAAACAGTACGAACGCCATTCATTCTACGCAAAGAGGCGATAAATTATCGAAATGGGAAAGTTAGCTTCACGTTCTCGCACTGTAGAAAACAAATCATTATAACTTTATTTGCTTGATACCAAGTTCAATATCAAAATTATCCAAGAGTTGCGAAAGTTTATACTTCAATACTCTTAATAAATATATTGTTAAAAATATTGGATATAAATGCCGACAAACTGTGTAAAGTATATACATAATTAGAGACTGCATCCAACAACCCAGGAATACGTGAAAGATTTGAGTACCGACTAGGCGGAAAAAACAAGACGACAGTGGCGCCACCTCAAGGATCGAAATAATAATTTAATATTATCATCAATCCATAAAAATTGTAAACAAAATTTAAATGCGTTAAGAAATGTGTAGTATTTATTTGCAGAAAATTAAATTGAAAAGTATTATGCTAAATTATTGTTTTTTAATATCTATTTTCTGTTTCGTTAAATTTTTTTCTCACAAAGCTTCTCTTGACCATTGTATACGAACATATACGGAACATATTCTTGTGATTTTTAACAATATAACATCAATCCTGATGATTTTTATGATACTTTTTATCGGCGATATGCGCATAATAAAGTATTTACCTTGACAATTGTGCTTATCAACACTACCTAATCACACACTTCTGTAAGCTCATACCGATTCCACTGTCAACTAATGCGCTAACAATATTTCCTTTCTTATCTTGAGGTTCTGTAAATAACTTGTAATTGTGCATCTAGGTCCTTATGAGAAAGAAAGAAAAACAAAATAATTCATTGGACAACCTTGTTCGGAATCCTAAAATTTATTATATCCAATAAATTGTTCAAGTTTGAGAGCGTTATTATAGTAAAAAGATTGTTTTCGTTTCATAATTCGCATAATCAGTAGCACTCATGAAAATTTGTTCTTTTTAAGGGAAAAAATTGACTTTTAAAAATGAATAAAATTAAATCTCTTAAAGTGTACTATTTTGAATACAATAAATAAAATAGAAAATGATTACTTATCTAAACATATTTAATTTTAGCTCAATGCTGTAAATGTGTTTTATACGATAATGCTAATAAACAATGAGTCATTTAAAAGAAAACATCGTGTAATTTTGATATATATATATATATTTTTTTTTTGATAAGAATATTACAATCGTGTTACGTAAGAAAATTAGAAAAATAGAAACAAAAATAAATGCCAAAAGCAACATCTGGTTAAAGAATTGAATTTTGCGGAACGAAGGTGGAAACGTGTATTATTCGCGCACAATAATTTATTAAAAGCTATGGGATTAATGCTTTTACAAAAACGTTTAGTGAGATAATCGTATTACTTATCCCAGTTTCGCGAGGTGCGTACTGAATTTCACCGAAAGATTTGTTTGGCGAATATTCTCAGGCTAATATCGTACAAGAATATGCACTCACCTTATACGAAAGAACTTTAGCGTGCTGTAAAGTGTCAGGCTTGCAACTGTGTATTTGCCAGTTGCACATACGTAGAGTTTTCCGCTAAGATGAGACAAGTTTCGACACGCATACTGCATTTCCCCGTAGCTGAGCCTAGGTATTAACACAAAAAAATTGAATAACCAGTCTGCAGAAGATCCCTGAATCCTGTCTAATTAAAGCACGATTTCCCCAGTATTCGCCAAGAAAGTTTAATACTGACGAACGACGAGGTATGGAGATTTACTCTGATTTGCTATACCCGACCATCCACCAATACCATCCCTAAAACCGTACGCTAAGCCGTCATGCCATTATTAAGGAATACCCATTAAGCTTTGATCCTCACGATTTACATTTATAGGCACCCTCATCGTCATAAAATACGGTTTAACCAAACAATGCCAAATCAATTTCATTACATGGATTCCACTGCGAGCAAGCCTCAGATTGTGACCGCCGACAAGCGGTACGTTTAAAAACCATTGCACAGTCAAGCGAATTAACGCGCGCGCGCGCGCGTGTGTGTGTGTCGGTATCTCTCTCTCTCTCTCTCTCTCCCCCCTCTCTCTCTCTGTGCGGGTGTGAGTGTGTACGTATTGGGACTTTAACGATAAAAAATGAATCTACAGTCTAGTGCATTACGGGCTTAAGTCGCGTCTATTTGCTTTGCAAACGAAGAAACAGAATCCTCTATTACGGTTGGATATCGCGGGGAGTAATCCTGAGCACGAAAGCTGCTGTAGAGTGAAGAAATTAGAGACGAAACTAGTACGTAGTTACTTCAATTTATGATAATGCTCATTGCAACGTATTTGTTTTAAAACATTTTAGCACTCCGACCATTGGAGTTATTATACGTGTTCGCAAAATTTCAATTGACAAATGTTACGAAAGAGACGCGGTTGTATAAATTGAAGGTTTTAATAATATGCGTTGAACGAAAGTAACTCGCTTATTGCAAAAACGAAATAAGAACGAAATATTACATTTATTTTTCTTCTTAATTTAATATTCGATTTATGATTTTAAAGCATTGCGATTAGCTGTTACGATATCGTTATTATTGGTATTAATTTTATTTAAAATAATCCGATGACATTGATAATGGATATTTCCTATTTACTAGCATGTGGTTTACCAATTTAACATAAAGTTTAAATCTGAAAGAAAGTAAGACGCTGAAATATTATAAAAGCATGTAAATGTCTTTCCTTTGTTATAGAGTATTAATAATGCGCGTACTCGGTCCATATTGAAGTTGTTAATGATAATAATTTTCATCCCTGTACGCACTTGGATTATAATACTTTTTTAATATACGTATAATAAACTGCGACTTATGTGGATCGTAATAGAGAAAAAAAAATTTAGCTCTTTTATCAATATTAGCCTACTGCTTACCGATGCTAGTTGGTAACTTAATAATGCGCTGCAGTTTGACGTGGAATTTTAAAATGGCAGACGCGAGCAAACTGATTATTGGAACAGATTTACTGTATTTTTATGGCTTACTTATCGATCCACGGCGTAAGCAAATTACCAGCTCGACAGCTAATTTGTTGACCTTATACAATGAAGAGAGTGTAATGACAATTATTGCTAATTCGGTAAGCCACTGGCTGCTTCAAAAGTTCCAGAATTTCCCGCAATCAATGATCCTTGAATGAATAAATAGAAAGCGTCGTACGTGATTTGCAGCGATTGCATCGTGCCTTTTAAGAAAAACCATGAAAAATTATTTAGAGTTGCTTGGACGATTGATACATTCATCAAACTCGTAAGAATATCTTGTAAGTAAAGATTTTTAACTAGTACTTAGGCAACGTTAACATAAAAACAAATTAAATAAGCGATAATATAGAAGTTGCGAAAATAATGAATGTAATGTCTATTAAAATTTTGGTTACAAATAAATGCATCGGATTTTAGTAGCGTGAATGTAACGAAAGCGAATAGTAATTACCATTTTGATGTATTTCGGTCTTTATCAATAAGTTAGTTTGCATAATTTAATATAAAATTTTAAGCGAATAGTGGGTAAAAAAATCGATAGAAAATGTTTAGGTATACAATAAAAGAAAACTGTACTGGTAAATAGTAGAACGTGATTCAAGTTTCGAATAGAAAAACCTAACGTAATGGGCCAAATTATAAAATTCTAGTGATTCAGCCCGTACGAAATATGATGAAATTCATTTTGACATATTTCATTCTTAATAAATGTTTGCAAGAAGCGACCAAATAAATAACATCAGGTAAACGGCATGAGTAAGCGAAATCGTCAATGCAATTGTTTTAAATACGAGTCAAATAGAAATATGAAGAGCGTATTGCGAAACTGATTGCTAATTCGATTCTTACGGAAAGTTCTGGTTCAAAACACTGCCATTAGTCAAATTTATTTCCGAATTATATTATCAATACGGATGGTATGGTCTATTGCAGGCAGTCACCAAATAAACCTACAATTTACTTTCCATACAAAGTGTATGCAGCAGTTCTGTAAACAGTGCAGCGATGCGTTTTAATCGATATATTGTAAACGGTAGCGTTCGTAAAGTCACTTGTTACAATAAAAATTTATCATTAAAACTGAGCGCTAGCATAATTGTTAAGCCTTCACATCGTTAAAATAAATTTCACGATTCGTAAGAATAAGAGCCGAGCTAAATACTGTGTTCGTTGTATCGCGCAACATATTAATACCGTAAGGTATAAGAACAACAATAAAAGGCACAGTTAATCATTTTTAAGTAACAATATTGACTAAAAACTTTCGACGAAAAATACAATGTAATTTAGATTAAAAGCGTTCAAGTGACCGAAGGCTTTTCCGTGTGGCATTAAGCCCGACACTGGAGCCTCGACATCAAATGCTTTCCGCAATGTCTAGGGTTCGTGAAACCGAAGCGCGTGTCCGGAGTAGCAACGTTTCGTTAAAAAGTGTCACGAGAGGCAAGAAACAGTACGGGTAACCGAAGAAGCACCGGGCATAGATTTTATCGGTGGGAAAGCAAGAAATTCTCTCAAAGTGCAATTACATTTTTTTTTTTATCGCGACGATCTAAAAATTCAAAGCCGGCACATTTATATTATTATATAAACGAACGTTGCTCGCCAAGCGCGAGAAGATTCGCTTCTTTATATCATTAATAACTTAGGAGAGAGTATCGTAGCATTGTGGCGGCAAATCTATCCACTTGCGCAAAATTACTGATGAAAACTGAATTTTTCGGGCTGCGCCTCGTCCTATTTCACTGGCTTCCGACTCGCCCTTAAATATACGTAATCTTTTGTGCGCATACACGAGGCTTAACCATTGTATTTCCGAATAAAGAAATTAAATCTTCTTCAAAACGACGAGTGTAATTTTATGTGCGTCCTTTCAAAATAGGCTTTATCGCTCGTATTCGGTTCGATGGAACGTAACTTTAACGACACGAGAAAGCTTCGAAACCAATGGCCTACTCTTTTATAAATACGTTTTCGAGTGTTTTTACACGCATAAAAATTAGAAGATAAGTATCTCAGGCTGCCATAAGCCTCGCGTTAAATTTCAAGCCCGGCAAAGATTAATGGTGCAGGTGTAAAATAATAAGGATCGCTCGAGCTTGGCCTGAACTTGTGCCAACGATTCGTTAACGCTGTGCTCTAGCCCGATTGAAAAACTCTTGGAGCGCGGCATAAGGATTATTGCAGTACTCTTGGGACACGGACTTTGGCAAGCGTAACTTGTACGAGTAGTAGGCCCGAGTCCAGACTTTCCTTATCAACGGAGGCTTCTTTTGAAAGCGTAGGGTCTGCACCGCGAAAGTCAGGGGCCCCATGGTAAGGCGCGCTTGGCTGGGAGTAGATCAGGAGCCGATAGGACTCGAAGACTTACCGTGAGTCGACTAGTTCTGCTTTACCCTCGGCTCGGCGGAGAGTGGGCTACGGCCGTAGTGCGTGAGCGGGCGAGCATTGATCGCGTGCACGCAGGCCCGTGGCCAAATAACAGCACGTGTATCTCGATATCGCACGGGCACGTGTGCTTTTGCCAAGTTCGGAATCCTGGAAATCAGGTTCTAACGCGTAGCACCACTTTGTTTCATTAGTAGGAAATAGGGTCAAAACCAAACAATCCCGAAGACACGCCGGCCATTCTTGGACAAAGAAATAAGGAGACGGGGCTCTTTGCCTCCCGCACTTAAATTTATTAGTAACTTTGAAATAGATTATTTCCTTACGTAACGGAGCTATCCCCGAGTCGAGCGTGCGCACTGATATCGAGCCCATTAGACTCAATGCATCATCATCGTCATCGTCGTCGTCGTCGTTATAAGTACATTCGTAATGCCGAACGTGCAATCAAGCCTGATCAGCAATAGTAAAATGCTCGTCCGCTCGTTTGAGCCGAGCCCGTGTAAGTTCGGAGCGTGTGCGTCAGCGGCTGGCTTAAAGCGCGTAAGTCGGTCTTGCGAGAGCAAGAGGTGTGAAATTTTGCACGTATTCGACCGGCGCGAATAATGCCGAGAAAAATTTATTAGTATTAAAGTGATTATTTCGAATCTGATATTTCGCTTTTCAATTAGAGTTCATTACCGAATCAAGTAATCAGTCGATAATAAGAAAGCAAGGCAAAGAAGGAGCTGAGCGAGAAAAGAGAGAGCACGCGCGCACTCGTGGTCTTGCCCAGGTAAACTTAACGAGCGGTAGCCCCAAATACGATAAAACATTTTTTCTTTTCGGTTGCTACGCCGCTCGAATGTGGTACACCATCAAGAGTGGCTCCCATAAAAGAATTACTGTCGTATAATTACCAGTATACGTAACGCATGAGGGCGTACAAGGCGAAGCGGATGCTTCAATACTTTAAAAGCCATTATAATTCGAATTATTTACGTTCTGAATCCGTGAGAGGAGGGGGGGGGGAAAGAAGATAGACAGAGACAGCGAGAGAGAGAGAGGGTGAGAGGTAGGGAGAGAAAGCGGCTAGTAGCCAGCTAGCGGAGGTTGCCGGGGGGGAAGGGGGACGAGGGAACACACGCTAATGGCACATAAATACAGGCTGACATGGAATATCTCATAATCGCACCGAGCCATACATCTAATGAGCTCGAAATCCAACGGGATGGTTATTTCATGGTGATCGGCAGTCGCCGGGGGCTAATGTGTACTCGTCGAGGCTCCTCGAGAGCCGCCGGCCGGGGATCCTTCAATGGGCTAACGACGAGCGAGAGGACCGAGCGGAACCGCGCGAAGAGGAGGACGGAGGCCGTCGCCGCCGCCGCCTTATCGGCCCCTTGTTCCCGAGCCCTGGATCCCCTGGCCCGAGCTGCTTCTTCTCGCTGTCGCGGCTCTCGAGCCTCCCCCGCAGGCCAGGGCGCCGCTAAGTGCAACAATGCGAGCGCTTCCCTTTGTTTTACGAGCCCAGCCCCGGCCGGCCCTCGTTTCCCTCTTTCTCCCGTTTCTGCCCTCGCCCTCTGCCTTCTCATCTGCTGCTGCTGACCCCTCCCCTGCCCCTCGCCGCTCCGCTCGGCCGACCGCGTCCCACTGCGCTGCCACCCCTGACTCGACCGTGGCCGGAGGCTCCGCTGCCAATGGGCCCCTTGTCGAAACGTTTCGTTCCCCCCGCAGAAATTCGATATTACCCGGCCATACCTGACGAGGCACTCGTTCGGACCACCCTCTATAAAAAGATTCCTGTTGTTTCAGGCCGCGCACACACTACCATCGTCCGACCAGTACACGACTCGTGCTCCCTGTTCCCTATCCTCTCTCCCTTCTCTCTCACTCTCTCTCTCTCTCTCTCTACATACGAGACAACAACGAGCGCACACGTTAACCCCGAAGAGGGACCGAGAAGAAGGAACGAGGAGATAAAAAAAGAACAGGTAGGGCTTTATACGCGCATACACACGTCCGCGAGCTTATGTAAAGTAAAAAGAGACCAGCCAATGAAATCCATCGCCCGTGTAAAATTACATTAACCTTTTCATTATTCGATCTATTAAAATTTATCAATGGTGCTGCGATATTTTTCAAAGCCTAGAATAAAAAGGGCGCCTTCGCCTAACCGTATTGCGCAAAGTATCGATTAATACGGTCTTGGGAAATTACACGGACGAATACTGGTTGTAAGCGCGGGCCACCTTTTTTTTGTTGTTTATTTGCACACTTTGCGCGTAGCGGATAAAATTATCTCCTTCGTGCGAAAGCCAAATTTTTGCCCTTGCGAGCTTTACTTTTTTTCATTCGAGCGCATTTCGATTATAATTGAATATCTCGAGATTATTGGAAATGCTGCGAAGGTGCATTTAGAGCTGCAAAATGGTTTTTAATTTCCTCGGCATTTTACTCGATGAAATGGTACTTAAAGCCGCGGACACTGAGCTTCGACTGCACGCTCATCGATATTTGGTCGTGGAATTTTTACTTGCTGCTTTAAAGTGCGAGGCCCGTCTCTTACGTAGGAAGCGTGTGCAAATGGCTCCGTATTCGCTGAATGGACAAACATTCATTAAAACAAGTGCGAGCTATCGAGTCGACTTCTAATTTCAATATAATGACCGGCGAAGCCCACGAGCTTCGTGGGCCTCTCTTTCTTCCTTTTTATTTACCATTCTCAAACATTACACTGTTACTTTATTTTTTCCACTATTTCGTTGCAAATTTCAAATATTTTATTTACCAGAATGATGTTAATTTACATCGTACGCAGGTGTGCGCTGGTACGTTTGCTTTTTTTGGCCGTTTCTCTGTCGCTTAGGAGTTTTAAACTTGCGCTTATGCCACAACTTCTATAAGAAAAACCTGCAATATTTCGGAAGCTTTTGGAATTCCAGTCATCGCTTCTTTTTTTCCGCACGCTTTTTTTTTACTCCATTGATAATAAATGATTTGATGTCTATGAAATAATGAAATTATATTTAAAATTATATTGCATTACTAGATATTGTAATTTTTTTTTTTTATTTCAATTGCTTTTCAAAAATGTGCCGAGAAATCGAAATAACTTAACCGAAGCCCAGAATATTACTATTTATATGTTGCCAGTTTGCTGTATCCTCTACAAAAACTGCAAGACTAATAAAAATACCGCGTACATTTTACATAACAATTGGCTTAATTATATTTTTTAAAATGGCGATCGAAAGACATTTCCAATATGTTTTCAATGCATTTGATGCATAAAACATGCAATACAAATAGTATGACAAGCAAATTGAATCGAATTTAGAATAAATAATATTCAGATGATAAAAGTTACATTGGCTGGGCTCATTCGGGCAGTTTACAATAAATTTGTGTATCAGCAGCAGGATAATTTGTCATCTTAACTATACGAAATTGGAAATCAACAAATGTTTTTTTTTAAATGGCTTCCCTCGAAACGCGTGAAACATTAAAGTTTTTTTTTTTTAAATTATATAAAATAATGAAATTAAGACTTATAATTTATCGACATTATTGCTAAATTATGTTGGAAGGGGTTGCAAGGCAAAAAATACTCCACTTACATGTGTTGTGTTTGTACTTAAGACAATGAAGGACGAGTGTACGTCTTGAAGGCTGAGAGAAACTTGTACAAACTTTCCAGACACGTCATTTAAATACATAATACATATGTGTATAATCTAAGCTTTCCTAGAAAAGATAATACATTTTTCAGAACTCGGCAGGCAATTTTTTTTTTCAACTTTTAATTTTTTCAAGAATTTAGTTAATATTCGCATAGTTCTAATAGCTAAGCACTGATATATGTGCTCCTGTTTCAGTATTGAAATATATCAATTAATTTTTCGGCTCTGTACATTTTCGCAAATAAATTTAATCAGCCTTGCATTATTCATTTGGGTTTCCGATCATTGTAAGCGCATAACTAGTATTAACGATCTACTGAATTTCAAACTGACACGCACACCGACTTGTTGCTATGCACTAAAAAATTTGTTACATCGTGTAGAACATATAAATATGTACAAATCGTACATAATAATATTCAACGCTGTAATAAATTACATATTACTTGCGCTTATGTGTAAGATTTACTTTAAATGGTGGCAATAAGAATTAAGTGTAAATTTCCAAACAAATTTTTAATCTTTACTCTTTCAGAATATTAATATCATAATGGATGGTGTACAGGTTTCTACAGGTATTTTTATTTACCATTCTAGTGATTACGAAACAAATTTTTTATTCAATGTGTTTTAAAAACAAACAATTTAATATTTTTTATCTGTGTTTGAAAATAAAATGCAGCTACACTGCAATAATTATATCAATTACATTTTAATATAAGACATTTTCATTTCGTTTAAATGTCAATCGCATCTGCCAATTGTAAAGATTTTTTTTGTTGTAAAATAACAAGTTAAAATTTCTTCATAGGTGTACAGAGTGTAGTAAAATCTTCAATCAGTCGTACATGTATGTGCGTATGTTTTAATCGATGCGACACTTTGATAAATATTTACTCAGGTATATTTAAAAACAATTTAAATCAGAAATAAAAAATTAATTAAATAAATATATTTGTACGCGCATTTTAAAATACATTTATATAACATAAATTTATAAACTAAGTATTTTGAAAGACACGAAAATATAATATATATATATATATATATATATATATATATATTTTTTTTTTAATAACATTAGGTAAACGTTAAGAATTCAATTAATTGGCAAATCCTACTGCTGATTTATCAAAAATAAAAAAATAAAAATATTTAAAAATAAAATTCTATTCTGTTATAATAAGATTATACTTATTTAAACTAGAATTTATGATCGTTAAAAGGTCAATTAGTGTTTCGATTAAGACTTTACCGTACCAGACATGAATTTTCATTTAGAAGAAAAATTAATTTTTTAAATTCCGTTTTAAAATATCTAGTGAAAATAATAGAGATTTCTTAAAAACAAAAATGACATTGGTTATCAGGTAACTAACTGATAAAAATGAAAAAAAGTTTTTAATCAAATATTTCAACTTTATTTAAAAAAAGTTCTATTATATAAATAAGACTGCATGTCAAAAGGTCTGAACGAGTTATTGTTACACTACATAAAGAAAAGAATAGAAAAGTTTTTTCTTACTTTGAATAAAATAAATAATTGATTAATGATCTAGTGAAATTTTTTTTACGTTTTCTCCCGATAAAATTACTAATTAGGATGGGGCATCTTTTTTTTTATCACTTGAGAGTAACACAATGTTTTATTATTTAAATAAAACACTTCTAGAGGTAGGAAGTATTACTATTTATACTGCCCCCCTACAAACTATGTTCAGAAAAAATCGATATTTTTCATTCTTTTTGTAACTATTCATGCAGTAGTGAGGTATCTGTTTTTTTATATATATATATAATAAGAGCAGAGAGATATAGCGAATGATGATTTAAGGTAGTAAAATATTTCTCTATTATACGCCACATTATTTTAACTATTTTTATATATGTATATGTATTATTCGCACATACTATTACGCCAGCACAGTCGACAACACACCATCGCACCACCACACTACTACCCGACCTTTCCTGACTTTTCAATTCTTTCTTTCTCAGTCATTTTTGTTTTTTTTTCTTTCTCTCTCTCTCTCTCTCTCTCTCTCTCTCTCTCTCTCTCTCTCTCTTTCTCTCTCTCTCTCTCTCTCTCTCTGTCTGTCTCTCCCTCCCTCCCCCCCTCTCTCTTCAACCATTCCAGGGACTTTTGCCAACTGGTAATAAACCTTTCTTTATTATTCTATAATCTTGCACGCAATTCCATTGCTTCGACTGTAATGCAAAATCCGACTGAAGAAGTTCCTCATCCGCCTACAGGTACTGCAATAAATTTCCTCGCTTTTTTCCATTTTTCTGTTCTCCCTTTCTCCCCCATCTCACTTTTCTTTTATCGCTCTCCTTACCTCCTTCTGACTTTCTCGTTCATCATTTATTCTTATCATTTCTTTATTTCACTCTCTCCATTTATTCTTTTATACTTTACCATTGTTCGCTCTTCCTTGAGTTTCATCGAGTGCAATGTTTATACAAAATTAATTGATAAAAGTTTTGCAATTGATAAGTATAAGTGAATGTTCACGCAATTGAAAGCGCGCTGTATATGCATTCATTGATTGTGAGGCATTATACGTAGTAATTATTAAATACAAAAATCACTTTTTAGAAGAGCATTATCAGTATTTATATTCGAGTATAAATAGGTTTATAAATAAGCAATGTTATTTTTAAGCATTATGTATTAATATTCTCTTAATATCGTCTTTAAAGTTTTTTTACGCGATGTAGAGGTCAAAGTAAATTACAATCATCGAAGTCGTTAGCGTTGCACATTTTTTGTTCCTGGATATCTATTTTTACCATAATTTTTTTTAAAGGGCATAGTGATTTTTTTGTTATAGCGCACAAAAGTTTGTTTCATTTCATCTATCCTTATCAACTGTTTATCAAACAAACTGGATTGAAATATATTATTTCCTTCGATATCGACACTTTACTCATTGCAGTTGTTGCCGAAACGAATCTTGAAGTTGTTGTCGCCCAGTACAACAGCGTTGATAAAACTCGAAGATTCGCTACAAGTTTTTTCTGCTTTCAAGCAAAAAAAAAACAAAAAAACAAAAAAACAAAAAAAACAAGAAAGGAAAAAAACAAAGCAACGAATCGAGTTTCGATGTTGTTGCTTGCAAATAAAATTTATTTTCAATGCTAAGGCTTAATTTAAGGGATTCAATTTGAATGGCAGCGCAACTTATACGGCAGCGTTCAACCTATCGAATTAGGCAAGGCATCTGCTAGAAGCTGTAACATTTTTTTCCGACTACGAATTTAAAGATTTATAAATATAGAAAATCCTCGGCCGTACGGCATTTGCATATTTACGATACTTTCCCATAATTCCGAATGCGCCATAAATTTTTCATAAAATTACTCCGAGCCATCAATCACCATTTCCTCAATTCCTCGGCCGTTGCTTACTCTCGCTCTCGTCCTCTTTCCCCATTCTCTTTATCCTGGCTCTATCTCGGCATTGCTCGGCTTCGCGTCGGCCCTCCAGGCCAGTTATCCTTCATCAGGCTGCCTGCATCTCCTTCGTTCTCCTCGCTCGGCTTTTCCTTTCAGGGCGGCCGGTGGAGCGCCGCCCTCGGAGCTCCGGCCGGTGGCCCCGGTCGCAGGGGCCCGGCGAGGCTCCCGTCGGGCCTCGTCCGAGGGGCCCGGGGTAGCGGGCGGTCGGCTTCCCAGACCGAGTCGAATGTACCCCCGGCCGGTGGCGGCCCGCGAGCGACGCCGGGAAAGCCCGGCGCTGCTGCTGCTGCTGGTTTTGCGGCTCCTCCGCCCTCCCGAGCCCCCCCGCCGCCGCCGGGCCCTTCGGGCCGGCCTGCCTCGGTCCGTGAGAGGAGGAGGGGCCGCGACAGGACACGTGTGCCGCGTATCGAGCGACGGGGAAGCGCGCGGCGCTCGAGCGGCCGGGCGTTTTGCCGAAGAGCCGCCTCGGTTGTCCTGCAGCCGCGGCAGGGGGAACCGGGATGCCGAAAAGCCTCGGCGGGAGGAGGCCGAGGTGATGGACACGGGCTCGAGGAGATACCTTGTCGCGGTTGGTGTGGGGGAGAGGGGCTACTAGGCCGGGACGAAGCCGGCTCTTCGGGTCCCGTTGGCTTTTCTCCATAATTGACGGCGCGCACACTCAAGATATTGTAAATTACACATCTGCCCGGCCGCTATTGACAACCGCGGCGCCGCGCACGAAATGAATTTTCGTGGAAGCGCAAGAGTGGGTGTGCTTAGGAGTATGGCGGAATAAGAGCTCTCACCCGCGTGTCAGCCACAGGCAGAAGGCTGGCTGATTTAATATTTGTTCGTTTTTTTCAGGGACGATGAATCTCTCTCTCTCTCTCTCTCTCTCTCTCGCTCCCTCTATGCGCGCCGAGCTTTGAGCGCTTATGACGTCCTCGCCTTTTTACTCGCTCTCTCTCTCTCTCTCTCTCTCTCTCTCTCTCTTGCGCTCTCCTTTTGATCGACCGCGCGTGTACGTTGGTAGTGTTCGTGGGCCAGTACGCGTGTACGTTTTTTCTAGAGGATTTTGTGGTTGGCGCTTATGCAATGTTCTACCTTACTTTTTTACATGGGAAAGGCTTTAAGGCGAGCATCCATTTTTTAAATAACAATGCCGAACCCGTGACATCGCTTTTTAATTACTTTTTTACATAACTTCATTTAAGCGTAGTTTAGTTTTGATCGTATATATTACGCTGCCTTGCAATTCGCTAATTAAAGCCATTACATGCACTGGCATACGTTAACTAGCCTTCGCTTATGAGTCAACTGCTTTTCTACAATTTCAAAATACCCACGTTATTTAAGTACTTTATTGAAGGCAAATTATAAGATTAATGATATATATACACACACATTTTATATATACATACATACATACATATACATATATATATATATATATATATACTGCAATTGATCTGAAAAATAACGATTACTTTTTTTAGTAAGCTAAAACAGAGCAAACAAATTTTCACACGTTCAATATTGAGAAGCAAAATTATTTTTAAGAAGTTGAAATAATTTATCAAAATAAATTATTACAATACTTCAAATCAAACAATAAAAGAAGTTTTCTTTCAAAAAATGAAGAATTTTGGTACTTTTTCATACGCAAAATAATCTCTAATAATTCTATTAAAGAATGATTTTTTAATCATGAATGAATTTGAATCGTGAATCAATGAAATCTTTTTTCAAAATTCTAACCATAATAATAAATAGCGAATTAAATATGAATTTATGAACTGATAGCAATAAATTGAGATAAAGTTTATATTCGATAAGCGATAGGAACGTTAATAATCGCACATAATATTAACAGCGTTAACCAAAGTAAATCCAAGTATTTTGCGTTGTTAATAAACATTTCTGAAATCACATAACAACATATTTCTTACTTGAAATTCAGGTTTCATCAAGCTTTATTGCTTTTTTGAGTAATTTTAAACCCCTTGAACTGACTCGTGTTACGGTGGTTGGCTACCGTGACGTTCTTATAATCCTTTGATTATATAATTTTGAGCGTACTTAATTCAATAATAAGGCGATAAACTTGTAATATTCATCTAAAGGAATAGCTGTAATTTAAAATGAAATTTTCCGATCATTCATAAAGCAAAATATGCATTATCACCACCAACATAATTAGCATACTCAATTTCAAACTTTTTTATGTTTGAAATAATCTTTAGTTGGCAACCCATAAGTTGCCTGTTTTTCTTTTTGATATTGAGAACATTTCATTTTATTATTTTCTTATAAAATTCTTTGTAAAAATTTTTTTTATCGTTAATTAATTATTTTATTGAGGTATAAAGCAAATTGAGCAATTATACTACGGATGTTATAATAACTTTGTTAAGTATATAAAATGCTACTTTATAATTTAATAACGATATCTTTTGTTAAAAATTGTTCCTAATTTGTTTTTCATTCGGCTCTCATCAGTTGAAAAGAATGCTTGAATTAAAAAAAAATGTACATAATTTCATTAGGATCATTTCCATTTGAGCAGCGTTAAATGTCCATGAGTAAAAAAAAAAACAACTTTACGCCACGTTTTGGTGAATTACATAATAACAAAGTGAATGTTTATATCATTAACAAAGGGTTACGCAGGAATAGAGGGGAAATTAAAATTGTTCAATTATAAGGAAATTTTACATGGAATTGAAAACGGAGGTTTTATCATTTGGCTTCCAAAATGAAAGCCACTGTCACAGTTCTGTGCGCTCTAGTGAAGCTTTCAAAGGGAAAAAAAGTATTTCAGCAAACGACATCACGCAAAATTGGATCAATTTATCCGAGGTCACAAAAGCCTCCTTTTTTTACCGATTTCACCGTGAGCGTATTCATATTTGCTTTATTCATCTGCGGTGGTGGTACGGTAGATGGGTACGGACGACGTACGGGCGATTGTGCGCGGGGGTGGGGGCGGGGTGCAGGGTGTGGATGGCCGGAGAGCGGGAGGGTGGGTGGGATATTCGTGTCCAATTCGCCGTGGGTGTGCGCGTGTGCTGCCGATAGCAGGGCAAGTACGTATTCGAAGCGAAAAAGATTGGCAATTAAAAAAGGTTGGGGCGAGAGAGAGAGAGAGAGAGAAGACAATGGTAAGGTGAGAAAGCAGAGTAACGAGCAAGAGGATTAAATAAATATCGAGGCGCAGAGTAAGACGCACAACAAAACCCGACACTTAAGTAGGCTGATTGGGCTCGACGCAGCCAGCGAGAATAAAACGTCGTATTTGCGATAAAAATTAAGCGCGGCAGGCTGAGTCGAGGGGGCGGTGCCGCCGGGACGCGGGGAAGGGGAGGCGGGGATGCGAGAGAGAGAGAGAGAGAGAGAGGGGTGGTGGCGGTGGGAACGGGGTTGGTGGGTGGCGGTGGAGGGCCAGAGAGACGGAGAGGCGGAGAGCGAGGTGGGAGCGTGGCGGCGTCGACGAAAGAGGCGAAAAAGTCATGAATGGGGAAGGCTTGTGTGCACCAGTGGGTCGGAAATGTAAATTGTCGAACAATCAGCGAAGTTCGGGAAAAGACAAAGGGAGGCTCTCGCTGAGAGCCCAATCGCCTTCTATTCCCGTGCGAAAGGCGCTCGCACGAAGTTCTTTAAAAACGTCGATCTTTCCCTTTCTTCTCCCCCTCCCCGCCGCCGACCATCGCAGTGCCCGACTATTCCCAGCCCTCGCGTCGACCGCCGACTGGCTGGTTTCTCTCTCTCTCTCTCTCTCTCTCTCTCTCTCTCTCTCTCCCTCTCTCTCTCTCTCTCTCCGTAACGTTCATATGCGGGTACTCGCGCGCACGAATGCGAATGCGAAGATAGAGGCGAGGATATTACGCGCATTCTGCGGGCGCCCGAGCAACAACAACGGCCCTCGTTGTTATAAGCGTTGCTGCGGCCGCGCAAATTTTTCGGCACGCATCGCTGGAAGTGCTGCGGCCCTGGGAGCTTTCCTCGCTTTTAGGAGCATTCCTCGCTCCGGCCTCTCGTCTTGCGCTCTAGGCTGTGTTGGCGAGGGATAGACATAGTGAGAGAGAGAGTGAGAGGGGGGGGGGAAGCGGGTTGTACGGGGGTGGAGCAGGCGCGAAGGAGAGGCAGACACGTACGGGCGATGCGCCGGCGAGAAGTCAGCGAGGGAAATACGGGATGTCGGGGCCTTGCTCCCGGGTGAGGCGGGGGCGGCCGAGAGCAAGCTGAATAAATAAATAAATTAATGTCCTAGGGGAGGGCGGTCGGGTGGGTGGCGATACGTGGCAGCTGAGCCACGGCTAGACAGGTTTATGGATGTATTGGCCGGCAACGCGTATTACTCTCTCCGCGTGCACATTTTCATATTTGGCGTTCGGCGTCGCGCTCCGCTTCCGAGTACCGACGACTGCTGCCTTTATCGCCGCGCTCCCACCCCACCCCACCCCACCCACCTCGCTTCCCCCGTTCTCTCTCGCTCTCTCTCGCTCTCTCGCTCTCTCTCTTCTTGCGAGACGTTTCTTTTTTTCGCCGGCGCGTATCGGGAGAGATGGCTGGTGGTCGATCGAGCCGACGTGTGCGCAGTAGTGCATATTAAACGGGCGGCTAGATATATATCGGATTCGATAAGTCTTATATGGATTTGGCAAACGCATTGTTAATGTGTTTGCGCGCCTGCTTGTTAATATTTCTCTGTGTCGGGTCGAGATCGTGCCGAGTTTGATCTGAAATTTATCGGCTCATCGTAAGCACGGAATTCTCTTCAAACGTTATTACATCTTTCGCAGCTAGTTCCTTTCCTGGCAATTTACTTTTTCACGACACGTACGCTTAACGGCTTTTTGTTTTCCTGACTTTTCCGCAAACCTCTCCCCCCCCCCCCCCGACCCCGCCTGCCCCTGCCTTTCATTTAATATCAACAAGCGTCCGTTGTGCCTTCCAATGGCTTTTGTCTTCTTCTTCGGCTTCTTTTTCTTCCTCTTCTTTTTCTTCTTCTTCTTCTTCTTCTTCTTCTTCTTTTTCTTCTTCCTTTTCTCCTAATCAACAAGCGCGCATTTGCTTTTTATTTTGTTGTTGTTGTTGTCGTCGCCGTCGTTGTTTTTTTGTTATTCAAGAGAATAGGCCTTTGGACTTTTTTCTCTCGAGGAATCCACTTTAATAAAACTCCTTTGTAGTTATTATCACCTGAAATCTACTCTAAATATCTTGTCCGTTTTATTTAAAATATCAAGGTAAAATTGTTGGTGAAAATTATAGTAAAGTAAGTTGTACGCTTGCAATGCCGACCGAAACAATTCGAAGTATGAGCGATTTTTGTTTTTCTTTCAAAAAAGGCTTCCCAATAGTCGTGCCATTATTCTGCGAAGCAGAAAGCAAAAAGCGGGCGTACATTGGTCTTAATTTAAAGTTTCTGCAGGAAGATCTAATCAGCCAATTCGGGCTATGAAAGAGAGCACGATATTAGAATGCTTTTGAAAGCCTCGAAAGAAATACAGCGATCGATGCTTCAACTATTACGAAACTCACGGCAATATGGATCATTGGACGAATGGGAAAGCTTGCGTTGATTAGTTGGAAAAGCAGGAGGAAGCTCTCGATCCTAAGAGCGATACAGTGTAAAGTACAGTGTAGTAAAGGAAACAAAACAAAAGCTAAATGAGTACAAAAGAAGAGAAGAAGAGAGAGAGAGAGAGAGAGAGAACAAGGGCGCTGGCGCGTCTATGCAAATGGGAGGCTATATCTTCAATAATATCGCTCATCTCCAGGATATGGCGCGAATTTAAATAAAATTAAGTGGCCGTACCGTCGAGTGGGATAAGAGAGGTGGGATCGAAGGCCGTATTATCGGTCAGAGCGGTTAAAGCTAAGCAGGCAATAATCTGCATTTCATCACGCATCTTAAACGTTGGCGAGTCGCGCACATCGGAGGCGAATAATTCATCGAGTATCAGCGACCGCCGCTGCTCGAGCGAGGAGCTCGAGCCGCACTCCTCCAGTCCTCGGCCAAGCGGGCCACGAGGCTCAGGGCGAGCCGACCGAAATGCCGCGGCCGCGCAAAGGCCGACGTCTACCCCCCCCCCGGCCGGGACCCCTCGTCGTCGCACCCCATCCTGGCACCAGTGCCGGCGAACGAATCATTTCCTTATCTCCCGGAGCGAGGAGAAAAGAGGAAGCGACGATTGCCCCGGTGCCGAAGAAGTGGCAGAGCAGCCGATTCGTTGCGCGTCCAGCCATCCGTGCAGTCAGTCAGTCAGTCAGTCCCCTATCAGCCGAAGCTGCCTGCCCTCTCTCTCTCTCTCTCTCTCTCTCTCTCTCTGTCTCCGTCTCGCTCCCTCGAGCGACGGAGCGCCTCAGCCCATCCCGGCATCTCCCTTTTTCCTCGTCCCGATAGGCGTGCAAACAGTCTGCCGAATGGCTCTGCCTGCCCCGGGATGCCCGTCGTGCGTGTGCCCCTGTGTGCGCGGCCAATATCCCCGGCACGTACCGGGGGACGCGTGATTAGGGAACAGCCGGGCTGCGACGTCCTGTCCCTCCCCTTCCTCAGCACCACCCGCTGCACCCCGCCCGACGACTCCTCCGCCGTCGCCGCCACCCACCGTCGCCCAGCTGCCGCCCGCCCGGGAAAGGCCGAAGGTCGGACGGGAGCGAGGCGCGGATGTCGCGAGCGCTAAAGACAACCGGCAGATCGATTTCTTATTATCTCGTCGTGTCGGAGCTCGTGCGAACGACAGTTCCCCAGCTCCCCCGTGCCGCCCCGCCCGCCCATATCCAGGCCATTGTACGTTCCACGGCGTTGCCGGACGAGCGCTCGCAAGGAGGAACTGTTTTTCCTTTATGCGCTTCCGCTCGCGCTCCTCCTCCTCCTCCCCCGCTAACGATTGATGGCCCCGAGGAATTTTCCCCCAAAGGCACAGGAACCCCGCAATCCAACGTAGCTTATTGTCGCACCGCGTGCCACGTCGCGGCTCCCTCCCTCCCTCCTTCCTTTCCTTCCCTTCCTCTTTCTCTTCACCTTATTTGGCTTATTTTATGCTTTGCGATCCGACTCGGGCCGGGCTTCGGCTTAAGATTTCGCTGCTCGCTTAGCGCCAACTATGTCTTACCCCGATGTTCGAGTCGACATGCACCGATATGGAAAAATAATTGATCGATCCACACAGTTGGGGATATTATTCATTCGCGAGCATTGAATTTGCATTGATTTGCCCGATACGTGAATTTTAATGGAGAATCGAGAATCAGTGGTGAAAAGGCATGTAAAGTAGTCATTATGATTATTACTATTATTGTTAATTACTTATTCACGAATATCACGTGCAAAAAAAAAATCAAATTGCAGTTTCTTAAGCGAGGATTCGACATGAAAGAAGTAAAGGTAAGAAGCGTTTAACGAAGGCATTTTTAAAGTCACGCGACCAATGCTAATGGTAAAAACTGTACTCCCGAAGAAGGCGTTAATTCACATACTGCACATAATAATTGGCTAAACAAAAAATTATCAAGAAATACAAGAGCTGTACTATTAAAGGAATCTAGTGCGAGCAAAACGCAACGCTACCAATTAGTTTTTGTATTTTAAATTTTACATTGCTCGCTTAGTTGGGTTTTTTTTTTTTTTTTTTTTTTCTTCTTCTTCTTTTGTTTTTCAAAGTTAAGCCTAAAGTTCTGTTGATATATGTGACAGCTTAAGAAAATGTGTTAAGATTGTTCGAAATTACGAGTCGAGTGAAGTAAAAAATGATTCATGAAAGTAAATGCATATTAAGCAGTTATATTCATGAGTTGCAGTTGAGTGATATAAAAGAAGCATTAAAAATGCTGTTAAACTCAATTAATTTCTAAATGCTTTTCGTTCTCGTTAGACAAGGTGAAGTCCTCCCTGCCCCTGGCCCGAGCTCGGGCTCGCCCGCCGCCGTCTCCCACCCACTTAACGGCTGCAGCGCGCGTTAACTACAGTTCACCGAAAAGCCCGGCCAATTAATATTTATTACAACTTGAGAGGTAAATTATAGCTCAGTATCAAGATATTGCACCTCCCGTGCAAATTTCCACCTGACGCGCCGGCGGCCGCTTTCTCACGCGGCCGATCGCGAATTCGCAGGCCGAGCCTTTTAAAGGAAAAGTACCGGGCGAATGACAGCACTTGGCCAAAGTCGCGGAGGATGTCCAAGGCCCCGAGAGCGGGGAGACTCGCCGCCGCTCGGCCGGCTGGGCTCCCGCCGGGCCCCTCGCATCGAGCGGACCGCGGGACGAGGCTCGCGGCAGCAGCGACAGGCCGAGGAACAATGCCCGGCGGATCTTTGGTCCTGGACCGCTCGGCGCTCCCTTCGGAGGCGAGGGGCTCGCGAGGCAGGGGCCGAGTGGGCGACGGAAGACCGCCGCCGTCGCCGCCGTGGACGGCCGGGGAATTATTGCCGGCGGGTGTTTGATGCCGGCGGGCTGTCCGTGCGGAGGGTCGCGGAGACGTAGGTCGGGTATAATTAATTTGCGGCGCCGGAGCCGAGGGCGTAGCGCGAGGCGCGGAAAACAAAAGGGGGGCCAGCGCGATGAAAAGCGCGAGGGAGCCGACGGGGGCTCGGCTCGGAAGGATATCGCCCGCCGGGGTGGAAGGGGCGCGGCCCGAGCGGCGGCGGCGGCGAGGGATGCCCGGACTCGAGGCCTGGCCCTCGACTCGGCCGACGGGCTCGAGGGGTGCGCGCGGCTTAATACCCAGGCATCGCGAGCGACGCACGTGCGCGGATACGAGCGATAATTGCGCTCTCGGCCCGGGCCTTGCGTTACCGTCCCTCTCCGCATTGGGTTTCCGTGTGGGCGTGTTGGCGCCCGTGCACGCATTAAGCTCTGCTCCCGCGGTGTGCGAGCCAGCCGAGTTACGGATGCGGGGCTTCGTCCTCTTCGGCAGCCTCCTCCCTAAACCCCCCCCCGTCCCTCCTCCTCCTCCTCCTGCTCCTCCTCCTCTTCTACTTCTTCTTCTACTTCTACTTCTTCTTCTACTTCTTCTTCTTCTTCTTCTTCTTCTTCTTCTTCTTCTTCTCCTGCATATTCTCTTCTACGGAATATTTTAGACGAAAGCAACTCGCGCCCATTGAGACTTCACAATGTAAATCAGCCTCCGTGAGTTACGTGCATTTTTGCGTATTGAAAATGCCAACCGTTTTGCATCCGATCCCTCCCCCACCTCATCGGCCCTTTTCCTCGCCCTTTCTATTCGACTCTCTCTTACTCCCTCTCTCTCTCTCGCTCTCTCTCTCTCTCTAGTTTTATAGTTTCACACGCGCGAGGGTCTTACAATGTTGAAGCCGGTATGCGGGAAGGAAAATAAACGAGTCTAAAGAATTTCTCTGATAAAACAGTTTCAAAACGTGATCTTGTATACTAGGGTGGCTTTTGAATTTAATCCTTAGACGTTCTTCTATTGACGGTTCGTTCGGCTCCTACCTACACGTACATGGGTACGTACTCACACACTTATACGTTTGTACATTAAAAAAAAAATGCCTTTCTTCATTTATTCAATGACTTTTACTTTAATATAATGTGAAAAATGTTTTCGTCGTTGATGTATGCCGCATGCTCTATCAATATTATTGTAAGCAGAAGTAAAAATCACTTGTTCGCTTAATGATAATTCTAATTTTTACTCAAATATTCCTATTCAAAAAAGTTTATTCTCAGCAGCGTACGTACGCGTTCCCTTTTTTCAAATACTTATTTAGACCGAGCATTTTAAAACGTAAACACCCAATACACGTGTGATGGCAATAAACGATGTAGCAATTGAATTCTGTCCTTACCTTTAATAAACAATATACTTTTTGTCCAAGGCGAGAGTCTAAAGGAGCAATAAAATAAATTCTAAAGGCTTCCAAAAGTTTAAGAATGCCGCGTCGTAATAGTCGATACCGAATTTAAATCACTTTTCAAAGTACTTGGCATTGAAAAATCATACACTGTGAAAATTTAATCGCTTTCTCAAAGAGAGAGAGAGAGAGAGAGAGAGAGAGAGGGAGGGAGGGGTGGGAGTTAGAGAGAAAGAAAGAAAAAAGCCATCGTTAGAACCAAAATTTATGTACCAGTCATTTGAGGTATTAAAAATATATGTATTTAACTGTCATGCGGAATGCGTAGCATGAGATAGCGAAATGCAGCTCGGGTGTCCAAGTATCGGCTTTCGAAGAGTTAGAAAATCTGAGTAAACGATAACAAATTGATAAATTAAATATAAATCTTAAAAACCTTACAACTAACAGTTTCTTAGCTTTGTAATAAATAACAATGGCGTTGGCTTCCTTGAAATCCAAGGATGCGTTGAATTAACGGCTTATTTGTGCTCACCTTCGGCGTTTGATGTTTAGTGAATCCTTGTGACATTTATAAACAACGACAGCCAGTCTTGTTCGTTATATTAAGTGGGATATATGGAAGACGTAAGCTGGAATTCGTGCGCCTTTGCGCTCATTCAACTGCATAACTTTCACATACTGCAGCTGCTAAAATGACTGTCAAAATGGCTCGACTGGAATTATTAATCTATTTCTCGTGTGCTCGGCTCCTGGGAAAGCACAACATTTTCCAAGATTATTCTTAAATACGGTCTGGCACTTTACGACCCATTTGCCTCGTTTTTATATCTCGAGCGATTTTCTATCTTGATCGAGTGGTAGTGTCGAGTGCTGGTGTCGGTTTTGCCGCTGACGCCGCCACCGACGTCCATGCGTTCCTGGACAGAGGCAATTTCATCCGGTGCCTACCTGCAATACGGACGAAACCCTTTTTGCCTTCGAATCTTTACCTGCAGACTCACACTAATGGTCTTAATGCTGATTTAACGCCGCCGACCGTTGAGGCACCGTAGATCTTAAATCTTGGCGTTTTGCGAGGACGACTCTTTCGTATTTGTGAATCGACCGCATAAATCCGGAGTCTAAAAATGCCGGGAGAGTCACGCTTGGCGTCACGTATTATCTAGTTTGTCACAATGATTTTTGTACGTGGACGAGCCGTGCATGCGATCGGCTCGCCGCTGCGACCCTGCGATTACTTAAATTCCAGCCGCTCTTTTCCGAGAAAATGGCAGGCTGCGGTGCTTGATTAAACAGACTTTTCGAGGGCCTCGTTCGGTCCCGCATCCTCGTGTCCCTCTTATTTACGTTAAGCTACGGTCCTCCGACATTTCCATCCAATCGGTTTATTATTAATTACAAGGCCATTACCTCTAACGCGACATCACCGAGCTCCACGCCGGCGACACTTTATTTGTTAATTATATGAAAAGCCGCGCAACTACAAATCGGTTATTAAGCGCTCGTTGGCGCTTCACATATCGGTAATTTGCATTCATAATGTACACTCGGCCCAAGATTTATGCCCTAATGCTTCAAGCTAGGAGGCTGGGGAATATTTGGCTTTTTAATAAATTCACGGTAACATTATTCGAGGCGACTTTTGTAAGTTCCTGCATTTAATGGGCGCATAGATGGGCGAAAAAAATAAAAGCAAAACAATGGCGATGGAAGTAATGGACGGGGCGGGGGGGGGGGGAAAATGCAAAACGCAGTATTTCATTCGATTGAAATATCGTCTCCTAAAGTATTCCAGTCGGGGGAGAGGAGGTTTTTTTGATTTTTCGCTTTTGTTTTTATCGATTTCTCTCTTCCCCTCCTCCCCTCGGTATTTTTCTGCTTTTGCTTTCGCTTAACTTTGTCGTCCGTCGACGTCCGGAGTCCGAGGGACCGTCGGCTCGCAGTTGCACGGCGCCCGACACACGCTTTCACGCGACCGATTCCCGCACAAAATCCAACTGCAATCTCCGTTTATCTCCGCTTCATTTGAGCGGAGGCCTCGCTCGGCCGCGCTCTCGGGCTCGTCATCGCGCTCGCTCGCTCCGGTCATTCTCCGGTCGGCGGAGCTCCGAGGGGCCGCGCGCCGCCTGTAACAGGAATGGAAGAGGAGTGCGCGAGGGCAAGGGCTAGAGAGAGCGAGAGAGGGCGGGAGGAGCGGGAAGGATCGGCAGAGGCGAAAGAAAAGGCGCGCCGCAGAGGAGGAGGAGGAGGAGGAGGAGGGAAAAAAGGAGAACCCGTATGGTAATTGCTTCTCCGCGTCGCGGGGACGCTACACGCCGGGTGCACGCAATGGGCGCAGCATCCCTTCGCGCTCGGTGCCCCGGTTATTATGCACTTTCCGAGCTTGCGACGGCCGAGCCGAGCACTTGGCGGAACGCACGACTCGCCTTCCACCTCCCGGCCCCCTCCTACTCCTCCTCCTCCTCCTGCTCCTCCTCCTCTGCGGCGGGCTCGCACTGCCTCGCACCGCCTCGCACGCAACTCCAGACACAAAGCCGTCGGAGCGAGCCCCGCGGGGCTGCCGGGGACTTCGAGGGGCGGCGATGGCGTCGCCGGGGCGGGGCGGGGTGGCAGGTTCAGGGGCGGCCGGGGGACGGGGGGAGGGCAGCCGCCGGCTCGGTCGGGAGTTGCTCGGGAGACTCGGGAGCTACGGGAAGAGAGGCGCAGTGGGGCGCATTAGGGGCTTTCTGGGAGATTTTTGGGAGCGGTGCATTTAAAAGGCTGCTCTTTCGCGCGCGCTCTCTCTCTCTCTCTCTCTCTCTCTCTCTCTCTCTCTCTCTCTCTCTATCTCTCTATCTCTCTATCTCTATCTCTCTCTATCGTTCGCTCGTTCGCTCGTTCGCTCGTTCGCTCGTTCGCTCGTTCGCTCGTTCGCATGAGTGCGGGGCACCATGGAAATGAAATTGAAAGGCGTAAGGAGATTGATTGATCGATAACTTTTATTTATGCCAACGCTCCGCTAGACTGCCAGACAAAAATACACTTTGTTCGTTGGGCCATGATTTTTACATTACACCCGCGTCTCATTTTTTATAAACAACGCACGCCAATCTTTCACATACGGGCGCTCGGCGCCTTCGATTTTTTCACTTCTGTCTCTCTCTCTCTCTCTCTGTCTCTCTCTCTCTCTTATTTTCCAATTCGCTTTTCACAACTATCTCATTGCCTAAGCTGCAAGAAAATTATCAGTTGTACGATTAGTTTGGGCGTTAAAGTCTACGCTCTTACGCGTCTTTCCAAATACACATGTGCATTCATACACAAATAGGAATACGCACGCTTAAGCATGTGAGAAAGGAAGACCTAAATATCATAAATAACTCTAATTCAAAGTCTCAATTCATTACGGCTAAAGTAAAGAAAAATAAAGTTATATGACCGTAGCTGCAACTGCAAGAGCCCAAAGCGATTGCATCAATCTCCAAGAGCACTACAAAGTATCGACACGAGACACAGTTTTGGGCAGTACCAATCTCAGTTGAAAATCGTTTTCAAGTGCTTAAACAATTTAATTAACAATGCTCCAAACACACCCGGTGCTAATTAATCCGCATACATGAAATATAATTATGCTTACCTGTTAGTCAATACGTTTTTGCAAATCATTAAAAAAATAGATAACCAATTAACTTCAGTCTCGAAAATAATTTAATTATCGAGCAATTTTTGAATTTTAATTATGAGAACCTAGTAGTCTACGCGATTGAAGGAACGCATTAAAAACTGTATGCACACGGTAAACCTTTGCAATCGGCTGGGAAAAATAACACCCGTACTGTAACGAGCTTTAATTTACTAATTTCACAAGTTAGCAGACTTCGAAGAGACTATTATTTCTAGTATTAATTTTTTTTCATCCGACGTTCGTCTAACATTGAACGAAAAACTGAATTAAGCCCTGAAATTTAAAGGACAAAGCCAAATTACATTATTCAGAAGCTGCTGGAATAGCTATTATGCGGAACTGCTGACAAATACCTAGACTTTTTTTATGTAATTTTTTAAAAGTTTTGCTCGAGAAATAAAGCATTTTTAATCGTGTCAGCTTGCTTTACATAATTCGCAGTGTAAATAATGTACAAAAGTCAAAAAATAAAATTAAAAATGCAACGATTTCTAGGGAATGGGGGGGGGGGGCGGCGGCGGCGGGGAAAAGAAAAGAAAAGTTTATAAAATACAATTTAAATATATAGATTTTGATGAATTCTATTGAATTATCTTATGTAATTCAGAGTTTCATAATTTAAAAGAGCCTCTGCAAGAAGGAAAGGGCTTGAAAAAAATGAAAAAAAAAAAAAAATAATATGAATAAAGAAGTTTTTAAATACACTATGTAAAAGTAAGTCAATCTTAAGCACACGGGGGATAGAATTGCCTTAAAAGCAAGCTTCTTTCGACCAACGGAAATTTCTGTTAAAATCATTTATGTGGAAAACTTTTAGCAGCCCCTTAATTTACTTTAGAATTACTTATTTTATTATGTCGAACGATAAAACTCCTTGCATACATTACGAAAGCTGCAACAACATTGCATTTTGTGTAACATTTTGTTTTCAATCTACTTTATTTTTATTATCAAGCAAATGAAATGCGAAAAGGTTTGTTGGTAAAATATTTGAATGCAATCATAAAGTAATTATAATTAGAACGACAGACGGCATCTTAATTTTAAGATTTTGGCTCTATTTATTGCAGAGGAAATGAGCATACAAGTTTTTGTATGCGAAATAGACAACGAAAGAGAGAGAGAGAGAGAGAGAGAGAGAGAGCGAGGGGGGAATTAAGAGAGGGTATTATGGGCCTTAGGGCTTCGTAATTGAGAAAATCTTAATAAAATCTCATAGCTTTTATGTTGCCCAGTCCGAAGGTACCCGGGGCACAATCTGCTCAGCTCTGGCGCCCCTTTCAGCGTGTATCGCTTTTGCATTCATGTGCACACACAAAGTTGGCGTGTGCGTGCCGAATGCCGACGACGCCATGCTAGACTATATAGGCGAGTGCGCAGACTAACGAGCTGAAGAGAGAGAGAGAAGGAGAGAGAAGCATAAAGCGAGATAGAGAAAGATAGATGGATAGTTAGAGGGAGAGAGAGAGGAAGAGAACGTTACGGATGGAATTTCAGGCGGTCAGTGCCAGTCCGCCCCCCGAGCCGCTGGATGAGCGCTGAGTTGCGCGCAGCTGTTCGATAGAGAAAGAGCGACGGACGGAAGGAGACAGAGGCAGCCTCGACTGATAGCGATGGAAACCTGATGATAATCTGACCGTTTTTCGTCCTTCTTTTTACTTCTTCACTACCACCAACGTCACTCCTCTCCTCGTCGCACTTGTCGTTGTCGTTCGTCCCACTCCTGCTGACCCCCCCCCCCTCAGCCCTCCCTCGCGACACATCCCTGTACCACGATCTTACTCGCTCTGGCCTCTATTTCTTTCTTGCATGATTTACGCTTTTTTCCGCTGAACTTGCTGCGCGCAACTTTGCATTTATTTAAATCAGAAATAAGCGGAGATTACAGGAATCGTGGAAGGTCGAATACATTTTTGGACGTAATGCTACGTTTGCCGGAATTTACGGTAACGAAATATGACAAATATCTTAGATTGCATTCTGCGATCGAGGCGTTAATTTACCGCAGCAGCCTTCATTCGCAAATCGATCTCCTGGAAATTTCATTATATCCTCAGCAGATTTTAAATCCCAGTCGCTTCTTGTGTACGAAACGAATTTGCTTTTTCTTTAACTTTTCCACGTATTTTATTCTTATTTAAGCGCAATTGGAATATTTTAAGCCTCGAATCATGACTTAATTGCCACTACATAATAACGCATATTCTATACTTGGTCTGATTATTGATTTTTTCTGTAATAAATATTCGGGGCATCAAGATAAATGTTGCTGCAATAGGTATTTATCATTTTGACATCGTTGTATCATGTTGAGCAGCCAAATAAAAAACATTTTTAATTTGAAAATTAAACGTCCTCTGTCGCAAGAAATTTTAACTCCTGTAATTTAAGCTTATTAAATCTGAAATGTATTTACTGTAATAATTTGTATAACATAAACTCGTATGACTAATTTTGTCTCTCGTACTAATGCTACCATAAATTGATAGCGGCGAAACCTTATCTGTATGAAATGCCAAAGAATTGTCTTATTTTTAATGTAAAAGCTATACGATTAAAATGGTGGTTGTCCTTATAACTTTCATTCATTCTTACAGTTAACCATATATATAATATATATATATATATATATATATATATATATACTTTTAAATGCAAATTTGACAATATGTATCATAGTCAAGATTTTCATGCAAATTAATTCGGCTGGAAGTAATTAGGGAACGAAAAAAAGCAATCTAAATACAGGCGTAATAATACGCATCACTTAACGTAAGCTTTGGGAACTTCAACAAGATATATAAAGCGATATATTTACAGAAAGTTTTCATAAAAAGTGATTTACTCTTATTCTTATTAGATCTATAAAATTAAGCGCATTTGCAATATCCGCATGCAATTTTGTATATTACAAAATAGAAATATTTTTTGGCATTTGGGGATATAAATTTGTACGCGTATACATTATAGCCTAGGTAATTAAGTTTATGGTGAATATAATGAGCGCAAGAAGATTTTGTATAAACAATGTTTGTATCGATAAACATTTTGCGATCAAAGAATGCCGTATAAAAGATAATTGATCTAGAAGCCCTTCTGGGTTATAAAACAAAAGGTTAACAATAAATTATTATTATATAGCTTACAGTTCCGTTTTAAATTAAGCCCTTATGGGCATAACAAGGAGCGCAGTGAATATAAGGTAAATGAAAAATCTTTACTAGGACTTCCAATTATCCGTACTTATACGTGCTTATAATTCGTCTTCAACAACAGGGAGCTCCTAGAGCTTTATAAATCATCACTAACAATATATCTCGAACATACATCTTAAACAAAAAAAGTTCTCTTTCTCTCTTTCTTTTTGTCTTCGCATTCGACTGCTTGCACTTAAGAACCGGAGACACTAGCGACACGACCTTATAAGAGGTGCGCACACAAACAGGGACATACACCAGAGGATAAAAGAGGAAGAATGTAAAGGAAGTTGGTTCTTTCGTGATTTACGTTCGTTGAGCATTTATATATATATATATATATATATATATATATAAATGCTATAGAGAGAGAGAGAGAGAGAGAGAAAGGGAGTAAGTGCGAGAAGGGCCTGTGAGCGAGTGAATAGGGAGCGGCGGGGGGGGGGAGAAACAGACGACGAAGACAACGTTGGGTGCGAACGAGAGTGAGCGCGCGCGAGAGAGAGAGAGAGAGAGAGAGAGAGAGAGAAAGGGAGAGAGCGCGACAAAATTGAGGGAGTAAGATAAAGAGACATGCGTGAATAGAGTGCCGTGACCTGATGCGCGACCCTGTACGGATTCGAGTTACGCGTATAGTCGCAGGTCTCGTTCACTGCACGGTTGGAGCGGATGCGTCTCAAAAAATGAAGAAAAAACAGACGCACGAGAATTTCCCCTTTCCACGTATATTCAAAAATGTTTTTAAGTTTGAGCAATTTTGCATGGCCTACGTTTATTTCGAAGTGGAGCGCGTGTCGGGTTACGGGTGTGCTCATCAACGAGGGCAGCGTAGTTGCCCCGTCCGCGTGTTGGTGGGCACCCACATGTACCCCATGCACGCTCGCGGGGTTCTCTTGTTCTGGTGCGGTAGCTTTTTTGCCGATAAAGGGGGATGAAAAAATACGGGAGCGGTGCGGTCGGCGGCGGCGGGGGAGCGGCGTCCGGGCGATGCGGGTAGAGACGACGGCGGTCGGAGGAGAGCTTCTCCGACCATGCCCCAATCCCCTTAAACGCTAGCGGAGCTGCTCGATTTATGGTCTGCGTGATCTGCTCTTCTGATTTTTGCAGCGTTTTGATTTTCTGCCCGAAAAAGGAAATCGAAAAACGAAACCAACCAACGCCGCTACGTGCCTGATTTTTTTAACCTTTTTTCCTTTTTTACCTTTTCCGTGAGCATGCTCGAAAATCGATTACAATTTTTAACATTTGCGCATTGTTACCAAGTTTAAAGGAATCGGCCTCCTAGGAAAGCTCCATTTGCAAACGAAATTAAAGCCTTTGATTTTTACAAATAATCTAAGCTTATAAGCAGTGGGAGATCCCCAGACAAATCCTCGAAAATCGGCTTTTTTTCATTTGATAATACGCGTCGGCTTCGTACCTAGCATTGCACAATTTTTTCATAATTACCTTAACAACAATCCTACTTTTGCGAGCAGCTGATAAAATTCGGTCAAAAAAATCGTACGGCGAGCAAACGGTTTCGCATAATTTACACGTAGCGAGAGTTTTTTTGGAGCTTAACATATCCGGTGCACGTAGTAGTAGATTATAATTTTTCGGTTCGAATCTACATATAATAAAGAGGCGCGCTCATGTGAGCCTTTTGGTAACAATAATTTTGACTGGCGGTCCATCGTACGAATTTCAATCTAATCAAATGGGCCATTGTAAAGAGTACGAAGCTTTAAAGGTAGAAATTAGCTCGAGGCTTGATCATCTACAGTTGGTCTCGGGGTCTCGTCTACGAGGGGACGCAGTTTTTGAATATTAGCCCCGAGTCGCCACATATGCAAATGCGTATTTCCTTGCCAGCTCTAAACGCTTGGCTCGCGGTGAAAATCCATATTCTGCAGTCCTAATATATCTCTTCTTTCGGTGGTATGCATCTAAAAATGTAAGCCCAATAGCGCCTGCGGGGGATTAAAGTAAATTTAAAGTGGATAATCCGATAAGGTTAAGGTACAAGTAGCACTTAATTGCGCAAGCGAGTGGCGCGGGCTAAGGGAGCAAACATTCCTCGTGGCACAGAGGAGGGTGAGCAGCATCGGAGATTAAAGGAGCACGCGAAAAAAGAAACGCCGACGCGTGGGTCGTGATTTCGGGCGGGTCTTGCTGCGAGGGGTGCGAGAAGGCTCGCGCCAAAGGGGAAATTGAAAATGAGATCCTCGGCGATCCCCGGGGCCCGGAGGAGTCCGGGCCGGGAGGGGGGGGGGCACGCGAGCCCGATGCGAATCAGCGCCGCGGGGCCGCGGGCGCAACAACGGCCAGGAGGAGAAAAACCTCCGGGCGCCGTTCGTCGGCGAGGTCGGCTCCGCGGGTCCCGGCTGGTGCGGCGATGGTACGTCGGGCGCCGCGCGGGCCGACAGCCGGAGGAGGAGGAGGAGGCGCCCCGATGCGGATTGGGGGGATTGGCGAAAGCCACTTAACGTCCGAGCCTGATCCCCGACTCTTGAGAGCCACGAGGATCGCCCGGCGGACGACAGGTACTACTGGACTCGGTCCGTTAATACAGCTGCAGCGGGGCTGCCGGGCATCGATTTCCCACGCGACTCCCGTTCGCTGCCAGGGCAATTCACCCGCGGCCCCCGAGATTTTAACGACGCGCGGCGCAGCGACGCGACGCGCTCGGCTTTGTGCGGATAACGAGGCGGGCGCTCGCCTCGAACGATCGGTCCGCGCCCCGACTAGCCCTGAGCCAGGCCCGCTCCTTTTTCAAACGAGCCTCCCTCGCGCTCGCTCACCCTCGGCTCCTTCGCCGGAGTGCCCGACCGACCCCCGCCCTCTACCTTCGCTGGAACGCGTAATGGGCCGACAGAGCCGTCGGTCTCGTGCGTTCCGGCGGGGTGCGATCCCCCGTCTGGCTTCATCGCGCCGGAGGGGTGCGCCGCCAAGCCCACTATCTTTCCTCCTCTATTCGTCATTTCCTCTTATTTTCTCTTCTCCATATTGTTTCGCCTTCCTCTTCCTCCGTTCCCTCCCGAGTCTTTTCCTCTAATTGCGCTCCCTTCTGGACTCCACACCCCCCCGCCCCAGTTTCCACCCGTTCTCTCTCTCTCCTCTATCGACTCGTTTCTCGCTCCGCTCCACTTTTCACGAGCGCCTTCCGTCTGTTTCTCCCGCGCCCCTCTCTAATATTCTGCCCCCTGCTCCCGTCACGCATCCATACTGCCAGTCTGGCACTGGCGCATACGAACGCTGCCAAGCTCCCGCGACGCAGCCGTCGCTCTTTATCCAACTTTCGACCGTACACGTTTCTTATTTCGGATGTCTTCGATGGATGCCCTATACGCCCCCTTTATCCTCTCTCTCTCACCCTAGTCTCCGACTCGAAATATCTCTGTCTGCTTGATTTATACGTAGCCTCGGCTAAGACTTAGACGTGCAGCGTACATATTTTCGGATTTCAACCATCCTCTATCCTCTCTCTCTCTCTCTCTCTCTCTCTCTCTCTCTCTCTCTCTCAGAGGTCCGCAAAAATGAGAAAGACTAGCAGTACTAGGATTCTATGTCATCGTCACCGGCTATGTACATTGACGCGCATTTTTCATCGTATATTCTTTTATCTTTACAATATTTTACTCGATCCCTTCTAAATCTTGAATAATCATCATTATCAATTTTTTTCATTTATTTTACAATAAAGCCATATACTTAATGTCGCAGCGTCATTGATTTGGCAAATTTTTCAATGTCACATCCCTTATTCGTAAACAGATTGTTTGCTCATTTTATTACGATATAATGAAATAGATTTTTCACGGCCATCTCCAATCAAATCTGATTATTTTTTATCAATATTTATAGCCATGCTATTATTCACTAGCTTCTAAGCGTATAAATGTTGTGCGCATAAAAATAAATTATGGATGTATAAAGCATTATAATTTCATTAATATTGAGTACTAATTCGTATTTTTGATTTAGTATAAAAACTTGGCGTATTTTTAACATAATGTACGGGAATTCTAAATACATAGTAAATGAATTCAGAATATGCAGTTAATCAAGAGAAATTAAATAGTATTTTTTCGAAAAAATTGATCCTGCAATTAAACAGACCGTTTTTATCACATACTGAATATAAAGTTATAATCCTATCTCAGCCAAAGTTGATAAGTTGTGAAAATAATGCTCGAAAAACAAGTAAATTTATCAGATAAATTTCAATATCTGTATAAACGTTGAAGTGTCTGATGACGATACATTGTCAAATTGTAGTAGTGCCAATTGCATTAATTAGTGATTATTACAATGTAATCCTCCTATCGGAGCGGGTAAACCCAATTTACATAATGCAGCTGTACGTAATCAAAATTCTAATGGTAAAAGTATATATATATCGAATTAATTAACCTGTCCCGATGCGTGCAAAAGCGGCGAGGCGAATTTTGGCATTTATTCACGTCTGCGATGCCCGCGCGGACGGTTCGAGGGCCGTAAGTGTTTCGAAAAAAGGCACCTGCTGCACGAGAAATACGACTGAGCAATTTGCATGGAAAAATATTATCTTGCGGCTGACGTCGGAGCCGCGGGAGGCTACGCGCGATCTTCGAACGCGCGCTGACAGATTTCACGTAAACAGGTTTAATGAACGGCACGTACGTTAAAGAGCGCTTAAAGACTTAGCTGAATATAATGCGCCTAACAACCAATGGTAGTCTAGACGACTGCAGCGTCAAAACTCATTAAAGAATTATTCGTTTTCAATTTCCTTCGCTCCTTGCCCGATCTACAGCGGCCCGATACACAGCGCCGTTGTTGAGTTTACACTGTTGTAAAGTATGGGTTATCATACTTTGCCCATAGACTCGGGCATTACTGATTCCGTGACGCAATAACCTTCTAAAAATCAATAAGTTAAGCTCCGCAGAAGACAGTATTTATTTAATTGCCAATAAAAGCCAGTTATTATGGAGCTATTGTATTTCGAAATCTTCTGTTCTCGATGAAAAGTCAAAAAATTAACCCATCTACGTTTAATAAACGGCTATTGTCATTGGTATATTCGGTAATTATCGGATGGGCTTTTCCATCGATTAACGAAAAGTTCAATTATGCTTGTACGTACTTTTTATTTTTCTTAACCAATGTAAGATTATCATCAATGTTATATAAATGAATTTTCGTAAGAAATTACGAACGCAATGAAAATTTTACGACGCACAAAATTTACTCGTTGTATATTGTTTCCTCGTAAAGCGAATAGACATTTCCATTGTAATAAATGCATTGATATTTCACGTTTGAAATTGATTGTACTATTAATAATAAATATCGTATTTAAAAATAACAGCGGCAGCAGCAGCAGCAGCGGCAGCAGTAACAAAAGTAACAACAAAGATGAAGATAATGATGAGTCTGAAGACGACATCGACGACGACGACGACGACGACGACGACGACGACGACGACGACGACGACGATAATGATGTTGATGAAAAGGCAGACGAATTCTCGTCGATGCGAAGTATGCCCATTTAGTTATTGAGAGTAGGCGTGGGTTTGTAATAATAATAAATGGCCCTAATGAGTTAGCGTTTAATCAAAGCTCGTTAAAGAAGCGCCGTGTCATTAAGCTGAGCGCACGCGGCCACTGGTATTATGCAGGAAAAGCCAAATGAAGCGGGGCGATTCAGTGGAATACACATTTAACGAGTTTCGAGGGAAGAGCGCCGAAGAGCTCGACCGCCGTCGACGGGCGCCCGTGGAGTGGAGTGCGCGAAAAGCGCCGAGGAGACGACACCCCTGCGAAATTGGAGCTCCGTGGGTGCGCGGAATCGCGTTAAAGCGCTCCTGATAAAAGACGCCGAGCGAGGAGGCGCGGAGGGGGCCGGGAGACCCGCGGCAGGAGCGTGCGAGAGGTCGGTCGGGCAAAAAAGCCAGAGGATCGATCGCTCGATCTGTCGATGTTTTGGGGCGGCGGCGGTGGGGCTGCCCCCGGCTCCCATTCATCAGCGACGCTCCGGTTTGGACCGTCGGCGACGCGTTAGCCGCTGGCACCGGCCGCCAAACGACTCGGCGTCTCTTCGATCGACCACCGTCCCTTTCCCAATCGTTGGCCCATTGATAAAGCCTCAATTTCCGCGAGGCAGAGCCAGCCGTGGAGGGAGCGCCCGCCGGAGGGAAAGGGGCGGGCTCGGCTCGAATAAGGATGGAGAAGGAGCGACGCCGGGGCGAGGCTCTAGGCAAATGCTGCCTGGAGGCAGACCGGGCGAGGGGGGGGAGAGAGAGCCAGAGATAGACAGGGGCTGGGCGGGCTGCCAGGGGAATTCCCCCGCTCGCGCACGGGACCCTCGCTATCAACCTGTGCGAGGCCCCGAGCTCCGTGTGCGCCAGTGCCAGCCGTCCCGCAGTTCCTCGAAACTTTACGACTCTGCGCTCGCCGGTGCACTCGCCCCTCCCTCCTCCCTCCCCCCGAGCGGAAGAATGAGTCTTTTCGGCGGTAGGTAGGCAGGCAGGCAGCGGCCAGGCTGAACGAGGGAGGGAGAGAGTCCGGGACCTGCACGTGCGCTCCTCCCTCTCTACCTGCCCTCCTTCTCGGCGATCGCGAATTTATAAGCTTCGTCCTCGTCGTCGTCCTCGTCGTCGTCCTCCTCGTCGTCCTCGTCGTCGTCGTCGTTGTTGTTATTATTATCGTGGCGCTCACGGAGCCGAGCTCGCCCGAGGAAATTCCTCCTTAAGATGCTGATCCCCGGTGCTCTCTTCCATCCTTCCAACGGCTCGGTCGTTCCCCGGGAGATTTTCGCGACAGCTGCTCGCTGCCGGACGATTATTATTTATTGCAACACCCTCGCCTCTTCCTACCAACCGCTCCTTCCTTCTTCTTCCCAGCCCCCAGCCCCGCTCCCCTTCTGCTCCCACTCTCTCTCTCTCTCTCTCTGTATCTATCTATATCACGCACACGTGCCCGTAGCATACTTATGAAGATATTCCCTGCCCGACTCTCAGGGCTCATATTCTCCTCGAGTTTCACCGATCATTCGCCGTGAAAGCCGGAGTGTCCCACGGCCTTTGCCGATCGGTCATCGCCGAGGCGCCGGAATAGCCGCCACCTCCGTTGGGAGCTGCCGCCGAGAGCTCGATAACGAGACGAGGCTGATAAAAGACAGGGACGGAGGATCTTTTATAGCCGGGGACCGGTGAAAAGTAAGCCGCTGATGTCGCACCTGCTCGGGAGAAATTTCGACCGCGACGAGGTATGCGCGAGCCGATTTTCAGGGAAAGCCGGAGGCCGTTTTTTGCCTGCCTTTGACGACATCCTCGGTTATTGAGCGATTCGAGCGTCACCGGCGCGTATACGTCCCACCTCGATTTACGAGGGGGAGAGCCCGAGAACGAGAGCCTCCGAAGGGGAGAATAAAATGCGTGTAATAAGAACGGAATTGCATACAAAACAGAGGCTGTAAATATTTTTGTTGTGAAATATGCTTTTCGCATTTCATATAGGCGTAAATCATGATCTCTGTATAATAATTCTATTAGTTATAAACAAGGAGCTCGGGCCGATTCGCTCGGCTCAATATGGCAGAGGGGATTTAATTTTAAACGCTTGCCGGCTGCTCTTTATCATTTACGTGTGGATTCGACTTTGTTGATTAAAATTATTGCCGCGTACCAGAAGATGCCCGCCAAATATTGTCGCGCAAACGACGTGAAATTTATACGAAGCGTAACTTTTTCCATCCTGCGGGTTCACGTTACGCAAATGCCGAGACTGGAATATGAAAATAACTCGTATAACTTCCATAATGCATATAACAGGCCCGGTATTCAGTTATACATTTTAACGCTAATGTAAGTACTCGAGTTTCAGTTACTTTTTCTTAAAAAAAAGGCCTCTACATGTGTGCCACTCGCTCGGCGTCACTTGCCTTCATCGAAAAATAAAAGTCCCTCTCGCCCCACCCTCGCCGACTCGATCCCTCCCGCCGCGCCGGGCCCCCGACGCCACAACCCGTCGGCTCTCATGCGCCGGCTGCGCGTCATCGCCGTGCCTTCCTCTCTCTCTCTCTCTCTCTCCTTCTCTTTTATTCCCTCTCGCTCTCTCCGCTCCCCGACTACGTTCTCTCTTCACGGAAGAAGTGGCCTTTTAATCAGCCGCTAGGCGAAAGGAGGCAAGCTTAGACCCGGCATCATTTTTCTGCGCGTATCACACGATCTCCCGTGCCAATTACCGTGGCTGTAATACGGGCCCGTCGGTGCGAGCCCATCCAACCCCCGGGTTATTCATCCACCACCGGTGCTCCTTCCTAGAACGCGCGAATTAGGAGGGACTTTTCTTCTTGCGCGGCCGTAACTGCTCGGGGATGCGCGGGAATCCTGAGAGGCTTTGTTGCCGTTCCCCCCCTCCCTACCTCCCTCCCTCCGGCCCCCGGGCTCCCAGCCGTCATCCCTCCAAAGTTCTCACCACCTTTTATTGCTCGGCGCTATTGCGTATGCATCCGCAGCGTACAATTAACTCGCGCGCGCGCGCGCCCTGCATGATACCTACGCGCATTTATACGTGCACTTATACGCGCATTTATACGCGCACACACGTGTGGCCTTTCATAAAGAGAAAAGTAACTCGCCATTAGCGCGTAGGCTCGTGTATGCGTGCCGGCTGAAATAACAGTCAATCGCTCTTAACGGCCAATTAGCAATATCTTAACTGTTTTTATCAGCGCGTTAACTAGTTAATAGATCTCGCGTTGGCGGTTTTCCTCTTTAATGACAATGTTTAACGTAACGCTGCTCGCCTTGATATTGTTGCTAAAGCACGTGCGAAATGATTTCTCGAACCAGCCTCGGATATATTTTGCATTTAACGCTTCACGCTCAAAAAAATTCGAAATGCTTACTAAATTATCGTTTCTTCACGCGGTATAAATGCACTTCTCGACAATTGCGCCTGCATTAGCTTACCCAATGATCATTTTCTCAGTTTTCTCACGTTCCTTCCGTAACGACCTGTCAAATGAAACGAGTGCCGGTGGCGGCCTTTGCTTAATCCCCCCCCCCTACCCGTCCCGCCCCGCCCACCCAACTCATCCTCATCTTTCACATTAAAGGCGGAAATTGAAAATTTTAGAAAATTCAATCATCCTCCAGTCGGCTCGACTTTCGTCTCGCGCCACCCGCCGACTCCCCCTAATTCCGCGACGATTCAATCGCACTGCATTCGCTGCAGTCTCCCATGCGCTTTACCAGCATACGCTTCCGAAAATAAATAAATCCCTTGCGTAATCTAATTACGGCTGCAGAAATGCGCCGGTGCTTAATGATGTTGCTTAATGATCGTGAAAAACGTCGAATGACCTCAATCGCTTGGAATACCGTAACTGAGAAATGCAGGGCTAATAGTTGAGCGACCTTCTCCGCGTGACACCGAGTCTGATCATCTCCAATGGAAATCCCTATAATAATTCATGCCCATTTTTATGGGAATGCCTAAGCGATGTTTATTCTCGACGTTTTTGAAGGATTTCCTTAAGCCAAAAATATTTATTTTCCCAGCATTGTCAGCCTTATCGAGCATTCTCATCATTTCCACGAGTCAATCCACCTTATAATAACGGCTTATCCTCCATTCGATCGGCCGATGATTCCACGTCGAGGCCGAGCCACGAGCGGGGCGCATTTCGAGCCCCGGCCCCGGCGACCATTCAAAGTAGCCTCTCTTGTCCCTCGGCCGAGCGGCTCCCCCTCCCACCCCACCTCCTCCCCCCCCCTCCATACCGCCGCCGCCGCCACCAGCAGGACCGCGCGGGGCCTTCTTGGCGCCGGCCCGCCCGGGCTCGCTGCTCCCGGGGCAGCCACCGCCGGCCGACCCCCGATTGTCGGGAGCCGGGGCGCTTGGGGCTCCGGGCGATGAAAAATCGCAAAGCCAAGACCTTCGCGGCGCTCGCTCGCTCGCTCATAGCACGTCCGTAAGCCGAAAACGGGCTCGGCGCACTGTGCGCCCCATTGTGCCGAGCTCCCCTTTTAAAATCCCACCTGAGCCACCGGTCCAATCTTTTCGCTCCCCGACGCGAAAACTCGCACCCGCTGGTGCATTCATGGCTCCCTTTCTTTCGACGATTCGTCAGTGAAATTCTGAGTCGACAAAGTCGACCGGAGAACCGGAGGCAGGGCATTAGCCAGGGGCAGAGGGGCCCTGGAGTGCGCGCGCCGGAGGGGCAGGGGCCGAGGGAGGGAAATGACGGGAACAAGGACAAGAGGCATTAATGGAGAGATAAAGAAAGCAAGATACGCACCGTAAGAATATAAGTTCGGCTCTTCAGGGAGAAAGACAGTATAAGGCTGCGAAAGTCTTTGTGCACATTCGAGGAAGCACTACAAATGTCAGGCACGTAGATCGCAAGTTCTGCTCGTCCCGAGAAGTAAAGGAGGCGTGTAAGGCCCCGAAACCCGTATGTACAAAGCATCTTTGAGAAGAGCGGCTCTGTGCCAAGGGTCCGAGGGAGTTTACTATATAGAGGCCCAAGTGAAAACAACGAATGGAGGGTTGAGGGGAGAGCGAGAAAGCTGAAGTAATGTTGCGAAGCTGAAGGAGGACGAGGAGCAGGAGCAGGACGAAGAAGAAGAAGAAGAGGAAGAAGAAGAAGAGATTTCGGAGAGAGAGTGAGAGAGAGAGAGTATCAGGAGAGAGTAGGTTCGAGAGAAAACGGTACTAATAGTAGAGGAAGAATGAGAGAGAGAGAGAGAGAGAGAGAGAGAGAGAGAGAGAGAGGGAGAGAAAGCGAGCAGCGAGCGAGCAGAAGGACTTGCATTCCAAAAAATGCCTTTGACACGCTCCCTGTAATCCCTTGCCGCCTAGATTCCTGCCCTCCTGGCTTGGCTCTGTTATCGTACTCTTCGGCGAGTATGCGTTTGCCCACATGTGAACGGAGTCATATTCCTCGACTCGATTTTGTGCCGTACATTATGCAGGCTTAAGCTGTAAGTGTGAGGCCACATTTCACTAGACGTCGTTATACGCCTAAGCAAATAAAATGTTTACGTAAAAAGAATCCCGCGATGCGTAAGATGAACCAGACACTGCAGCTGCTACTATTACCGATGTAACGCCACCTCCTACGTCCTAACTCCCCACCCCCACACACACACACTACAAACCACCTCCGCCTCCGCCCACCGACCGACCGACCGACCAAGCGAGCAACCTTTTTTTCTCTCGACACTTTAAGGAACCTCGAAAGCATCTCGAGGACGTATTTAAATAAATCGATTGGGTCACTCGCGCGATACTGACGCAACTCGATCAACTTTGCTCTGTAACGTTAGAGTTGTATTCGCGAGCAATTTTTAGAGCGGGGGAGCTGACGGAAAAGGAGCGACCTGGCGCACGATAAAATTGACGGCAACTTAATGGACATTGACAGCGAATTGTTTTTCGCAAGAGGTGCTCGCGTCTTTCTTTTTTTTTCTCTTTCTTTCTTTTTCTTCTTCTTTTCTTTTTTTTTTTGCCTTTGCTTAATAATAAAGAGACGTAGACGCTGCAAGACAGGGCGCAATGCGTCGAGAAACGAAGATAAAAAAAGTTCTGGGGAGAAAGCATCCTCAGGGAGAGGAGAGCGAATAAGCATTCGTCGCAAAAAAAACGTAGAAATAGATAGAAAGGATATTAAAGTTACTTTCCTTGGAGTTTTATTGTTATGCTTTTCTTACGTGAGAACTTAAATATTTGAGCCAAGTTGACCCTTTTATATAGCCATACCTTGACGAAGGTAAAAATTCAAAATTCATATTTCTACATACATTTCAAAGTTCATATTTCTACTTATGTTATAATTTGTTAATGGTTGCATTATCTTTACGAATCAGGCAATGATATCGCAATTGACATTTTTGAATCTATAACACAATAACGGTTAGTCGAGAGGCTAATTGATGCCGATGGCATAAATATAATTATCCATAACAAGACATGATTGCGGATTAAAGAGCGTAAAATAATAATCAATACGTTTTTTAACGTGCGCAGAAAAACGGATACAAAGGAAGCAGCTTCTAAAAAAAATATCCAATACTTGTTAATCATTTATAACGATAAAAACTGTAATCTATAAAGGTAGCATTTTAAATGTTAACCAGATTATAAGGATACAAGAGAATATTAATATTTGTTTTATTTACCTTATTGCGTAATTTACTCACTAGCGTGAAAGCAGAAAACTACTGTCGGTGTTTTAAAAGATGCAATAAAATCTTTTCTAGTCACCCATTAAAAGGCTCGAAGTTTGCCAGAGTTGTGCCAAGAAGAATATTAAAATTACGTGTGTGCCTTGAGAGGGGGGGGGGATTTTAACAAAATTACCAAAATGCAAATTGAACGAAAGAAAAATGATGCAGTCGCGGTGAGGTATGAGCAAATTTCACCACAGTAGTTCTGTTAATGACAGGTTCATACGAAAAACGGACAGATGGCAAAACAGGAATCGAGCTAATGTAATTACCAATGTAATTAAAAAGCGCTTAAAACGCGATTAACGCGAGCAAAGTTCGCTTTCAAATTACGTTCACCGACACCTTCTCACTCACATGTACGTTTCGTTATGGCTAGCAACTAGACGCGTCTCACTTTTGCTCGTGCTATATTTTTATTACAACTAAATGTTTTATAAAAATGACTTTTAACGCACGTAAGCGCGTGTTGAAAGTCTGATCTTGTATCCAATATTGACAAAAGAAATATTATCGCTTGCTTATTTTATGCAGCTGAAAATATTTAAAATGCCGTATTTTGATTGTTATTTGCTATTGAAACATTCGCCAATATGTTTGTAAGACTCTTTTATAAAAATACACAGTTGGCATTGGACGTTAACTAAATGTATATAAATGTACACGTGCAATGTCATTACAAATTGTCCCTTGTATAAAAAAAAAAAAAAAAATCCTACTTTTGTTTAAAATGTCCTATCCTACTTGACTTTTAAAGCATCAAAACGCGAAAAGCGCAGCTCGCGTGAAATCAGCAGAAATTCTTCGCATAATGCAAGCCCTAAAAAATTTTCTTGATCTGACATTTTGCCATCTGTCACAGCTTTTTATGTTTTGGCTGGCGTCTCGGATTCTGTAAGGTTTCGCGTGCGCGTGACTTTTCTACAATTTTTTCGGTCGGGCAGCTCGCAATTACATGTGCAGCCTTACACACACACACACACACTATTACAGTAGCGCAACTCTACCACGGCGAGAACAAGAGGCGCATACACATCTAAAATGCCTCTGGAATGTGACAAACGTAAGTTTTAGTATATTTGCAGAAGGGAAAACTGCTGCGGGTGGAAAACTCGCCATTGGCAATGTTGAACTCATTTAATCCTTGGGTTTAATTTGAAAAACGATTCGCACTTGCACAAATGGACTTTGCCTACCGAATACATTTCTTTGTACGGAAAGCGCAATGATGCTGATTGAAAAAAAATGTGTTTTACAAATACATAGTAGCGCACCATAAGCGCGTTTTTTGTTATATACATATATATATAGACATATACATATATATATATATATATATTGTACGTTGTTCAGTTTTGCAATGGGAACAGCGAGTGCAGTATTGGCGATTAATGTATATTAAAATTGCTATTTATTATTTTGCATATTCATACGAATCGTTGTTGCGTAAGTCTTTGGCGTTTTTAAATAATAAACAAAGATACATTTTTCCCTTCATTCTAACGCGATATGCTTCCTCGCAAAGCATTAACGCAAGGTATAAATATTTTGCATTTACGTAACATTATAATATCATCGTCAAGCAATGGCTTATTATTAATCAAGAGATTATTGCCAACGCGTTTCGATCAATATTTTTGAAAACGATGTGCTACGGCCACGGCTGAGCCTCGGCTCGGCTCGAAGTATTTTATCATGAAATTAAAAATCGTAGTAGGACAAGCTCCGATCGGGCGCATTTAAAGACAGGCATAAAATTGACAATTAGCCTCTGGCATATTCGTCAAAAGGACAGATAAATCTGGCGGTCGTTTGAGGAATAACGCAACTGTCACACCAACACCTGCGCCATAAGATATTACAAGCCTCCTCAGAATGTCTGGCATTTACAAATGCAACAACGGACTCGCGCGCGCTCTTTAAGTTAGTTAAGATCGTTAAACTCGCAATTCAGAATTTATCGCTGGGGGATTCGTATTTCCGCAGAACGGCAAATAAATAATAAGTCCGTGCTCGCTTTCCAAAGTTTCCGGCACGGAGCGACAGTTTCGAGGTCGCAACGAGTGCGTGCAGCTGCCGCTAAGTCAATTGCCGCCTGTTACCCTTTTTTTTCCCTCCTGCCTTCGCCCGAAAATGAGTCAATAGACCGTGTCCGAGGCGTCCCGCGACCGCAATTTTCAATCAAAGAATAATTAACGCTCGTCCGGAGCGCAGAACTTTAATGGTGAATGCCTTCCTTTCAGAGGCTAAATAAAAATTCATGACGCCGCTGCGCCTCTCTCGGCTCGCCGCCTCTCCTCCTCGGATGCACAAAAAATGTTATCAGATGCTTGGCGTGTCGGGGAGACGGAGAAAATGTTAATTCGGCGGCCGAATTTAAATTCTAGCCAAAATCAACGCGCCGGCATCAATTATCCGCCGAGGATTGGCCAAAGGATGAGCCAGCCCTCGCGGCAAAGCTGTTGGCTCGGAAGAAAATAATTTCGAATGAGATGCTGCGAACGGGAATTCCTTCGCGTGTGCAAATGTTTGACTTAGACGACACTCTTTTGAACGTGCCAAATCTCCGGGCCTTAAAATTAAGGTCCTCGTCGCTGTACTCCGCAACGGCTTTGACAATTAAAATATAATACAATGTTGATTGCTTGCAGACCTGCTGTACCGTACAGGAGGCCCGTAAGACATGGGCTTTTTATACAAATCCTTATCTGCTCGATAGTCTGCATAACTTTCATGGCCCAATGAATATCTTTACGTCAATGAATACTCACAATAAAACCAATTACCGCAGATTTCTCTATATTTTAGGAAATAAACGTAGCTGCGTGTACCGTTTTATATTTTATTCTGCAAACCAAATCTGATTGAAAGTTTAATCGTTTTAGCCTTTAATAGGTCTTACCCATAAATATTACTTTCATAATGTATTTTAATTGGATTTCTAAAATCTCTATCCAAATTTTAATATTAACATTTTAAAGCGCAACTGCTCAACTGCTTTTTATTAGCTCCAATGTTTAGTATTTGATTAATAATAATGTACAATAGTGAAATTAAATACGTATACACACACACACATGTATATTTATATATATATATGTGTGTGTGTGTGTATGTGTGTGCGTGCGTGTGTGTACATATATAGGTGCGTGCGTGTGCGTGTGTGGACAATTAAAAAGGAGGCACGGCGCATAAATGTACGTTCATTTCTCAACTTCGACCAGTTTACATTATTATACGATTACCTAACACCTTCTTCTATTAATTTATTAATTATTTATTATAAACTTTAATCGACTTAATGAGTAGATTAGCCACGATTATATAATAACAAATTCGATACATAGATTATAAGCGAAGCTTTATCTTTCAACGTACGTTCAATTGTCTATTGACTTTCCCTAAAATCGTAAAACTTTGAAATATCGATTAAACGTAAAAAAAATGAATAATAACCAGTCTTTTAATAATCTGTTTCCTTAATAATTATTTCTATAAATAAGATTATTGAAAAATTTTTTTAATTATGTATTCCTTTTTAAATTATAAACAATTAATGTTGACACAAGCGTATTAATGTAAATTTAAAGCACGTATAGAAATAAAACAATGTACAAGAAAAGTTTAACTATGCGTTTATATTTAATATAGTGATTTTGTTAAAAAAAAATAGAATGGATTTTGTGGATTTTTACTCATTTTTAAAAACTTAATAGAAGAGTCATATCAAAAGAAAAAGAAGTCAATAAAGCATAGAGTTTAAGTTTACAAAAAAAGTAAAGCTTTTGTGTAGAAAATTTAAGTTTTCAATGAATAATATTTTCGTAGATAGCTAATTTTCCTTTATATAATCGATCATATATATTGAAGATGAATTTTTCAATGACTGTGGTAAAAATTAGAAAGTATACAAAAACCGGGTTAGTAATGTATAGATACTTAATATAATAGATGGTATGAATTGTTTTTTTTTAATTTAATAATATAGATATTCTTCTTTAAAGGAATGAAAAATTTAAAAAGTTGATTACTTTAATAACTTTCGATCTGGTATTTAATTTAAAATTTAACATTAAAAAAAATTTATTCATCTGAAAATAGAAAGCTTATTTCTTTTATTTAGGTCAGATTAAAATAAGAAAAAGTTTATGTGGTTATTTGGATTACTTAAAAAACTTATTTTTACTATCGAGCATCAAAATTGCCAAGTATTTTTCATTTTTGAAAGACAAATGAAACGTTATAAGCTTCGGTCTCTCCCTCTCTGTCTGATCCCATCACTTCCTCTTTATCGCTCTTTCTCTCCCTCATGGTCTTTATTCTTTTTTATATTGTCTCTCAATAACTGCTAAGAGGATTCGATTCATATTTCTGGTGAAAATTTTTTATATTCGTCATGTTTTACGAATTCGAAGGAAAGGATAGAATTCGTTACTCTTCATAAAGTAACTGATTTATTATAATTTTACAGTTCATAAGCCCTACAAGTTTATAATGGGGAAAATGTTCATATTTATGTTTATTCAACTATACTTTTATTCAATTTAATTTTTTTTAATGTTGGAAATTATTAGATAGTGAAAAATGCATGATAAATTATGAACTAGTTCGTTCATAAGTTAGCAAGTGGTTGTTTATTAATAATAAAAATATTTCGTTGTATTTAATTTTTCAAATAAATTGAGTTTAATGTACATTAATTATCATATAGTCATCTAAAAAAATGTAAAAATATGAGCCATAATGTATTATTTATACATATGTAATATATTACTTGTAAATAATCATTAACTGTATTTTATATGCGTATGATTGATTTTAGAGTTACGATTATTATTCTTTTAGTGAAAATCCTTTTTGGTGAAACTAAACACAAATAATTATTTAGTACGTCAGTTTAAAACGCACGGTCTGTTCTCTAATTGCGTTAAAAAATCGTTGATTTAAATGAAATAGTACTACATCCATTGACAGAATATTAAAGTTAAATATTTCATGAATAATGTATAAATACAAGTTATGTAAATTAAAGTTTTAAAGTTAAATTATACAGGCTTACATATAATTTATATAAAAATTTGAATCAAGTTTTATAATGTCGAAGCACAAATTTTTCTTGAGTGTATTTGTTATTAGAAGTCTAATGTTTTTATTCCTACAGGATTCATTTATATTGTTATTAACGTGACATTCTCAATTTATATATTTGATATGTTTTTTTTTTAAATTTATTACAGTATATCAATTACATGCCTATCACGGTACATACCATTTATATCAACATTTCACTATTTACTGTATTAAGAACGAGAACTTTATATAAACAAATATTTGTATTATTGGTACATGTAGTCAGATTGAAATCTACTCATGTTAATAAATAACACATATGTTAATTATAAATGCATCAACTTATCACGGCAATTTAAATAGAGAAATATAAGACGGCATTTATGAGGGCGGTTCGAAAAATTTTATATATATATATATATATATATCAATGTAAGAAGAAGTGAGTGGGAAAAAGGTGAAAAGTTTGTTCATTATAAAAGTAACAGGTTCGTTCTTTTTTTTTTTTTTTATTAACGTCTGTTGGATAATTTTACAATTCCAAAAATAAGATTTGAAAAACATTAAAAAACGGCAGAGGCACCAATAAAATGTGATATATGTAAACACGAGTGAGGTAAAAAAATTCAAATATTGCTTTTTAAAAAAAAATATTTCCAAAAAAATAGTAAATTATTATTAATTTTCAGTCCAGGTGAACATTTTTTAAAACGTATGAACAAAACAAATGTTCTTAGGGAGGAACTTATCAATATTTCTCATACGACAAGGATGAAAAGTTGATAAGTAATATTCGTTAGTACTCGTCCAAGAAATTGAAAGCTTACAATGTTGGAATATGTATGGAAAAATACTAGGGATTTTCTAATGTGAAAGCAAAAAATATAAATGCATGGAAAAACTACTTAAGACGGTTATATTTTTACGAAAATTCATCTAGTCACTGAAAAAAAAAAAAAAAAACCAGACACTGCTCCTTTTTAATAGTCCTGTCATATTCTCTCCTTGCCTCTGTTTGTTTCTGTCTCTCTGTCTCTATCTCTTTCTCATGTGCTCTCACTCAAATCATTTTTCTTTTTCTATTTCGAAGCCGAGGACCGAGAAACGCCTGCGCTTACTTTAGTGAACAGAAGAGAGGGGGCCCTGATATCCGTCGCTCTGTATAGGGACAAACTTGTCCGCAAAGAGAGAGATAGAGAGAGAGATAGAGATAGAGATAGAGATAGAGATAGAAATAGAGATAGAGAGAGATAGAGAGAGAGAGAGAGAGAGAGAGAGAGAGGGAGGGAGAAAGGGGAGGGAGAGAGATAAATACAGACATGCAATGATGGATAGAAGCCGGTGTATCGTAGAGTAACTTAGAGGAGGATAGATAGAAATATGAGAGAGAGAGAGAGAGAGAGAGAGAGAGAGAGATTGAGCGAATGCGAGTGAGTAGAATTTAAGCATTAAGCACGAGAACGTGAGGGACAGAGGTGGTGTGTGCTCTAGGAGCAGTGTATAGTTGGGCGTGTGAGCAAGCGAGAGATAGAGACATATATATATATATATATATACATGTGGAGAGAGAGAGAGAGAGAGAGGGTGACACGACGGCGTATGGCAATGGCTAAAGAGGGGGTCAGGGATAGAGGGCTTTAGAGCAAGGAAGACGAGGCGGTGCAAGTAGAGGCTGGTGGCTGTCAGGGTGCCCCTCGGATCGTGCCCCCGCATAGCCCGGCCCTCGTGTCTCTCGACGCCTTTTCTCTCCCTCTGTCTCATTGGCTCTGTCTGTCTGTCTGTCTGTCTGTCTGTCTCTCTCTCTCTCTCTCTCTCTCTCTCTCGCACGCATTTGAGCGCACTCTGGCATCGACGTCCCCCGACCCTCCGCGGCTAGGAGCGGAGCGCGCGAGGAAGACGGCGCTAGAGCTCTGGGATCGTACCGCGGCACGTCGACACGGGTGGGGTTTCGCCGGCTCGGGCGGGGTAGGGGGAGCAGCGCGAGGAGGTCGAGGAGGAGGAGGAGGAGGAGGTTGAGGAGTAGGAGGAGGAGGAGCTAGGAGGGGGGGGGGGCCGGGCGGGCAAGGGAGCACTCAACACCGACACCGAGCGAGCGAGCGAGCGACCGGGGGCAGTCGGGGCAGAGCGCCGGGGATCGGGGATTTCAGTTTCAAACATTTCAGTCAGTCCGACACGGACGGAGCCGAGTCAGTTCTGGCCAGACGTTGGCGGCGTACGTATTGCGTCGGCTGCTGAGGAGAGCCACGAGAACAGGAGGCGGCGCAGGAGGCCAGACGAGGGTCTGCGCGCACCACCGAGAGCTCACCGCTTGGCAGCAGCAGGACTGTTCGAAGGAGTGCCGCGTCGAGGAGGAGTCCTTGCACCCCTCCTCCTCCCTCCGCCCTCCTCCTTCTGCGCTCCTTCAACCTGCCCCGTAAACCCAACGCGAAGTCGCGCACCGCGGACAGAGAGAGAGAGAGAGAGAGCGAGAAATGCGAGGCCGATCTCGCTGTCACAGGCTTAGTCACCGTCCGCGCTTAGACGAGGAGCCGAGGATCCCGGGCTCGAGTACCCCTCGAGCAGCCTAGAGGAGAGAACTCCGACCCACGGCAGGATCCGGCCCGCGCGTCGCGGCCCTACCACGGGGACAGCCGGGCTACCGGAGGTCTAGAGCACATTGCCGGAAAGGAGGAGAGATCTCGTTCGACTTTCTCCGGATTTCGGCGACTCCTCGGCTCTGCCCCCGAAGCCGAGGCTGAGAGACGTAAGAAGGCGATCCGCGGCTACGACCGGCATGGAATTGTGATCCAAGGAGAAGACGAGCCCAGTGTTTAGTGTGCGTGTTCAAGACGAGCTGCAATAGCGTGTATTTTCAAGTTCGTGTGAGATAACAAGTGTTTTAAACGTAAGTGTGCGCATATAGAAGCGACGGGCATCCGTCGGCATCCGAGCATGAAGATTAACCCTCCGAAATCACGAAGACTCGGATTCCGGTGCTAAGGGCCTCGACGTTGTCATCGTCGGGAACGGAAGTCTAGGGCGAATTGCAGACAACGAGGATTCGCCGGCATCACGGTGCGGCTCCTCCAGACTCGCGGAGGGGAGCGAATTGCGGCCACGAGTGGCGCAGCCGAAAGCAAAAGAGGGAAAGTGAGGAGAGAGAGAGAGAGAGAGAGAGCGAGAGCGAGAGAGAGAGAGCGAGTGACAGACGACAGAGAGGGCGAAAGGGGGCTGGAGGATAGCTTTAAGAGCGGTTATAAAGCATCTGGGTTCCGGCGTTAGAAATATAATTTTTTGGTCTGACGCAGAATTCTAAGGAAGTTGGTAGATAGCCATACCAGTTACGCAGGCGTACAGAATCAAGTGAAAAGGAAGGAAAGCTAAGAGAAAAAACCACTTTCATCGCTACTTCGTACCGCTTGCGTCTGCCGCCTCTGTTCACTTGTCTCTTTACTGTCAGACCGTCGCTCAAGACCTTTTCTTGCCCACTCTCTCTCTCTCTCTCGCTCTCTCTCTCTCTCACACACACTCTCGTTCACTCTTACTCTCTCTCGCTCTCTCTCTCTCTCTCTCTCTCTGCCTCGCCGTCGCCGTCGCTATCTTGGTTCCTGACTGGCAGTCATACTCGCACGACCGTCGACGAATTGGCCCATCGTACCTCAATCAGCGAGGGTCAGCGAGGAGAGTCAAAAATCCCGGGACCATTGGAAAATGCGGAAAGCCACCGCATGAGATCCCGAGTGGAAAAGCCAGAGAGAAAGATCCCCGAGGGAGTAGCAATAAAGCGGAGGAGCAGGAGGAGAAGGAGGAGGAGCCGAGTGAGAATGACAGCTGTGCGGTAGAGAAGATTGGCCTCCTCTGGTCCATCCGGGGGCTCGGTCCGAGCCGGTGCTCCTCCGCTGCGGCCTCGAAGGCGGGGAGCAGCGCCCGCCGGGAGCGATCGCGGGGATCGACCGGGCAGTCGGCGAGCGGTCGCGCATCGATTGCCCGCCGCCGCTGGGACAGCCGCCGGCGCAGAAGTCGCGAGCCCTCGCCGCCGAGGATGACGAGCGGCGAGGTCGCGCCTCGCGCCTAGGAAGCCGAAGCGAGGATAGGCGCCAGAGGGAGTCCGAGAGGTGCGCGAGACGAAGGGAGCAGCGAGCGGCAAAGATGGCCGCAGCCTGCTACGAGAGGAAGGTCGGGGAGATCCTCATGGCCTGCAGCAAGCCCCAGGCCCTGATCCGCGACTACGGGGCCGAGCTCCAGCTCGGCCAGGAGACCGTCCTCGGGGTAGTGCCGACCCCGGGGGCGGCCGGGAGCTCGACCCCGGGGCTCGGCTCGCTCTCGCCGGTCGGACTCTCGGGGGCAGCCGGCGGCACGATACTACCGACGCCTGCCCCCCCGGTCTACAAGGACTACTCGCAGCCGCTCCACGTCGACTGCAGCGTCGAGTACGAGCTGCCGAGCCAGGCGAAGCCGCCGCCGGGGGGCGGCGAGCCCCTCCTAATGATCCACCCCTGCTACTACAGGCGAGCCGAGCGCCAGAAGCGCACCCTCTTCGTGAACAACCTGCCGCCCCGGGGGAGCTCCTCCGCGTCCTCCTCGTCCTCGGCGGCGCGGCGCGGCTCCGGCGGCAGGAGCGCCAAGGCCGCCGGTAGCCTCACGGGGACGATGGTGAACCCGGTGATGCCGATAGCGACGGCCGCCATCGCGGCCTCCGCCCATCATCATCAGCAGCAGCAGCAGTCGGGCTCGGGTTCCTCCGCGGTCATGGTCCCGACGGCCGGCTTCCACCCGGGCAACGGCATCGGCAGTCCGCTGCCCTCCCCGTCCTTGGCCTCGATCGTCGCCGCCGCGGACGCGCACAACGCACCGGCCGCCGTCGCCGCGGCCGCAGCCGCCACGTATCACGCGGCCTTGACCGCGGCTCTCGGCGCCCACCAGACGGAGGTCAAGCAGCAGCAGCAGCAGCAGCAGCAGCAGCAGCAGCAGCAACAGCAGCAGCAGCACCAACAGCAGCAGCAGCAGCACGCGAAGCTCCAGGCGACGACGGAGCTCGACGATAAGGTCCTGAGCGCAGCGACCCTCTACCCCCAGTACTTTCGGAGGCAGCAGTCGACGCAAGCGCAGCAGCAGACTCAAATGCACCATCGGCTGGGACACCACGGGCACCAGCATCATCAGGCCCATCACTCGCACCAGCACCAGCAACCGAGCGCTGCGACGACTTCCGCGACGATTCTCCAGCACCCCTATCCGAGCCAGACGCAGCAGCAGCAGCAGCCACAGCCACAGCCGCCGCCGCCTCCACCGCCGTCGCAGCAGCAGCAGCAGCAGAGCGCCTCGTACGGGATGGCCCCGATGGTCGCCATCTCGACCGGCTCCCAGAGGCACCACCATCCCCAGGCGGTGATCGGCTCGACCGCGACCTCGACCATCCTCGGCCATCATCCCTACCGCAGAACGACGGGCAGTGCCTCCTCGCAGCTACGGGCCAACGTGAAGCACAGCTCGTCCTCCTCCTCCTCCTCCAATTCCTCCTCGACCTCCTCCTCCCTGTCGTCGACCTCGTCCGCGTCGAGCTCCTCGGCCACGACCTCCCTGACGGCCTCCTCCTACATGGCGGCCGCCGCCGCCGCGGCCAACATGTCCAACGTGTACGCGAGCGCGATACACAGGCATCACCATCACCACGCGATTCACACGCTGCAGGCAGCTCACGGAGCCTTCTACGAGGCGCCGGTCTATCATGCACTTCTACCTCAGAGTTAAAGGACGACGACGGCGGCGGCGGCGGCGGCGGCGGCGGCGACAGGAGCTCTCCAATCGTTCGTTCCACGGACGAGCTCCATCGGTATCTGTTGCGCTTTACCTCTCTATTACTACTACTGCTGTCGCTATCATTATTATCATCATCATCATCGTCATCGTCATCGTCATCGTCATCATTCTCGCCATCATTATTATTGTTATCGCGATTACTATTATTATTACTATTATTATTATTATCATTGCTATTATTATTATTATCATCATCGTCGTCGTCGTCGTCGTCGTCGTCGTCGTCAATGTCATTATCAACACTACCATTATTATTATTATTATTGTCATCACCGTCATCATCATCGTCAACGTCACTACCATTATTATTATTATTATTATTATTATTATTATTATTATTATTATTATTATTATTACTATTATTATTATATATTATTCATTATTATTATTATTATAATATCGTTATTGTAATCGGTACTCCGGGTGCGTGCGCTTTCATTCGTCCACCTGTGCTTTCTTTCTCTCTCTCTCTCTCTCTCTCTCTCTTTCTTTCTCTCTCTCTCTCTCTCTCTTTCTCTCTCTAGCGCCCCGTACGAAAGCGTCCCTAGCCCACTTGTAATAACCGATTCGTTTCGCGGCTTACGGACGCATCTGCGCCTCCTTCTGTGTCTGTGCCTGAACCCCCTAAGATCTGCACGCGAGAGAGGAGAAGATTTTGGACTTGGCGAGCTCGGCTATCGATATTTGCGACCCTCGCTAAACGATCCCCATAAGAATTACAATGGTAATCGAGAGCTTATTAAAGGAGCGAGATCAAATTGCTGATCAGTGAAAATTTATGGAATGTAAATTATCAACAGTGTCCGTTTCGAGCGCGTTAAAGTTTTATCTCGAGCGCGGATTAAAATATAAAATAAAAAAAAAATAACAAAAAAATAAAGGAAAGGGGGAAAAGTGATAAAATCGTCGGAGAAACGTGCATAAAAAGTTTTTTATTTAAGGATATTTCTATATTATCATAATAAACCGCGTTAAATAAAATTTATTTAGCGGCACGTTTATAAAGGAGCGCGTTAATTCCCTGTTTAAAAGCGATTGGAATAATGATTGTAGCGAACAATCCATCTAAAGTATACAGCAATTCCAAGACCTCCTCCTCCTCTCGTGCCCATTCTCGAAAAATATGGGTCTAGATCCAGCCGCTATTAACATTAGATTATACATGCGTATTATATACGCTCGTCTCTAGAGCACCGATATCATGAACGGCTCTCCTCCGACTGTGCGTTTTAAAACTGAAATTTGTCTATAAGCGGGCGCACACTGCACGCATGTGGGACGATTATTTCCCATCTACTTTCTCCCTCGTCGTCTTTCTTGCTTCTTCCATCCCTCCGCCATCCCTCTCTTGTTTTTGATTCCTTTATCTTTCGTTCTCGGTCGAGGGGCTCGCAGTTGCTCTTGTTTCAACTCCGCTACTCGAGTCGACCCCTGGAAGACGGTGAGAAGGGAGGCGAGACCAGAGGGATGCGAGCGAGATGGACAGAGAAGGACGGATGGATGGTTGGATGGTTGGTGGGCGGCGCCGGGGGGAGGGGGGGGGGTGGAAACGGGAAAGGGCAGAAAGTAACGAAAAGAGTGATATACGTAGTGGCGGGCGCAGGCTTAAAGGCGGCCCACACCACTCGCGACCCATGTATAATAATGTATGCGCAGAGATACATGTATGCCTTTATACACGCGTGCACGTATGCATGCGTGCACGAGTGTATACGTATAGAGCGAGGAGGGAGAAAATAGATAGACAGAGGCAAATTTATCGTCACGGCGGAAGAATTAATCGGCTTGAGGGCCGGAGAACCGAGTCTTATGATATCGAGCTTTAGAATCACTAGCCAGGAAATTCTGCGGAATTAAGTCTTTCGCGTGCGCACAGACACGCGCACGCACACGCGCACACGCACGCAACACACAACACACACAGACACACAAGCGCGCACGAGCGCGATAGAGAGAGGATTCGATTTCCGTTTATTCCGAAGGAGACGGACCGCACACTGAAACCAGAAAAGAGGAGCCGGCTTTTTATTCCATGTGCGAAGCGCAGAGTCGAGTTACGATAATGTATAAATACACACAGGCACATCGCTCGGGAATATTGCCGTTTCGAGTCTGCTTGGAAAAATATTAAGAAAATAAAATTCATACTTCGCTCGGCCGCAATCTTCAAATTGTTATAATTCAAAATATTTAATAATGTGATATCGTATCAAACAGATTTTTTGCTGTCTCAATAAAAACTAATTTATTTTATAATTATTTTACGACGATAACATTATTCTACCAAATAATATGAGAATGCGGATGTAATAAATTATAACTAGATAATAATTTATTGATGAAAATTAACGAATCTTTATTTGGGCCCTTGTCGATTTCATCGGATATACCGTATTTTGCTTTTCATCCTCATGACACTTTTCATCGTTGCATTTTGTTATTGCAACACAAGAAGAATATGATTTTTTTACAATGGATATCATAATCTACATCTTTCGTAACATGTTCTTCGTATTTCAAGATTAGTTTAACTGTATTGTAATTGTTTCTCACTTTCTAATGGACACTAATCATACAAAACTAATGGGAAAGTTCACTATTATTCAAATAAAAATAATATATATTAAATACAAACGCTAATAAGAATAATACAATCAAAGAATATATAAACTATTTACAATGAATAAATGAATCGAGTGATTTTTTCTTTAGTAGAATTGACAAATTTTTCAATTGAAAACAACACAGCAAAACGGTAAGTCTTGACATTTCTTGAGTCTGAAACGAAAATGTGAATATAGTTTATTGGTCGAGTAAAATTATTTGGAAACAATGTCTTAGAAGACATTCACTCGCGTAATAAGTAAAATATTGCAGGGCCTTTTTTCCCATTTCTAAATGATATTTGCTCTTGCATTCATATTTAGGACAATTGAATGCACACTTTCATATATATATAACTGTTACACCTGACAGGATCGCAATGCTCGATGTACCGAAGCATATTGAAATAATTGCCCTAACAAACACTATTTGGCAATTACATATGATACTATAGCATAATTCCATAGGTATAATAATACGAACGAATCCAAACTAATTTGCCGTGATATTGCATAAAATGAGTTTAACCTTTGATACAGATAGGCTACAATACAATTGTTTTATTATGTATATTGGATATTTGATACCACATGCAACGATGTAAATCTGTTTTTTGGCAATGTTAATGGACACAATCTTATTTGATGACATATTTCTAATTAACAGTCAATTTTTTAATCTAATAATCATCGTTGATTGGATTCAATAATACTCGAGCTCTTGATATGCAATATAATTTCTCCACTTTTGAGCCAATGTCTATTTGCATTTTGGTTTCGATCCAGTACAACGTGGACAATGGCTACAGTTAGATGACGGAGAGTAACGATGTTTCCGTAATAAGCTTATAAACTAAACTGACTGCTCGAAATTTGTGTACATGGCTAGTATAAGTTTTAAGTACATCGGATTGATAAAACCTGCACACAATTTTCCCATGTAATACTTCGCTTTCATTCTCACATGAATCAGCCGTAGCCATTGAAAGATATTTAGTCATCGTCGTTTCAGTCAGATTCTAATAAAGAGAAAAATTTCTCGCTCTTTTTCTTCTCCCTTCGATATGTCTTTCGGGGCACCTTCGCTTAAAAAATTTTGTTAAATTTCTTTCTTTTCTCATGTTTACTGCCTTATTCGACTAACAACTGAAGTTTTAGAACAAGAGGTCTGTTACGAGATCCAATCTGCTAAATTTGGTAAAACACGTGAGATCGGCTTTTCCAACTTAATAATATCTGCAGAGGTATTTTGAAAGGCGAATAGGTAAAAGTCGGGTTATTAATTCGGTGTTTTGCGTTGACATTGTAAAGTGAGCATTATATTGCGATTATAGGAGAGCTTCGGATTTGTTGTTAGCCAGCCAATCAAATTTCGCCTTGTTTTTACAGACGTGTGATCGCTATTATGTGCAGAACGCATGTCTTCGGACAATTTGAAAATAGCATCGGTTCAACGCTATTGATGAAGCTTTGACGAGATACGCTTCATCGAGAACTGATAAGCAAGGACGGCCCACGTATAAATAATAGGCTTTATCCGATATTCATTGAAATCAATCTTTTGGCCAATCTGCAAAACCATGATTGTTATTATCAACCGGTGATGAACGATACGTTTATTGCCGGCCCTGCTGGGCCAAATAATTTAAGATTACGTTGCTCATTCATTCGATGGCTTGAAAATAATAACCCTTTCCAATCATATTTTTAAATGGCGACTTTACGACTAAATTCGCCGCTCAATGAAATGAGTTTATAGAGTCAATGTAAGGTAGACTTGAACTACGTAACTAGCAAACTCCGATTTACTGAATTATTCGTTCAAATTCGCTGAGTCTGGCACTGCTTGGCTCTCGCACCCTAGGATTGATGTAATTAAGCCACCTTTAATTTAAAAGTAATTTTTTTCCTTTTTTTGGACTATTAATAGCAAAAGTAGAGCTTTACATAAGAATTTTCCGATTGATTGCTGAGTAATCTTGACATATTCCATGATCGTGACAATACTGCAGTGCATACGTGCTTAGATACAACATTCGAGTTTTTATTAAAGTAAATTTTATTAAAAGTTTTAAAGTCATATTTAAGTTTTATTAAAGTTACGCTTGATTTAACTAAAGCGTGCACGACGCTTGTTAGAACTAGATAAATAATATAGATAAAATAGATAGATTGATAAAAAAAAACTACAAAAAATTTTGTGATCAGAGTAGGTATAAATTCTTTACGGTTGGCAAGAAATGTAAGTTTTGCTAAATAATATAGATTATTTCTATTCGTAAATTTGACGGATAAAAATAAATTTAGTAAATGCAGGAAGATTTAACTATGTCTTTGTCTGTTTCGGCTGTTTGTAAATCTAGATTTTTTTAAAACATAATTATACTAACGTACAATGGATTGAATATTCAGAGTCAATTTACAAAACTGTTACATATTTTATATGTTGTTTCCGAACGATCAAACAATTTTATGCCTCTGTCATGTCATCAAAAGGCTTTTTACTTTTCATACCTTCCATATAATGTCTGCTTCATTCATGTATTATTCACATAGTCCCTTTACGTCTACAGATGATATTAATTATCCAATATTCTCGTAACATTCTTATTACGTTTCATATAACGTTATAATTTCTTATTCCCTAATCCAAGAGTCAACTACGCCAGCTTTTTTTTATTTCTGAGTTTGTTCCTTCAATTTCATTCGGTTCCAGTTCATTGTATAATTTCTATTATTTAGAAATTTTTTGTTGGAATCTATTAATCTTTTTATTAATTACATTACTACGTTTTAAATAATAAATGGACGTATGGATAATTTGGACGTATTAAAATAAAAAAACTTATTTAGCTAAAAAAATTTTCTCAAGCTCCACCAAATCTCCACCAATTTTTAATTTATGTAAGGTTAAAAAACAAATACTAATTAGAAAGTCTTTCGATAATCGGTTTTTGTGTGGATATAATTATTTTGAACAATGCTAACATTTTCATTCGCTTAACTACATCTGTTTAAGATAAATATCTTTTATAATCAGTCCTATTCTAGATTAATATTATTGCAATGAGATTTTTCACATATACGATCAAGTATTCGGAATTTCTTATTAGGCATTTGAAATTTTCAAAGCTTACTAACTTAATGGTTTTTAATAAATTAATAAATAGTTAATAGAAACTTGTTTTTAATATAGGAATTGTTCAATAATTTAATAATTAAACGAATAGTGAACATACCTAATTTATGAATAAATATTTATTACAAATACAACATATTAAGAAGAAAACAAAAACATGATAATTTAAGTAAGTTTATGAAAAACATAATGTAGAATTAAAGTAAAATGTAAAATGACCGACTTAAAGTTACAAAATATAAAGAAATAATTTATGATATATTATTTGTAAAAAATACATATAAAAATTATTTTCACCATAAATCACAAGCTGTTAAGTAAGACAAATACATTCTTTTGTCATTAATTCGAATAAAATCTTTGTTAGTTACAGAATATTTTCTAAATTGCACATAAATTAAAAATAAATTAATATTCCTGATAAATGGTATAAGCGTTATCTAATTGTTAAAAACATACTTTTTTGGCACGAACTCTCTAAGATTAATAGATTCTCAAAGATTTCACGAAACTTACCTCAACACTACGGACCAGCTGAGCACATAGTTAACAATTTTAATTGTTAACCGTCATCTCAGCAAAAGTTAGTTTATCCAGTACCGAATCCTTCGCATGCTCCATTATACTTTATACTAATTAATAAAGCACTATAGTCTGTTGTATGCGTAATCCATTAGGTAATTTAAAAATTATGTTTAATTACCTCGCTCTTCATTGTTAACGCTTAGGGTATTTTATAACCGAAACGAAATAGAAAGGACAACTGATTAAAAATTGCTATCTATAAATATATATATAGCAAATGTGGAAGCTCAAATACTGATAGTGTTGGGATAAAATATTCTGAATTGGAAATATTTGACAAAGCGCAAAAAAGCGAACTGGCTATTGCCGGAAATTAGGTAAAGAGGCAGTTCGAACTTTTGGACTGGAATATGTAGAAAGACGATAAAATCGAAGGTAACGTCGTGGTCGTGAGAATGGGAAAGATAATACGAGTTATGTAAGTGGCTAAATAATTCCACCTATTGGCTAGCGTTACAGTTGACACCTGCTACACATTAGTTAAATAATAAGTGGATTTCCATTCATAGGATGCAGATGTTCAAGTTTACGAAAACAGAAAAGAAAAGAAAAGAAAAGAAAAAAAAAAGAAAAGAAAAAAACAAAATTTAATTTCGAATCGAACGGACGTTTAAACGAATACAATAAAGCATTCGAGTCTATTGGCTTATTGGAAAATCCCCGATTTGGGCAGTTCAGGTAGTAGGGCTAGTGCAGCATCCACTAGTCCTGGCTTTGCTTTTCGACAGAAGCGACACGGACGAAGGCAAACTCGAATTATATGTTTACGACAGCGGTGAGTCGGATAAGATCCCCAACTTTTTAATAAAGGCTCGAGCATCCGTCTGTCGTTACAAACCAGGCTCCGCTTACAATCCCTCGCTTGCTCCTCTTCTCACGTCAGTAGAATGACGAGAAAGCGAAAGGGGTTCAGCTGTGCTCGCGAGGACAGACCCTGGGACCGTGATAAACGAGAGGTACTCTCAGATTTGGTTACGAGCGGGATTGGTAGGGCCTGGAGCCCGGTAAAAAACGCCAAGCGCGATTCCAGCACGGCTTCAGCGGGACAATAACGCCACAATGACAATTCTATAATATGTCTTTAAATTACTTGTACGCTCGGTACTTTAGGCGCTTACTCGGTGGGATTGTTAGCATTGAGCCGAAGCTATAATAATGCTCGCCAAATAATTCATGCATTTGTTCTCATTCTTTGGGACCAGTTAAGGCGATGCCTGGCTGTGTAAAGAGACGAGTGACAAACACTAAAGACGGCGATCTTATCCTGATTCGAAATTAATTCGCATTGCAATCCTCCTTCCCAAATACGTCATCTTCTGTTTGACTCCTGTGCTCGCTGCGCACGCGATGCTTCTAATGTTGGCTTTCTCATCGGAGCCAAGCTCTTGGCCCTACTTGATTTGAAAATATCTATTTAACGTGCAGGCTGTACGTGAGTCTTACAATTTATTTTAAAAAAAAAAAACAGGCTTCGAGTCTTCTTTGTAACGTGATTATTCAGAAAAATGTGTCACGTCATATTTATATAAGAGAATTCGTTGGATAAAACAATAGCTCTTACTATATACGTGGTATCTAAACTTTGTAGCGATCATAAGGCTGGATTTTTAGGTATAATTCTTTACGGGTTTCTTCTTTGTTAATTTATGCTTAAAAGTCTTCGTCTTCTAAAAATACAGCAAATATAATAGGATTTCGTTGTCTGTTGTAAGAAGATTAAACGTCATAGTCAGTAAAATAAGTTGCAGATAATCCATTTTAATTTTAGCGTCACCTTTAATTTACGACGTATTGCATTGGATATTAATATTTTATCTCTAATGACAATAATGCAAGCATTGAAGAACTTTTTTTAAAAATTTTCCCTGTTTCTTAGACAAGACTATTTGCTGTGAGTATTTATTACGAGTTTTCGGATATTATTTAAAAATTGTAGAAAAAAAATTTTTTTTTTATTTTACCTACATGAAATGCATATCGTATAATAACTTTCTATCATATATAAATATATACATAAATGATATCTGTCCCTTATTTTTATACCGTAAAACGAAAAATAATATTCACTATATCCGTATTTCTTTGCACATATAAAATATTATATTCTTCATATTATATCGTATTATCCTCCATTGATTTATGTAGCTTTTTGCACACTTGTCTTCTAAATTATAATATTGCGTTTTTTACTTGGTTTCAATTCAATATGGTCTCGTACCCATAAGGTAATTTTTTTGCCGAATAATAAATTTTATTTAAATCGGGTCTTAATTAATTAAGTTGACGGCTTAAATATGCATTTCGTTTGTAGATATAAAATAGGAAATATTCAATTAATTCTATATTTTGATTAAATTTTTCTCGTACGTATATCAATATAGACTTAATAGTAAATGAATTCTTCGTAAATTCATATTTATTTTGTATTGTAAAAAAAAAAAAAAAATTGAATCAATAGTTTTGACAAATACAAATAAATTTTTCTAAAACATTAATAGTTCTACATAAAAAAAAGTCAATTGAAGTAAATGAATAATAGACAACAGATTTGTGAAACAATATTCCCTTCTTCGTGAAATTTAGAGAAATACAAGCTTAATGGGTTATTATAAATTTTATTGAGCATGCACGGAGTTTTCTTTGAAGAAAAGTTTCTAAATTATTTTGAAAAATCAATCAATGTGTATTGAAAAATCTCGATACTCGATAGCAATTTGCATACGCAAATGCAATTGCTTGGCTTAAGCCAAAAAGAATATGTTTTTCTTAAAAAAAATTGGCAATGCGACTGTGAAAATCAATATCCTGAAATCCATTTACACATACATAATTTAGGTTTGGGCGTAGTTTCCTTATTTTAAGGGTAAGAGTATCTAAAGATTGCAGAACGAATTGATTTTTTAGGTCTAAAAGATACTTATACTTAAACGCTGACAGAAGGCTACAATATCGATTATGGGAAGGGTAAAATTTTTTCCTCGTACTTCAAAGCTCCAGATTACGTGCTCGAAAATATCCTGGGATCTTTAAACGCGCATTTAGCAGAAAAAGAAAGGGAAAAAAAAATTTTTCAAATAAACATCGAGAAATAGCATTGCATTATCTATGCCGAGGCGAGGAGGCTTCCACTCAAATGAGTTTTTATTATAAAAACAAAAACAAAACAAAAAAAAAGGCCCAAAAAAAAAAGAAAGAATCGGAAACTTCATTCTTAACGCGGTTGATATCCTTGTTATTTTTTCGCTCTGATAGAGCGAGAGCTGTTGGGGTCTACTCTAAGCTCTGTGCCTGGGTTAGAATTGAAAGAAGCGGCCGATATTTTTACTTCCCTAATGGGTGCGAAGTTAGATTGGCGCAGGGCTAGAGCGTCGCCGTCGTCGTCATCGTCGTCGTCGTCGCTAAGGTAATTTGTACCGCCCAACATCTGCGTCATAGTTGAAGTTGGCATGCTCCTACTGCACGAATGTTCATCAGTGACCTCATCTATATTGGTCGACGCTGAGGACCAAGAGCTCCTCCGACGACGGCCGAGGTGACACTCCCTATCAGAAAGGGGAGTGCCGGGGACATTTTTAATGCCCTAACTGTTTTCAACGTAGTGGTGACGTAACGAATTTCCCCGTCCTTGGTCAGTAGCACGGACTCATATTTTACACCCACCGTGTAAGCGAACCTGTCCCGACCAAATGGCTCCAGCCCAGGACGGCCTCGTGTTTTACTCAATCATTACCCCATTTGCATTGTCCGTCTTTTTCGGATTCGCAGTCTCCCGGTAAAAGGCCCTTCTCAATTAAGTTATCTCGATGAAGGGCTAACTCGACGCTTTTACAATATCTCCAAAATCATTGCGATTCTCTCTCACGAGACAGCCCCAATATATTGCGAAGTAGCCTGCAAGTGTTCTCATTTAATTTATCGTTATCTCAATACCTTTGTTTCATTAGCTTTGAAGCCTTGTATTAAGGACCAACCAAATGCCCTTGTGCGACCATTTTCCGAAAATGCAAAGGTGCACCGATTTTTTTGCCCTCATTTTCATTATATCTGCATAATAGGCTGAATCATTAGTAAGCGTCAATTATAAAAAAAAAAATGTCCATATGGTTTGTGATACTCATCGGCACATGGCGTAAAAATGGAAGATCCTTCCTCATGATTGATGATTCGAGAAATACTAATAGCGGCATTCAGAGTCGATATTTAATATTGCATTAGTAAAATACTTTTAGTGGTGGAAGCATAGTTTGTAAGGCCAAGATAAAATTGCGCTTTCCTCATTCTGTCATTTCCTTTTATTGTTGTATCTCATTTTTCTCGTGTCATTTTTTTCAATGTCTGCGTATGCTAATGGGTATTTTTGGAGTAGAAGTTTTTCTCACTAGAATATCAAAGGCATCACTCTAGTGCTAATAAGACGTCTGTTGTAAGATTGTAAGTGTAAATATATATATATATATATATATATATGTATGTATGTATATATATATATATATAGAGAGAGAGAGAGAGAGCCATCTTTTAGTCAGATTTGCTATTATTTTGCAAACTTTTATACAGTAATATATTTGTTAGCCGAGAAGATCAACATTTATACTTAATTACTGAAAATGCAAAGATTTCTAATAATTAACCGCTTTTCTCATAATACCACTTTGATGGAATTCATCCTTTTAGAATTAAAAAAATTTTATTCTTAATATTACTTTTATAGCTACTTCATTTATCTGTCTAAGAAGCCATAAATTTTTTTTCAAATTAAGCAATTAAGTTTAATACACTCTCTTCCGTAATGGCTTCTTCGATAAAAACTGTATTTTATTTAAGTTCTTAGAATACTTATGCAACGAGATTTTGGAGATAAAATGTGTTCCAAAGGGTCTAATAGTCTCAGTGTATTTTCGCCATTACATTACATTCTATTCGTTGAACAATATCTCGATGCAATGAAGACCAAGTACCAGTAATTTTTTTTAATATGTATACATGTATTTGCGTGTGTTTGTATATATATATATACTTATACATGTATATGTATATGGAGAAAAACAATAATTAAGGATCGATAGGAAGGATTTGAATGATGAATTGTATAATGGCATAAATAATGGAAAGCATTGTGGTCGCGCATATCTATTGATTATCGCACGGGGACTCCTGCACTAGGCGTTCGTAGATCGAGCGATTCGTTGGGCGCTTGTCGTTCGGCCTGTGCCCTTGAGCAGGATTCCTCGATGATGGCAAAACCAATTCCATCGAGTCGCAGTCTCTTGAAAATAGAGGGGCTTCGTGCCGACAATCTAGATGTACGGTATTGCAATGCATTAGGGCCGTGGATAAAAGACGCGAGGGCATGGCTCGCGCGGCATAAATTATCCGCCGGTCCGGGGGAGTAAATCAGCGTCGCCGGTCCATCGAGCTCCGGGAATTGAATTACGAGGTCGATTATACGTCCGGCAGATTCCTGGGGCACGCACATCTGACAGGCTAATCACTGTTTGTCTTAGACCGGCAAAAGCATCCTCTCCCGGCGGAGGATCCGGGCCGAGTCAGGGGGCGGCTGAGCTCCTTCCGCTGCTCCGGGTAAAGGAGAGCCCGGCCCAAGTTATTAGGCTGCCGAGGAGTCGCGCAAGCTGCAGAGCCGAGGACGCATCTCGGGACCTCGGCTCTGGATCGACTCTGCGGCGCGAGCCGAGCTGCATCGGCCCAAGACCACGGCACTCGGCTAAGAGGAATCGACGTCGGTTTATTGTCCGGGCTTCCGACGCTAATGGTTTACGACCGCACGTAGGAATTCGAGCGCCGTGTCATGCATTGAGTGCAGTCGACGTTGCATTGGCTTACCTGCGAAATTGAGTATGCGGTGCGTACGGATTATTCCCAGCTGAAGGCGTCTAGTTTGGCCGGCGGTGGCGGTATTGTTGGGCCAGGCTCTCGGCTACAATGTCGCCGCGCGGCCGAGGCTATCGAAATCCTAAAAATTATTCAGAAAGAGAAAAAGAAAGAGGCTTTTCTTTTACACGAAAGGTGCATTGAGAGCGAGCCTAAGCTCGCTCGGACAAAGGGAAGGAAACCACGCAAATGTTGCGGTCGATTTTCGAGTCTGGAAGTCTGTCACACGTATACACGTACGTTCTCTAATTACCTATAACTATATAACTGCATTAAGTTAAAAATTAGCTTTGTACGTTCGGCGTCCTCGCTCGAGACGGAAAGAGTTCATGCTTTAGAAACACGCACGCGGGCAATTGTGCGCGGAGAAGAGCGAAGAGGATGCGATTACACATATAGTTCGTTCCAATATGAATAGCAGTAATTTAATTGATACGCGGCTTCGTGCATTTTGTATAATGCCAGCCATTCTGTGAAGTCGTTCCCCCCTAATTATACACGCCTCGTCATGTATTGCGATTGACAGACTTAAAAAGAAATTCACGTTTCTAATTTATGCACTGAAAAAAGGACTGGCAACACCCTCGATTCAATAATAAACGTTTCAATTGGCATATCAAATAATTCCGGAGCGATAACTTTTGTCGGTAGCTTGCGATTTCTACAGAGAAATTTTATCGTATTTAACAGCGCTTGATGCCTCTCGCCATAATATTGTGCGAAATTAGCATACGAATTTCAGTGATTTTCTACGTACCGTTTAAACTCCCATCTGGAAAAGGAAAGAAAAAAAAAATAAATAAATAAATAAAATCCTAGTCACAAAGCTCGCTCTAATTGCAATCGAATTAGCAGCAGTCTAACTGTAAATTCCATTATACATTTATAAACATATGGACGGCTGCTACAGATGCGATTGATTAAATCCAGGCATGATTGTAGTGTAAAATCGATCTTGAATGAAATGCATTTACACGTCCTGCTGTGTGAGCACTGCGAAAATTCCATTGTCTCATATCGGTTAGTCTTCCTTTTCTTTTTCTTTCTCTCCTACTCCTCGGACGAGACATATACGAAGCACAAAAATTTCAAAATATCTCTGCCCATTACAAATTCTAGTCTCCGCAAAGTTATTTTCAAATACTGCTCACTATTTTAAACCGAGCTTCTTGGTGAAAGAATACGCAAGACTCCTCGTTTTGTCTTTTCTTTTTTTCGAGGATCGAAACTTTTCTTTTTTTTTTTTTTTTCTTTTTTCTTTCGTGCACATTTATTATTATAATTAACTTCGATCTATCGAACGTTGGGAAAGGTCGGCACTTATAATGCGCCCTTCAACATATATTGTAATGAACGTCTTAACATTCGTCTTTAAAAGGGAGCTCCTATTTTGAGGACGGTCCGCTTTTTTATCCCTTATGGAATATATTACGAGTTTATCGAAAATTTAATTGACACTCGAGTATAGTCGCTCGGACTTTACGTAAACATAAAAACGAAATTGATTAAATATAAAATTATTACTAAGATTCATAAAAAATATTGACCAAAAGAATAAAGAATTTTTAATATTGGGGTATTTGCTATACTTTATAATCTGCTTATCATTTACTTATAAGATAGTAAAATTTTTTATTTATATATATATATATGTATACTTAATATTATATTGCCAATACCAAGACTACATTCAATCATATGTTATGTTTAAATTATTATTAGTTATCGTTATCATTATTTAATAAAAATACTTTAAAAAAGCTTAAAAGACTTCGTTTCGATAATTTTAAAAAAACTCAACTAAATGCAAAAAAACTCATTACATTTTATTAATTTCAAAATAAGTGTTTCAAGAACTTTCAGTGACTTTAATTGTATGCTTAAAGTAAATATTTTATATTAATAAATTATATGCATTACAACAATTTCAATGTTTTTTTAAATATCAGCATGACATTTTTTATTTGAATATTGAAAAAAAAGGAAATTTTATTTTTTTGACCGTACTGCTATTGGAAAAAAGTAAAAAGTTTTATGGAAAGAAAAATAAAAAATTTCGAGCCCATTAATGAAGATGATAGCAGAAGCGGATATACTTAGGTTACGTTTTCAGTAAAAAAAGTTTTAACATGCTTCTAAGTTTTGTCCCTTTTAAAATAAAATGTACGCCCAAATGTACGCCTAAATACTATAATTATTGACTCGCTATAAGTATTTCAAAATTATTGATTATTTCATTTCAAGACAGGTGCTCATTTTAACTTAATTCAAAAGAAAAGTACCGAAACCTTAGGATCACCTTCTTCCCTGTATAAGTCTTTTTAATTGATATCGACGTTCTATGTATAAATATATATATATATATATATATATATATATATTGTGCGTAATGTATAATCTTCTAATTGAGGATATGGCTATAGTGATTATAATCCAATATTCCTTATGGGCTCTTGAGACTAAAAGATATATTTATTTTCTCTTACTTATCCGATACCAAGTATTTTTCACAATGGCTGCAATATTTCAATTGATTTTTCTTCAGTATTGATTAATTGTTGTTCAATAGGCTAAAGTTTCCATTTCCATTAAGGCACACGTAGGAAATGCTAGCCTTAAGATTTGCACTCTTCATAGATAGGATCTTTCACAATTATTCGAGCTCAAGGAATCCAAACATTCAGCTTGGCTTTCTTCTTTAATGTCAAATATTTAGAAAATGTCCTTTCTGCATAAAGCACCGAGCACTCTTGCAATTGTATTATTACACAACGGAGTACGGGCGTCGTTGAAGGCAAAGTTTTTTCTCTCTCGAAAATGCGAGGCGCATAAATTGAAATAAAAGAGACAAGACGCTAGCGCATTCGCCACAGATAGTGCTAGAAATGTACTCTTCCATTTAATAAATTAGGAAATCATGACTTCGTAGTATACTGGTGATAGGCTAGCAATTTGTTTCCGTAAATTGAAAAGGTTCATGGCTCTCCTATGCCCATGTTCTCATAAGGCACATAAGTGTATGTCCTTCCGATGAAAAGCCGCGTTTGTGTAAAATTGCCCTTGATGCCCGAGCGAGCGATTATTACTTTGAATCTTTTGATAGCGTTGCTGATAATTTTGATGGATATCCTCTTTCAACGTTTATCTTTACGCTAGATATTTAAACTCGTATCATAGACTCCATTGTGTTGTATTTAGGCAAATGTATTTTCGTATGGGTACTAGCTTTGTGTTAAACACACAGTATTTTTTACCATACGTATTTGTAAATAAAAAATGATTTTAAAAGCAACAGGAGAAGTGCGCTTAAATCTTCGTTTTTTATAAAAAAAAAAAAAAAAAAAAAAAACAAAGAAAAAAGAGAGAGAAAAGAAAATACAATATCCGTTGAGCAATCTACTGAATCTATTGAAGGGGGAAGGGGATAGAGAGGCCTTATTTGTTGCCGATCAATTGGAGCTTCGGAAGTTCTTTGTCATCGAAAAAACCTCCGTACTTCGGCTGCTAATGCGCATTAATTAAAAAAAAAAAGAAAAAAAAAAAAAAAAAGAGCAATAAAGCATTTGTCGATCGACTAGTTAAAAGTGAGAATCAATAGGCAATTACTGTTAAGCCCACTTGCAACTTGAAACTCAAATACTGTACACACATATTGTAAAATATCCTTTTCGAACAATCGTCCTTAGATTGTTTGTTGCTTAATGCATTTAAAGCGCATGGCTTCCAGTGATTTGGATCCTCGAAGACGTGGCAAACCGATGCTGGATTTTGATGCTTAAAATCCAAAAATACTTTCGAGCAAAAACGTGCCTCTTACTTAATGAAACATCTCATTTTGCATTGAAATACATCTCTTTTATCTTCTGCTGGCGAATCCGGCACAAAGCTGAGTCCTAATGCTTCGGAATTGAAGGAGCAGAGGGAGGAGCGAAGGTGCATACAATCAAGTATAATCAAAACAGAGCTCTAAATGTAAGTAATGCTGGAATTTGGGCCCGCACGAGATGCCCGGAATGCAAAATTTTAACAAGCATTCCGATATTCGGGCAATTTCCTCAGACTTCGTCATTAGACGCATCCCTACGATTGCGAGACCATCGTCACGACTAGAATAAAACCATCTCGTCTTAGTTTCTGCTTGCATTGCCATTTCAATTGCAGATTTCTATTGACAAGGGCTCATGATACGGTTTGTCAGTTGGCATAACAGCCGACCTATTCTATATATACGCATTGTATTGATAAATACTCGTGTACGTTATGTGCGAATAGCGTGAAAACTAATGTACAATCGAATGATGATAATAACTCATCCCTACCCGCGATTATATTGAAAAATATGTGCATTGTAAGTGGGACAAAATTGAAAAATGAGGCAAGGAAAAACAACAGCGATTCCGAGCGAGTTTGAATATATATATGTATGTATGTATGATTTATAAAATAAAGAACATAGCTTCCGAAAAAGGGAGTTACAAACATCGTGAAGAGAAATTTCTTTGCTGAACGTTAGGTTCACTTTATAAAATGAGAAAAATATAATGAAGGAGAAATTAGAAATACTATTGCAATTTTTAAGATACTGTACAACTCTAGTGTGATATATTTTTACGCTTATCGTCCTTCGACTGTATCAATTAAGTTCACAGAAAACAAAGTTATGATAATAATTATGATTGCAATTCTTACTATTATTATTAAAACAATAAAATTAACAATTACTATATTATTATTTATATTATTATTATCGTTATTAGAACGGCCATAAAAATTCGACAGATATGTAAATCGTATAATAAAGTTTAAGTATTATTATCAAGTTGGTCGTGTGGATGAAGATTTACATTTTTAAGATTCTCGTTTAAAAGATATTGAGCTTATAATTACGTTTCCCTCGTTGAAAAAAGAGTAATTTGTAGGTACAAAATAAAAAAGCGACGTGTGCCTAATTTGGAAAAGTTGACCAACAGGAAGTTTGCATCGCAAAACGATAAGTTTTTTTTGTTGCTCTTGCCACGATCACGAAAATTGTTACACTGTAAATTAATCTAGTTAATTGGGGCATATTTTTTACCAATGTATAACTTGTAGGAAATGCATTTTTTTTATAAGCGTTTAAAAAAAAGATGTATATACTTGCATTGAATATCGATATGCTGGGTTTGTGTGCGATTTCACCGCACGTATGTATTTTTAGAAAAACTAATAAATTTTGATGCATGATTGTGTGTACTTTTTTCGCAAATTGTATTTATAGGATTTGCTAAAGCTAAAAGTTCTTGCTCGTGCAAAATACCTTTTACTTTTTATTATTTAAAACAGTGACATAGAACGTAGATTATAAATATAGTTCAATTTTTAACGTTAGTTTTTTATGCAAAGTTTAGGCAAAATAGTGCAGGAAATAAAATTTAAAAAGTATGCCACGAATTTCCAAACAAACAAACATACATATTTTATAATTCAATTTAAATTGAAAAATATAGGTAATTCCTGCTCTTTTGAATTCTTCATAATCCGTACTATTAATTTAAAAATGTGCTTCTCTCTCTCTGTAAATATATTAGAGCCGAAATAAGATATTGTTCGGCTAAGCACAATTTGTAATTTTAACTGAAATTGAATATTTCATAATGCTTAAGTAAACATTGAGTTTGAAGTAAAAGATTTTTGTACGAGATCGCACCAAAAATGAATATCTTTATCGAAACACAATACTCTATGTTAATTTCTATTTGTACTTCATCTGTATATCACTGGCTTTTTTCGGAAGGACGCAGAAATAACAGAATTTGTCTTCCTTGGCTAAAAAAGAAAAAGAGTTCAAAACTGAAAATGAATCACCAAAAATAGTTGGAAAGTTCGCGAACGTGCAAACTATTTCGAAATTGATTTTATCGTGCATTCGATCATTTGCACAATGAGAAAAAAGAAAAATGATAAAGTAGGCAATAAGTAAAAGCGATGCATATTAAAGGCACGGGAAAAATGCAAAATATTGCAAAAAGAAAAAAAAAACCTTAAACAATTAATTACGGTGTGTGCATACTTGTGCACTTTACGGCGAAATTCGCGAACGCGTACATTTAGTTAGTAAGCTAAGGATGAACGAATATAGCGCGAGCCTCACGAGTAGGGTGGTTCATAAAAACAAAAACAAAAAAAAACGAAAAAACAAAAAAAACGAGAGCGAAAAATATTGCAAATTAATTCCGTGTGTATGTAAGTGCATGAGAATATGTAGCTTCGATTGATAAATCAGTGTACATAGTATTGCTGAGGCACGAGTAAAAAAAAAATGCAGCACGGCTTCTAACAACGACGAGGCCACTTTTTTTTCAAGGGGGTCCTCGTATCGGTGGTAGCAATTTTTCAGTCTTCGATGCTACACACCGATGGAAGACACCAATGCAGCCATAAGAGTTGTAATCAAGCATGGATTACGACGAGCGATTGGACAATGATTTTTATACGATTAAAATTTTCTTGCTCAATTAAGCGCAATGAAAAGAAAATGTCTCGTCACTTATGAATTATCGTGTAAATAGTAAGGATGCGATTGTATTTGATTATTATTAGTAAATTAATAGCGAAAGAAGTATTATTTATTAAAGTAGCTCATGGCTTGAGTCGGCTGGAAAGCCTCGGAAGCGCGAGGTCGCGTCCTTAAAGCGCGATAGAAGTTATTAGATCAGAAGGGATCGTGCGATTTAGGGAATAATGTCGTAATTGACTTACGGTCCAGTTATCCCCGTGGGCGAAAAAACGCATCAACGGCAGCATTAGGAACTCGGCAGGGGCAGTTAAATCGGGACGATCGATTAATGGGCGATTGGGGCTGGCTGCTTTGCAAGAGGCCACGGCCAAGTGCATCGCCGGGGGGATTTTCCGGGGCGGGGGCGGGGGGCGCGAGATCGCGAGGACGGAGTCGGGGAGAGGCCGCACCGCGTTAAGCCGGCTCGGAGATCTCTCGGTACACGCGTCGCGTCTGCACCGCGGGTGAAATACCCGAAATTCTTGAGATAGCGTGGGAATGCGGCTGAAACGGGTAAGGCCGATGTCGCTGCAGCGCTCGCAGACGGATCGGGGAAGACCGGCCGAATCTCGTTAGACGGCCTCGAGCCAGACGCTCCATCTTGGCCAGCAGTCGTAGCCAGAGGCTGTATGCAGCTTCTCGCGATAACGCGAGAAGCTCGAGGTGCGCGGCTCGATATGGTATCGCGCCAAGGAACTTGGGCATCTTCATTCGCCCGACAGTCCTTACGGTAGAGGCCTTGGAGCCGGTGACGCTCCTCCTCGCTCGCTTCCTCCTTCGCCGCGGCCTTCTTTTTCTCCTCGGCACTCCGAGGAGCCATCTTCCCTTCCTCCTCCTCCTCCTCCTCCTCCTCGGATGCTCGCGACTCGGCGGCTTCTGGCCTCGCTCTCCCGCGCCGAGTCTTCCGGACTTTGCGCGCCCCACCCACCCACCCCTTATTACTCGAAACTTTCGACGGAACCCTTTTTTATCCCTTTCCTCCCGATTACCTCGCTTCCACTCTCCTCCTCCGTTCTCGATGCACGCGCCTTCGAAATTAATTATCTCCACTGCTGCTTAGAAGTATTAATGAAATGACTCTGCATAAAAAATGAAAGGAATAATAGTCCCGGTTGTGCGCCAGCGGTAACAGCGCCTCGTTCCCGTGTACCGTAACGAAGATAAAAACAGAACAACAAAGCAACCGAGTGATAGAGATGGAGTTGGCTTGTGGTTGGTGGGCTGGGCGAGAGAAAGGGCAGGGTAGGTCCGAGGAGATAAAGAGACCGAGAGAGAGAGAGAGAGAGAGAGAGAGAGAGAGCGAGAACACGATTACATTATTATTTAGTAATTCGGCGCAATTGGTAATTGATTTTCATTTCTAATAATAAAGAAACGAGTGTGCATGTAGACGAGCGATTATAATCGAGCTCTTCGTAATCACATCTATCGAGAAACTTTCCTTTTAATCTCGCATGTTTTATTCAACTCGATTACTAATATATATGCGTGCATAATATGCACATTTGTGCGCGTGTATATGTATTATTTATATTTATATTTTGTTCTCTTATATCTTCGATGGATTCTACTGCAGTTTGTTGTACCTACGCGGGGAATGCCTCGTCTCCTGGTATTTTTGCGGGCATGCGTGAGCCTTCCTTCTGTCGAGTGCTATGGAATTGTGGAAAACTGAGGAGCGAAATCGATCCTGTCGCAAAACCTGACACGGATGGACGCGAGGAGACAAATTTTTTTGAAAAAACCTACGATCTGGATATAGATTCGTTATCATTTTTGTCGAGGTGATGATGTCGGCGGCGGCGGCGGCGGCGGCGGCGGCGGCGACGACTAGGGAATGCGATTATTTTTAAAAATATATAAGGAATAAGACTGTAACGATGTATATATTGTTCTAAATCTGAATAAATATTATTATTATTGTTAATTTTTGTTGCGTTTCTTCATTTCATTCCGCATTCTCCGCTTTATTTGTTTGTATCTTCTTCGTAGATCTTCCGTTAAATATTCCTTTAAATGACGTCGTATTTTAATCATCGTTACGGCTTTACCCATAATTTTAAATATAAAACAGAATGAGTAAAAGTAATTTACTCCTCAAAATCCATTAATTGTTTTATTGTACATATCGTGATAGTAAACGAGTCGTTATCCTATAGGATTTCCTTTTAATTTTTTTTTAACTTTTTCGATACAATAAATATTACACGGAGCCTAATGAGTAAAGACTGAATTTAAAAATTTCTTAGATATTGGTTAGCTACTTGAAATGGTAAAATATATCACGATAATGGACTCTACATTATATTATTAAAATCATCAACTTTTAGAAAAAGAGTCTATTTTATTGACTAATTCCTTTGCGTGATGATTACAATTAATGCTTGACATTTTCATTAAGGCAATCAATGATAATATAAAGATAATCTAGAAGCTTCGAGCTCCTTTTCATGGAAATAAATTAAAAAAGACTGGGTTATAAGGCAATTAAATATTGAGAAAACCTAACTCTTGTCTGGGTCTTAAAATTACAAATAACTTTTAATATTTCTTAAGACACATAACTTTTTAATTTTAATTTGAATTATGATATAGTTATCCGGTATTTTCATTAGTAATCCGAAACATTCAATTAATTTTTGTACTGACTCATTTCTTTTTGCTCCAATGTTTTTTAACAAGATTACCGCAATCTAATAGTACTGAATACGAGGTCAATATTACAGTAGAGACTTTGATTTACTTAATAGACTCATCGATAGAGATTTGTAAAAGTCTCTTATTGTTCTTTAAAGTAAAAAAAAAAATCTAATTCCCTTGGCGATCCTTGCATATTTAGAATAACATTGATAGTTATTATTTATTATGACTGCATTAGTACTCTTTTATATTCAAAATACTTAGCTGTATAAATATTTATTGTGGATAAATGCTTTATTTATATATTTTTTTGGATACCAATGAACGCGTAAAGCATTTTTGTTGCTCCAGTAATAACAGTATACTAAAAGGGTTTGCTTTATTTTGTTATCCAACTCACAATTCTCTCTTCATGGGCGGGTGCAATCTTCAAAGGATTAGTCACGCCGCTTAAGAGTATAATACCTTTTTTTGCTAAATTACTTTTTTACCATACTTCACTTTATTCAATGCTACAACACCAGCACGTCATTAATCGCATACAATTCTGCATCATACGTCACTCAATGATATTAAATATTTATATCAATTTAATCGATTTTATATCTTTGTCCAATTGAGTGGTACTTCTTTTTTGTTCCTGCTTTTTGAAAGGTCGGTCGTGATTTATGCTTATTGCCAGTCTACGTGTTATTTTTTTATAACAATTTATTGTTCGAGAGAATCCCGAGACGTATCACTTCTTATTCGTAGTTTGAACCCCCAAGCTTCTAATTTTTATTAGACGTAAATTTCTAATAAATTTTACCACCTAATTTTTCGATACTTTTATCAATTAATAACGCTGCCGCAACGTATAATTTTAACAGAATATTTTCTCCGCAAAGCGCTGGGAATCGAATTTTCTTCGCGGCAAGTGACTGAGAGCTAATGAAAACCTAATATTATCGAGTCTATTTAATAGATTATTTATTAGAAGGTTCTGTAATGATAAAAATAATTGTTTAATGGGCAGCTCTCGCAGAACGCTAAGAGAGTCTTGCTTTAAAGCAGCTCTAACTCGTTCAAAGAATACAGATTTGATTAGTTAGTGTTTTGCGATGGATTTTCCGTTTATTAAAAATTTATTCACTAATATTTAGGTTCTACGCATTAAAGGCTTATAATGTACTTACAATAATTACAACGTTTCGAAACTATTGAAGAATTTAAAGTTTAATATGTCTTGGAAAGTAAAGATTAGTTTGCCAAGATTTTTATATGATATTTTACCTGAGGCGTAGAACTAAATTAGACCACGCTTTGATCTCGCCTTATTTTAATACCATAATCAAGAATTAATGCACAATCGTTTAAATTAACTTATAAACCAGATACGATACGTACTTATCTACATGCTAGAAGTTCTAAAATTATGTTCAACGCTGTTTTGTTTTTCAAATGTTTTTGCGATAGTTAGGCCGCCGACAGAAATATAAAAATGACAAATAATTTCAAATACTAAATTTACGCAATGAAAAACGAGTTTATTACACTGTAAAATGACAAAATAAGTTATTAAATGAGTTAAATGAGATTTTTGATTATTAAAATTTTATTTCAATTCTATATTACGCAAATGTTGACGAAATATTGCAATATATATATATATTATTGAAAATAATTTATTTACCATTGTGTACGTATGTAAGCAATGAATGTATAATTAACACATCAACGGTCCATGTATATTCATATATCTTGAATATGAATCTACGAAGCAGCAGCTTTCATTCATCAGTACACTTTTTAAATCTTTAATTCTTAAATTTGAATTGATTGAAATTTATCGATTCATACGATACTATAACGATCGCGTTTAAATTGTAGACCATCTCGCAGCGATTAAAATATCTAATATGAAGTGCGTATCAAAAATAATTGATTGTAAAGTAAGACATTTAAGATAGATTATGCATCTGTGCTCCGAGATCGATTCTCTGATTAAATTCTTGACTACGTCTCTCTGCGAGTTTGTCGATTCTTCGATGAGAATATCTAGAAAGTTTAGTCAGAGGAACAATTAAAACAGGGTCAAATGTGCAGTGCACCATTGTTTTAGAAGGGCTTATTCAATTTGAATGGATATTAAACGAAGGGCACTCGTAGTTTATTTATATAAGAAGAAGCGGTTATAAGTTCATATTTATCGTACTTGTTTTTAAGTTGTTAATCATTTTATTTACAATAGTGCTAATCAAAATTATATATATATATATTCAATGCCACGCACTATGATTACTTTTAGTTGCTTAATGCTGTGAAAATTGATTCCAAATGGAGAATCACTGAATTTTTTAATCTGAAATGGAGCAGAAATTTAAAAAAAAAAAAATTTTTTCTCGCTTGCTGATAAATTTGGATGTAAGTCAATTTCAAAAAACCATATTTGCAACTGCATAACGAAGACTGGACGATTTTTTTCACCTCAATCGTTAAAGCAAGATGAAACTTAACGAAAGATTCGAATCTACTATCGACAGCTGCTTATTATAAATAACGAAATGAGAATTTTTTCAGTAAAGATCCTTTTAAAATCATTAAATCCACCAAAATAATAGCAATCACAAATTTACAAAGTATTTATGAAATACTTAGTAAATAAATATATACAATAATATCTATCATTATATAAACAAGGAATATCTACCTATGAATGAGTATTATATTGAAAATTGCAAATAATCGATTCGGATTTTCATATTTTGAATAATTATTAAAGAGTTTATATTTTATATTCGACATCGCGATAGCCGCCGTTTTTATTTTTTAAGCGTTACTGGCCAAACGATTCAGAGGGCAGCACTTCTCTGCAGGATTTACTCGAGAGTTGTCCATTACTCGGCTTATTTAACGGAGCGAATCCCAAATTCTGAAACTCGAACAACTCCAGAACGAACCAAACTACAGAGTTCGTATGATTCATGGATATTTGAACTAAATTTTTATAGCGAACGTATCAGATACGAGCAAGGCGCATGATTTTTAAATTTCAAAACGTAAAAATTTTACGAAAACAGTGATATCAGTGAGGTGCGAACTAACGCATGAACTCAGTATGCATTATCTAGAGGTTTCTCTGTTAGTATCATTATGATTTTATTTATGATTTTTTTCGATACGCTAATTTGATTTCTAACCCCACATTGTCCGGTGTTATATATTTCTTCTATCACGTGGTTTAATGCAGGTACAAGAGAAATATATACGCATGTACATTAAGAGAAAAATAAAGAAACCTGCTAGTAAATACTACAAGATTTGTAGAAATTCGATTGTTCAATTTGTAAATTAACGCTCATGACGTTTTTTAGAGAACTGCCAAAGAAGCCTAGCAATCCAATAACTGCTACAACCTTGAAAGCACAATTAATGAGTGCAGTTAAACAATTACTGGGAACTACAGGTGCTGCATACACAGTTGATATTTTGAAGTACACGTCCCTGGATCAAACATTCGTCTTACGCTGCGATTCAAAGCACTACGTTAGACTCCGAGCAGCTTTAACATTAGCTCACACTTTTGAAGGTGTTACTTGTAGCTATCACATTCACAAAGCATCTCCGAACCTCTTGAGCTTTTCCGCTAATAGTAGAACATACAAGCATTAAAATATTAAAAAGATTATTTTTAAATATATCCCTTCGTAACAAGTAAGTATTGTACTATTGTAGTTTTTATGTTCAATTCATATATAATTATCGTAATGATAATAATATAATTTATGTAGAATAAATTTATATAATATGTGCATGCGTAAGTGGTTTATCTACTATAAAAAAAAATATATATATTTTACAATATATAGAGTATTTTCTATAATTTTAAAAGCACTGTAAAGTAATCGCTGTAATTTTTTTAAAAATTTAGTACAATTATGCCTGTAATAAGAAAAGAAGGAAAGGACACTATTGTTTTTGTAACAAAAGAAGAACAGGCCATTCCCAGTCGAATTGTATTGCCAGAGCCAGAACCACGTCCTGGACTTTATCTTGCCAATGGAGAAATAAATTGGAATTGTCCTTGTCTAGGAGGAATGGCTACTGGTCCATGCGGACTAGAATTTCGAGAAGCTTTTATGTGTTTTCAAAAATCAACCGATGAACAAAAAGGATCAGACTGCTATGAAAATTTTAAAACAATGCAAATATGCATGGCTGAATACCCTTCGCTTTATAATAAAGAAAGAGACTTGGATTTAGAAGAATTAGATAATGAAGAGTCAGAAGTTAAGCTTCTTCAAGATAGAACAGCTCTTAAAAACAAAGATACAGAAATTAGTAATGAAAATAGTCAAAATAATATAAGTAGTCAAAAAGAAGTAGCAATTAATAATTAATTCAAATTGTTAGTTATTTATGTTAATATTTTTGACTTTTATTTATAGTTAAAGGTTTTTTACGCAATTTGAAATTATAAGAATATTTTGGTATGTTTTATAAAACAATATAAAAAACACAACCGTACACAAAATAATGTATGAAATTCATTAATTTCATGTTTTTTATTTGTAGTTAAAATACATAATTTATGTAAAGTAGTCGTTATATTTACTTTAATTTGCTAATTTATTTAAGACGTTATAGTTTGAAGTTACTTAATAATTTTTTTTAATGAATATTAGTAATAAGTAAAATATTTAAATACAAAATTTAAATTATTGTTCAAAAGTTGTCTTTTTGTTATTTAAAATTTTATTCATATAGTTAGAGATATTTATTAGCCTATAACATACAAAGTGTAAACATTATTCATTAAAAGCTATCCGATAATAGATTTTTGTTAAAAAAAGCTTTTAAAGAGAAACATTTTAATAAATGAATTAAAAATAAAAATCAAATAAAACTGAAATACAAATTAAATAGCAATAAAACAGTAAGATATTTTAGTTATGCAAATATTTTGTTAATAAGCTTTGAAACCAACTGATATTATTATGAATACTATTCCTTTCATATATATTTATACTAAACGTATTTAAAATAAGACAACCACACCATGTTAAATTAGCAAAGGAAGAAATTTATTATATTTTAAGAAAATTTTTCCCAAATATTAGAAAAAAAACATCATTCGTGTTATTAGAGTTAAAGAATATTATTCCTTTCATAAATTTGTAAGTATTGAAAAAACAAGATACCTATTTCTCGTTGTACAGTCCAACAATATGTTTTCAGTGTCAATCAATAATGATATAGTCAGCTGTCTTCTGTCAAATGTATTAATCCAATCTATACACTGAAAATAATTTTATTCGCAGTAAAAAGTTTTGTCAAATTACCACCTCAAGATTTTTCAATAAAATATCTATGGATATTGAGAGAAATTAAGAAACATTGTATCATTTTGTCCGAGCTGCATTTGGTGACAGCAAGTAAGGTTATACCAACAGCCAGCAAGGAATAAAAGTCGAAACTTCTGACGGTTAAGCGAATCAGAGTTGCTTAAAGTTCACTGCAGCGAACGCATTAATGCGTAACAAAGACAAAATTATCCGAATAAAGCGAGCAAGTTTGTGTTTTCAAAGAAAGAGAGAGAGACAGAGAGAGAAGAGTCAAATAGAAGTGCATAAGTTGGTTGTGTACACGGTGATATCGATATACACTTATTGTTATCCTTCTCTTTGTAATCTGTATATTCCTCTGCATATGTGTGCGTGCGTGCAAGTGTGGATGAGAAATCTTGTCCTATGCAAGAGACAATCACAAAAGGTCTTACCGGTAAATTGACGGGTAAACCAACGGTCGCATATTTCGATAAACAGTACGTTTGAGTCAGATTCGATTTGCACCAAGAGATCAAAAGTGCATATTTGTGCCAATAAATATGTATGCGTCTGAAAGAAGCTTAACTGCTATTCTACCTGCGTAATTTATCTCATTGATAATGCAATTAATACGTATGTCAACTGGAAAGTTTGAAAATAATTCGAGGATTTAAAGCTTCAGCGTAGTCATTAATCGTAAATGCGCAATTACTATAAAATTACTATAAAAGCGCATGAAATATATAAGTATTTTGGATTACGTAAAAATAAAGTATCATCGTATCCATTTTTGCTCTCGTATTTTAACAATTTGTTCTTTATACCGACTTTGAAGATGTTTTTTAATTTCAAATAAGAACGATTTTTAATTATCCCTTTTTGCGCTATCAGACATTAGATTTTCCTTATAAATAATTAACATAGATAAGAGTAAGGGCTCCACATGGATTTACATCGTTAAAATATTTAATTTACCTTGTCAATGCGCATAATAACGTTCGTGTGCCGAAACACGTTTGTATATCATAATTTATCGCGTATGATTTAAAAACAACTTTTCTTTAAGGCTGAGGTATGACGTACGCGTTTGTGCACGGCTAACGATATTACTCTCGGTTTTTTGCACAACGACAAAGTAAGGGAAAGCCGCATCGGCTTGGATTTTTAAATCAGTGCAAAGGGGAAGAGGTTTTCGTAGAAGCTCGAGGCTGCACGTGGCGATACGCAACAAAAGCGCTCCAGTGTAATTAGGGAAGGAGGTTTAAAAGAGGAGTGAAGGGGCGAGAGTAAAGAGAAGAAGTCGCGAGGCCAGTAAGAGCCGAAGTGCGGCATGGCTGACCGTTGGATAGCGAGCAACGTTTTCGATTTTTCGCGGGGTCCGTGGAGGCGCGCCTGTTTGCCTCCGAGGGAGGAAGAAACACGCGGCAGAGCGGAGAGCAGAGAGAGTAGGTAAAAAAGGTCGGTCTCGGGTTGGAGTGCTGTCCTGGGTGACGGTCAAGCCGGTCGGGTGTCCGCTCGCGACTCGGTCAGACGCCTCGGCGAAGGAGAGACGAGGACGGAGGGGCTGCGCGCGGCCCCTCGCGCCGGCAGCGCAAGCGAGAGCCCGACCGAGTCTCGGTCGGTTGGCTGGCTGCAACGCGGGCCGACGGGGAGCGCGGCGACGTGTGCGTGCGCGCGGGTCGCGGCCGGGGAGGGGCTACGCGCGCGACGGCGATAGCCAATATTGGCCGCGGCGGGCGAGGGAGCGCGCGAGAGAGCGCGATAGCCGGGAGGGGGGGGCGGGCGGAAGGGAGCTTGGAGTGGGGGGAGGGTACAGCAGCGATACGCGTTACCTATATTCCGAGACGTACTCGCTGGGGGCAGCAGGAGAGGAGCGGCGGAGAGCGAGACGAGAGCGTGTGTCGTTGTGTGCGCGAGAGATCAACATGGTGACCGAGGAGTTAACGAACTGCCGTCAATGCTGCTGCTCGCGCCTCGAACGGTAAAGGATTGACGACGTTGCGGGGCTCGATGTTATGCCCCTGTCAGCGCTCCTAGTCGTCCCAGCAGCAGGAGCAGCAGCATCCCCGACACGGCCATTTGCACACCGTCCGCGCGCAACGTCCACGAGTAACGTCCACGCACCGTCGACGGGACCGACACCATCGACGGCGGCAGCAGCAGCAGCAGCAGCAGCAGCAGCAGCAGCGGCAGCGGCGGCGGCGGCGGCGGCGGCAACGGCAACGGCAGCCGCGATCGTCCTGTCCCGTCCCGTCCTGCCTGGCCTGGCCTGGCCTGGCCTTCCTGCCAGCCCGCCTGTCCGTCCGTCGCACACCTCCCCCCCGGCCCCTCCAACGACGCCCCCTCCCTCCGCCGAGGCCCCCCCCCCCGAGCCTCCTACTCCTGCTCCGGCCCCGCCGCCCGCCCCACCAGCCGCTCGCCCTCGCCCTCCCGCCGGCCCGTTGCACATCCCTCCACCCTCACCCTTCCTCCCTCTCTGTCCTTCTCCTCACCAGCACCCACTTCTATGATATGATATGGACTTGAGGTGATAATCGTGGGCTGATACGCGCGATCCCGGAGCCCACGGACTGCAATCATGTGCGATGTGTGCGCCGACTTTCACGATCTTCTGCTCTCTTGTAAGTGATCATCGGCCCTCCATCGGTCCCCTTAGTCCTCCGACTCCCAGCCGCGGCCCTACCACGTCGGCCACGACGCACGTCGTGCCAGCAGCGCACGTTGGGCGCGAGGTGCCGCGTGCCGCGGACCTTTCCCGCGACGATCCTCGAAGGAGGTCCTTAGCATGCCGTTCGCGGCTCGCACCCACCGCTGCACCCTGCGGCGCTTCCCCGCGGCTACGACGGCCTAAGGCTCGGCTCGGCTCGGCTCCTCTCACCTCTCGTTAACTATAACCTTCAACCTCTCCTCGACCTTTCCTTCTCACCTGCATTCTCCTCTCGCCGCTGGACCGACAACTTTTTCCCTTCCTTCCTTCCTTCCTCTCTTCCTACCTGGCTTTCGTCTCTCCTTTCGTACCATTAGAAAATTCAGGCTCGATGCATTGCTCACTCAACCTATCACCCTCGCAGACCCTTTTCACCCAGTCATTCGCTAACAATCGTTTGTTGATGTAGATTGTAGAGAAGGATTCGCGACAGCCTTTTGAGATTGTTCAAGCTTTTTTTTCACTCACTTTAAACAAAGTCAAAATTTGTCATTACAATTCTTCCATTGTATTCTGTTGATGTTTTTGCAATTTCAAGCTTGTGTTGAATTGTGACAGACACATCTAATGAAACAAATGGTTCTAACATATTTATTAAATTATTTATTTAACTAAGAATGATATTGTTACAATTTAACAATTCTTAAGTAAACCAATTCATATGTAATATTTGAGCATATATTATGAAACATTGATGCATTTATTGATGATTGACAAGAAATAATATAACTCATGTTATTTTTATTTTTCTTTCCTTTTCATAATCTGTAGCTTTTAAAGACCTTTTTTGTTATCGAGTCAAATATAAAGTAAATCAAAGTATATAAGTAAATAATTAAAGCAATGTAAATAGAAAACAAATAAAAGTAATTTTCTAACCTTGGAGCACTGTTGTAGAAATATTTTCAAAAATTCAATTTTTTATAAAGTTTACTGCTTTATTGAAAGACAAGTTTATCTTTAAAAAATTGTAGTTTTTTGGACTCAAGACAGACGGTATTTACTTATCAATATTTTGATTTTTTTTTCTTTTTTCAACCGTTTGTCCAATTATCAATAATCCTGCTTAATTGCAAATCAAAATGCTAATGTTATTTCAAATATTTCAGACGATGAGAGAACTAGCCAAGAAGAAGATGAGATAGCAAATCTTTGTGTTGTGGATGTTGACACAATATTACATTATGTTAATCAATGGGTGCAACGGTAATAAGAAATTATATACCTATAATCAATTGTATTCTTTAAATTATCTCGCATTCTGTTAATGCAATTGTATTGCTTATTTCATTTGCAGGCAATGTATGTGCTGTTATCGTGAGATTAAAAACTTTGATAGATTTATCAGGTTGATACATAACATTGTCCTTTGCACTTTACAACAATTACAAGAAATACAACAAGAGCAACAGTATGCTCATGGAAAAAAGCAGGGAACAAGTAGTAACGATGGGGATGAAAGTAGTAAGAAAGAAAAAGAAAAGGATGTGGAAGAAAAATCACAGAGTGCGGAATCGTTGAGGTCTAAATTACATTGGACTCATCAAGATAGAGAAAAATTATTTCACTTGTTATCTAAAATTTTTTTATTAAATTTTCCACTCTATATAGCAATGAAACACGGTGGAGCTATTAATCCACTGGCTCCCATCAAGGTAAAAAACTAATTGAAATTAAGTAATAACGATGAAGTACACGAAGAATGTCTCGTCGCACAATACTTATTTATACTGAACATTTGTATTCGCAGGATGAAGGGGGATACTGTGAACCACACGATCCTGAGGTGCCGGCACCTTTGATTCGTTCAGTATCCGTGTTTTGCCATCAAGGTGGATTTAATTTAATGTCTACTTGTTTTGATATGGAAAATACATTACCTGTTGGTCTTGCACATTCTATGGTTGCAGTTATTTGTAATTTAAAACTTTGGTTAAACTATGGAAGTGTAATACAATTATTCATACCTTTACGTAGTCGTGTTATGAAGTATATGTGCAGATTAACTGACAAGGAGTTAAGAACTCCAGCTGTGAGGACAATGGCAGGTAAAGTAAAACGATTGTGAAAAATTGTTATTCTTATGATAACGAATTTCGTAAAAGTGCTTGTAAAATTATGGAACTGAAATTAATAATGAAACCTAATAAAATGTAAATTGTAGGATAAGGTCAATATCGGGTAAAAAATTGAGCATCGCGCCGGTATCCGCATAGGGAATAATTTTGTTTGCTTTTTTTTTTGTTTCTGTTAACGGCCACGCTAATCCAGACTTCATGTGGAGCGCCGTGAAAGATCCAATAGACGCCGTGCTACCCACGTTCGATCGAGACGGCCTGGATCTTGCCTTCAAGTATTTTACGAGCACGACACTGACGATGCGCCTGGCCGGCATAGCCCAAATAAACTCGCACATAACGGCCTTCAACGAGCTGTGCAACAGTGAAACTGTGGCGGAAATCGAGCAGGTCGGCCACGCGTTGGCGATGTGGCTCACCGAGAACAACATCATCGCCCACATCTTCGGTCCGAATCTCCACGTGGAGGTGATAAAGCAGAGCCACATAGTGCTGAGCTTCCTCGCGATGGAGGGCCGAATATCGTCGATGGACATGGACATAATGTGGCAGGCGGCCCAACTCAAGCACTGCGCGCGTCCGGTCTACGACCTACTGGCGCCGCTGGTCAAGCATTTGGCCCCGACCCCGGTGCTGCATCTTTACTCGCTGCTGGGCAAGCTCGAGCCCAAGGAGCACACGGAGCAGAGTCTCTTCCTCGTCTCGGCCCTCATAAAATTTATCTGGACCTCGAGCAGCGCCGCCTACTCCACCGCCTTGGCCATCGACAGCAGGGATCTCAGACATCTGACCGTCGACGAGGGGACCACGAGCAGCGAGCCCAGCGGAATGGAGGGCAGCAGCCCTGACGAAGAGGAGGAGCCTAGTCCCGCGCCCTCGGAGGGACCTTCGCCTAGAAAGCAGCCAAGGGGCAACAGCGAGTGCGAAGGTTAACTGGATTTTTTGTTGTTGCCGGAGAGGAAAGGGGAGCGAGCCAAAGCGCGCGATCGTTCGATAAAAATAATTCAAAAGCGAAAAAAAATCGGCGATATCCAATTGGAAGCTCGGGGAGGGAGGGAGGGAACGGCGGTTGGCTTGTTTCTGGGCTGGGGTTTGCCCATCCATCGGGCAAGAATTAATCGAAAAAATATTAAAGAGGTTGGTTGATTTAAAAGCGATAGGAATTAATCGAAGCAGCCTCTGTTGGAATAGGGAGCTCGAAGCAAAAGTCCTCGGAGTCGCTGCAAGTCGAATCGGAGTCGTTCGAGATGGAGGAGGTGCTGCCGCTAAAGGAGCACGGTAAACTGTCATCGGGTAAGGATCAACTGGAGGCCGAGGAGGCTTCGGGCGAGAGCTCGTGCAAGCACGAGAGCAAGCAGTCGATAGAGGACAAGGCGATCGTCAGCTATTCGGAGGAGCACACGACCGACGCCGACACGGATAAGTCTAACGCCGAGGACACGATAGTTATATTCGTGCGCAAAAAGAAAAAGGTCCTGCGCAAGCGCAAGAGGCCGCAGAAGCGCTCCTCCAACGGGAACCCGACGACGATAACGACGGCCGCGACTACGAGCACAGCCGAGGACGAGACCAGCAAGGATGGCACGCCGGTCAATGACTCGCACAGCAGCGAGAACCTGGCCTCCTTCCCGGAGAGCGGGGGCCTCTCCAGCGAGGCCGAGAAGTGCGACTCGGAGTTCCTGGACAAGCCCGTCGTCGATACCCTGGACCGCGTTAAGCAGGAGGCCATAGCCATGGACCAACCGGTGGGCAGCGACCAGCAGGTGCCCACGGCCAGCGCGAGCCTCCTGGCCCAGAGGGCCGAAAAGGCCATGGCCGTCGGTAGCGGGCCCGGCAGCAAGTACGCGGCGGCGATGGCCAGGCACGAGGTCGCGGTCAACTCCGCCGAGAGCTCCCACGACGAGGACGACAGCGACATAGTCGGCGTGGTCGCGAGTGGCGAGGGCGCCAGTACCGTCACCTCCGAATTGGGTAGGTTTCCTGCGAGCCCGGCCTCCCCCCTCCTACTCCCTTGCCCTCGCTCCACCGGCTTGCCAAACCGCTCCGTCTCGGGCAGACTCGATCAGACTTTGGCCAGCGGCGATGCGTTATTCCAACTGCTCCGGGTTTTCGATCTCGTTGACGAGAAAAACAAGAGCGGCGCGACCCGCTTAAGATCGCAGCTCGCGCCTCGTTGCCCGTTATCATTTATTCATTGCACGGGCTGGCCGATGAATGGCTCGCGAGCCTCCGTTCGAATCTTAGAATCCTGGGAGGATTGGGCGGCGCGAGGGGGCGGGGGCAGGAGCGAGGCCCGAGGATAAGCGAGGATAGCCGAGGCTAACGAGGGGAACGCGTAGCCTGCCTAGATCACGGGAGCGGCTCGCGCTTCCTGCCCACCTGCCTGGACGAGATGCTCTCGGACGAGGAGGGCTCCTACAGCAGCCGGATCTCCAACAAGAGCGAGAAGAACATGGCGGACTTCGACGGGGAGGAGAGCGGCTGCGAGGACGAGCTGGCCCAGCTGGCGGCCCAGCACCTCTCGGCCATCCACATGCAGGCCTACCACCCGCACCACGCGCACTCGGCGATGAGCGTGCGCCGGTCGGTGTGCCGGGCGCCCCAGGGCCGGGGCGTGCGCCAGGGCGTGGCCAGGCTCGGCGCCCAGTTCAACCTCGAGACGGTCTGCAAGCCCGGCAACACCCTCCTCTGGGACCTGCTGCAGGACGAGAAGATCGGCCAGCTGGGCGAGGGCCTGGCCGTCGAGGCCGAGAAGGCCCTCTGCAACCTGCTCTGCTACAACATTGACCGCTCGATACCGATGAAGTTCATCGAGGGCTGCCTCGAGAACCTCGCGGCCAACCGCTCGGTCGTCGTCTCGCTGCGCATCCTGCCCAAGCTCCTCGGGAGCTTCCAGCAGTTCGGCACCATGGACGCCCACACGATCACGACCTGGGCCGACAGGGAGCGCGGCATGATGAAGCACTTCTTCAACAACCTGAAGACGTACGCGAGCTCGGGCCCGCGGAGCCTCTACTCCCACCAGACGGAGGTGCAGGTGCGCCTGCAGTTCCTCTCCTCGATCTTCTCGCCGCTGGGCTCCCCGGACTGCTTCAGGCTAAGCCTCGAGCAGGTGGACACCCTCTGGCAGTGCCTCGCCCAGGAGCCGAGCTGCGCCGACGAGCTCTTCAGCTGGCTCCTGAGCCAGGCCAAGTCCACCGAGCAGCACGCCCTCGGCATGGACACCCTCAAGCACCTCTGCATGCGCAAGCTGCCGAGCCTCCCACCCGAGACCATAAGCATGACCGGGCTGAGCCTCTTCCAGCAGCTCTGCAACCTCGCCCGGCTCGCGGCCGTCCACCTCGACCGGCCCCTCAGGGACGTGGACTCGGTCGGCATGGACTTCCTCTGGAAGATCGCCCTCAGGGCCAAGAGCACCGAGGTCAGCATGGCCGCGATACAGTACCTCAACGGCTACTACATGTCGCGCCAGCTCACCCAGGAGATAGAGTTCGTCTCCCAGTGCATGACCCACCTGGCCGCGGCGAGCGCGGACCTCGTCGTCAACGAGGAGGCGAGCCTGCGCTGCATACAGCGCGCCCTCCTCCTGCTCAGGACCCACCTCGAGGCCTTCAGGAAGCGCTACGCCTACCACCTGCGGAGGTGGGCCCTCGAGGGCCGGGGCGCCGGCAGCCACATAGTTGCGAGCAGCTCCGAGCGTAGCCAGCAGCTAAGGCTCTTCGTGCAGCCGGCCGGCATATCCGAGAAGACGACCTTCACCCTCCTGAGCACGGACTACGTGGCCGATCTCAGGGCCGAGGTCTCCAAGTGGTGGGACGACACGCACGCCCGCCTCGTCATGGACGACGGCAAGGGCCTTGGCTCCTCCTCCTCCTCCTCCAAGTCTATGTCGAGCGCGGGCTCGGGCTCCGTCCTCGGCTCCCTCCTCACCGACGGCCCCATCAGGATGATAACCCAGGGCCAGGAGCTCACCATAGACTTCGACGAGAAGACCCTGGCCGAGACGGGATTCAAGGACGGCCAGCTCGTCTTCATCTCCCTCGGAGCTGGCCGCTGCAACGGCGGCGGCAGACCCGGCAAGAGGGACATCGAGTCCCCCTCTCTGTTGCCCCCGCCCCCCAGGGACTCCCTGCCCACCCTCCTGCTGCTGCGACCTCAGTACTTTGAGCAGCTGTTCACCCTCATGCGCACGCTTGGTGCTATGAAGACCGTCCGAGGTAGTCAAGAAATACCGCACACCAAGGCTCAGGTTTATGAATTTTTTTTTTCTCCTCTCTCTCTCTTTCTCTCTATATATATATCTCTGCCCAGTGTTCCACAGCCATTTCTATCAAGCCTATTCAAATGGCTTATTAGTGTGGATTGTTCAACGGCCGAGACGCCGTTTAAAGCAATTGAAACACTGACGCATGGTTTTGCGAAAAATTCGCCTCCCCTATTCTTCAGTCCAACGCAGCACTCGATCGAGGGGGTCCCCTTACATAAAAGTCACTCCTTGCCCCTCAGGTGCTGTCGCGAAGAGTCTGGGACACGCTGACGCTCCTCCCGACCAGTCCGACGCTCCTGCAAGGCTTTCAAAAGCTCGACGAGGCCTCGTTACCGGAGCTCCTGGATCCGTCGAATCCGCACAAATTAATGTATTCCCTGTACATCGTCGAGTCCCTGTCGAAGCGCTCGAGCCGTCGCGACATGATGTCCTCGCTGGGTCACGAGGGCGGCGGGGACGCGAGCAGCGGCGACACCAGCAGCGGCGACTCGGACGACACGCCGACCGACTGGTCGACGAGCTTCGTCCGACAGGGGGGTCTGCGCCACCTCTTCGACATCTTCATGTCGGGCTGCCTGGAGGACAGCGACGGCAGCGAGTGGCAGCAGGATTGCCTGGCGAGTCTCCTGAAGCAGCTCTGCCACCTGGGGGTGGCCAGGGACGGCAAGAGGCGCAACAAGGCCGACAAGCTCGCGATCCCGAGGCTAAACAAGGAGCTCTCGGCCCTAATGGACCTCGAGAGCGTCCTGCCGAGGATAAGGAACATACTGGAGGAGGCCTCGATGCCCCGGGATCCGAATCACTACAAGACCGGGCTCTTCGGCCGCTCCCAGGTCATTCACTACGCTATGGCCCTGCTCGTCTGCTGGGTGCACAGCGAGCCCTCGATCGGACAGTCGCTCTTCGCCAGCGACAAGCCCTTCGGCAAGACCTGGCTGCGCCGGCTGGTCCTCGAGGACCCGGAGCCCGCGGTGCGCCGGGAGGTCTGCACGGCCCTCTACAAGCTCTGCCTCGGCAGCGTCGAGACCGAGGAGGACATCCTCTCCTCGTGCCTCCTCGACACCTCGCCGGCCACCCTCATAGTGCCCCTCCTGAGCGAGCTGCTCGAGTACCTGCCGATCGCGGAGACGATGCAGCCCTCGCGGCGGAAGTCCGACCTGACCATGCACCTGCAGCAGGGCCTCGACGAGGGCAAGGAGTCCTACGGGCCCGCGTGCCGCGACTACTTCTGGCTCGTCTGCCGGCTCATAGACTCCCTGCCCGAGGACTCGATACAGGAGAGCACCAGCGACAAGTCCGGCAGCATAGTCGACCTCCAGGCCCTCGCCAGCCGCGCCATCAAGTCCATCCTCGCTAGGGACTACCTGGAGACGCGGCACAACACCGTCGAGGACGACGGCCTCGTGGGCCTGCTCAACCTCTGCTGCAACATCATGGCCCACAATCCGCCCTGCAAGCAAGGCAAGGTCGGCCAGAATCTCCTCAACCGGGTCTTCGACTTTCTCTTCGCCCTGCCGAATCCCCGGGCGAAGCACATGCCCAAGTGCAAGAGCCAGTCCTCGAGGTCGGCCGCCTTCGACCTGCTCGTCGAGCTCGTCAAGTCCGCCCCCGACAATTACCGGATACTCCACGAGAAGCTCCTCGAGCAGCACAAGCCCGGCCTGCACTCGACCTACTCCTGGGACTACTGGCCCCACGAGGACGGACGCTCCGACTGCGGCTACGTCGGGCTCACGAATCTCGGGGCGACCTGCTACATGGCCAGCTGCATGCAGCACCTGTACATGATGCCGCAGGCGCGCGTCGCCATCCTCGGGGCCGACTGCAACCGGGCCAACAAGCACCAGCTCACCCTGAGGGAGCTCCAGAGGATGTTCGCCTACCTGCTGGAGTCCGAGCGCAAGGCCTACAATCCGCGCAGCTTCTGTCGGGTCTACACGATGAATCACGAGCCGCTGAACACCGGCGAGCAGAAGGACATGGCCGAGTTCTTCATAGACCTCGTGTCGAAATTGGAGGAGATGACGAGCGACCTGAAGAACCTGGTAAAGACCCTCTTCTGCGGCATAATATCTAACAACGTCGTGTCCCTGGACTGCGAGCACGTGAGCCGGACCCTGGAGGAGTTTTACACGGTGCGCTGCCAGGTGGCGGACATGAGGAATCTGTACGAGAGCCTGGACGAGGTCACGGTCAAGGACACCCTCGAGGGCGACAACATGTACACGTGCTCGCAGTGCGGCAAGAAGGTGCGGGCGGAGAAGCGCGCCTGCTTCAAGAAGCTGCCGCGGATCCTCTGCTTCAACACGATGCGCTACACCTTCAACATGGGCACCATGCTGAAGGAGAAGGTGAACACGCACTTCAGCTTCCCCCTGCGCCTCGACATGTCCGGCTACATGGAGAAGAAGCTGATACCGCGCCACTGCCAGGAGCGCACGGACGCCAAGTCCGAGGCCGAGCAGAGCAGCAGGGACGAGGAGATGGAGAGCTCGGGCAGCTGCGCCGCCCCCGAGAGCAAGGACGAGCACTGCCAGTACGACCTCATAGGGGTGACCGTGCACACGGGCACGGCCGACGGTGGCCACTACTACAGCTTCATACGCGACCGGACGAGCCCCAACAAGGACAAGTGGTTTCTCTTCAACGACGCCGAGGTGAAGCCCTTCGATCCCAACCAGATCGCGGCCGAGTGCTTCGGGGGGGAAATGACGAGCAAGACCTACGACTCCGTCACCGACAAGTTCATGGACTTCAGCTTCGAGAAGTCCAACTCGGCCTACATGCTCTTCTACGAGTGGTGCCAGGACCCGAGCGACTCGCCCCTCGACAAGGAGGACGAGGCCTCCAGCTCCAGTCCGACGCCCCTGGACTCGCCCGCTCAGCGCATGCAGTTCCACCACCACCACCAGCAGCAGCAGCAGCAGCAGCAATTGCAGAGGCCCTGCAGCCCCGCTGAGACGATGCCGCCCCTCGAGCTCAACAAGGAGCTCGAGGAGTGGATCTGGCAGGACAACATGCACTTCCTCCAGGACAAGAACATATTCGAGCACACGTATTTCAGCTTCATGTGGCAGATCTGCGGCTACATACCGCAGACCCTCATGTCCGCCCAGCCGGAGATCACCGAGCTCTCGGCCGACCTCTCGGCCTCCTTCTTCATGGAGACCTTCATACACGCCAAGGAGAAGCCGACCATGGTCCAGTGGGTCGAGCTCCTCACCAAGCAGTTCAACAACTCGCTCACGGCCTGCGCCGGATTCCTGGAGAAAATGGTCGCGGACTCCTGGTGGCCCGTGCAAATTCTAGTCAAGTGTCCGAATCAAATGGTCAGGCAGATGTTTCAGAGGCTCTGCATCCACGTTATACAGAGACTGCGCATTTCGCAGGTAAATTAGCCACCGAGCAGGGCTCGGTTGTTTTTATCTTACACCGCTTGATAAGAGACCCCCCCCCCAATCTCCCTTTCGACCCCATCGGAACGGAGCAGCGATCAAGCGGATCTAATGGACTTTGTATATGGATACGTTTTTTCAATTATGCGCACGCGTGCACGATGATGCACGTCAAACCGCGCCCAGTGGCAATATCGAGCATCGGTGGCCCGAGTAAATAAAAGCTGGGAAACAATGATCGGCCAATGCCATAAATGTCGTAGTGTGCATTATTGCATTGGGGGAGGGGGGGGGGTAGTCGTAGGTCAATATTAAGGCTGAGCGTGTTTTTTTGCTTACTTCCAGACCCCATTTTACCTCGTTTGTGAATCGGACGATGATCCCAGCACAGTCGGGACGCAGTCCTGCGTAACGCGTTTCATTCGCATGCTGCTGTCGTTAATGGAGCACGCCAAGCAACATTTGAAGCATCTCACCGAGTATTTCGCCTTTCTGTACGAGTTCAGCAAGATGGGGGAGGAAGAGACGATGTTCCTAATAAAGGCGCAGGCAATCTCGACCATGGTTAATTTCTATCTCGGTCACAAGACTCATGAATTTGTCGATGCCATAAGCGAGGAGGAGGAGGAGGAGGAGGTCGTCACGATACCGACTGAAAAGCTGAGGCCCGCATCCTTGGATAAAATGATCACCTTGATTGCGACGCTGGTCGAGCGCAGCAGGGTTCCAGATCATAGGTGAGATTAAGAGAGAGAGAGAGACGTCTAAATTAGACAATGATCAATACGCGGTCCCTTTAAACAGGTTGAATCTGTCGACGTCGGACTTTAACGCCGTAGCAGGTGGCAAAGGCTTCCCCTTCCTGTACCAGCAGATCCGCGACATGATAAACCTCAACCAGACGCGCAACCTGATACAGTCGCTCTGTCGCTGGAACGATAGGCTGGCCATCCACATCGTGACGATGATATTCCAGGCGATAACGAAGCACACGGACGTCTGCCAGCCGTTCTTCAAGATCCTGACCCTGTTGACGGAGGGCTCGAGCCCCGCGGGCCTGCCCTGCATGACCCAACTGATACTCAGCCGAGTGTGGGAGGTGGCGAGGATCGCCCCCCACGGCGCCCTGGAGTGGCTCGCCCTCGCCGTCACCCGCAGCAAGCTCGCCCACGCCTGGGTCCTCCAGGGGCTCGACACCTGGCTCCAGCACTTCCTCATCGAGCACTCGAACCAGCGGGTGCGCTCGGCCGCGGCCTTCCTCCTCGTCTCCCTCGTGCCCTCGGCCCACTTCCGCCAGGGCTACAGGAGCGCCCACAGGCTCGGCCTCAGCTGCGCCACCACGAGGGAGCTCCAGCTCTCGACCGAGGCCACCGTCGTCCTCCATCAGATATACACGGCCCTCCTGCGGCTCCTCCAGCCGGCCAGGCACTACACCGACATCAACACCCACGGCACCATGAAGCTCACGGCCTACTTCGCCCTCATGACCTATTGCGTTATATCCAATAACGAGAAGCTTATGGTATTAAGACGCTGGCCCCCCCCCTCCACCCTCCGCCTTAATTAACATTGCCGAAGCCTGCCTCCCAGCATCGGCCTCCTGAACGTCTCGTCCTTTGCTTTTTGCAGTTTGGACAGTATCTCAATGATCTTTGGACTCTCTTTCACCCCAAGCTCTCGGAGCCGAGCATTCCGGTGCACCACAACAAGCAAGCGCTCTTACTTTTTTGGTACCACGTCAGCAACGACTGCCCCGAGAACGTTGCGCTCATATTGCACAATCCACTCATTACCAAAAACATTGCTTTCAATTATATTTTGTGAGTTTCGCGCATTAATTGAATATCGCGTTGAGCGACTGTTCAGCAGCAGCTCGTGTTAATGCACCGCAATAGCCCACTCATATATCCTTGGTTCGTTGTAATATTCCAGAGCCGACCACGAAGATCAAGACGTCGTCCTTTTCAATCGCGTAATGCTTCCGGCCTATTATGGACTATTGCGACTTTGCTGCCAGCAATCTCATACCTTCACGCGACAATTGGCAGCGCACCAAAACATACAATGGGCTTTCAAAAACATAACCCCTCACCCTACCCAATATTCGACCGTGAGTAAAAGAGCTACTCCTGTTCCCGCACTCGATCCCACGGCTCGGTAACAAATAAACGCTATCCCCTGTCGCTGTTCTAGGCTGTAGACGAATTGTTCAAATTGATGCAACTGCTGGTCGCTCGGCATCCGGATCAAACCGAACAAGAAGAAGCCGAGGTCGCCTCCTTTCGAAGGGGAACTCTGTCTTCCTATTTGCAAGGGCTGGACGGGAGGTCGTGCTGGGCCACGCTCATATCGGCATTCAGGTAATTAATGGCTAAATGGGCAATTGTAACAAATTTTATTGTCGAGGGAAAGGGTTTTCGGGCAATCGATCTCGGCCCAGAATCTCACCCGCGTGAGATCAAGGGAAATATGCCCGAGGGCTCCTTGGCCGCGCGGAGATCATAATTTGTTTATCCTTGCGTGTCCACGCAGAATTCTAATAGAATCCGACGACGATCGCCTGTACGTCGTGTACAACGGAGGCCTGAGTATGGCCCTCGAGGCCTTCCACATGCTTCACATAATGTACCACGAGGCGACGGCCTGCCACGTAGCCGGCGACCTCGCCGAGCTCATAGCCATAATCGTGGAGTTGGTGCGCTGCGTGCGGACTGCCCGGGACGGTCCGGACGCTCGGAACATCCTCGCCAATTGCAAGGAGTGGCCGGACGTGCTGCGAAAGCTGGCGACCCTCCTCAACACCTACAATCCCTCCGACATGCGAAATCTTGCCATAGACCTACTGAAGGAGCTGGTGATGCTCGTGCCGACGGACGCGATCCTCATACTGGCCCCGCTGCTGTCTCACTGTCACGCGGCCCTCCAGGAGTCGCACGCCACGGTGCCGCCGGGTCCTTATCTACCGAGGCGCTCGACACCCGCCGGGAAAATGCCCTCGAGGCCCGCGAGGCCGATGGTGCAGATGGCGGTGCCGCACTCGCAGCTCGAGGCCGCTAAGGGCACCGACCCCGAATACGACAGCGCACTTCTCGAGTTCTACCTGCCGTATCACGAGCTCATCGACGTCATGTGCAGGCTTGCCATCAACAACGACTGCATGACCGAGATACTCGTCAATTTGAGTGCCATGCTCGGCTTCGAAGGTCAGTTTTTCTCTCTTCTTTTTTTTTTTTTTTTTTTTTTTCTCTCTCTTCTTCAAAGCCTTGCCGTGTCAGCCCAACAGGTAAAAGCGGTTTCTTGATACTTATGGCTTGGACTGTGGCTTCTGCTTTTAATAGCCACACATTTTTGTATAGCTAAGGATATTCAGTGGTCCCGTTGAACGTCCATCGATGGTAATGATAACCCGAAAGATCGTGCACAGTGTAAAGAAATGTGTTCTATGATTGGCGGCTTATGGCGATGTATTATTAGGTCATACGTCAAACTTAATCGAATGACTCGATGCTAAAATCGAAATCAAATAGTAGGATTGGCTGCTCTCGCGGTGCAGCGGAGAGTAGTCGAGGGTGAGAGAAATAGGTTGCTTGAGTCAAGGGTATATTTTCATTTGCAGGTGTCCCGCTGCATTTAGCTTTATTCCCGAGACTGTGGCTAGACGTTCACGCCGCGAGTCACATCGATAGAAAACACATAACGGCCTTGCTTCGGTGCTCGTACACCGTGGACTACGTAGACGCGGTGCTCCTGGACGAGAGATCGTCGCTAGCCGTACCAGCGATCCACGCCTTCCTCAAGAGCTTCTTCCCCAAGCTGGCCAGCCACGTACTTACCGAGCAGACGTGCTCGATCATCGACAACCTCGTGAGCACCCTCTCGTCCATGGTCGAGGTCGTCGACGTGCAGGCGTCCGCGCACAGGCTCACCGGCGACTTGCGGGCCCTCGCCCTCGTCTACAGCAACGGCACCGACATAAAGCCCCCGCTTACGCTGCAGGCGGCCCTCGAGACGCTGCTGACGCGCACCAAGGCGGCGAGGGCGCGCATCAAGGAGTCGAAGCAGCAGGAGCTCGAGGCCCCCGTGAAGAGGCGCAAGTTCAACGTCGCCGACGAGGTCGAGGACGAGGAGGACGAGGAGAACGAGGAGAACGAGGAGAACGAGGAGGAGGAGGACGAGGAGGAGGAGGAGGAGGAGGAGGAGGAGGGCAGCGCCTCGAGCCCCGGCACCGAGGAGCTCAAGGAGGGCCTCGACTCGGGCCCGTCCACGGCCGCGATGCTCCCGCCGTCCGGGTCGACGGCTACGGCGGTCTCGGCCTCGGCGTCCTCCGCGGCCACGGGCTCAGCGATGACGAGCACCACGAGCCCCGGCGCCTCGATTCCCGCCTCCTCGGGCTCCTCCAGTGCCGCAGCGAACGCGAGCAGCGGCTCGAGCGCCACTACGACCGCGAGCGTCGGCTCCTCGGTACCGGGGCTCGGTGCGCCCCCGAGCGGCAACGCCTCCACTAACACGAGCACACGCTCGATGCCGGTGAGTGGTTCCGCGGCTCCCGGGGCCCCGGCCTTCAAGCCGGACAAGACTAAGGAGCACCAGCACCAGCACCAGCAGCAGCAGCAGCAGCAGCAGCAGCAGGAAGAAACGACGGCGGCGGCGGCGGCGGCGGCGCGTATACTCAAGTCGAGCGAGACCGACAAGCCCGAGCAGTCGGACAAGTCGAGCTCGAGTCTCATCACCGCGAGCAGCGCCGCCGGCAATTGGAACAGCCAACTCTGTCGATCGATGAACAATATTTCCTGGCTCGACATGCTCGAAAAAACAATAGCCAATTTGCAGATGATCGTGCAGTTTCAATCGAAGAATTGAGAGGCGATCCGGAGGCGAGCGACGCTTCACGTTGATGCTTCTTTACGCGGCAATTAAATAACGACTAAAATTTCATTATTGATTCCATCGATGACTCGTGGGATTACCTTTTTATCCCTTTTTATCCCTTTTAATCCCTTTTAATCCCTTTTTTTTTTCTTCTTCTTTTTCTCCCCCTTTCTTAGAAGCTGGGACGAGGCGGAATACGCGAACCGTAACTGGATCGCTTTCAGTGCGAGCTTGAATTTGATCAACGCGAGTCGCAATGCATCGATGTTCATTATCAGAGACAAATCGAGTTTACACGTGTGTATGCGTATATACACATGCGTGTACATATAAGACAGAGAGAGAGAGAGAGAGAGAGAGAGAGAGAGAGAGCGAGTGAATACATGTGTATAGTTCACTATTAGTTACTTTTCGAGTGTACTTTTAATACTACGCTACAACTTGTTCAATCAAAAAATGAGAGCAAGAGTGGAGGATAGATTGAAAATGTATGTTCGCGTGTACATGTAAAAATTATAATTAATAAGATTAAAAAAAACGTCTTTAACCGAATTGTGAAGATTGAACAATATTATGAGTCGATGGGAAGCTTTGTAGTTTTAGTTGATGCGTGCATTATACCATTTTCTACTATCACCTATGCTCGTACTTTCTTTTAGAGCACTATGTTTTTAATTTTTAAATTAAAATAAATATTTTTTTCTTTTTTTTTTTTTTTTTTTTTTTTCTTTTCATAATTAAACTAATAACATTTGTAGAGTCGAGAAGGTAAGTATATTTCAGGTGATATTGCAGCTTTTCGGACATCGCGTATTAAGCACGCACTTACTCTTTTCACATTATTATTATTATTGGCCTTATCATTCCGAAAAAGTTTGCGAATTATTGGCCATCATCGTGTTATGCAAATCACATGCGTCTGTGATTGTTTTTAATATCAATTGTGTTTTAAATTATGTAAAGGACAAGCTGTGAAAACTTGATCGTTCGATTCATTGAAATATTTTTTTTTTTTAACGAATGGTAGATGTTAAGTATTAAATTGCCTTTTTTTGTTCTAATTAGAAGTATTACCGGGAAATATATTTTTCAAATGATCTTTTAAGTAATTATTTATTATCGCAAATGTAAATTTGAAATGAAAAGAAATCTTGTAAAAATAATGCGTTTAATGCCTCTTGTATCGAATTATAGACACCAATTAAATATAATTTATTGACGATATAATTTATATTATCTATTATGAATAAATGATGACTGAAAAATAGCGAAAGCCTTATGAAGTCAAAAAGAATATATTTCGTTATTGGACGTGAATTTTATTCTGTTTTCTTTTTTAAGATGGTACAGCTTGTAGAGTGAACTTTACATTTTATTAGTACGATCGAAATAAATTGTTAATATTAATTTGTATTGTATAGAAAGTATGCTCTTTTAAGGAGAGAGAGAGCGACAGAGAGCGAGAGAGAGAGAGAGAGAGAGAAAGAACGTGTAAATATAAAGTATCTTCATTGTTTTAAGTATATGATTTGAAAAATATATTTCTTAACTATATAAAAAAGGATTATAAATTAGAGGGCTGCCAATTTCGAGGAAAAGAATGTTTTAGAAGTGTATCGTTAATAATGAGAACGCAACAAGAACGCAAGAACGAAGGAGGAAGCAAATCAAATAATGAATAATGAATAACAAATAATAATAATAATAATAGTTAAATTAAATAGCAAAGGTGAAAGTAGTGCCACCGTGATAATCGCAAGAAATAATCTTTTTTACATAAGCATAAACAAAGCACGGAGTAATTTTTTTAATCAGCAATTGTCGTATTATAATATTTTCGCCGAGAGATTGCGAGTGTCCAGGCGCATAAAATGTTCTCAACAGAAGAAACAAGCAAAGCAAACAAAAATGTTCAAAATTAATGCAGAATAAAATACATTTTCACCATTTTTTTCACAATCAATGGTATTTATATCTTTAATGTAGACGAAGATTGCTTCGGGGGGGAGCTTCTGCGGGCGGGGGTGTTCGTCCTCCTGGGGGCGTCGCATCGTCGCATGTGCCCGAGGTTCGCTCGGGTGGGCCTCGGGGGGGGAGGGGCCCGCCAGCGAGAGGAACACGCCGAAGCGGGGGGAGAGAAGAAAACACGAGGAGGCATCGATAAGGAGTCGTCCGAGGGCCAGAGGCTTACGCGCTGTCGTTGTTATCGTCTTTGTTATCGTTGTTAAGACTGTTATCTGAGCAGGCTCGGATTCGAACGGATCGGCCGGTAATGCAGCGACCGAGAGGCGCACCAACACCACCAGGCCGTGGCCGATGTCCGTGGGGTTTTCGCTCGCGCCTCTGGCTCTCCTCCTCTCGTGTGCCGCGCTGCCGCTGCCGCTGCTGCTGCTGCTGCTGCTGCTGGTGCTGCTGCTGTTGCTGGCCCCACGGGCGTGTACGTATAGGCGCGGGGGCCCCCGTACGCGAGCGACCGACACAAGCGCGCGCGCCTCACCCACACGAATGCGCGCACTCTACGGACTCTACACACGCAGTCCGGAGACCAGCTGGCATTGGCCAAACAGAGTTTTAGTGTTTGTCGACGAGCCTCCCCCCGTGCAGCCCTAATAAACAAACCAGTTCATTATTCAGAAATAGAATTTTCGTTTGACAGTGCGAGCATCCGATACAAATGCCACCGAGATCTGCCTGATAATAATAATACGGGCTCTCGCGTCGCCTCCCCGAGCTTAACTGTTTTTTTGTCATTTGTAAAGCGAGCGCGTTATCGCTGGGCTTTTTCAAACTACGGTGACGGACCTCCGAGCAATGGGTAGCACTGACAAGGCTGTGATCACTGGATTTATATGCAGGCTCTGTAGTAAAATGAATCGATTCGTGATCCACATTTATGGAGAAGAGGGCGAAAGGATGAAGCTCGCCGAGAAAATCAACACTTACCTACCGATAACTGTAAGGACTTGCCTGCGTTTATTTTCATACTCCCCCGAAGATCCACGCACTTCTTATCCATGCCCACCCCTCATCTTACATCCGTTATTATTGATTATTCACTTGCCTTTATTATTATCATCTGCACTTGCAGGCATTATTTTCATCTGACAATTTCAAACCATCCATTAACGTTCTTTGATTGTCTTATTTCTCATCTATTCCCTACTTTACTCTAAATAATGCTTCTATGAATAATGGCTTTTGCACATTGTGCCAAAGCTCTATAATTTCAAAGCTTACTCCTTAAATTAATTGCTCGACGACTAATATTACAGGTGAACGCAAACGATCAACTACCAAAAACTGCTTGCTTACATTGCATCGAGCGATTAGAGGCTCACCACGAGTTAATGGAGCAGTTTATGTTTGCCAGGCGGAAATTGAGCAGTGAAAACAAGTCTGCAACGATATCTAATTCCTCTGCGTCCTCCACATCCATCGATACAACGGCTGCGTCTAATAGTCCACCTCCTTGTTGACATACGCGATTCTAAGAATCTTGCTTAAGAGTGTTTAATATTAATCGATCATTAGGTTAAGTTAATCTTCATCAACATTCAAAATATCAGTAAAGCTGAGAAATTCACTTATCAGTTTAGATAATTGATTGGTTATCTTATTGTTGATTTACTAGTAATAAGATTAAGAGATTCACACGCCGTTGTACATTAAATGTACAGCTGCAAGCATTTTAAAAAACAAAAAAAAATTCATCTTTTAATATCCACGAATTGTCGCCAATTCTAAAAATCAAAATTACAATAATAGGAATAAAAGGGATAAGGTTGAATATTTTGTATCTTTTTACACGCTACATTTTAGTTGATGAAAATGCAATCTGTCTTACGTTGGTCAATTTGATCATCTCAAATCTTAATAATTATAATTTTAACAGATATAGAAAAATATTCATTTATATATTTTTGTTTGATATAAGTATTGTATAAAGAGAGTCATATTTAATGTAATAATAAAGGAGGATTGAGTCACTGAGTTTAAAAACCTGCAACATTTAGTAATAATCATTGTGGCAATATAGTTATGAAATAATAAGCGTTTCTTTATTGTGTATCTTAAAATAATACGTGTATAAGATACATGCACAGCAACGAATGCATTACCTGATACAAGAAAGATCTGTAAATTTTGTAAAACAATGCTAATATCATTATTTCATCATTTTAGACAGCCAAGCAATATATATATATATGTGTGTGTTTATATGCTTGTGTATATATATGTGTGTATATGTATATATATACATCTATATCTATATACTGTATACATATATGTACATATGTCATTACTTTGTATGCTTAAAAAATTTATATGAATTATGAAAAAAATCAATCAATAATATAATTTATTGTATAATATTTGGCAATGATGCCGGTAAATTGTATAAATAAATATATGAGTTACTAAAACCTACTTAGCCGTGTTACCATTTGTGATTTAACAGTATTTTTGGTTATTTTTTAAATCCTTTAAAATAGATTAATTCAAAGAAAACTGTAGACTTTATATTTCAGTAAGATTTTATTTATCAACAATATTAACTAACACAAATGTTATTTGGACTGATATAATTTCTGACACCTCTTATCAATTTTGATGACATTTACTACTTATTAATGTATTTATGTACATGTAGGATGTTCGAAGATAAAAGTGACGCTTGTATATTATTATTACAGCGAGTTTAAAATCTAAGATTCGACTCTTAAATTTCAGCTCGATCTTCCTGGTCAATACAACTGTACATTGCTCTCGTAAAGAAAATGCATGGATGCTATACACTTACCCAAACAAGTAATATAGAAATGGCTCGGCAACAATATACCGAAAAAAGACGTGAGTATGAAGAGATCAAGACATTGGAAGTCCACCGGATGTCATCGAAACTTAATAAATATACCGTTATACTAACACATCCGAATTATGGTAGAAAAGATACATACATTTCAACTTTGAATCATCACTTTTGAAAAATTCATTGAATTGTTTTCAATTTTGGACTTTCCGCGTTTTGACGCAATATGACGTAGTTTTCGAGAGTCTTGAAAATCACGGGCTTGCAATTTAATTAATATATATTTTAAAGATAATAGGCTGTATGAAACTGAAAAAGTAAAATCTGACACGCACATCAAGACTATATATGCATTATAAAATATATACAAATTTTATAGATCTAATGAATTATGGGAGGTAGTAATCAACCACAGCTCATTCCCATTAGAGTAGGGTTCTGTACTAACTCTTTTATATATGTATATATTATGCCCATAAAATTTTACTTTTTTGATCCACGTGACAGGTGCATACGTACTATCTGAATGTATAATTTGCACTTGGTTAACAAAAGAAGCAATTATTTATTTATTTATTATTATTATTTTTTTTTTTTTTTATATAATAGAATAACAAACTGTTTTCAATCGCCTCTAGGCGTGCAATATTGAAGCTATAAACATTTTTTCCTCTTAGTTGAAAATTCATCACTGCTTTAATACATTTATAAAAGTATAAGGACGGAAAATTTTCGTCTCTTACAGGTGTACGCACGTTGCCACGTCATAACCACAAAATGCTCGTTTCGCAAGTAAATTATAATTATAACAATTTTCTTTATACAAATCATTTACAATGGTTTAGTGCTCGTATTTATGTTATGTATTGCGATACAAAAACCAATTAAAAACAATTCATTATCTTCGGGATACTGGAAACATAAATATATATATATATATATATATATATATATATCTTGGAGTGACATCAATTTGATTAATACGTACAAATAATAATTAAGACATCATCCGTGTACAATTCTGCATTCATTGTAATGCCGCTCTTTTTCCGTAAGTCGATTTCCCATTTTAATTTAAGAGGGGGGGGGGGTGGAGCGAAAAGAAACAAAGAAAAAAAAAGAAAAAAAAAGGATAAAGAAAAGAATAATAATAATAATAAAAATAATAATAATAATAATAATATTAATAATAATAATAACAAATCAGCCGCAAATTTAATTTAGGAGCAATGACGCATTTACAGTCAATTCCATTTTTTATATACAGCATTACCTACGTCGTGATTAGGTACTCGAAAATTGTCATGAAATCCTCCGCGAATCCGAAGCCGTGTAGAAACGTATTTTTAAAATTTTTTGTACATAACGTAGGCTAGGACCTATCATTGCCGATCCCATCACGAGCAGGCCTGTTGCATTTCAGCCTTAGCCGCCTTTTGCGCTGAAAATCAATGCCAGAATTTTATATTGTCATCTCTCAAGGGCGCCTCCGATCAATTCACGCATTCGGCTGCTTTAGGCTACAACCGCTTAAGGTACAAAAGAATCGGGCATTTACCTTCTCGCTCCCTTCGCTTTAGCTTCTTGCGACGCCTCTCGATACCGGCGAGCTCGACTTTGACCGAGTTGTAGGTTTTGCGCAGCTCGGTGAGCTTCTGTTGCAAGGCCGCTATCCTTTGGCTGCCGTCCAAGTCCGGATCTGCGCAAGCGAGCGGGTAAAGAAAACAAAAAGAAAAAAGAAAAAAGAAAAGGAAAAAAAGAAAAAAACAAACTACGTTTGCCTCGCAGCAGCAGGGGCGACTTACCCAGCTCAATGAGGAAGTTGTACTTGGTGGGCCTGGGCGAGCCCGTGGAAAAGATGCCGAGCTCGGCGCTGTTGCCGGGGCCGCCGATGGTGGCGAGGGCGCTGGCCGCGGGGGTCGGTAGCCCGGGTGCGGCCGGGCAGCTCGGCTGAGCCGCGGCGTTGCTCGCGCAGAGGTTCGAGCTCTCGCTGGTGTCGTCGCTGTCGCTCCCGGTGCCGTGCCTTGGGTTCCGCGCGCTCTGCCTCGGCGACTTCTTGCCGGAGACGCCGAGCTGGGCCCCGCCGACGGCCGCCGAGGCCAGCTCCTGCTCCTTCCGCGTCTTCCGCTTCTTCGGGGAGACGCTCTCTACCTCGCTGATCGAGCGCTTGGTCGCGGCCTTGGGCTGGCGCTCGCCGGCGGCGCTCGAGGCCGAGAGGCCGCCCAAGGGACCGGCGGAGGCTCCGGTGCCGCCGGGCTCCGAGTTGACCAGGGACGCGCCGTCGTCCTCGCTGAAGCCCGGGCCCTTGCCCCCGAGCTCGGTCTCGGCCTCCGAGCTGTCGCGGTTCGTCTTGGAGTTGTTCTCCTCGGAGGAGGAGGGCGTCAGTCCGCCCGTGCGCTCGTCCCTCGGCGAGCCCGATATGTTGGAGATGCTGGAGTCCGGGGTCGTCGGGGGCGTGTTGTCCATCACGGGCGCGGCCTCGTTGCTCTCCCTGCGCGGTACGGCCACCACCGGCATCGCCGCGACGGCCACCGCCACCGCCTGCTGCTCGTGCTGATCTTGTCGCTGGTGCTGGTGATGATTTTGGTGAAGGTGATGCTGATGGTGGTGCTGCTGCTGCTGCTGAAGTTGCTGAAGCTGCTGATGCTGCTGCTGCTGCTGAGGATGATGATGATGGGGAAGAGTAGGGTGATGATGACGATGCTGCTGTTGCGGCTGATGTTGTTGCTGCTGCTGCGAATGCGGTTGCTGTGGATGATGATGGTGATGGTGAATTTGGTGCTGCTGTGGCTGATGCTGATGCTGCACATGGTGCTGTTGTTGCTGTGTACGATGCTGCTGTTGCTGAGGATGATGCTGCTGCTGCTGCTGCTGCTGCTGCTGCTGTTGTTGTTGTTGTTGCTGCTGCTGCTGCTGCTGCTGTTGGTGATGATGGATCGTTGGCATTGGCTGAACGTGTGGCTGCATCTGAGTGATTTGTTGCTGCTGCTGGTGCTGCTGGTGCAGCTGCTGCTGCTGTTGATGGTGATGATGATGATGGTGCTGCAGCTGCTGCTGTGATTGCAGTTGAGGCTGTGCTTGCCGCAATGGTTGAACGTTTGAGTGTTGAACGGTCATTGATACTGTCACGAGACTATTCGTGCTCTGGGGTACGGGGACGCCACCACTCATCGTCGCCACCATGGCGCAATTCGTTAATTGGGTAGACGGGGCAACGGTACTCAATGGCATTTGAGCGGCGACGAATGCCACGGCAACTTTACTACCTGCCGAACAAATTTTTAAGCATTTAAATTTTCATTGTCTTTTTATTCGATGGACTTTATAAGCACGATCGATCGTTAAGTTTTTTATAATAATCAATCGACCGGACGAACGATGTTCGCCTAATGAGTATTGCGGTAGGATAAAAAAACGATGTTTAACGTTTAATGTCTTACCGATATCACTCTTAATGAGATTTTGCGTGCTGCTGGCTCTATGCTCTTGGTCCATGGGGTCCGATCCCGGTGTCGGGGAGCCAGGTATTTCCTCCTCGCACAGGAGGGAGTTCAGGTTTTCCCCGTCCTCCTCCATTTTTGCATTCTTCGCCTGAATTATGGAGCCGACAACTCCGACGACGCCGATCTGTTGATTCAAATCGCTCGGGTGCTCCTGCTGGTTTATGCAGTTGAAAGGGCCACTGCTCAGTGACGATATAGTCTTGACCTTGAGATCGGAGCTGGATTCATTGCACTTGTCGTCCGGGAAGTCTTCGCTGTCGATGATGGTGAGCCGCCTCTCGGAGTCGCTACTGTCGGTGGAGTCAACGGAGTCCCGGTCGATGCTGGATTTGATCTTATTGACGATCGTCTCCTTGTGCACGACGATGTAGTCCTTGTTAGTTTCGGCCGGTGTCAGTTCACAGACGAGCTCCTCGCCACTGGAGCACGTCGCGCTCGTGTTGACAGCAGCGATGGCTACGGCGGCCTTCTTCCACGTTTCCTCAATCTTCGTCACGATATCCTTCTTTTGCCCTCCGTAGGTCTTGCTTACAGCGGCGATGTTCGTCGCGATAGTCGCACTGACCGAAGCCTTCAACTCTTCCTCCTTCTTTTTCATGACCTCCAGCAAGGGATCCTTGCGCATCTCCACCTCCTGCAACGGATCCTTCTTCGCGACGCCCTGCTCCACTAATTGCTGCTGCTGCTTTTTCTTCTCGGGCTCTTGCTTGGCTTTGCCGTCCTCCTTCGCCTTTTTCGTGGACGAGACCTCCGACTTCTTGGCCGCCTCCTTCGTAGCCTTGCGCGGCGTCGTTTCCGAGTCCTCGTCCTTCTTTGTGTCCTTGAGCTTGCTGCGGAAGGACGCGGCAGCCGATAGCTTTTCTTCTATGCTCGCCGTGGCTGGTAGACGAGCGCTGATGGGCGCTGGCACGGACAGGGCGTGGGGAACGATGGGCGTAAAGTCCAGGGGCTTGAGCTCCTGCTTCATCTCGACCTTGCCCGGTAAAATGGAGTCCGACAGGCGTTTTTTATCCCCGCCCGCTGGACCTTGCTTAGCTTCGAGCGACGAGACCGCCAAGCTCGCCGTCAGTTCGCCGGCCCTGAACTTTGCCTCGTCCTTCTCGTGGGTCAATGATGCATTGCCCGATATTACGAATAACTTTGAAGTCTCGCTCATTGGGGCCTCGATTTTCGGCAGACCGAGACGATCCTGGGCGCCTTCGGCCTCGCTGGCGATGGCCGCCGCCGCCTTTGCCTTGGGACCCGAATAGTGCGAGAAGTACTTGGGATGCTCCCTAGTCGTTGTCGGCTCGTCGATTTCATCGCTCCCCGATTCGTCCGTCTCCTCGATCTCCTCGGTTTTTTTACTCGCAACCCTGCGCACGGGCAGTTTCTTCTTCGCATCCACGGCCTCGATTGAATTAGCCCCGAAGGTCTTCTGCCTCTTTTTCGTATTCTTCGTTGCATCCTCATCGACGATTTTCTTATTCTTCTCCTTGCTCTCGGTGAGCAAATTGTCGTCCCCGTCGTCGGCTTCGATCGTCATCTTAGCGGCGTAGGTGTCTTTACGCGGCGAAGCTCTTGCGCCTACGAAGGTCGGGAAAAATTTGGCGAGCTCCTTGTTGGTGTCGTCGCCGTCGTCATTCTCCTCAGTCTCGTCCGTTCTCTTGCTGAATATCTTGCGCAGCTTCTTTTTACCATCCGAGTTCTCAAGGGCCGCGAGCTCGAGCTTGGGCTCACTGGCCTTGGCTGCGCTGGCACCAGCGAAAGTCTTTGGCTGCCTTTTCTTTGGGCTCTTGCTGCTCTCCTCCTCCGCCGCCGCCACTATCTTCTTCGACTTATCCTTATCCTCGAGGAAATTTTCAACTGCGCTTGTGTCCTCGCCGAAGGCCTCGTCGACGCTACGCATGGAATTGCCAAAGGCTCCCTTGCGCTTAAACACCACGACTCCGCTGTAATTTGATGGGAAAAACTTGGAGATTTCTCGGGACGGAGCCGCGTTGTCCTCGTTCTCCGCGTCGGCCTCCTCCGTCTCCTCGTTTTTTTTGAATATCTTACGCGGCTTTTTCTTACTGTCGGTGGCTTCCGTTGGACTGCTATCCGATTTCGGCTCGTTCTTCCCCGGTGTGGTCGCTGCGCCAAACGTCTTCTGACGCTTCTTCGAGCTTTTCAACTCTTCGTCGAATACGCGCTTCTTTGCCTTGTCTTTATCCTTGTCCTTGTCCTTGTCTTTGTCGGCGATACCGGTCGAGCCACCCGAATCTCGCTTATTGCGGACCTCGAATTCGAAAGGTTCGGGCTCCTTAAATTCGTAAATATCTTCGGTGCTCTCCGATTGAGTTGTTTCGACTTTGATCGATTCTCCTTTTATAGATGACACCGTTTGCGGCTCCACTTTTGGAATTTCGCGCTTTTTCTCAGGCTCGGACATTATCTATAACAAACAAATGCGTATTTACTATTCGCCCCTGGTGTAAAAATTGATAAGGAACTTTTTCGTGCATGCATCATATCTAGCATTAAAAACAAATAAAGGACTTTTAGTGGAAAAGTGCGCTCGTTTTGTGTAATTTTTTCAAATTTATTACCATCGCACGCTATTGTTGCTTAAATAAAAAAGTAAACTATAAAATGCTTTACAATGTTAAAAATATCCTTCACAGTAGCCTAAAGCCTACTGTTATTATAATTGCAATTGAAGCTAAAGCCATTTACGAGTAAGAAACGAAGAAATGAATTTGAAAGAGTTATTATTTCTTTGTAGCTTAGTTCTTAGATTGAGAGCAAGCAACGAAGTAGTTTTGAAATAGAATTTTTTATCCTACCTTTTTTTCCGCAACACTTTCGGAATCGAGCTTCTCCTGCTTGACGGGCAGGACCGGGCGCTCCTCTTCCTCGTCCTCCGGATCGGGTCCGACACTAGCGATTTCCAATTTGACCGCCTTATCGAAGCCCTTGAGCTCGGACCTGATTTGATTGAGATCGAAATCTCTGCCCTTGGGCTGCTCCTCGTCGCTCTCCGGCTCAGACTTGACCTCCTGGAGCTTGCCGATGGTCTTCCTGAGCCGCCTGCCTCGCCTGGGCTCTTCGACGTCCTTCTCCACCTCGGCGTCGCTCGTTTCGTCGACCTTCATTCTGCTCTCGGCCCGTCGCCGGGCCTCCCTGCGGTTCCTCTCCTGGGCGCCCTTGAGCCTGGACCTCGAGGGCGGCTGCACAGTCTCGGGCTCGGCGCTCGCCTCCGAGTCGAGGGTGTCCGTGTCCTCGCTCTCGGACTCCTCGACCACGGCGTTGTCGACGTGGCCGGAGGTCCGGCGCGTGCGCCTCGGCAGCTCGTTCATCGAGGCCGGGTCGGCGTTGCGCGTCAGCCGCGTGGACCTGTTGCTGCCGGGGACGGTGGTCGTGGCCGGGCTCTTGGTGCGCAGGATGCAGGAGGTGAGCGGCGAGGGGGTCGTCGAGCGAATGACCGGGGTGCCCTCGCGCTCGTCCTTGCGCGAGTCCTTGTTGCCCTGGGGCTGGGAGGAGGGGCCCCCGGGGCCCGAGGGGGCCACGCTCTGGGCCCGGCGCCGGCTCTGGGCCGCCGCGGAGGAGGCCGCCCCCGTGCCCGCGTTCGGCGCCGTCGCCGTCTTCGAGGACTTGCCCATGGGGGTCGAGCTCGCGCTCGGCGTTTGCGGCCTCGGCGTCGCCTTCGTCCGCTTGACGCGGCCCTGGGCCTGGGTAAAGTTCTGGGCGATTCGCGAGCCCTTTATCCACTCGTCGTACCTGATTATCAACGATTGCTATTGTTAAAGTCGGCCGGTTAGCGAGCTGCTTCGCTCGACTCGCCTTGTAACTTTGGCGCCTTGAAGGAATATTCACGAGATCGCCCGACATTATTCCCCCACCCCCCCCCCTTCGATATTGTGCAAGATCTACGAATTACCTGGTGTTCCAGCCCGTGTAATGGACCAAGTACACGGCCTCGGTACCGTCCTTCTCCATGTCGATGACCTTGGCCTCGTAAGTAACTTTGGATTCGTGGGTCGGCCCGTAGTAGACCTTGAGCCTGTCGCCGATTTCTACGGGACCCTTGTAACTGGGCGCGTACTCGACCGACCTCTCCTCGGGCGCCCGACCCTTGTCGCCCTCGATCTCCTTCTTCTTACGGCCGCGCTTCTTAAGCTCTTCGTCGGTCATCCTCCTCTGCTTCGCGAAGACCTTCTTCTCCGGCTCCCTCGACGGCGTCCTCGTCTCTCGCATCTCCAGGGCAGGACTTGGCTTGCTCGCCTTGGCCACGTCCTCCTTCGACTTCGATCTGGTCTTCGTGCTGTCCTCCTCTTTGACCTTCTCGCTTTCCTTCTTCTCCTGCTTCTTCGCCTCGGTCCTCTTCTTCTCCGGCATAGCCTTCTTCTTCGAGGTCTCCTCCTTGCTCTTCGCGGAGACGCTCGCCGCCGCTTTGGATTTGCTCCCGACCCCACTCGACGGCGTCAACCTCGCAGTGCTCTTCTGTGACTTCTCGCTGCTCGAGGACTCCTCCCCCTCGATGTTAACGTCGCTCTCTTGGCCGCTCGCACTTTCCTCCGCCGGCTCTTCTTTCCGCTTAACTTTTACCTGCGCATCGAGTTGCAAGAGCCCTTTTATACAGTATATTGTGCGAAATATTTCAACCCTCTGCTGTGTTTGCCCTTTGGCTTGGAAACGCCAATCTTTAAAGCGCGCAATTAGATTAGAGTTTGCATTTTATTTACAAATTTGTATTACGGACTTGGTGCAATTGCGTTTTAAAGGGCTTTTCACATTCTGCCCTTATACCGATTATTATGTATTATAAGATAAGAGTACAATCGTGTTCGCAACATGATTTTTGGCATAACGTTAACTTAATTTTAAAACTACAAGTAACTGTACACTGAGCTAGGCTTGTTTTTTTTTTTTTTTTTTCCATTATAGTTTCTTTCTTTTTGAAGTGCAAATGCATCTTTAAAATAATTGTGCGTAATATCACTTGACCCCTCGAATGCAAAATGAGAATTGTACGTTAGCATTAGACAGAAGAAGGAAAAAGACACGTTCGTAACTTACCGATACCTCTTCCTCCTTAGGCATTATCTCCTTTTTTATTTCACGCTTTTCCTTTTTAATCTCTTCCTCGGCTACAACCGCGCCCTTTTTCTCCTTCTCCTCGTCTTCCTTTTCCGCTTTAACAATTGGCTTCTCTTGAATTGGCACCGGTGTATTTCTATCCTTGTCGCGGATCAGGCTGCGACCCGGGCGCTGCTTTCTCATGCTGCCTCTCGGGTGATTCACCATTGTACAACCTAGCTTTCTGTAAAAGTCCTCGAAAGAATGGAGGAATTTCTTATAGGCCTGTTTGACCAGATTGTGAGTGGAGGAGCTGTTGTGCATGGAGAAGCTGAGGCGGCGCGTTATCAATTTCCATTGGTTTTGATTGGTAACGCGATTGTAACCGCCGAGCTTGTATACTGCTCGAAACAATCTGTATAAATCAATGTCCTCGTTGCCGATCATAGGACAGTTATTAATCGGTGTGCCACGATCGTCCATAAATTTATACAACTGCGCGACGAAGTGATCCTTTTCTTCACGAGGCTCGTCGTCCGAACTCTGAAATATTCATTTTTAAATATTTTACTCATTTTCTAACGTTACAATGCAATGCTTCATGAACTCGTGTATTTTTTAAAATTGTGTTTAAAAACAATCCCGATATAATCTACGTTACATATTAATTTACAGACTGACTGCAAATTATAGTGAAACTTTTCTCAATCTATAGAAGCTTCGGCAAAGGAAATCAATTTGTTCGATATATTTTAAATACGATACGTTTGGACTTCACCGGTCCATTGTATCCATTGTACAGTCTATTGAAAGGTCGTAAATACAAAAACTTACATCTGTGTCAAGTTCGCCGTCCGAGTCACTGTTCCCGCTTGATACAGAATTTCCAAACAATGAATCTCGATCCCAATGCGGTGGTAACTCATTTTTTTCTAAAAATAATAAAGCCTTTTCCACAGCTACTTTCAAAGCACTATTTTCAACTTTGTTGACCAATTCTTTGGTGAATTCCGTGGCTTCTTTTTTCGGCACTGTATAACTAAAGGATCGTGATAAGAGTTGTTAATATAAATCGATCTATCAGAGCATTTGAATGGTGATTAACAAAAGAGACTCAAAAATATATTAAAAAAGATATTAAAGCATTCATAATTATTTACGTAGCTCAAGTAAGAAATGTATTGTATAATAAAAGAAAATGTAAATGTCATTCTTTTATAATCAGTAGCTTGTATAGTATAATACTTTGATCGAATGGTCATTGTTTTAAATATAATTAACAATTACAATTAGTCGCTATAAAAATAAATTTAAATTATCTTACTATCTAGCATCTTTAAATGATCTGACAAGATAATCATCGCGAACTCTAATTCTCACAGTGTCTTGAGCAGTTGGAGCAACCACTAATCCAGGGAACCAATTATCTTTTTTCTTTTTGTCCCCAAGTTCCACGCATACAACTCTGCCAATTTCTGGTTCTGTTTCCAAGCCTTCTTTACCTCCAGAACCCGATCCTGAATCGTTACTACCTCTTGGAGCATCATCTTCGTCATCGCTACTGTCATCTCTAAAAGAATAACAGTAAGATGTTAAATAAATATTACACTTTTCAATAGAGTTCTTTAAATCATGAAAAAGAAATTGGATTAAAGTTTGAATATGCTTAAAATTGGAATTAATTATTTACGTACAAGCTTTTGGATTTTAATAATTGCTTAGAATGGATAAAATTTGACAGGATGATTAGTCTGGAGATTTATAAGAACTGTATATCTACCTCTTATAGGAGGTGTGAATTAATTTCTATAGAAGACTTAATAAAGAAAATGTGTTTGAGAGTCATAGAGTAGGTAAAGAGGAGAGAAAAATGTAAATCGAATAGAAATGGTTTCATTTACTGAGTTTGTCTGGATCTTCGACCGCGTCTTCCACCGATAACTGGATTTCCAAAGTGTTCGGGATGGGTAAGCGGTAGCTGGTCCAAAGTTTCACTCTCGGCAAAGTGTCTTCCACTTTTGAGACACAAGGCTGTTCGCCTCAAAGTTGTAATATCTCCGTCGTCGAACACAACAGTATATTGGCTACAGTCTTGAATCTTGGTAATAGTGGCTTCGACGAATTCCTTTCTATCATTGTGCCTAGCATCGACCAAGGCACCCACTCTCAAGGTCCCTTTGATCTGATCATCGGTGACAGTGGCCGTACCCAAGCCCTGCTTGTAAGTAACTCTACACTTGACGCTGCGCACAACCTTTCTAATCTTAGCCTCGCAGAAGGCTCCCTTATACTTGGCACTGACTTCAGTGCCCACCGACAAATAAGGTGGGTCGTCCCCCTGCAAAACATTACAAGACATGACTCCACGATTGAAAATCCTTTCACCGAGAGGCTACTGCCAAATCCCAGCTGGAGAATACGGATTTTCAGGATGTCGGGGGGGCGTACGAGAGAGGCCTTTTGCGTGCGAGGTATCAACAGCAACAACAACTATAGTCCGAGGCGTGCGAGTGCAAAAAATAATACTTTTTGGGAAATCTTGGGCGCTACGTGGACAACATCTTCGCGGCTCTCTCAAAGGGGTAGTAGGCAAGCTCGCTCGTTCTTTCTCTCGCTCTCTCTCTTTCTTTCTTTCTTTCTTTCTTTCGCTTTCTCTCTCGCGCTCTGACTCTTTCTTTCCGACGTATCTGGGACGTTCTCACACATATACACGACCTTCTTTTCTCCTCCTTCTCGCGCACATTTCAACTACGGAAGAGGAAGAGGAGCATCAGGACGAGCAGCGTTGGCAGCAGCGGCCACGAGCCTATTTCTCTTTTGCTTACCAACATCTTTCTAGCGCTCAACGATCATCCTCATAACGTGCCACTGCTCCTGTTGTCGAAGTCGACGACGATGCGGTCGTCGCTGCTGATGCTCCTCCTGCTGCTGCTGCTGCTGCTGCTGCTGCTGCTGCTGCTGCTCCAACAGTAATACCCTTACGGAGCGAGCGACACATGAAAGGCAGGAGCTACAGTCGTCGATGCTCCTTCGCTCCCGAATTCGCGCGCGCCTACGTCCTGTCCTCGGCCCCGTCGCAGCCCGGAGTCGGGCCGAGCTCGGGCTCGGTGAAAACCTATCGGGGCTCGGCCCAGTGACGTTCGCGATCGCCTGGCTGGCTCGCTGATTTTCCAGCTACTCTCGATGGAGCACAGCGGGGCGAGCCTCGCCAATCTCCCGATGCACGTACGTACGTAAGTACGTACGCCTCCTGAGCGGTGAGGCTGCTGCTGTTGCTTTTGTTGCTGTTGCTGCTCCGCGAATACGCGCAACCTTATGATAATATTGGCGGAGGAGCCCTGGCTGGCGGTCCGTTGCGTAGAGTTCGGTACTTCGGTTGGCCGTCGTGCTGCTGCTCTAGGCTCTCCTCCTCTCCCGTCGGCCGCCAACCGTCCTCGTCTTCCTTCTCGCACTACTTGGCGGCTCGGCTATTTCGTCGGGACGGCCGCCCCGCCCCGCCCACGGCGGATGGCCCCCTACCACCGCGTCGGGAGCCTCGGCGGCGCACCGCGTCGACGCAGCTCCAACCCAATAATCCTCTCCCGCCCTCGCTTCGGGCCGAGTGCCTGCCTCCCTCTCTCTCGCTCCCACACGGCCCCCGCCGCCGCTCCCTCGGCCCGCGGCGTTCTTACGCCGTGGTTGCCTGCGTCTTTTCCGCTCGGCCCCCTCGCTCCCGACGTCGCGCCGTTGCGGCCCGCGCTCCCCCGGTCCGTCTCCGCCACTCGTGCCCGAGTGCGACAGCGCCTTTAGCCCGAGGGGTCAGGGGCTGGGGCTGGGGGGATCGCACAGGGCTCGAAGAACGCGCGGCTACGGAGGCGCGAGGAGGTGTCGTCGGAGACGTAACTTGTCAGAACGACCCACGGCACGGCCAGAGTCGCTCGCGCTCCCTTTCCTGCGCCGTCGGCTGGTCGACACTCGACGGCGGGGACGCCCGGCGGTGCGGCGAGGGGCCGGCCGAGAAGCGGATCGCGGGACTCGAAGCTGGCACTGTTGCCAAGTCCCGTAGACTTCCATACGCGCGAGGGGAGATAAAGGCGGCGGACTTTCTCTCTGTTCTCGTCTCTCTTACCCCCCCCCCCGCCCCCGCAACTCCCCTCCGACTCTCTTTCTCCCTTTTCTTCCCTCCCTTCCGTTCTGTCGCCCCGACTTTATTTCGCCACTCGACTGACTCCCGCTTCTCGTGCAGTCTCATGCGTCGGCTCGTTATTCCTCCTATTGTACATTCGATCAAAGTGCTGTGCCTCCATTCGCATCAAGTCAACCCTGAGAGCATTGCATCCTCCCTTATTTCTGTTGCTTTATTCTCAGCCGGAACAGAGTCGGTCAGTTCCTCCCTCGCAATTACCGATTGCTCCCTGTCGATTTATTTCTCTCTCCCGCCTTTCCCCTGTCCCAGCATTTTCTACGTGGGTGCACCGCTAGCGTGCATGTGCATCTAGATTCGTTTTCACGGAAGTGCGCTTGTCAAGTCGAGTGCCATGCACGAGAAGGAGCGCGCACTCTGCCTTTCCTTTTGAATTTATTATCGGGCGTTTGTGTGCTACTTTTTAGCGGGAGAAAGACCTGCGAGATCGCGGCAACGTCGCGTCTTTTTTCTCCCTCCTCCCTACACTTGCGCATTTGTGCTCAATAATCGAATACAGGGCTGAAACATTATACAAATGCACGCACTCGGCCATGCGTACGATTCACGTACGTGGAGCTCGCGTGATGGTATTGGTCATTATGCGCGCGCACGTGTCTTGTGTTCTTTCTTGCTACTAACGAGAAAAGCTTTTCTTCAATTGGGACAGTAGTTCTTTAGTTTTTTATTTTTTTGTTCTCTCTCTCTCTCTTTTCTTCTCTTCTCTACCCCGTAAAATTCAATTCCCTTATGATTCACTCGTGAATTTGAATATTAATAAAATAAAAAGAACGAGGTTAGAGTTTTTCAACTCCGGCGCACATTCGTTTCTCTTTAAATAATGAACGACTAAAAAACTATTAAATAACGCGGACAGTACAAAATTAAATGTTTTTGCACGAAAGATGTTTAGTCTCGATAGTTCAAAGATTGCATTGCATGAAAAATAACTAATGATGAGTCATTGAGTTTCTTCCTCGTTAAGATATAAAATATAAGAATATGGACAATAAATGAAATCGACAAATTTACAGGATTAAAAATCATACGGCTCAATTTCGCAAGTGCAAATTTTCCGATTTGAAAATTTCCAAAATTTTTTCATTTTTGCTCAATATTTACTTCTTAAAGGCAATGTAAACATATTAAGTGAGGTTTTCTCTCTCTCTCTATCCCTCTGTTTCCACATTTAATAAGATTAAAATATTCAAATGGTCGAACCAATTTATACGAACATAAATTGATCATGTCAAATCAAAAGAAATCAAATTAATTTCGTATTTTTAAAATAATTCCTTTTTTAAATCTTTTATTTTAGACGTCATTTTAGACTTTTTCCTTAATTTACGTAATAATATATATATATATATAATCAAAATTATGGGTAATTGTAAAAAACACATTTTCTGATTTTATAGAATAAAAGCAAATTTTAATTTTGTTAAAATGATTTTTTTGTCAAATTGAAAATTATTGATACATAGTATCTCTTCCGTTAAATATCATAGTTTATGATGCAAAATATCGTCGACTTGAGTCACCCATTCTTAGAAATAATTTAAGCGTTAACATCATTTTCTTTTTTTTTTTCCAAAAAATAAAAAAATAAAGTCTTATAGGGCTACGGTTTATCTATGCCTTTTGTGCACGCTTGGATAGTATTGTGGAGTATTAATCATAAAATAATTAATTACAATAGTGGAAGGAGACGTGGTATCAAATTCGAAACAGCAAGCCTTATTCAGTCCGAAAAGTACGCAGGAGTAATTTAGTCGTCGACTCTCCGATGTCGGCTAAGATTTTAAAAGTAAATTTTCCTTCAACGAGTTTATTAGTCGGCAACAGCAATAAGTAAACAAACAACAATGATGTTTCTTCGTGTGACTCTTTCAACGCGTCTTCGGGATCACTTCAGATCGTACTCTACATTCGCCTCATCATCATCATCATCGTCGTCATCATCTTCTTCCCAACCATCTGATTATTATTGCAGCTCGCAGGCTCCCCACCACGATCCTTATTTATCTATTATCCGGCTCGATTCACTGGCTCGGGTCCCTGAAAAATCAGAGTCGACGACTGCATCGATCCGCGGTCGCGGCTCCCTCCCGCCGGTTCCACCCCCGTGAGCGCGCGGCTCCCGCCGCCGACGTCGCCGCCGCATTTCCGCGTCGCGGACCATCGCGCGAGCAGCGACCGGGCGGCCACCTTCTATGAATCCGCGCTGCACGCGAGCCGATGAATGGAATAGCAGAGTTGCGAGACCGCGACAGCCGCCGGCGAGACTCCACCGGCCGTCCGTGGCGTTACGTTGACGCGATTGACAGATGGATCGTCGCCGGTGTCGCGAATCGACTTCCGAGAGCCGGGGCCCGGCAGTCCGACCGGCCGATGCTGGAGCTCGATGATTCTAAGGATTAGCCGCGCCTCGAGACTCCGCCATCGGGCTTGGAAAACTCCCCCGAAGTAGTTAAACATTTCACGAACGGCTCTGATCGATAAGCATCAAACGGGGTCATTCGGTCGCGTGTCGGAAAATCGCCAATGTCAGCGATTGAGAAAAAGAAGGAAGAGAAGTGACATGCTAATAAAAGGTCTGCTGATACAAATCGAATCATTTGTGCGTACGAGTCACTCCGGCACTGCTGCTCTCGATCGATTAGCTTCCAATATTTTTTTCTAACAGCGCTCTAAGATTGGGTAAGTCATTGATCGATGCTATCGCGCATTATAACGTTTTTTCATAAATTTTTTTTTCTTCTCCTTCCTTTCTTAATAGCACGCTTTTTAATTACTTCACTCGATTCTCTATCGTATCGTTATCAGCATTTAAATATTGCCTTTTTCATTGCCTTATCTATTGACTTTATTAATTGTACAATATTCTATTATTTCGCTTAAGTAATTGCTCTTCCATTCAATCACACCAATGACAATATGCTTAGACATATCTTATAAATTGATCTAATATAATTGCGTTTCTTTTTTAATCATTTTCAAGAGCACCTGTAAATTCAATTTGCTACTATTATTAACGAATGGCACTAGTGAAAAATACCTTTAATTTTTTTCTCCGTACAGGAGGTCACCATGAATCAAACAGATTCCATAAGCCATACCAATGATATAAATTCTTCGTTTGTTTCAAATTCAGTAAATAACAATAATGATTGTCGTGTAAATTGTTTCGAAGAAAAACAGAAGGATGATAATCAACTTAGGCGAATCCAATCTTCTGGAGCATTTCCACAACAAAGTAAGCCTGAAGGTAGAGTACTTGTATTATATACTGGAGGTACCATTGGAATGATTAGAAATAAGCAAGGAGGTAATTATATATTTTTACAATATAACTACTGCATACTTTTCCATTTTATAATTATATTTTTGTTTTTTTCATCAGCGCTCACACCATTATCAAATGCTTTTGTTAAAAATTTAAGAAGATATCCCAATTTGCATGACAAAGACTATGCCGAGGACAGATTTGGACCAATGGGACCCCTAGTATTACCGTATGTTCATTTAAAATAAAACACAAGAATATTCTTATTCAAATATACTAGTTTCTCAATTATATGTTTTTATTGCTCAACCACTAGAAACAGTTATCGTATGTGTTTAATGTTTGCATTGTAAACATTTGTTTTCATAAAATATATACTTTCAAAGGTAATATCTGCTAGTAGCATAAGATTTTAAAAATAATCTTTATGCCTTTGATAAAAATTTTTTTAAAAACTTTTGAAAGAGTACACAAATGATTTATAATCAAAATTTGAATTAATTTAAACTGTTTTTTAGTTGAAATATTATTTGTCTAACCACTTATTCAAATTGGAATGGATTAACTACTATTTATTTTCTAACTGTTAGTATTTTTGAACACTGGATGCTTCACGATGATATAATAATTTTTATCAGTTAAAGATGTTGCAGTATTACATGAATACTACTTTTTTTTAAATATTAATTAATGTATATATATATATATATGTGTGTATATTATATATACAATATATATGTATACATATATATATAACTAGTATAATTATGATTTATGAAATGATGTATTCATTAAATTTTTAAAGAAAATTTAACAATAGTATAATTATGGTGAAAATACTTTTAATGTTTTATTGAAAATATGAGTTTAAAATGATTGAGTAAAGTTTGGATCATCTTATTGATAAATGTAGCTTTGTTTTAATAACTTGATATCTTGTTCACAAAGACAAGTATATTGTGCATCATTAAGTGAAAATTGATTAAAAGTCAGCAATACTAATTTTTCATTGATTATTAAAATCATAATCAATTAAACGTTCACAAAAGTATTAATTTTTTAAATAAAGAAATTTATATACATACATATATATATATATATAGTGTGTGTGTGTGTATTTATGTAGATATATTTATTAATTTTCATTTCGCAGAATTACCGATGTTATTAATAGGCGAATAATTTATAATGTCTTGGAATACTCGCCTCTTTGCGATTCGAGTAATATGCGCATGGATGACTGGATTAGAATTGCACGCGACATCGAGGTAATATGCATAATTACTAAAATGATGGAAACATTTAGAAATATTTTATAAGCATACATGAATGTCCGCATCCCATGCAGGAATCTTACGAGCGCTTCGATGGTTTTGTAGTTTTGCACGGCACTGATACGTTAAGTTATACTGCCTCAGCCTTGTCTTTTATGCTCGAAGCACTTGGTAAAATAGTAGTATTAACAGGATCGCAATTGCCGTTATTCGACACTAGAAGCGACGGATTGGATAATTTTCTAACCTCATTGGTAATCGCCGGTAGTTACAATATCCCCGAAGTCTGTGTTTTTTTCGGCACTCGTCTGATGCGAGGAAACCGTACGATCAAATCCTCCGTCACTGCCTTTGAGGCATTTCAGTCGCCGAACACTTCGCCGCTCGCTGTGGCAGGCATCCAAATAGATGGTACATATTCCTCGTTATAAAAACGCTATTATTATTCATTACAACGACAAAAAAAGAATTGAATTTATCAATTTATAATATTGTAACAATTAAGACAGAGTGAACCTTGTATCGATAAATTTGAAACTATTTTTAGTTGATTATAGATCGATATTCCGAATGTGCAATTTGGAAAAATTTCACGTGCACACGACATTGAATGAAAAAGTTGGTCTTTTGCGTTTATTTCCCAGTATAACTGCCGAATTGGTTAGAGCTTTTCTCTGCCAACCGATTGAAGGGATAGTACTACAAAGTTATGGAGCTGGAAATGTGCCTTCGAATCGAGAAGATATTATAAAGGAAGTTAAGGCAGCGGCTGATCGAGGCGTTATTATCGTTAATATCAGTCAATGTCCAGAAGGCAGCGTATCATCTCTGTACGAGGTTGGAAAAGTATTCATGGAAGCTGGTACGATCGTTTGTAATAATTCTAAGCTTGAAAACCCGTAGAGTTTTGTCGAAATTTATCATTAACGTGTTATGTACGGACAAATTCCAGTATTATAATCGTGCGTATTTCAATGCAATATTTAAAAATTTAATTTACATCGTTTAAATTACACCCACACCCACACCCACACACACACACACATATATATTGTGATGTTTTAAAAAACATGGATTTAAATGTATTTAATTATCAGCACTTAATCCGCTTTTATCTCAAAGTAGACAATCGAATAGTAGCTTAAGTTCGAACGATTAATTACAAATTCCTAGCAAAGACACGATTGAAAAAATTTCTTTCATGAATGCATAACGAACATCGTTACAATACAGAAGTCACAGACACCAGTGTCATAATTATAACGTATATTTTATGCGCCAGGGGTAGTATCCGGTTTCGACATGACTCCCGAAGCAGCCCTGACAAAGCTCGCTTACGTTTTATCGAAAACCGAATGGGACACGAAGACAAAACGCATCATGATGGAAACAAACTTGCGAGGTGAAATGACCTCTGGAAGAACGGACACAATGCAAGATTGGGACTTGGTGGACTCGATCGGTAGATCGTTACGCATAAGCTCGCCTACGGAATTCAAGGAGCTCGGCACTATATTTTTTCCAGCTATGCTTAGCGCGGCAGTGTTGGCCAAGGATACAGCCAAATTAGATTCTTTAAAGAGATACGTAAGTCTGGTTTGCCTCAAACGAAGCTTTATGCGGCTACTGAGTTGCTTTCTTAAGAATTGTCCGGTGCTAATGAAGGATTAGCGCGATTCATCGACGGAAAGCCCTCACAGCGTCCTTAGAACTCGGAAGGACGGCAGAGAAAAGCCTCGCGATAAGTAATTTGTAAATGTTCTTTATTGTCGAACGAGCAGGGAGCAGACGTTTCCCAAACGAACGCCGACGGGAGGACGGCCTTGCACATAGCCTGCTGCGAGGACGACATCACAATGGTGCGTCATCTCCTGAAAATGGGGGCGAACGTGCACGTGAAGGACAGATTCAATAGAACACCGCTGACCGATGCCATGGAATACGATAACCACGAGGTATAATAATGCCGCTCGAGTGGGGTTGAACCGCTGCGAGGACAGCCGAGGGCGATGATCGCTCAACCGCTTGCTGCTCCTTCCCCCTCTAGGTGATAAAGCTCCTGGTCCAGTGCGGGGCCCACCTGCACGAGCAGGGCCTCCTCATCGGGGAGCGGATGTGCTGCGCGGCCGCGTCCGGCAACCTGGCGCGGCTGCGCTCCTACCACCTGGCCGGGGCCGACCTCTCCCAGGCGGACATCTCCGGTCGCACGGCCCTCCATCTGGCCACCCTCCACGGCCACCGCGAGGCCATGCGCTTCCTCGTGGAGCATGGCGCCGACCTCAACGCCAGCGACCTCCTCGACCAGAAGCCAGGGTCGTTCGCCCGCAGCCACGACATCAGCCTCGAGATAGCCTTGTTGACTCCCTGGCAAGAGACTCTCACGCCGGCGGTCCGCCCCTCTTAGAATCCGCGTGTCTCTGTCCTAGATTATCCGGTGAGCGAGCTTTTATCCGAGAGCTCTGCCCATTGCTCCATATATTTTTATTGACCAGCGCTTCGAGCGCCATGAAAAATTGCCTTCGACTCTAGTACTCCCTGCGCTTCGCACGAGCCCTCCGTACCCTCGGGTCGCTTATCAACCCCGGTAACGAGGTCAAACAGGGCGTCCGGACGACCCTGTACTTTCAATTTTTTACCTCTCATTTATGTGCTATGCGAAACTCGGGTTTCCCTTCGACCTTCGGTTGATATATATATATTAAAAAAAAAAAAAATAGTTTTTATTCGTACAACCTCGTGTCCTCCTCAAGAGCTCGTTTTGTTTCCTTACAGTCCACGAAAGATAAATTTTTTATTTACGATGGAATAATTTATTAATAAAAAGAGTCTTCGTTGTATTGTCGACACCAGTGTACTTATTCGATTGCTTTAAGTTAAGCACTTATCGTGAGTAACAATTTACTTTATTGCGGATTATAAAAATAATCTTTGTCTGTGATCAATAAGTTAATTGAGGGAAGAATATTGAGAAGTGCAAGAATTTATTTAACACTAAGCTGAAATTAATGTTCTATTTACGTTTTATTTTCTTACTTTTTGTTATTATTAACTAAAATTGTCTACGCCATCATTGTTAAATTTAAAGCTTAAAAATATGAAAGATGTTTATACAAATATTCTAATATATATATATATTTAATAAATTCTAAAATCTCTTTGCGTATCAATAAGAAGCTTAATTTTAAACGTACACATACTGATTTTTAAACATATTAAACCGGCAGTACGAATAAGTATCTAAAGTTTTTTGTCGCAAAATAATTTTCCAATAGTTTCATGAATAATAAAAATAATTTGTCACGCTTAAAATGTATTACGGCCGAATCGACGACCTGTATAATGTTTGTTTTTATTATTAATTTAAGAAACCTTTATGTCTCTTTCATTCTCTTTTTTTCCTTTCCCTTCTACGCTAGCCTGATAAAAATATGTACATTATAATTACAAGACTTTTTTAGCCCGGACATCAAGCCAGTTCGGCATCCGTAAAATTATAGTTACATTCACCCCATAGGCAGGCCATGGCCAAGCGAACGTCTATGTTTTTTCCTCTCTACTACAGATACTTGACACTAGACGCGGCATTCTCAAAACATAAAAGAGGGTCAATCGAATTTCGAAAAATAGAAGACTTTCGCTAGAGCATTGCTTATGCATTCTACAGCTCACTGCGCCCCTCGGGTATCGGCAAGTGATTCGTTTACGGGAGCCTGCATCTAATAAGGCAGCAGCGGCGAATTCTTTATTCAAAGTAGTTTGAACGTGGGGGGCACAACGATGAATTTTTCCGAGGCAGTCGCGTAAAAAAGATTATCTTCAAAATTCCTCTTTGGCCGTAACAGTTGGATCTTAAGGTATCGGTGATATTTTCATAAGATTATCGCAGCTGTTGTTATGGGGTGAGCTGTCGGGAGCGGGCGGGGAGAGGCCAGTAAAGAGACGCCGGTAGGCGCTTTCCAATTGAGGGTGGGCTTCGGCCCTCGCTTAAATGTTGTCCGTCGGTCGATGTCGGTTCTCCTGTCCCCAGCGGGCGTAACTCCTGAAATGCGGCTTTCTCGAGCTTGGGCACCCAGCCAGGGCTTAAGCTCTGAGCCCCGAGCAGCAAGTCACCGAAGGCACGAGGACCTCGTCCTCCGCTTGCGCTGCTCGGCCATGCATAGTCTACTCCCTCGGCTTCGATAACCACGAGGGTCCGTGCTTTAGGGGCGGCTCGTGGAAGCGCCCGTGTGGCTCTCCTTAGGGTCGCGACGTGTCTCCGAGTGGCAGAGTAGCCAAGGTCGGAAGGTCATATGCTGATTCATATTGGGGAATGGTCCCCAGCTTGGCATCCGGAATGCCACGAGGTCCCGAAGTGTCGCGCACTACTCCTCCGACAGTATAACATTGCGCTCGCATTGCGAGATGCACAAATCCTGCACGAGGTTCTCTTGGCTCTTACCGTGCAAGGAGTCATCCAGCCCCGACAGGTCCAACAACCTTGCGATGCTCGAGAGGGTCATTCTCCTGGAGGTGCCCTCCTCTAGGATTAACAGGGTCTCTGTCTTGTAGGAGAAGCGATCCTTTGTCCGGCCCCACCCGTCCTTTACACCTGGCCTCCGTAGATGGCAGCCGATCCACGGAAATCGGCAGCCCACTTTTCCCATTTTTGTGCCGGCTTTCCTCAGCAGGTTGACGCGCTCCTCTTGGATCCTCCTCGACGCAGCTCCATTGTCCGGGCCATCGAACGCATCGCCTACGTAGGTGTTTAACCATAGCGACCTCGCCTCGGACAGATACTGGCTCTGGCCCTCCTCAGCCTGGTGGTTTAACGTCCGGATCGTCAGGAACGGCTCACGAGTCGTGCCGTTGGTGAGTGTAGCCAGCCTATGTATAGTCAACGGAAAAAGATCCGCCGGGAGCGGCGACCACACTATCCGCTGGGCGTCCTGAACACCTTCAGCGAAATCTACAGAAATCCTCATCGAGACTAGGCCTGCAAATTTAAAAATTCCTTTGAACTTTTTCTTTCATTCTGTGTAAGAATTCAAAAATTATCCGCAATTAGATATTATATACAAATACGTCATCAAACTATGCATAGAATTATATAAAAAGATAACATTAGAATGAAACAGGCCCGACAACGAAATCCGCCTCGGAACATATCTATTATTAGAAAATAGTACATAATTACGAATTTTATGCATCTACGTAAGCCAATTTAATATATTAAGCCTAAACACACTGTAGTATGCACACAATTAGATAAAAATATAGCGAGATAGATAAGGACTCGAACCATTTTCTTCGCGAGTCCTCCTTATCAATAACTTAGTTCAAAAATTCTTCCCATTCGTTTTAGATTCTTTGAATATTTAATTATACCCGAATGCACAAAATATTCATCCTCTAAGAAACAAATTTTGTAAAAGGACACGCACTTGATATAAGTGTTACGTCCAGGGAGCTTGGGTTCTGCAACCCACTGTCAACTGTCCCTGAAAAATGTAACCTATCTATTGAATGCTCACCATACTGGTAAACACTCGGTAAAATATTCTCCTTTATATGCCTACACGATTAGGTGCAATAGCGTGGGACGGAGCGTTTGTCTAAGGAAACTTTAATGGTTGAGAATATCAACGGAATTGACGCAACCCGCACGAAATACTCGCTGAAGGCCGAAAATAATTATCGCGGTACTTTTATTTTCATGGACACATATGTAATTACACACGTATATTTATTATATTTTAAAAAATTTATTAATTATTAATTTTAAATTATTCTTTTCAATTAACAAATACTTATACAGGTTTATACTTTTTAAATACTTTTTACATGCTGGTCTTATACAGAAAATACAAGTTACTTATTCTAAAGTACAATGTGAAAATACAAATATAAATAGAAAGAGAAAGAGAAATTACGTCGGCTTCTACGCGAAATTGATAATAATTAAAAAAAAATACCTGTTTGTAGCGGAATAAACGATTTATAAATTTTGGATATGTTATCCTGAGGTTTTACCCGTGATCTATATTTCCCTGAGAAATTTTGTATCTGCTGGATTACTTCTTGATTTGTATAAATTTCTATCAGAATACTCAATGCGATATCACAACTTCTGCACTTCTCTTAAAGAGCCGATCTCCGAGGATTTTCCGGCTCTTTTATACACAAAATCATCCCTACAAAAAAAAACTCTTAGTATACGCGTAGTGGGAGAAATGTCTGCATAGATTCGCATTTTTATAATCCTGTTCTAAGCTTCATTTTTTTTCTCTCGAGTAACGCTTAAATGAGGGAGATACATTTCGTTCGTGACGAAAAGACCCTGCGCTTCTCGTGAGTGATAGTTTTTACAAGGGTTTTAGTGTTTAATAAGCGAGAGAATATTCATATTTGTACGAAAAAGGAGAAAAGGGGCCCTGCATATACTCATGATAAATTTTCACGAGGAAAAGAAAGGGGGCTGGCAAATTACGTGCGGTCAATCTATTAAGGGTGTTACGGCCAAAGTTTCTAGAAATCGAAAGAGGGGTGAGGTGCGGAGCCGACGGACTCGTTAAATTTAAAAAAGATAGCCTAGCGCTGCGGAGGTCGCGTTGGTGGGGGAAGTGCACCACACTTGTCCCTTCTTACCCCCCTAGTTGACGGTTGGGCACTGTTTTTTATTCAATTCCGTGAAAAATGTAAAACGGTAAAAATATAAATCATCGATTGGCGCTGAAATTGACACACTCGCTTTTGGGACGCCGCCAACTCTACTGCTTGATTTCCGCGATAATTTGAAGATTGAAGGAATTTTCAATAATTGATTAAACAATAATATTAACAATATAACAATAAACATTTAACAATAAACAGATCCAGCTAACAAGGAGTCGAAGGTATTTAATAAGTATATTAAATAATCCTCTTAATCTGTCCTATCTCGCGGTGTCTAGCTTAATTTAAATTTATCGATTTTATTATATTTAACATAACTTTGTAAATTTGTATCTTACTAAATTTTGTAAAACATTCATTGTTAGTCGTCTAATTAAATAAATTGTACACACCTCACATTAAATAAATTCTTGTAAAGCATCAATAAATTAAAGTTCATAAATTATTAACTAAATTTCTCGAACCGACAAATTTTATAACCCATCAATTAAATAAATTCCGCGAAACTTAATTAAAATCGAACTTATTGGCCACTCCATCCCATGCTGCACTTCAGTGTACAGGCATAAAAAGGAGAAATAGTGAGTGAATGCAAGTCCGTATAGACGCGCGTTCACAAAACGGGTTATATTCGGGAGTTACCGGACCAAGTATCTGGGTCTCGCCTCCCGGACGTAACAAGGGTCATAAATTGCGGGTCCCTGACGTGTTGGATTCTGACCCAAAAATTCGGTCGGGCTTGACCTTTGGTCACCCACGTGCGCGTAGTCCCGGACCTTTCCCCTCCATCTCACCGCGGCTGCATCAAGCGTCTTAAAGTATCAACATGCGTTAATCGTAAGAATATCTAAAAAAGAGAGAGAGAGAGAGAGAGAGAGAGAGAAAATTTTCTAGGCCGTTGCTTCGGCCGTAACGTTAAATTTGTGTACGGAATCTACTTAGAAAAAAGTTCTAAGGTTTTCGCGATTTATTAGTAAACTAATGAAAAAAAAATTTAAATTCATAAAATAATGTAACGAAACTATCCATTTTATTTATCAACCGCTCAAAATATTCAATGTACAATGGTTTTAAAATGATTAATTAAAGAGAATTTTACTTGTATAAACCACCATAATGATTTTACCATAATCATTAATGAAGAATTGAAACAACGAAACAACTAAAGTAATTTCTAAAAGAAAACTCTTAAAAAGCCAAATTAATCTTTTGAAAATTTTGATATAAATAAATTTTTTGAATAAACACAAGAAGAGGCAGAATTTTCTACACTACCTAGAAATAATTTATAAATTGTTAATAAATTATTATTAATCACAAATTTTAGAAACTTGTTAACTAGATCAAATTGAGATAAGAGTTTGAAAATTAGTTAAATTTATAAAAATCTCAAACAAATTTCAATTTTGTCATAATTTATATAAATATATAGATAAAGAATACAAAAGTTTATTAACGTAACTGATCTATTGATGAAATGTAAAAGGTCATTAATATTAATTAAATAATTTCGAAATTATAAACTTTAGCTTCATACGCGTTAGCTCCGTTGCGTTGTGTTGTCGAGTCCCAAGGGAATAAAATAAAAAGTTTAACTGCTCGTGGATTGCATGTTTATCCATGCAGAGGTTTGCGTAACTAGGTTCGAGGAACGGAAATTCTAAGTCAAAGAAATCACGCACATATCGTGCGATGCAGTCTGGCCCTGGGTTGATGATATCTTGGTCCCGAGCCATTAGCCATTTCGCCGAAGAATAGCGCAATCATCCCGTACGATGACCAGTTGTACCATCGCAAAGCTTGCCTTCGGGGTCCTGCACTTTTCCCGCTCCTGCAGATGTAGCAGCAGGTACTTCTGTGAACACCTGCGCCAGCGTCGGCCTGAGCAGTCAGTCCCGATTCGTGATGAAGTTAGTTAGCCACACTATTTTCTCCATCGAGCATTTGCTCCCATCTGCGCAATAACTATATTGAAATTGGGGGCTCATAAGCTTTGTAATACAATTAATGTACGCTTATAAGGGTTTGTGAATTTGTAACATACGTTGTTAATAAATATCACGGTACGCCCCGCGTCTCCTTATAAGTCGGGAACGACACTTGAGGCAAGGCGATTTGCCTCATGTATCGAAATAATAATATCAAACAAGACAGAAGCGACAAGCGGGTGGGAGTAGAGGCAGAAGAGACGAGGGTGAGACGCGCCGAGAAACGCGAAATTCACAAAGAAATATTTTTTTTTTATTTGCTCCCCTCGTCTCCGTCCTACTGCCCCCCCCCGAACCTTGGAACCGTCAAGCTCCTTGGTAAATCATCTCCTATCTTCCTAATTTTGTACGGCTGAACTGCATGTACGTTATAGCTAGCACAGTGATTTCAAATATTTCTCCAGCTCTATACAATAGTCGCTTCTGAAAATCTCATCCCCTACCTTCTATTTCTTGATTTGCGATAACAATTTTGAGGTTTGCGCTTGCTAGATGCACATATGCGTAGAGGGAGTATTTATCGATACCAGATGTGTACAGCGTTTAAAAAAGAGTCTCTGTGAATATTCGTAAAATTTCGTCCCATCGGCTGGGACTCTAATTTTAGTATTTCGAAACTAATGATAGAAACAATAACTTCGGCAGTTCTCGCATCGGTACGGGCGGAAAAGGCGCATCGAAAAATATTCTTGTCTCGAGCTTGTCTTATCTTCCGAGGCCTAACCTGCAGCTTGAACCCGAAATTTTTCTGGAATGATCCTCTTACGCTTCGGGTTCATCAGTTCAATATGTGGCTTTTTCAATTGTTATTTTAGCTATTTATCTCATCTGCAATTGCGTTCCACCATTCGTAGTATGTTGAACTTCTCGATTATCAGCGTTAATTGTGCACAAAATGATTTGAAACTGCCATTGAAATCACGATTGAAGAAAATGAAGTAAGAAAAGATAGATCAAAAAACATGTTTTATGCCCACCACCGCTTCGACCGTAACAAAAGAATCGAACGTGCATATAAATATTCGTTATCCGCGGATTCAGATGAATTTAAATCCCGTAACAATTCCGTCTACCTGTACTAAATTGGTCAATCTGTGTTTTTATTATTTGATATTTGTGACAAGTTTTTTACTCATGTCTCCCTAGCCCTCCACCACCGAATGGGTTAAACACATAAGAGTTCAGAGTGCTCCTCTCATTCCAGTATTATTTCGGGTACCTGTGTAAGGATTTAAAATTATTATTTCAAAAAATTAATCAAAAGCACGTCCGTCCGTCCAAAGTTAAGATTGGCTACGCGACGTCGTACCAAATGTTCGTAGAAATTTGAAATTACTCGAAGCAGACGGAGGGATAAAAGGCAACGAGGAAGGAACACAAAAATGAGTCCCACCACGAAAGAGGCGTCGGCAGACTATGAGGCGTGCGTAAATTGGGACCCGTACTACTATTTGGATGCCAGGAACTGATTTCTGGTGCACTGCATTGGTGACCAACCTCAACTGTTTTCATTGGTTGCCAACTATATGGGAGTTGGCAAGATAAATTACGAAAAAAACTTAATCGTGTAGAAAAGAGCGTAACACTAACCCCAAGTACGAGAAAACGTGGGCTAGCCGATGTCAAACCCCACACCATCCAATTCTGCAGATGAGTTAAAACTCATTAAAGAGTTGAGCCGCAGATATCAGCCGAGACACTTAGTGTGAGTAGAACTGAGATGCACCTTCTCAAGTAGTTCAAAAAGCTAGGTGTACGTACCCAAAAAACGTTGATTACTCACCTGCACGTAAACCCGTTTGGGCAAATGTATGAGAATGTACGAGTCGCATACACAAAGGGCGGGGTGATGGGCTCAGGTTTCTCGGAAGAAGACGGTTTGCCTATCTTCAAGAGGAAGCTGCAGCAAGTAAGTACGCCCTCGGCATCTTCATTGACTTCAGGGGAGCCTTTGACAACCTGGAATGGCCCTACATCACACAGTGCCTGGCCGCTGCTGGGCTCCCGCGATGCGACCTCCAACTGTGGAGTAGTAGCTACTTCACGGGCCGCCGAGTTGTACTCCGTGGAGGCTTCGACGAGGCCTGGAGGCCGGTCGGTCGTGGGTGCCCGCAGGGGTCCATCGTTGGACCAATGCTGTGGAACCTGTGCCTCAACGGCCTGCTGAAGAGCCTCGCCGCCACCGGTTTCCAGGTGGTGGCGTACGCGGACGACCTGGTCGTGGTGCTGCATGCCGACAGCAGGGCCGCACTCTGCAGGCCCGCTTGGAGGAGTGCATGGACCGCGTGCGGGAGTGGAGTTTGAGGGCGGGGGTGTTTGTCTCGAGGAAGAAGACGGTATGTCTCTTCCTCAGGGGCAGACTGGGCTGGGGGAGGGAGTTTACCTACCCCGACCCGGACGACGGAGGCGCGAGGGTCGCTTTGAGGCGCGTTAATGAATGGAAATGGTTGGGCGTGTTATTCAAGGAGGGATTGAATTTTTCCCCACAAGTCAGGCAGTTTAGGGGCCGGATAGCCGGTAGTATAGGGGAGATTAGCAGGGTTTTACGGAAGGACTGGGGCTTGTCGGGTAGAACCGCGCGGCTGTACGTGGTTGCCCTCCTCAGACCGTGTGTTACATACGCTGCGAGCGTCTGGTGTGAACGCCTTAGGTTCACTACCGACGTAATTGAAATAAACAGATCCCAGAGGATGGCCTTATATGCCAGCCTCAGGGTCTGCAGAACCGTGGCCACCGAAGCCATGCAAGTTCTAGGTGGGTCCCTACCGTGGGACCTAGAATGTAGGCTGGCAGCGGTCCGTTACAAAATACGAAGGGCGATTCCGATGGGAGCCGCCGATTTTGTTAACGATGAGGAGGTACGCGAGATGGGCCACGTGCAGGCTATCGAAGCTGCCAGGAGCAGAGCTCACGACGAGTGGCAGTCGCGATGGGTCGTGTGTGCCAAGGGTAGAGCCACGTATGAATTTATTAAAGACGCTAAATTCGCGGTTAATTTACCACAATTTGATCCCACGCTCAGCACCATGTTCCTTCTCACGGGACATGGTAGCTTGAACGCGTTTTTACACAAAAGGGCGCTGAGTCGGTCCGCGCTGTGTGATTGTGGGGTCTCCGACGAGACTGTCGCCCACATCATGTGTGAATGCCGACTATACGCTGACCTCCGCGACGTGGGTGGGCTGAAAGTGGTGCGCACGAGCGAAGGGTGGGATTTAAGTAGTGTTCTGGCAACGTACCAGTCCTTCAGGTGCCTGCAAAAATTCGCCGCGGCCGTCTTTCGTCGGAGGAAGGAGAGGATATTGGCTGAATAGCCAACGCGTCAACGCGAGCAGCTAAATAACGGAGCGGTCTCCCAACCGGCAGGCGAAAAGCTGGCGAGAGAGTACGCGCTCACGCCAGCTGCTAGGGAAGGTCGACCAATGCCTGGAGGGTGTAGAAACTCCGTATTGGTAGACGGGCACCGCATCCTCTGTGACGGGAATAACAATTCCGCCTGAAAAGAAGGCATCGATAGTTCAATCTTTGGAATCATTGACATATATATGTCTTGTGCTACGCAACATCAGACAAAGCGTACAGCAAAAAGTGGAAGATAGCAGCAAAAAGGGCGCTAAATCATTTGCCAAAGATTAACAACGTATTGGCATTCGGTAAAAGACAAGGAACCATCAGAAGTTAAGCCTCTCATCACTCTTCTTAGCAATATCGGCTAGATCACGAGTCATGTCAAACGACGAGGATGTTGCTTACCGCCTTTAGCAAAATATTTAACTCTTCTATCTTTAAGATCGACCAAAAGAATACTTTCCTCAATACACCCAGAGCGTAATATGGGTACCACGAGACTGGGAGCCCCGGGGTCTACCCCGCCCAGACTGTTTGAAGTTGGACTCGCGGTGGCAGTGATATTAATTCTTTCCAGGTCTACATTATGTGTGTTACATAGAAAAGAAAAGAAAAGTGTCGTTACATAGAAAAACGATTTGATACGTAGAATAATTTAACTCCAAAATTGAAATGTTTGGAGAAAAAAGGTTAGTAAAAATAATAATTCCTGCAATAGAAGGAACTTAACAGATTCAATGAATGCATATCACCGGTGAAACGAACTCATCGTATTCTGCAGAGGATAAAGTTTGCGACAAGTGAGGCATATAGAGGAGACTCGGTTGAGTGCAGAGAAATATGCGAAGGTGCATCCATCCATCTGGTGAAAAGTAGAGGGTTTTCTGGTATAGATGTTTTTCATTCCTGATAACATTGGATTTTCAATGAGAAGTGTAAAAAGTTTTTTTTTGGGGCTTTTCTCTAGACCCCCCCTCTCCTTTCAAATTATTTCAATTCACTTGCTCACGATAACGAATTGTATAAATATCTATACAAAGTTTCAAAGATGAATTAAATGTTTACGAAGGCCGTTTTTAAATTTAACGACCAAAGATTATGAATAATTCAATGCCAAGCAATTGCATTAAGAATTATTATTTTTTTTCAAATTTCGGAACCCCTATTAATACATTCAGTGTACATATTCTTTCTATGCGCCGGCCTTTAACAACAAACTTTTAAGCGCTCGCCATCTAGCGGTTGGCTTGCGAACTTGTTACTTTCCCGGACTCCTGTACTTGTATACTTCGCCCGCCTACTCTAACCAAGCGTCAGCCCTTAGCCCGCGCGTCTCGGGCCGCCTTCCCTCTGGCGGTCGCCTCGTGAACTTTTTGTATAATAAGCGATTTTTCTTTTTAAATTTGTGTCTTCGTTTCTGATTTTTAAGCCATATGCTTTATTAGCGATCTTTTCGGCCACGGGCGCGTCGTTCCGTCGACATGAGAATTACCGCCGAGAAGGCATTCACGAGAATGCGAAGCGGCAATCGGTGCCGCGACGGTTAATCCACAACCCGGACTCACCGGCTCTCTCATTCTCCACTTTCCGATGATCCTCTGCTCCTGCGCCGCAACAACTTGCGCGTCACATCCTCATCACGTGTCCGATTCGCCCGTACCGATCAATTAGCGCGTTGCCCTCTGGGTAAATGCGGCCGATCCGTCAATTCCCAATGCCACCTCCTGCATCTGGAAGCGAACGAGAAGATAAGCCCTCACGGACACAGACGCGCGCGGCCTGAGCACGACAAAGATTTAACACAACCGATCGGAGCCGCGGGCAATTGAGCTGCCCGCCGTCCGAACCCGGAAACCCTCTTCGAGGGGAAGTAGGGTGATACCGCACCCCATCGCCGCAATCCGAAGTCGGTCTCCCTCGCGCTCCCTAGTCTGGAGGTCCTTCGCAGAATAGCAACCGGTTATTATCCCGGCGCAGGGAAGAAGATTGGAGGTGGTCACCCGCGTAAGGGGGACGAGCGCCATGCTCCCGCAGGCTGACTTCTGCCCGGGCAGGAGCGAATGGCCATCCGCTCTCACCACCTCCCCTGGCCCGGGACAAGGAAGGTAGACAGCGCAAGGCACGAGACTGACGCTGAACCCGAGGCTCTGGGCCGAAGGACGCACCTGGAGCCGCTGCCTCGCGCATTGAAGAGCCGGAAGCAGCAGCCCCCCCCCCGGCCTCCTAGACAACGGGGATCGACGGACCGAGCCAATGAACAGCACACCTGACAAGACCCGACTCGGACGAAGACGACGGTGACGCCGCGATAAAAAGGACTCGAGGTGATCGACCACCTCGCCACCTCCCCCGCCCGAAGGTGGATTCGGGACCTCCCCGTCAGGGAGGAGCCATCCATTATAGATTGCAAAGTAAAGTTATGTGAAAATACCCGGTAACGCTTCTCGTTGCGTCTTTATTTCTATTTTTTTTTCAATTCTTTCAAGCCCACAGTATTTTAGTATTCACTCTTTACTACTTCTCTGCTTCTGCCAAGTATGGATAATCCGAGGTCAAGGTTTGGTTGTGTGGTAAAGGGTTGGAAGTATTTGCAAGGAAATTCAATCGAGTCCTTGATACATACCATTTCTGGAATTTTTAATCACTGTGACATTGATTTTTGTACATTATTATAAATCTACCACTGGTACAAATGCTTTTTTAGTATACAAATTCGTATGTCAGTTAAGGGTTACAAAAATTTCAACTTTGACATTCGGTTTACTCGGCAACGCTTTATTTCACGATTGTTCGCAATTCGTATAAAAGTTACTCGACAAAAAAGGAACTGAAAGGGCTGGCACCCTCTTCAAGGGTGCAAAACCAGCCCTACCAAGTTTATGATAACTCGCACTCGTGTGCGGATCATCTTCCATCTGTGAACGGCGAAGGGAATTATATTACTGGGACTCGCGTCAACTTCTGTCCTGGTCCTGGCATCCGGACTCACGGCGGCGACGGTGCTTCGTGACATGCAACGGGGAACGTTCGTGGAAATCATCTTTTAGGACGCTTCGCCAAGCACCTGCCAAGTCTGTAATAAGGCCTCCTATTCTTGATTTTACCTTATCGCAATTGTGTGTAGCTCGCTTTTATACATATGAAATTTATATATAAAATTTTTATTTCGTGTAAGCTTTACTTATGCATTTGTTGATTTGAATAAGAAAGTGAATGATTGCTTGTATAAATTTTTTTTATATTTTAATTACATAAGTCATTTACATTAAAAAAAAATTCTTACTTGTCCACTGTTGGCAAATATTACTTCAATTCAATTCATTAATTTCTTAATATTTTTTGTATATGTACTATTATGATACTAATCGTATACGAATTGAAAAAATGTTTGAACGACGCATTATCTGACATCGAAATAATAATTTTGTAAATTAAATACAGTCAATTTAACTAATAAGCTTTTGTTGTAACAAACTTTAATAATATTATTTCTGTTTTATCTTTCGCAATATATTAAAATTATATTGGTAATTCATTGATACAGATCAACACCAATACTTATAAGACAATAAATGTGAATGTGTACGTAAGAGAAACGCATATACGTACATGGACAAAAAGCAGAAGAACCAGAACGAAACAATACAACGAACGAGCGTAACAAAATTATCGTGTAACCCATAATAATATAATTAATAAAATAAAACAATAACTCTGTAATGAAAAAATAAAGGTTTTTTCTCTGAAACCCTCAACAGAGCTACAGTAGCGGTCAACAGTAATATAAAAACACTACATCGATATTGGTAATTCATTTATTATCAATTATAATAAAACGTACTTATTTAAAGTTTTTCCTGTTAAAATGTATATAAATTACAATTAATCGTATCAATAATTAAAAACTGATTTTTTAAAACCTTCATGAGCTATACAAAATTATTATCATTATAAATAGTATTGGTACTATTTCTTTATATTTTTATACCTCAAGATTCTATCTTTATTTTTTATTTTTTTTTTATTACGAGATTAAAATATTATTTTTCAGATAAAATAATTATCTTTTGTATTTTTGTTTCTTTGCACGTATTTGTATGGTAAATCAATTGAAGAATAATACTGCATGTCTAAGGTATTAAAAAAGCACAGCATCAAAAAAGGACTAGTAAGTATAATAAAATTATATTATAAACTTATGTAACAGACATTATTTATGGATGATGGCATACAATTACGTACAAATTGAAACAATTTGAAGCTAGTAACATTATTCAATACATCTATCCACAGGATTTGCTTATTATTTTGTACCAGACATTCTGAGGTTGAATCACTCGACGGTCCTAAAAGGAAAGAAGTATGCATTAATACAAAATCGAAATTGAATACGAATGAAATTTTTTTGTCGAAGGTAAACGTTACTTGAATAGATTTCAATTTTCGTTATCCTCTTAATTCATATATATTCTCATAGAACAAAATAAAATTTTATTTAATTTTAGAAACAGGCAACATAATTAATAATTATATTAAACATTAATTTATTTTAATTGAAATGTAAATCAATAGAATTCTTCTTCAGAATCAGTTTCACTAACAAGTTCACAAAAGTTTGAAATTTCTTCATCTACGTACACAATGCGTAAAGTATTTGTAAAGCCAGAGCCCTGCTTCCAGCCAGTAACAATTACAACGGAATCTCCAGTTCGTACAAAGCCACGACCTTTGCCAAAGTTCAGGCCATATTGGACGCGGATATCAACATCCTTCAGCCAGTCAGATACTGGTGCTTCTGTTAATGAAAAAATAAGAAGGGATTACTTAATATCGATTAGTTTTGACTTAATACTCTATTGGATACAAATAAAACCGGCGTTTAATTATAAATGTTTAGTAAATGATGTGCGTAATATGATTATTTGCTACTATTAAAGTTTTAGGGTGAGAGCGAGTCTTAAGTCTCGACCTGTGTAATGAAGTGGAAGGATTCCTCTGTAAAGATGCGCTTGTCGTGCTACTTGATGGAATCTTGTAACAGCTATAATCGGGCAACAAGGTCTGTACTTGGAAATTAAATGCGCAGATCGCCCAGAAGTAGTAATGACGACGATTGCACTGGCAAGGCACTTGGCAGCCGCTTCAACCGACGCTATAGCAACGGCATGAGTGGCATCGATCGGTGGTACAGCCTTGCTTGTCAGATCAGCGAAGAGCTGGTTCTGCCAAATCACGGCTTCGGCTTCTTTGCAAATATTTGCCATTGTTCTCACGCACTCCAATGGGTAATCTCCTTTAGCAGTCTCACCTGAAAACAAATTATTACATTTAATGATAGCTCTACTGCAATAAGTCCTTCCTCAAACTTCGCGATACAAAGTCACTCTATTGTGTCTAAGCTTGAAGTCAGAATCGAAAATTATCTATCCGGTTTATCCGTTAGTAATAAGCTTATTCAATCTTGTTGATGAAAGTGTTAATACTTTTATTTAAGATCTATACAGAAACAAATTTTCTAATCAAAGCGATTAATTAAGGTTTTTACGCAGTTCAGAGCCTATTTTAATTAAAAAGGGTACACGTAATTCTTTGGTAATGAGAATGTTAAATCAATTTTTACCGGATAGCATAACACAGTCAGCTCCATCAAGAATTGCATTAGCGACATCAGAGGATTCAGCTCGTGTAGCACGAGGCTTCTTGACCATAGATTCCAACATTTGAGTGGCACAAATGACTGGCTTTCCGACTTTGTTGCATCGACTTATCATACACTTTTGAGCGAGGAACACTTTTTCTGGGGGAATTTCAATTCCAAGATCGCCACGCGCAACCATTATACCGTCAGAAGCTTCAATAATTTCATCAAGGTTGGTCATTCCTTGCTGATTTTCGATCTTCGAAATTATTTTAATGTTTTTGCCCTTATCACCAAGGATGGTCCGGATTTCATTCAAAGCTTCGGCATTTCTAATGAAGGAGGCAAAAATCATATCGACTCCTTGCTCAACGCCAAATTTAAGATCGGATGTATCCTTTTCTGAAACTGCAGGTAAATCAACCGGAACTCCAGGAAGATTGATACCCTTGCGCGAACCAAGGTTACCACCGTTCTCAACAGTCGTTGTAATGGTGTCAGGTTCTGAAATAAACAACAAAAATATTACAGATATTTTGCAATGACAGATAATTAATATCGTTAAAAAAAAAAAACAATATGTAATAGTCGATTGATATGCGATTTGACAATAATAGATCTATTAATCTTTGCCTGAGTATTACAAAAGAGCGTTTGTGAAATAACAATAAATTTTATAAATAGTATTGACTTACAAATTAAAAACTGAATAGCATTTTACATAAGGTTGAATGATTAATATTCATTATAATTTATATTATTGTTAATACTAGTTACAATATTTATAAAAATATTCAATTCTTTTTAAGAATCCTATCAGTACTTACTGACATCAGTTACTATCAAAGACATCAAGCCATCGTCGACATAAATCCTGTTTCCTTGTTGTAAGACTTTCGACATATTTTCGTAATCAACAAATACAGTAGTTCCATTGCCTTTTTCGGCATAAGCTTTATTGGTCGATAATTTAAAAGTTTGACCCTTTTTTAATTCGACTTCAGCTGAACCTCCCTAAAAAATGTTTTTCAAATTATATTATTAAAATAAAATAATTTATTATTATTTAAAATTACAAGCATTATAAAAATATATTATAAAAAAAGGAAATTATTAATCGAAATCACTGTCTTAAATAAAAGTTCGAGGATATAAATTAAAATCTACAATTTTGAGGTGAAGCTACGTACTTTTTTAAAACGAAACGTAAACTTGAATTATTTATTTTATACATTCATCATTATCAATAATTATATATCATAAATTTTTTAAAGTTTTTTTTTTTTTTTTTTAAATAAAATTGAATAAAAGTACTTTAGAATGTAATCAATCGTAAAATAAAGAGTGTGCAAAAAATTAGACAAATCTTAAGATTAGAGGAATTGCTAATTTTCTAAAAATATGCAGTTATAATATTCTATAAGAATAATTGATAAAACTAAAATTAAGAAAAAATCAATTCAACCGATAAGCCAGTAGCCGTCGCCAAACTCTTAATACACAATTACAATTAAACAGTAGTTTTACACAAAATTTTAAAGGCTGGGCAAAAAAGTATTAAAAAAATAGTAATAGCAGTAAAAAAAAGTACCCCTTCGAGAAGGCCTGTTCTTATTTCAGGTCCCTTAGTGTCTAATGCAATGGCAACAGGGACACTAAAACCATTCTTCTCGCTTAGATTCTTCTGGGCCTGGCGAACATTGGCAATTGTTTCCGCGTGATACTCGTGTGATCCATGACTGAAGTTCATGCGGGCGATATTCATGCCGGTTTCGATCATCTTTTCCAGCATCTCAACAGAACGCGAGGCCGGACCGATGGTGCAGATTATCCCGGACAGGCGAGTAAAAAGTGTATGAGAGTCGATATCGAGAGCGCACATATGGTCCAGATGACTTTGAACGTTCATAGCAGTAAAATTCGGCTTAGCAGCCATCTGCGGAATAATAAATGAAGAAATAAGTCTTACGTACATTATGCTAATGCGTGATAAAATTCTGACCCTAGGTAGTAGAGAGACCACATTTTATAAATCGACGAATTTTGTAAAAGGAAAAAAAAACAATTCTTATAAAATTACTTCTTTCGTCCTTGTAGGATTCAAATATATATTACAAGGCTTTTTTATCAAATCAAGCAAATTTTTTATCGTTAACATTCCATACGATAATTTAAACAAATCAGTAATTTTCAACTAATTTCAAATGGGTTCATATATTCTTAATGGAATAATTATATTCACAATTGTACATAAAATCACTTATGAATCACTTTGCATGTGTTTGCCAAACCAGTCACAGCCATATAATAAAAATAGGAACACAAATTTAATTATCACCGAAAGATTGTTCTATTTAACCCTTCTTTAAATGATAAAAATAAACGATTGGCATATTTCAAGTTCTGATCAATCTACTTCCTACTTTACCAGAATATGTAATCGTTCGACAAAAATTAAAATCTTGAACTCTTAATTTGCGATATAAATATTAATATAAATACGTCACTCTTTCATTTATTACAAAGCATTTTTATTTTATTTAAGCGGGTTATATATAAAATAATAATTTTTTCTAATAAAAAAAATTAAAACATGGAGAAAGATTTTATAATTATTAATCTTTATATTACGAAATTTGTCATGTGTTGCATATTTTCCTTTATGGAAATTAACTAAATTATATTTTTTTCAATCCTTATGCAAATTGTAGATCGATGTAGAACAATAAATATATTTATAAAAAATATGCTTTTACATGTAAATAATCTAGTTTAAATTTATAAGACAATTTTTTTTCAGTACTACCAAATTGTTTTTATTTTATTATTATTAAAAATATATTTATGAATGCAAAAGTTTTATAATTTTTCTGAACGTAAGCTCCTTTAAATTTTATATGTAATTATTACGATGCACTATAAGATTTTTCTCCATATTAATGTCAGTGTTAAAAAAGTTATGACTAAACACAAATTTGTTAAGCTTACTTTCGCATGCACTAATTGAAAATATATTACATTAATATAATTACATAAATATATTTGAGCATACAATTATTAAATACAAGTGAGTTTAAAAACAAATTAACAAAGGCTCAGACAAACATGCATTATTAATTAAGGTAATTAAGGTAAAATACAGAACGTGTGCTGTTACGAAAAATGCTTATAAAAAATAAATAAATAGTACAAAATAAATAAATTTACACAATACAATTGTAATTGCAGCTTTTTGCTTAGCAAACAAACATATTTATAATAAATCTATGTCTCACATAAAAATTAAAATTTATAAATAGTATGAAAAGTGATTTAAAATCTATGTACACGTTACAAAATTAAACTAAATATATTTTCCATTATATTGAGTACTCTATTAATGTTTTTCATATGAGAACACATCATTAGAATGCGTTACAAATATGTAAATCTAACTACATCATGAATGCTCAGATATAGTGTCATTGCACAAATTATATATATAGCAAGTATTCGTTCGTAAATAGTCTTTTCCACTAGCAATTAATTTAACATTGCATTGCAGTGACAATTTCTGTAATTAGATTCTAGGTGTTTAGATTATTAAACAGAAAGTCACATTAAAACAAATATAACCGTGAAATCCATATAAAAATTTTTTTAAAAAAAATTTAGGCTGGAATTAATTGTAGAAAATAAGATTTTTATAATAATTTATATTTAAAAATTAAAATTGTTAACAAATTAACATTTCAGAGTTGAACAAGACTCTTTTGTTTTTGTAAATAAATGAAAACATTATTTCTATGACCTACGAAATTGCTAAGTCCACGCCAGACTTTAATGACAAATGAAGAACAATCCATGTATTTTTGACATAGCTGTAAAAAATTAAAGAAATTTTCCTTAAGAGATGTGCAAAAAACGTCTACTCTAATTAATTCGGTAGCATGTCAAACGCACATAAGTAGATACCTAGGCAACGAAAACAAACTGCTTCACACAAATAGAAAATAAAAATCAGGATGCCTAATAATGTGTGCATAATAAAGCGTTTAACTAAAAATAAATGATGGACTATTGAGAATGTAAAGATACAAAGAATTAGTTACGTAACAATATATATATATATATATAAGTGTGTGTGTGTGTGTGCATATATACATATATGTATATATATATAAATAAGCAAGAGGTGAAAGGGTAAAAAAAATTGTAAGGAGAAAAAAAAGAAAAAAAAACAACAACAACAACAATAACAACAGTTATGAACGGTAAAAAAGAAGACTAATTAATTAATAAATTAATGCTGCTTTTAGGGGTAATTCTTGCTGTTTACGTGTTTTTCTTGTTCTATCTACCTTATCGTCGGCGGTTATCCAGACCATTTTGGCGGGCTGTGCAAATAAAGGGGAAACACGAATTAGTGACTGCTGCTTCTTGTACGCGTTTTTTGGACTTGCCAAAGCCGGCGACCGAGCCGCGACAAGCAACTTATGTTTCTTGGTAAGAACGAAAAAGCGCATTCGGATGCCGGCTTCCGGACTAACGACAAATGACGGCTCCTTGACTTTAAGAACGCGTGGCTTTTCTCCTGACTTTCTCAACACTTCTCTCTATTTCTCTCTTCCTCTTTCTATTCAGTAATATCGCGCTCGTGCCAAATTTAGCACCCAAAGCAAGCCTGTATTTTTATTCCGATAATTATGTTTGACATTTTTTTCAAACTGCTTGTAACCTACCCACAATTCCACGTCATATCACTGTCATATACCATGGAACTTTTGCACGCGACCAATATTTCGTAAAATATTTTTTTTTTCACCGACTCTGCAATAATGGCTTTTTTTTTATTGCGTGCAATGTTAAAACAGAGCAGTACGCATTGGAATAAGTGAGCTGAATTTGAATCGTTTGATCAAAGCGTTTAAATATCATACGAATGATATTGTACGTACAGTTTAAGCAAAAGACAGTTTTATAATTAGATTCGACGATTCGCATATATCTTATTACAAAACCAATGTGAAAAAGACGCGCACCATGTTATTTATACAAATATATCAGTTCTCTAAAACTTCTTTTTTTCCGTGGGATAAACGTTTCCAAAGGTTAAAAATTTGATTATGCAATACAAACAAAATATGGGTTTTGTTGACCTGTAAAAAAGTATTATCTGTGCTACATTATGAATGTTTTTTTAATAAACAGCACAATGGACATCAGTTTCAAATAAGGTTAATAATCGTACATTCTAAATGCTGTAGTATTAGTAGTCATTTGTATATTTTAATTTTTTTTTCTTCTTTTTTATAAATTTAATAAATATTTGGTAAAATAAAAACACAAATTTTAAACACTAAATGATGTAAATAATTGTATACAATAATAAAAATGACGGAATTTGTTTTTAAAACTTGTTTAAAAAGAGAAAATAAATAAATATGTCATATTCGTTTTATACATTAAAACTGTATAAACGTTTTGTTGATAATTTTTTCAAGAAACACCAAATTTTAGTTTAACATAAAATAAAGCAGCCCAAGGGAAATCAATTTCTTCTAATATCTGTCGTATTCATATAAAATGGAGCTGGAGAATGATTATTATCGTATTTTTACCTGATTACGTTATCAACATTACATTTTTGAGATTTAGTTTAATACGTGGCTAAAGAAAATTTATTTTTCATCAAACTTTGTATACAAAGTATTTGTTATTGTAATTTAAGTTGTAATAACGGCACATAAAAATGCAAGCGGTTTTATTCCTTAATAAAATTCGTTATTAAATTGTTACATATACATACAATTTTTATACACAATGATGATTTTGAATGGAATGAAAAAAATCAAACTTTTTAAAACAAAGTTAATACTAAAAATCATTTAAATATTCAAAATTGTTTGAACACCAATACTTGTACTATTAAAATTTTTTTTATCTCACACGTAAACTTATATTTAACATTTACTGTGTTTTAAAACAATCTTTTTATTAGTTTTCTATTTAAAAAGTTTAATGAAAATGAAATTTGTGAAGATTTAATTAACAAATGTTTACCTGATAGTGTATTCTTTCATAAGAAAATAAGGCTTTTCCGAATAAATTTTCAATACTGTTTATATGACTTACTTTAATCTTTATTAATTATATAGTTTTAATGTATGTAGTACAACAATATTATTGCATACAATTATGTATTATAATATATATTAAAAAAGATTACTTAAAATTAAAATAAATACAAAAGTACTAATATTAAAGTTAAATATGTTTTAATTATCAGAAATTTTTTAATTTAATTTCAGTTATTATATATTTATTATCAATTGTAGAGAAGTTAAATTAACAATAAACAATTTCTAAATTTTTTTAAAGCGATGTTCGAGCTTTTAATAATTTATGAGTACATAAAGAATTAAAACCATAACGAACACAAAAATTTTTAGGCAACCACAAATTATAAAAAATGTGTTATCTTAAGAAGAAATCAAATTATATAATTCCCAAAAAAAATTTATATTCACAAAATTAATGATACAAGTTTTCTAAATTCACAACACGATATTAAAAATCAATGTTAAACCAATATCATAACGATCTTTATAATCTGTTCAATTTTATGATAGAAAATTAATTTATTTTTTATTCATATAATATAATATGATTAAATATTTATTATAATTATTATATATTTAATTACACTATGTCGTAATTAATGTTATGTCGATAATGTTACATTGAAATTGTATATTCAGAATAATTTTCTGAAGTTGTAGAATAAAATCTAGATGTAGCTAACGATAAGCAATTATCTGTATCAAAATAATTATAATTTCAATTGAATGCTATATTTATTTGAATATTCAATTATCAAATTTAGTGATTTCATATTATTTGAATGTTTTATTTAAATTTTATTTAAAAAATCATTAAGCGTTACTAATTTAAAAATACGACTCGAATTTTAAGGTATAAACATGAATTAATCAAGAAATCAATATAGCTTATTTAATATAACTTCATCAACATTTTTTTAACGAATAAATTTTTTTAGAAATTCTAAAGATAGTTTGTCATAAATTAATAAAAAATGAAAAATAGTCTTTTATTTAATGCGTAAGCAAACTGAAGTTCATTTTTCATTATTACATATACATACTGTACTTTGTTTTAACAATCATTGTTTATATCAAGATTATTTTACGCAAATCATTATGCGGTAAAAATATACTTGAAATTATTTATTCAATGATAAAGATGAATAAAAAATGATAAATAAAGATGAAAAAAAATATTTTTAAATATTGTTATAAAATATTTTAAAAAAATGATTGTCTAATAATTATATATTCATAATTTCATTATATTTCATTATAATTACGTACATAAGATTAATTTTTTTTTAAATATTTAGTTAATTCTATAAGAAAAAGTATAAGAAAAAAAATACCGATTTATTGATAGAAATGAATTTGAATTTAAATTGATGTATAAAATAAATTTTTGTAAAAAGTGTTAAAAGAAAAATAATTCAATTGACGAGTATCTTAATTCATATATTGTTTGATTATAATATAGGTGATAAGAAAATAAGGCCAAGTCTTCGAGGGCAATTTATGCACATTCTTAATGAAAGAACTTTAAGAGCATGCGCAAGTATTAAACACTAAACATATTGATTACATCACTGACGAAAACGTGATTACTATTCGATAATTCAAGAGTATATTCGACTATATTTTCAAATAAGTTTGCCAATATATATATATTTTTAGCGTTCTATTACTTTGATTCATTATTATACGATCCCTTAAATCATTATATTCATACGTGATATATATTTATAACTTTTTTATTATTTTTCATATCTACGATAGAATCTACATAACCTCTACGCATTTTAGTCTAAGATACAATTAGAAATGTGTAAAAATACGCTGTTTAATATTATAAATAAACAAGAATAGAAACAATTAATAAGTATTCTAATTATTTTTTTTCAATGTTATTAACAAACAAAATCACTATAATACGATATTGTAAAGATAGATTTAATCCGGAATCGTAAATTAAGTAATCTATATCAATTAGCCGGTTATACAATATTACAAAAATTGATAATTTTTTTTATATATAGCTTCAATTTGGTAAAAAAAAATTGCCTACAGCATGTAATTTTATATTATAAAGTCACTGTCTTTTCGTCCTAATTCAAGCTTTAAGTTCAATTTCATATTGTAAAAAAGGCATCAAACATTGATACCTAAACAGCTGAGTTGTCAATCTTGTTTTTAAAATAAAACTGGAGAAACTTTCAAGGTTATAAATAGTCATTCCCACATGACAAACTATTTCATTTAATTTAAGACCACGTGTGCAATTAACCATAAAGGAACACTGGATTTTAAATAATAGACAATTTGAAGATTTTTTTTTTAGAAGACCAATAAGGTTTGAATTAATAATTAATAACAGCAGTTACTTCTACTTTTTTTACCTTGTTAGAGTAGATGGTGTGGTTCAAGAAATAAAAATCTATTCACAAAGCTGTTAACAAATCAATGATTTGCTGCTGACTGACGTTTGATTTGATGATGAGGGACGCGGAAGGTCATTCTGATCGGTGGTCGCCCTCGGAAACCAATTTCAAGGACGGCGCAGTGGTGCCACCTCATGATATTTATCTCATTAATCTTACAACAATGAGATGACGATTGTTACAGGCCGACGGTTATTTACCCAAATTATGGTTTTTTTTTTATACCAATGTTTCAAAAGTATACATTGTTTTCCTACGTATGCTTCAAAAGTCAAAGTCCAAGTTCAAGTCTTCTTTATTCTTGTGAGATATGTAATTTGTGTTTCTTCTATTTTTTAAAATTCATCAATTGCACTGATTTTCAATAAATATTTATAAAAATACGATTTCGTAATAGAGTTATTTATTGTTATATTTGAAGTACCTTGTTTTAATTTTTTTGAATCTAAATATAACAATCTTTTTTATGTTTCAACACAGAAACATCATTTTTTACCAATAAAAAAGCTATTGCTCTCTCAAGATATTATATTTACTTTACTTTTATTTGCCGAACTCAACAAGCGATTATAATTTCATGTTACACTGATTATGCCCAATTTGACAGAAGCCACATAAATATTCATAGAAAACGTTTTTAAACATTTTTTATTTCATCAAAAATATACATGACCGAAAAAAACAGCATGAATTCTCACAATAACGCATATTATACGTAATATTATTACTTTTACGAAAGCGATTTTTTATTAGATTTTTATAATAGCAAGTAAACAACATTTTTTTTAACAATAGGCTAATTCCGTTTTAAGTACTCTTAATAAGACTTTAATAAATTATTTCTTTATTAAGATTATTTATGATAATTATTCATTATCTAAATTATTAATTATAAACTATATTTTTAAAGACATTAGATTTAGCATTTAAAACAACTATCAATTGTAAAATGACACTGCGATACTGCGATTCTGTTTTAATTATTGCAAAGCAATGTCAAATTGAACGAATCTGACTAAAAATTTGTTAAATTTCTATACTTTTTTCTTACGGGAACTAATTTTTTAAAACAGTAATTACCGAATACAAATTATCAACAAATACGATAGATAAAAAATAAAGTGTTTTTACAAAAAGGCATAGCAATAGAATTTTATATATACTTCTAAGGTATCTAATAGTATTTAATAGGTCTTAGGATCACAAAGATTATAATTGGCTCTTAATATTAAGTAATGTTATTTAAGATTCTGTCTAAGAGTTTGATCTATTCTTTTAAATTATAACACCTTGTTTTATTAAAAAAAATTCAATAGAATGAAGCATTTGTATGAAATTGCTGAACGTTATTGAAATATATACTCATAAATAATTAATTACATGAAATAGTAATATTTCTGCATATTTTAACAAAGTGTTTAAAGATACTTCTTAATGATAAATTTTCATTTAAATAAATTAATGTTGATTTTTTACTTTTTTATGTACTGTAAATATATTTTAAATACTCTAATAAAAAAGTTACAACCATTACATTAAATATTCAAACATCAAATTATTTATAACTGATACTATGGAAAATATATCTTTATTAAATCCTTTTTGTATTTTTTCACATTTAAATATAAATTATTATAAATATAAATTATTATACTATCAATTATTCATGCATTAAATTACATTGCAATTTTGAAAATTTGTGTTTTGTATTATAAACAGTTTATATTAATCTCTGATTTAAATTAACTAAGCGTTTGCGCAAATAAGATTATTTAATTCCTTGGAATAAGCATATTTGCTTATGTTAAATAGTTTACAAATGTCCTGAATAATCGATGGGACGTATTACAAAAATTTAAAATCCCTATTACCGTTTTATTGAAAATCAACGGTGACAGTGAATGTATTTACGAATATCTAGAATATTGTAAATATAATACAAATTTGAAATGTTATCATAATGTTTTTTTTATTACTTTTTTATACATACATACATACATACATAAATAAAATGCTATATTTTTATAACAATAAAAGTATGTAATAGTTATTAAACGAATTTTTAATGTATGCTTACTTATACTACTTAAAGTATCCAATTTGTGAAGCAAAAATTTTTTCATGAAGTACATTGAAGAAATACATTGGCCTTTCGGAAAGTTATAAATTTAATTTTAATTTAAAATTTTAGTATGTGATATATTTGAATATGTTTATCAAATTTTGTAACCAATTCTTAAAGTAATACGTGTGTAATTTGCTTTTTGAACGTAAAAGTGCGAATAAAAAAAGATGATATTTAATTTGCATTACATAAAAGTAATACACTTTCTTCTATAAGCATTGATTAATTAATTAAATAATATCTAAAAATATAGTATTACCGTACATTCGAAAATAAATGGTAAAAACTAATAAAAGAAACATAATGATTAATATAATTAGAATAATTAGAACATGATATATTTTTTTCATCTTAAATATGTTGATAACCATTAGAGAATGAAGTGTTATCATTGCAAAAAGGTTTTATTTATATGGTATATTCAATCAAATTTAAATATTTAATGTTACAGTTCTCGATTTTCTTCGCTTTTTAAATGCAGAATTTTAATAAGTATTCGGCTGTTATAAATTTTTTAAAAATTTTTTGGATATTATAATATCAGATTTTTAAAGCTAGTTTTTGCTAAATATAGCCTTGTTATAAATCTTGTTTTCCAGCATAATTTCCAGCATGATTAACAGTCAAAATCTGGCCCTTTTTGTGTAAAATAAACCATTGGCCCGATAAAATAATTGGACAATCGGTTAAGAATCAAACAACTTCCCATTATATAAGCGACAAATCTTCAGTGTGAAAAAAATGTAATACTCGTTATTTCGTACACGATACACACTAAGTTTAATACATGATTATATACGCTGGGAGAAGGTTCTCAACTTTTATCAGCATTCAAGAGTCATTGAATTCATCGGCATGCGAGCCGGTCAGACGACTATCGTTAGACAGGCTTTATTCGAACTGATTTGTACAAATACGCCTCGCAGTATCTTAATTTTATTATATTACAACAGTGACCGGTTAAATAATTCGAACTACCGTAGATATTGCCGGAGCAATTAGATGGCTTTTTTTATTTAAATTGTATTTTGGAATTTGACGCACCTTTGAGTTATTCGGAGGATTTTAATTATTATCACAGGAGTGCAAGGGCAGTGGGCGAATCGGTCGTTTTTGTGATAAGGATTGCGTGTGGTGGAAGAATATCATCGGTGAGAAGTCAAGTTTTGCAGTAGTTGTAAATTGTCACTTGTTAACTGAGGTGCATCTTTCAACATTCTACTATGAGTATCAAAAATTCACAGAAGGCTATTAATTTTGGTGCAGGACCTGGAAAACTTCCAACAGAGGTAAATCTGTTAATTATTTAATCACAAAATTTTAAATATGCCACACTGTCATACGTAATCGAATTCTATAATTTGCTAAAACTGTAGTTTTATTGAAAAAAAAAAAAAAAAAAAAATTAATTTCTTATCAATCATAAGTGTGTATTTGTTATTGAAACTTAACTTAGTATTGCATTTATTTCGATTATATAATAGTTTACAATTATTATGCATGCATTTATTTATGTATTGGTACTTTGTATTGAAAGGTATTAAAAGAAGTACAAGATGAGCTGCTGTCTTATGGTAATACCAAAATTAGTATTTTGGAAATCAGTCACCGGTCTGATGATTTCAAAAGAATAGTTGAAAATGCACAAGCAAAACTTATTGAGATACTGTAAGTAAATGTATACAAAACTATTATCAATTATCTTTTATAAATCGATAGTGTTATAATAAATTTCAATAAGTATTATAAATATATATATTTTTTTCTTTAAAAGTAATGGTATAATTTTGTCATTTAAATGACAGGTAGGTCAAATCTGTGAGAAAAAATGATATTTACTAATATTGTAATGAGCATATTTCATCAAAGACATTCTTAGTTGTACTATTAATTAGTGTAGATATGGTATATCTTTCTTAATTATAATTTGATTTTCAGCAATATTCCAGAAAACTATAAAGTCATGTTCCTACAAGGTGGCGGAACTGGACTATTTGCAGCAATCCCTCTTAATATGATGAAAGGAAGTGCAGATTATATTGTCACTGGTTAGTTAATATCAATTGATAATTAAATAAAAAGTAAACAAAAATTTTATTTGAAACAATTCTGTTTCCATGCTATCTTCTAACATTTTTAGGTACATGGTCATCTAAAGCAGCCAAAGAAGCTTCTAAGTATGGAAAAGTAAACATTGTGACACCTGTAACTAAAAAATTTACTGAAATTCCTGACACATCAACTTGGAACCTGGATCCAAATGCATCATACGTTTATTATTGTGATAATGAAACAATTCATGGTAATGTACTTTTTAAATTATATTATATAGTGGAATAGTTTTAGCAATATAATGAAAATATAGATGTAAATAATATATAATTATTTTAACTATTTAATTAATCAGAATTAGTTTTATATTTATTGAGGATAATAATTGCAAATACTTTTAGGTATCGAGTTTCATGATATTCCAGATACAAAAGGCATTCCTTTAGTAGCTGACATGTCATCTAATTTTTTATCAAAACCAATTGACATTTCAAAGGTAAATGATTACCTTTGTTTGTAACGTTTTATTATTAAGTTGATGTTTTAGAATATTTTACTTCTATATTTCATATGGCTAATAAGTGCTCCGGTAATTAAAAATGCATTTTTTAGTTTGCTCTGATTTTTGCTGGAGCTCAAAAAAACGTGGGACCAGCTGGTATTACAATTGTAATTGTAAACAAAAATTTCATTGGTAGTGCAATGCCTGTATGTCCATCTATCATTGATTTTTCAGTAGTAGCAGCAGAAAATTCTATTCACAATACACCACCAGTTTTTCAGTAAGTCAAAATAAATACATTTTGTAACAAAGAATAACACAATTAATAATCATTATAAACATAATCTTATTTACTATTGTCTTATTTTGACTGTAGAATTTACTTTGTTGGTCGAGTTTTTGAATGGATTCAGAAGAATGGTGGCATAGAAAACTTTAATAAACTTGCTCATAGAAAAAGTAAGCTTATTTATGATATCATAGAAGAATCTGAAGACTTTTACATTTGTCCTATTAGAAAAGACTGTCGCAGTCGTATGAATATACCTTTTAGAATAAAACATAATGAAGATTTAGAAAAAAAATTTATTGCTGGGGCTCTTGCGCTTAACATGCTTCAACTTAAAGGACATCGATCTGTTGGTGGTATTCGTGCATCACTTTATAATGCTGTAACATTTGAGGAAGCAGAAATACTAGCTAATTATATGAAAAAATTTTATCAACAAAATAAATAATTTAATACATCTTGTTATAAAATATATAATCTAAATTGATTCCAATTACATACATTTTTTAATATTAATATATAAATTAATATATAAATTTTTTACATAAATTATTCTACATAAATTTTTTGTACATACTTTTTATTCTTTCATTAATTGATTTAAAAAATTCTTATCGTTCTTTCATTGCTGCAATCTTTTTTCATTCCCATCAGTAATTAAGGCATGGTTTATAAAGATACCATCTAATAAATTTTCCAGATTAGAATTGGTACCCTTGAGACCATTAATAACAGATTTAGCCCACTACAATATGAAAACAAATAAAAGAATAAAATGCTCTTATCGATATCATGATTTATTATTTTTACATGTGAACATTGTAAATATAGTACTTATTAAATTAGTAAAAATTTTTATTAAAAAAATAATAATAACAGAATTAGTCTGATAAATCAAGCATAGACATTTCTATATAAATTATTTTATAAAATACTTTTTCAAGATATACAGACCTTAAAATATTCATTTACTCTTTCTAGTGTCCAACCCACTGGTGTCTCTTTTTCTAAATCCCGTAAATTGTATAGTTTATCAGCAAGTTTAACTAATTTGGCCTCATGGCTACTGCTTGCAGCATGTATAATTTGTAACCTTTTTCTTTCTTGTTTTGGAAGGTTTTTGTCATCTGTTACTTCCTCAACTATTTTGCGCACTTTTTCCCCAAAATGACTTTCAATTTCTTCAAAAGTTGTGTTTGTATCTTCTACTGTATCATGTAATAAAGCAGCCATTATTACAAAAGGATCATAGACATCTCCTTCCTGTATCAATATATTTGCAACACCTAATACATAATATAAAGTTAATATAAGTAATTGAGAAACAGGAATTGATTCAATATTCAATATAATCAAACTAAAACTTTATTATATACTATATATATTATTATATAGGTAACTGAACTTTATTAAAAGAATAATTTTACCTATTGGATGATTTATATATGGAGTTCGTTCTTTATTACATCGTACTTGCTTACTATGTTTTATAGCTGAAAAATTTGTACATCCAATTACTAATTTCATAAGATCCTTTTGAGTAATATTATTATCAGTACATATTTTGACTTCCATTTTTAGGTTTTAAATTAGATTAAATTTCTTTACTTGTACACACCTAAATGAATTATATCATTAGAATGTAAATACTTTGATTATTTTTTATTATCAAATTACTAAAATTTCAATGTTAAAAATGTTTGAATAAAAATATAACCTTAAATAACAGAATTAGAATTGTAGATAATAAGGGAATTATTTTACTTTGGTTGATTGCACTTACTTTGATCGTAACAAAAATTAGCATAACTAAAGCCTCGCTTTTCTATGTGTTTTCATGTATCTATGAAAATTTAAACATCTTTAATTCTTATTTGTGGCCTTTAAAACTGTGGAATAGAAGGTGTAAATAAGAAAGAAAATTGATCGATTTTGCTTTATTTTTCTTCGAAGTGTTACTTTCACTACTCTAAGATTTTAAAGAAAATGGGAAAGTTAATGTTAATGAGCATAAGAAAACTATCACGCAAAATCAAAAATTTATTTTTTTCATATTATTGATTTCATTACTTGAAAGATAAAGAATAATTTTAAATCTGTATTTTAAAATTATACAAATTTAAATTTGACACTGCCCTCTAGTTATAATTAGATTGGTTAGATATTTGATATGATAATTTGACTCGTGAAATTTGTCTGAAATATTTTATCTAAGTCTTAAGAAAAAATTAATATTAACAATATTTGTTTTTAATATTGTACATACAGTTTAGAGTTTAATATTTTTAATTAATGATGTTTCGTAATTGACAATTTTATTTACAATTTACATTGTATATATAATGCACATAATGAATCGTTAGATTTAAACTTTTTAAAGTGGCGCGTTTGTAATAGAGAATCCTTGATAGACTTTACAATACAAAAAGCGGTTTGAAGAAAAAAATGACGAATTAGATGAAATAGTTAAGAAAAATAATAAGAAAAATAACAACACCATCAAAAGCATATTTTCTTTCTAAGCTGTCTTCGACCCAATAGTCAATACTCTATTTTGAATACATGGAAGATGGAACCAATTGAAGAAATTGTCGCCACTGCGCAACATAAAAAATGTGATGTTTTGCATTCCTGTATCAAAGAAGTGTCTAACTCTACAAAATGTACACTATAATCAATATTGATATTCGATATTTACAATTAAGATATCATAAAGTATAAATTGAAATGTATTTAAAATTTTAAATATGTGCAGTTTTGTTAACATTAAACATTAGTCTGACTCTTGTTTCATTCTCAAGTAATATTTAGCGATGTTATTAATTTAATTGCTACTAAAATACGATAATTGTATACGTAATTATTAAAAAAAAAAAAAACTGAAATCTTACGTACTCTTCTGAAATGTGTATATCTAATAGATAATTTTTAATAAGTCATTGCATAATCGACCATTTAGATTTATTTCAATGAGGAAACAAATATCGATAATTATTTTATAAGAACAAATTAATTTCCTTATTGTGTACTTTGTTGTTTGTTGGACAGCTCAGCTGTTTAAAACGATATTTTTAATAAACTTCGTACTTAAAACATGGTGATTTATGGTGTTTATATAGTGTCCAAGTCTGGTGGTTTAATTTTTAACCATGATCATAATGTTCCAAAAATTGAAGTTGAAAAAGTTTTTAATTATCCACTTGATATTAAATTGGCATACGAAAATAAGAAAATAGTTGTAGCTTTTGGTCAACGGGATGGAATAAATGGTATGTCGTTAGAAAATTTATTATTAATTATTTTTAATTATGTAGAATATTTAATTTTACTTAGCTGGTCCACACTTATTTATCAATTAAAATTTATAAAATTGGTGCTAAAAATATTGCTAAAAATGGGCACTTAATTTAATAATTTATCATAATATTTGTAAGGAAATCATAAACATTTTCATTTAATTTTAGTGGGCCATGTATTAGCAGCTATTAATGGTCGACCAGTAACTGGTCGAGAATTAGATGATGGACAAGATGCATTAGACTTACTTGGGAAATCTGAAAATTTTCCCATAACCTTAAAATTTATTCGTTCAAAAATGACTACAAATGAAAAAATTTTTTTAGCATCAATGTTCTATCCTCTTTTTGCAATTGCAAGTCAACTTAGTCCAGAGCCTAGATGCTCTGGTATAGAAATAATTGAAGCAGATACGTTTCGACTATATTGTTATCAAACATTGACTGGTGTCAAATTTATGATTATTTCTGAACCATCTCAAACAGGAATGGATATTTTATCAAAAAAAGTATACGAATTGTATGCAGATTATGCATTAAAGAATCCATTTTATTCGTTAGAGATGCCAATTCGCTGTGAACTTTTTGAAACTAATTTGCAAATTTTATTAGAAACTGTAGAGAAATCTGGCATAACTAATATATAATTTGAATATAATAAAGAAAAAGGTAATTATAAATACCATTAATTGATTAAGGATAGATAAATAGTTTTAATTTAAAAACTGCATATAAGTTGATATTTATATTTGTACATTAAAATACATAATATAATTAAAAATTTATATTTATAAAGTAAATTATAATTTTTTTATATAAGAAATATAGATATACTTTTATAGTAAATTATTAACCAAAGAGTTTGTTTTATGGAATCATATTCCAAGCTTTTTTACCATCTCCATTCCCAATCTAAAACAATGTAATAATTAATTAAATTACTTGTAAATATATGTTGAACTCAGTATTTATTTACTATTAAGCTTTTTTACTTTTTGTGTCAATGGATCAATGCAAGCCATTCGTATACGAGCAGCAGTTGCTGGTGAATCTAATCTAAAATGTCCATGTATATTCATTTCTGCTCGAGAGGCTTTAATGGCTTCTTTTATTGCAAAAAAAATTGACGATGCCAAAAATAATGGCGGTTCTCCCACAGCCTACAAGATTTTATTACATTAACATAGTATCAACTTTTTCACGTCAACTAAAAGTGAGCATCTATCTTACTTTAGATGAATAAATTGCTCTTGGATTTGTTACTCCTTTTAAAAGGGAAACATTGAATTCTATAGGGATATCTGTAAAACCTGGTATTTTATAAGTTCCAGGACCACGACTAAACACAATTCCAGACGGAGAGTAAATCATTTCTTCCATAGTAAATAATCCATAGCCTTGAATGAAGCCACCTTCTACTTGACCAATATCTATTGCAGGGTTTAAACTTTCTCCAAGATCCATTACAATATCGGTTCGCAATACCTTTAAAAATGTAATATAAATTACGTAATAATGTTAAAAAAAATAATACCGTATGATTAAATTTTTGTATCCTACCTGATGATCTCCAGTAAGACAATCGATTTCTACTTCAGCACATGCAGTACCATACGTATAATAGTTAAAAGGTGTTCCTGTATTCGTATCAATATCGTACCCAATATCAGGAGTTTTATAGAATCCAACTGCTGATAAACTTATTCGTTCCATATAAGCTTTACTTATCCATTTTTCCCACGTTCCTTCAGGATCAGCATCTATGATAGATTGGATGCGGCACATGATTTCATTACAAGCATACTACAAATTAATAGAATAAATTTAAGTAGAAATAGTATTTTTTTGCAAAAAACTTTCTCAGACGTTACCATAACAGCCATTCCATTTATATCGGAGCCTGTACTTGCTGCCGTTGCTGAAGAATTCGGAACTTTATCCACTGCTGTCTCAGATATGTGTATTTTTTCTGGATTCACTTTTAGTACTCGACTCGCAACCTGCATAGGTTTTTGATACAGTCAAATTATAATTATTTTATTTAAATTAATACTATTAAAGTAAGAACCTGAATCATTTTTGTATGCAATCCTTGACCCATTTCCACACCCCCATGGCTCAAAAGTACAGAACCATCAGTGTATACATGAACAAGCGCTGCACCTTGATTTAAAAAGGTTACTGTAAAGGCGATCCCAAATTTTGTAGGTACTGTAGCAAAACCCCTTTTTTTGAATCGGTTTTCTCTAAAAAAAAACCAATTGTTTGCAATCAGTTAAAATTGTTCGCTATAATATCAATTTTTTAAGACGATGCAATAAATACTTGTTAAATCGCTCCACTCTTTCCACTGCTTCTTTATAATTTGTTAAAGTAAGACATTCATTCCAACATTGCCTTAAGGTACAATTATCAAGTTTCTGGTGATAATGAGTTAGATCACCCTCTTTATACAAATTCATTTCAGAAATCTACAACGCAAAAAATTTGCTTAATATTTATTTGGAATCTTATGTTTTATTAGCATACTTTCATCGCATCGAGTCCGAGATAATCTGCCATATGACGAATGATGTGTTCAGCAGCGAACATTCCCTGGGGTCCACCAAAACCTCGAAAAGCCGTATTTGATGGTAAATTTGTTTTGCACAGGTATCCATAGGTTTTTGAATTTGGCACATTGTAGGAGTTTTCAAAATGTAACATCGCACGGGCCAAGACCTTTTTCATATACAATTATTTAATCGGTATTTGGCGATTAAAAATATTTTTTATCAATACTTACAGCGGGCGAGAGATCTATTGAATATCCAGCATTGCAGTATATATGAATTTCTATAGCATTGATCAAACCATCATTAGTAAAGCCTACTTTATATTTATGTAGAAATGGATGTCTAGTACCGGTCATCATTATATCTTCATCTCGATCTAACATGCATCTTACTGCCCTTCTTAATCTGTTAAAAAAATTTAAGCAGGATATTAAAAAAGCGTTTACGATTATACGATAAAACGACGTCACCAGTTGTCGTATAAGCGAAGAAATCCATCATAAAATTCAAGACGAAGCTAAATTATAGTCAATTCTTTCTAAAGAAACATCAATATTACACTTTTTAAAAAAATTTGAAAACGAAGTAATTAAGATTTTTCTACATCAAGATTACGTTAAGATCAAAGACGTGTTAATTTTTATAGGTCGAATGACAGTCACTCATTTTCAATGATAATCTTCAAAATACATTGATTTTATTTAAAAATAATAAATTTGTTTACAATCACTAAATTGTATGAACAGATCAAGATTGAGTTTTTATACAATTGCCATTGATAAGTGCTTAAATTATGACCATTGAAGAATTAACTTGTAATAATACTTAGGATAAAATTTTAGTACCTATGCGCGGCAAATGCAACAGGTAATGCAATAAGTGCTGCTCGTGATTCTTTGCCACCGAAGCCACCGCCAATTCGTTTTACGCGAACGTTAATCCTATTGATGGATACACCAAGAACATGTGCGACGAGTTTCTGAATCTCGGTAGGATGCTGCGAGGAACAAAAGATTTCCATTTCATCTTCTTCCCGTGGAATGGCTAGACAACAATTCGTCTCTAAGTAAAAATGTTCTTGTCCCCCCATTCTCACTTCCCCTTCTAACACGTGATCAGAATTTGCGAATGCCTTTTCCGTGTCACCGTTTACTATGGATTTTCGGCTTTGAAAGTAGGAATTGGCTTTTATTGCATCCTTAAAATAAAAGTCTTGTTTCAATTATTGAAAATAGTCACTGAAAATTAATGCTCATTTTACGTACTTCAATGGATACGATAACTGGTTCGAGATTTTCGTATTCGACTTTTACCATTCTTGTTGCCTCTTGTGCGGTAAATTGATCGACTGCTACTATAGCTCCAATAATTTGTCCCTGACTGGTTACCTATGAAAAAAAAAAATTGGATATTTTTTAAATTTTCGATAAAATTTGATTCAAAATTGATTTAATTCAGAGTCTTGGTAAAAATTTTTTTTTATTTTTTACACGCGTTTATTAAGTTTAGATAGAATGAGCTTTATTAAAAAAAGAATTGATCGATGACTTGTTTTTACGTATATTTTTATTGTATAGAGCGCAATTTTTAAATCTCTTATGCCTTGTGCTTTTGAGGAAATAACACACCCTTTCCGAAATAAATATTTCCTCATCATGCACAACCGGCCCAACAAATCTTTTTTCTTCTGAAATATCATTCGCATCGTAAAAAGCTACAACTCCATCCATAGCAAGAGCCTCGGAAGGATCGACTTTTATCAGTTGTGCGTGTGCTCTTGTTGATAATACAAATGCCATGTAAAGCTCTCCGGCCATTTTCGGCAAATCGTCTAAATATGTAGCCTCTCCAGTTACTTGTTTGAATGCGCTGGCATGAACAATAGGTTTCCCAACTAAATCAGTTGTATTTTCATTGGAATGAATCTAAGGAAAAGCAATCGTTTTAGCTTAACTTGACACTCATTTTAAATTTAGCTTTAATTTTTTTTTTTTTTTTTAATGGTGAATTACAATTTGATAATATTGAGAACTTTTTGGGGGTACGTAGTGGAAGCCCTCGGCTGCCGAGTAAAATTCTTTTGGTAATGAATCTAAATTAAGTATTTCCTTCCTAAGATCCCTTGCTATACGTATGAAGCCTTTAAAAAATAAGCTTAACAACAGATATGACTTTTTTTGTATTGTAATATTGTTTGTCTACTGGATGTAAACGATAGTTTTGCCTACCTTACTGTTAAGGCTTTGCGATATAAAATCATCCCGCCTGGAGCATCGCCGGTTAAAGGGAGTTCTTGAAGAAGTGAGTTTGTAATAAATTCTGCAGTATCTTCATTCCATTTACTATGAAGAAAAAAAAAATAGTAAAATATAAGTGTAATATAATATAATTTCAAATAAAATAAAGCCTAATTATTGGAAACCCAGATAACGAAAATAAAAATATGCAAAGTCTTAAACATTAATTTTACCGCCCTACTGCAGTTTGACAAGTAGTTCTTGCTAAGACAGTAGTTGAAGCCATACCACCGAAAGCCATAATAGCTTTCTGAATAATATCTGTACCAGGATAAAAAAGAACGTTAATAGCTAAGTTGACTATTGCAATGTCATCATCCCTTCGTTTCGCTTGTTTATACCCCACAAAATATTGATTCTGAAAAAATACTTAATTTTTATCACAACATGCAACTATTTGTGTAAATAATAATTTGCTTAAATTTGTAATTTACTGAAATTGAAAAAGGAATTTCTATTGACACTAGTACTTCATCGTCAGCAACAATATTACGTCTATAGCCCTTAAAAAATGTATGGTCCATTTTAACTTTTCGGAAACTTCTCTCAAGGCTGCAAAGATTTAATGTTACATCTGCTGCCATTAATACAGGGTTCATGTCAGATATTGGACTTCCTGTCATAATGTTGCCTCCGATGGCCTAAATTAAGCATTTTCATACGTTTATACGGAAAAATTTAGATATTTATTCAAGTTACAACATGAACTTACAGCAACATTTCTAATTTGTTTACCAGCAAAGACATGCAAAATTTCAATTGCTGCTTCAAATATTCTTGTTTTATGTTCTTTAAATGCAATAGGTAAAAATTAATATAACTATGTAAGAAAAAAAGGACTTTAAATATTTTTAAAACGTATAATTTACCGGGTTTTGTTTTTATTTGATATCTGAATATTTCTTCTAATTCAGTTAAGGTTACACTTGCTCCAACTCTTATTGCATTATTTAATTCCGTTACTTCTCGCATTTCACTTATTTGTGTAGGTAAAATTAGGGTCGAATATTTGAAATGTTTAAATTTTGTTTCTATTCCTAAGGACGTAGTGTATGGTAATTAAAAAAAAAAAGATCAAATCTTACCAATCTGAAGTAATTAATTTTAAATAATTATATTTTTGGAATTTTTATCATATCATTATTTAGTATTTAATTAAAAATATAATGAAAATGTGATTCTTGCACCAAAGTATTATAGAATAGGCGTAATGATAAAATTTTACCGATTTCTGTATTTCCTACAATAATTTTAGCGCCTGGATAACGATGTTTTAGTATTAAAAGTTCTTTCAAACATGTTGGTCTGTACCATGTTACATCATTTCCTTTTATAATTAAATATTGGTCATCGTAAGCTGATGATAACTACAGTTTAATCCTAGTTAACAATTAAATTTGCATGGAAACGTATTTTTCTTCGATAGAAAATTACCTGTAATTTTGGGGGAAATATTGGCTCTTGAGTGGGATCGTACGGTAAAAAATTTTTAGAATTAAAGAGTTCGGTTGGTTCGGACGTGAATACTTTTTTACAACAAGCATTCCCCATCGCACAAACCTTATCACCGCTATCTTTGGCCATTAACTCAGCCAACGCTTGAGATTTCTCCCATTCCTCTGTGAAGGTCTTGAAGCCTTCTATAATTGGTCTATATCCTGTGCATCTACAAAGATTACCTTAAATAACGGGAAAATGTATTTCAGTTTGTTAATTGAAAAGTACGATACATTTTAGGAGTGTTTAACAATTATATTAATTACTTGGCAGACAATATTGAGAATACAAAAAATGGAGATTTTTAATATCGATTCGAATGTTCGAATATTTAAATTGATAATTACGATAACATATTTTTCATATGGTTGATAGAATTGAAAAAAGAATATACTGTAATTATAATGTAAAAGAGCGTAATAAATCTTCAACTTTAGAATTTTAGAATTGGAAGCTGGAAATTATTATGATTATGCATTTTGTTATATGTAATTTTAATTAAAAATAATAAGAAAAATTACTTCTCTAGAGACTGATTTATACGAAAAATAAACATTATCATTATTTTCAAAATATAAGATACAATTGAGAGTTCTGGATAAGGTTGAGCTTTTAAAATACCTATACATAATCGAAAAACAATTTACAAACCTTGAAATGTAACCTCTAGATCAGTCATCTTTGGTTTTGGCGTACTTCTCAAAAGCGCGTACATCGACATAACAATGCCGGGAGTACAGAAGCCACATTGGGAACCATGTGATTTTGCTATTCGCTCTTGCACTGGATGTAATTTACTTTTGATACTACCGATACCTTCGACGGTGATAACTGCCATTCCATGCATCGCACAAACTGGGATTAAACATGCATTGGCTGCTAAGTGACTAATTTTTATGTAAGATGAATATGTTTTGCAAATATTGATGATTTGTACAATTATCAAAATTTTTTTTCAATTTTAAAATACTGGTTTTTAAAAATTCTGGCCAATCGTCGTAAATTGTAAAGTTGAGTTTCCAAGCAACTGTTCATAAAATATTCTATCATAAAATTTTTTTAAGTATTCCTTAAATAATAATTATTATTATTATATATACGAATAACTGCTGATAATTAATATTTAAAAGAAGATAAATCATTGTGATTGTTTTTAATATTGAAATATTACTATTAACATCACATACTAAAGTTACAATAAAAAAATCTAAACATAGTATATTCAATTTGATTTTCGTGTGAAAATTTTCGTTGTAAATGATTTTAAAAAGGATGATCAGATTAACACGAATTTTTTCCTGTTTTTCCCTAAATATACATTCTTATATGGTTAATTTTTTAATTTAAATACAATTATATAAATAAAAATTCTTTTTTAGTATTTTTCTGGTCAACACTTTCACATTAATTGCAGTCATTGTTTCAAAAAATCAAATTATCATTTCATATCATTGCATAGTCATTAATTTGTACAGCTTTATCTGTAAATATTTTTAAGTCTCTTTGTACGTACATAACAGTGATGTTTAAATAAAACATTATTAGTGTGAGTTATTACAAATAAATTAGTATCATTTTGCTGCAATGTAGAAAATATTATCAACGCAAACATATTATTCGTATAATACGTTTGAATTATTCAGTATTTTAAAAATCATCATTTTAACAAATGTTTCTACTGATGGCTACTGTTTTATAGTAATTACATTATATAATTAAAATTATGATTTAAAAGTATATCAATGGCTTTTACAAATCGCTTATCTAAATTACTAATTGTTATTATTTAAAACTTTTTTAATCTAATAAAGTGTGATAATGGAATTATCTATACATGTTTGTTTATAAACGCAATTTAATATTTTAAAAAAATAAGAAAATTCAAAATATTACCATTATTCTTTTAGATAATAATAATGAATATTAAAAAAAGGATACATAATTTTATTTGCATTGCGGTCGTATTTTGAAATCATTACAGTACAAGCGCCGCATCCTCCTTCAGCACAACCTAATTTTGTTCCAACCAAGCCTACTGTTTTGTTATATTAAGGATCATGAGTTTTTACTACAACGTACGTAAAAATTAAGTTACTTCATTTCCTAAACAGAAAAATTTCAAGTAAAATTTTCATTCTAATTCAAATATTATTATAGTTATCATTATTTATAATTTATAATTCTGTCACTAATACACTATCAATAGATATTTCAAGAATTAAATTAGAAATGATAAATATTTTATTTTAAGAAGTGATTGCTTTTACAATTATTATATTTCGGTAAAATTGTTTGAATTTCTATAAATACTGCTTAACTGTTATTTTGTTTAAAAATAATTACGTAATTAAAAATTTTATTTACATATAAAAAGGTGAATAAAACCATCTAAAAAAAAATAAAACAAATGTTTTAATTCAATGCCAATCAAAAATGTTCTGATAAATCAAATAATAGTAAAAACGTTATTTATAGTAATCATACCGTGAGTGATAATTTAATTATTTTTTTATTAATTATAAATATAATTTATGGAATTTGAATTAAATTGAAATATAAGATATTTTTTGCATCGTGAAATTTTTTATATTTAAAAATAGACTACTGTAGTCGTGGTTTTATACCCTTTACCTTACCAAAAGATACGAATTTTATACTATTTTCAAGACGTTCAATTACTAAGATATTAATTTTTTTAATATAAATATTATTACATAGAAAATGTTATTTATATCGATAATCTAAAATCTTTTTTTGCTTTTGAGTCGTTAACATTGACTTCTTATAATTGTAAATTTTTACACGCCTTGAAAATCATTTTTGATTTAATTATGAAAGTGTATGCGAATAAACAGATTTGTCTAACAAAATTTTACTATTTTATATTTCTAATCGTTTTTGAAATTATGTAACAATGTTTACTTTAATGTTTTAATACAAATGTCATTAACATTTATCAACGTTTTTGCTCACGTATAAATAAATCAATGTTACTAATATGTTTATTAATAATAAATTATTTAAAAAAAATAACTATTTTACGCAAGGTATATTTCTTGTAAATATTTGAAATAATTTTATTAATGTATAAACTACCAAATAAGTATAAGTATGTCAAGAATTAGCAGAATTATAAAAGGATACACTTATTTCGTAGATAGTAAATTAATGTCCAAATTGGATCAACATGTTCTTCTATCACCTGAAAAAATTATTACATTATAATCAATAGTAATAGCATTATCATTCAGTTTATTCGATGAAACAAAAACAGTGTACAATTGCATACTTGCAATAATATAAAAATGTTAATATTAAAATGATAATGCTTAACAATAGGTTCAGGAAATTAGGCCAAAGGTTAAAGTAGATACATTCAAATTTATAAATACAGATGCAAACTTTGATTCATATTCTTATCAAAGATTGAATTTTCATATTAATATATTTAACAACTTTTGTATACACTTTTTAAATAGTATTTTATATTATTCAATTTTAAGATCTGAAAATATATTTAATTTTAAGGCAGTTTGTCAAAACTATTATTGAAGATAATTTCAGTTGTCTTTAAAAATACTTTATGATAATTTCATCGCAATTAATTATAAACTAAAGGATATTGCTTGTTTATACGTGATTTTTAAAGCTACTTATTATAATAACCAATACCGTAAAATATGTTCCTATACCATTATATATTATTGTACATGAAACCTTGACATGTTCGTTATGAATATGAAAATAATAAAGAAAATAATACAGTGGGCATAATTAAAGTAATACAGATTTTTAACTTAAGTTATTAAGTCAATTAGTAAATTCATTTTTATTAAATTATATTATTTGATAATATAACCAAGATATATATATTGTAATAAGGTAATAGCTAGAATTTTTCGTCAATTGCTAAAAGTGAATAAATTCTTTTACCTCTATGCCATTTACGTAGAAAACAAGAGCAGTGCTAATCTTTGATGTACAAGAAAGTTCCTCTTTAATAAAATCACGAGCAAAACTTTTTAAATTTGCTGAATCCATGGTATTAGTTTCTTAGAAACTGTAACAAGTAATTACTTTAATATGTATTAATTTTATTATTGGTACACATATACTATACTATTTGTGTTATATGGTACTAAAATAGATGTAAATAGAGCTTTTAAATTACGTGAAAATAGTTCGAAAATGAAAAAAGGCACACAACTACTATACAAAAACACAGCAAAAACAATGCAGGACTTCTCATTATACTTTGTAGTCTTCTTTTTAATAATAAATTCACACTTTGTTCAATTAGAAGCGTAACAAGTAGTGAAAGCGAGCACACCCTTCGACACGTACCACTTTGCACTTATTATGCTTGAGATGCACAATTGCACATTTTTCTAAAGATACGTAATTGTTCTTTAACACTGACTATGGAAAAACGAACTGATATCTTTTAGTTTTAATGTTGTGTCTAAAGCAAAAGAGGGGAGTTTAGAGAAGGGATAATCATTCAAGTAGAGAAGGGGATATGATACGTACAACACGCAATGAGACGAAAATCAAAATATAATTTGAATTATGAGTATTAACAAACAGAAATAAATCTGAACTGTAGTGTGAATTGAATAGAGATGATCAGTACAGACTTAATTACATTCATCGCATTTTACGTAATAGAAATGTCTACATTTTCTGCAATACTTTAGCTCATCTTATATTTGCAACGAAATTAAAATTCTGAATCTTTTAAATTGTCAATATAACCATTTTTTATTTTTATTATGTTTGCATAAATTCTTAATGTTTAAATAACTAAATGCTTAAATACTAATGTAATAAGCTAAATAGATAATTTAGATAAAATATAAAACTGTAAAACAGGATGTAGCCTCTTTATACACTAACGTTTTAATATACATTGTATAAAATTTAAACAAACTATTAAAAACCTATTTTTATTACATTTGTATGATAAAATACTAAATATTATTTTAATGTATAAAAATTTTAACACTTTCATGAAATAGTTAATAAAAATTATTGTCATTTTTTCTTTGGTCTTTGTTTATTTACATATTGTCCTGAAATATACAAATTAGTTCTTTAAAAAAAAGTTTATAAATATAACAACGATTACAATAGAGATACAATAAAAGAAGTACCATAATTTTCAAAACATATTTTGTACACATTAATGTGTTTACATTTATATACATATTTAGGATAATTCAAATTAGTCCAGTAATAAAATAGAAATTCCACACGATTAAAGCTGCTTAAGTACATTCTTAAAATTTTTATCATTTTAAATGTAGTTATGAATTTTCTTATAATATAATTATTTTTTGATCGACCAGGATGTAATAAATAGAAAGCAAATATGCTAAAAGATAAATTCTAAGTTGTATAATAAATCGATAATATTTAATTCACAAAAGTAAACTCATAATATTGTTTTAATCAGAAAAGTAAAATTTGATTATATGTTTTTAGGAGAAAAATATTTAAGTGAAAGCATATGGTGTTTTGAATAAATTTCATTGCATAAAAATGATATTCTCATATATATATATATATATATGATATAAGTTTATAAGATATATATATATCATATATATATATATATATGATATAAGTTTAATTATGTTCTGTATATTGTTAAATATTTGAATTATATTATATATAATATAATTCATAAAAGATTGACGTTAAAATATTAAGAATTTAATTCATAGATAGTAAAAAATTATTTTACAACAGTAATTTTATCTTCAAAATAAAATAAAGGTACTTTTATATGTAACGTGTTTATTTACATCAATATTATATTAATAGAAATGATAAAATCAATTTTTGTTATTTTCTGTTTAATAATTCAATTACAATGTCAACAACTATGACATTTTCTTTATAATAATATTATGTAATTTACAACGTTAAGATTACTTTTTTCTATCACATTTTATTTTGCGCGTTATATTAATAGTTATAGAAATTTTAAAGTATATGTATATATCTTATTAGTTTATAATTGTATTTGTATATATGTCAGTAAAATCAACATTTTCCATTATTACTAAATAAAATTTATAAATACGAACAGAATATATAATTTTTTTTAATTGAGTTGAATTACTTACGTAGCTGCATAATTGAATCTTCGTATCTATTTACAGTTTCTTCTCATAATCTACAATTTTTTAAAGTATAAAGGAAACGAAAAAACTTAGGTTCGATGTTTGTCAGAATATACACACATAGTCAATATATTCAGTTAATAAATATATAATTAATACTTTTTTGATATATATGTAATGTTATAATTTCACACATATATATACTGTGTTTTTTAATTTAGATACAAAATGATAAAGAGCATCATAATAGTAAGAACCTAATATAATGTATTATTAGAATTTTTTAAATAAGGCGTTATTAAAATTACTCTATCTAATTTATCAAAATTGAAAATTTTAAAACCATACGTAAGAAAACCAGCACCTATGGTTTCAATTAATATTTTATAAGAACCTATTTTTAATTGAAACTATTGCTCATTTTATGACGCTTATCTCAAAATGTTTGGATTAATATATAACATCAATTTATAATTTATTATATTTTTTTCAGTATAAATATCACAGTTAATTAGATGAGACTATTTATACCTTTTACTGAAACGCAAATAAGTATCGTACTCGTATTTATCCATAATAAAAGTCTTACTCATGATTATTAAATACTAATGTCTCATTAAAGTATTATTATTTTATAATAATTAACGTAATAATTTATAACAAATAATAGATTTTTAAATAATTCATTTCATCTTTTTAAAAATCAGTTTGAAAAAAAGTAATTGATTGTATAACCTTTATTCTCTAAAACTCTATAATATTCTTTTGAAAATTATAAAGAGAGCAGCTGAAGTTCAGTTTTTAAGAATTCTCTTTTTATGCATAATAAAAAGTTTAGCTCTAATATTTAAGATTGTTATTATTAAACATATTAAACAATATTTTAATTTAATTACGAATTTCAATATTTATTAATAAAAACATCACCTTAAAATGGTGAATTTTTATACGTAAAATGCATAACAGGATTTAGTATCTGTCACATTTATTACGTAAGATTTTTCGATTGATTATATTGTTGAAATAACTATATTATCTTATAATGTTTTCATTAAGTTTAAATGTATATGTTTTGATATAATATTATGTTTTACTTACACTTTATAGTTATTCGAGCTACTAAGATAGAGTAAACAAAAATTTTTTTAATATTATTGAAACGTTAGTTTTATCTTACACAAATAGATTAAAATTGATTTACCAAGAAAATTTTATCACAGGTTTGAAGAAGAGATAAAGTCTATTTGTTAATTTTATCTTTGGAATGCTGAAATTTACCATCAAAATTGTAACATATACAAAAATTAAGGTATATGAATTAAATTGATGTAAATTAAATCATTTAAAACTTCTATGGATAACAAAGGCGAAAGGAAACAAACAGTAAAAAAAAAAAAGAATTAAAATTAGAAAAGAATTAAAAATTTTTAATTTACTTACTAAAATTGGGATTATTTAATAAAAAATCCTGTCTTCCTATAAAAATATTAAAAGCATCAAGTAATAGAAACTAATTGAAACAAGTTTACACGAATTTTTTTAATGCAATATAGATTTTTTAATGTTATTGTTTAATGAAATATGATAGTATATTTTTAACATAATCTTCTTTAAACATCTTCCATGTTATTTAAAAAATTCACATTTATATTAAATTACAAGCAATGAAGAAGATCAATTTCTCTCGGTAAGCACACGGTACTGAAACGTAATACGTTTACGTGCTGAGATATTCCAGTAAGGTTAAAGGTGTAAAATATGTAATAGGATGAAAAATATTTGTAAAAAAATATAATTGTAAGGGAAGTAAAAGTATAAAATAAATTTCAGAAGATTAAGTAACAAATATATTGTAATAATGATATTCGTTCATTGAAAAGTAAAAATACAGTATAATAGAAAATATAATTGCTATTATTAGTTAGTATAGTAAATAGTTAGTATAATTAGTATAATAAATAAAAATTATTATTAGAATTATTAGTATTGAGCATTTAACTTTGTTTTCCAGAAGATTTAATACTTTAAAGATTTTTATAGTTTATTTTCTTTTTATTGAAATTATCAAATTATTTTAAGCCTTCATAAAAAACTTCAATTGCTTTTTGATAAATCTTCAAAGTAATTTTTTTTTTCCAATGGAATTTTCAATAATGAAATGCTTAAAATTTTTATTAGTAATATAATTGCATTAGGATAATTTTTTATTCCAATATTTATGAATATTATTATATAAAAAGAGTTTATTAACTAAAAAAATAAATGTTTTATATGATAAATAATTAAAAAAATGCTTTTATTTATTACAATTTTTAAAGATTACAATTATAGGCATTATATATAATTAAGGATATAACAAAGTAATATATTTTTTATAAATAAGTATAATTTGGTAAAAGCATTCCATTATGTATTTTTTATAATTTTCACATACACCGTTTACAGATTATTTTGTTGCTTAAACTATAAGAAAAATAGTAAACAAGATTTTGTGATGCTCAAAAGATATTTTCCAGCGGAAATGTCGATTGGATGAGTAAGAAATCTGATCGAGAAATCAAATGAGTGAATCGAGTAATTCATCATCCACAATATCATCTGCATAGCACAAACTCGCTGTAATTGTAGCAGCTTTATGAGCGCAGAAAAACAAAGGTAAAAATTAAAATGTGTATGCAAGTGGATAATATTTTTAGCTAACACGTTTAGTAATAATAGTGCGAGAAAATGTTCAAAATACAATTTTAATCATGATCACAAATATATTTTTTTTTAAAATCCTTGATTTATTATCAATACAGATTCCATCGGCAATTTATTGTTCAATTAGTTTATTGTTTAGATTTAAGACTGTCTTTTCTTCTTTATGGAACAATATTCCACGATCCTTTTCCATCAAAAATATCAATCTAGTTCAAGAAAAAACATATTTATTTATATAATCGATCATTTAAAAAAAAAATTCTTATCTACCTTTGTTGTTAAATTATCTATACAAGCCATACGAATGGCAGCAGCGGTTGCAGGTGAATTAAATTGAAAGTATTCATGTAAATCCATATCTCTACGTGCAGCTTTAATGGCTTGCTTTATAGCAAAAAATGCTGACGAGGCTAAGAAAAGTGGTGGCTCACCTACAGCCTTTAATATTTTTTAAAATAAATTTCTTAATTAAGTGTAAATTTTAAAATGAAAATAAAAATTGTTTAATTTAAATATTGCTTGATGGTAAGCTTACAACATATTCTATAGTAAATAACCTATAGATGTACATATTGATTGTAAAATTAATTAAAAAAATAATTAATAATCTCTTTAAAAGGCAATAAATACAAAAAATAAATTAAATTTATCAAAATGAAAATTAACATTAAATTTATAAGACATATTTAAAAATGATTTTAAGACTTAAGAAAAGTTAACAAATACAAATTATTTTTTTTAAGCAATATTATAAGCAAACCACTAAGATATTTTCATAATCGAAATAGTTATTAATACGAAATAATAGAACTTTTTTTTTTTTAAAAAGTACAAGAAAATTTTTCATAGTTTTGTAAATATTAAAAAATTTGATTATGTATTTTTATTCATAATTAAGATTTCAATTAAATTATTATTTTGTAATTAGTACTATTAAATATATGAAATTGTATTCATATTAGATTATTGTACAATAAATAGAGAAGTTAATAGAAATTATTGCACATTTTTAATATTTAATAATTTAATTGTTAACCGTGAGTGTTAAAGTAATATTATTAACGAAATAGCAAAAGATAGTAATGATATATTATTAATCGAAAGCATGTTTTAAAAGGACTTTTTTTTGGTAATATTACCTTTGAAGAATAAACGGCTCGAGGATTAGAAACTCCCTTTAATAATGAAACATTAAATTCTTGCGGGATATTTGCAAATCCAGGAATTTTGTAAGCTCCAGGACCACGACTTTGCAATATTCCAGTGGGAGAATATATCATTTCTTCCATTGTAAATAGACCGTATCCTTGAGTAAATGCTCCCTCGACTTGTCCAATATCAATTGCTGGATTTAAGCTTTCTCCTAAATCCATAACTATATCAGTTCGTAAAACCTAAAAAGGGAATTAAATAAATCCTCTTTTGCGAATAATTTTAATACTTTAATAAATACTTTTATTTCTAGAATACATGAAAAAATAGGTTTAAAAAATTAAAACAATGTTAAAACTTGTAGTAACGTTGCATATTGTAAAAATAATATGTAAAAACTATTCCAACCCATGTACATTTCTGTTAGCCTCATTAAATTTTATTCTTTTTAAATATTTTTTATTACATATAATTATTTTTATACAACACAGTTCTTCTTATTTTATAAAATAAAATAATCAAATTTGATAAGTTATTTTGGTTTTATATTTTAGAACTGGTTTTAATTAATATGAAAGCATTTTTCTTAGTTTTCTGGTGAAGATATTACAGAAAATTTAAAAAGGCTCTGATCTTTTGAGTTTTATAGTTTCAAGCTTATATAAAAGCCTTATATGATATGTATATATCATATGATACAAGCTATGATACAATATATTAAAAAAGTTAAAATTTACTCTTTCAGAATAAGAAAGAAGCCTAATGTATCATTGGGAATACTAATGAAATTCTAATGTTATGTAAAAAATAAGCTTATTCAATTTTATATGAATATATACTACAAATTATGCAATAAAACCTGCATGATTTGTGCAGTGCATGCAATGTGTATGTATATATATATATATGTGTGTGTGTGTGTGTGTGTATATTTACTTGAAATTTCCTTACAAAATTATAATGTAACAAATTGTCATATGATCAATAGCAAAAAAAATTTTCAAACGTAATGCAAAAAAAAAAAAATGTTTAGCTGCTCGGTGCCCAAGCACTTGGACATCGATTACATAACTAAATAATTCTCGTTACATCTGTTAGGAATCATCGATAAGTATATGTAAAATGACGCGAGGCGCTTACTATAGAAGTGGTTTGATCAACCTATGATCTCTTTCTAGTCTATTTAACGAAGTATTAAATTGTTATCATCATCTAACTCTTACATGCTTGTACAACTGAGTGTCATATTATTAAACAAAAGAGAACATTACTGTAGGCAATTGAAAAAAGATTTTCTCTAATTCCTGATATATATATGTATATATTTTTTATATTGAGTTATATGTACGTTTACTTTAGAAATATTAAAACATTAGTAATAATCGTTTGCCATAAATATTAATTTAGTTCTAAAAATATTAGATTTGTACATCGGTTAAGTTTAAAATATAAAAAAATTTAATTACCTCGTGATCTCCAGTCAAACAATCGATTTCTACTTCGGTACAAGCAGCACCATATGTGAAATAGTCAAAAAGAATCCCTTTATTAGTTTCTAAATTGTATCCTATATCTGGGGTGCGATGAAATCCAGTTGCAGAAAGACTAACTCTATCTAAGTATGCTGTTTCTACCCAACTTTCCCAAGTTCCATTTGGATTTCCAACTATTATATAGTTTATTCGTTTCATTATTTCATTGCATGCGTTCTATTGTCAAGAATATTTACTATTAATAGCTGTCTTATTTCATCTTATAAATAAGTTCAAAATTATCGTGAATATAATGCTAACAATTAAATTATTCCGTTTTAGTGAACTCTTGTAAAGTTCTAAACATGATATTTCTATTTTATGCGTAATGTCACGTTAGAAACTTTCATCTTTTGAATATAAGGTTAATATTTTTTTATTTTATTTATTATTTCAATAATATAACGAATAACTTTCTATTTACATAAGTATTATAAATATTTATATACAATATATATTTCTCAACAAATATCAACAAATATTTACGATTGATCAAAGGAATAGTACTATTTCAATTTTTTTGACTCATGATAAACATAAATTAAATGATATAATTTTACTGTTATTCATAAGAAGGATATTAAAATTTAAAGCTTTAAAAACCTTATAAAATTTTTAGCTTCACTTGTCAAATTTATAATTAAACATATAAATGATTATAGCAAATGTTGTATTCTTTTTTAAAATTCAGCTTCAGTTTATTGTGAATGAAGCGGTATTTAACAAAAAAATATATTTAATACAAATTAAATAAAAATCTTTTTAATAGTTTATTTAAAGAATGTAATTTTATACATAAACTAAATTGATCTTACTTGATTTAAAATTTAAAAAATTCGAACCATACAGTATACACTTTAACTTGTGATTTTATTATTTATTATTATAAATGTAATTTGTTTGCTGAATTATTGAATTAAGTATAATGTTAATAAGAAAACATTGACTCTATTTATTTTTAATAAAAGTTTAAAAAAAAATTAGTATTTACATAGAGATAATTTAACAAACCATTACGGCCATTCCATTTAAGTCAGATCCAGTACTTCCAGCAGTTGCCGTTGCATTTGGAACTTTATCAGTGCTCGTCTCCGTTATGTGTATTTTATTTGGATTTACCTTTAGAATTCTAGTAGCTACCTGTTGTTCATATAAAATGTATTTTAACCGGTTGCATCGAATTTTAGTTTTAAAGCAAATTTTATGTAAAATAGCTAAAAAATTTAATATTAAATTGTTTCGTAATAAGTTTGAAAGTATTTTCAGGTGATAGCGAAGTATAAAATGATTTGAAAAAAACGATGAAGGAATGCAAGTGCGAGGGTTTAGTTTAGTTTATTGATATAGATGATTATTTAATGGTCGCTCACAGAACATTAAATTTGTAATGCTTTTAGCAGAGAAAATGCGATGCTTGCATTTAACGTCTTTGGAGGCAGAGTATCACGAGTAGCTATTCTTTCTCTGTTTTAATCATAAGATCTTTCGACTACTTGTAGTGATAAGTAGAATTAGATTCTGGGGTCAACCAAGGCCGAATATTATAATGCTCAGAAATGTACAACAATAAGACATTCATTGAAGCAGAAAGTATTTATTTATTTTTTTTAAGGAAAAGGATTTGTCTATATTTTGATACTCGCCACCTGGTAGTGAATTTTAAGATTAGTCCTGTGGCAAATACCACGTGAAGGCTAAAGGAAATAGCGGACACTAAACATGAATGATTCTAGTAGTAATACTTAATCACAATCCTTAAGCTTATCAAAGAAATTGTATTTTTAAACCTGAATCATTTTAGTATGAATTCCTTGTCCCATTTCTACTCCACCGTGGGTCAATAAGACTGAACCATCTTTATAAACGTGAACAAGAGCCCCAGCTTGATTCAAAAACTGCGTTTCAAAAGCTATACCAAATCTCGTAGGGATCACTGACAATCCTTTTTTTTTGTATCTGTGCTCTCTTTTAACAAGAAAATACAAGACTAATGAAAATTTAAATTTACGTTTTCAATACATGTAAGGCATATTATTTATAATTATTTTGTGCCTTTCATTAGTTGTACTTATTTGACTTACTTGTTATATTTTTGAATAGATTCAAATCTTTCTTTGTACTTGGAAAATTCAAGGCACTCTTTCCAACAACGATGTATGGTGCAATTTACTAATATTTGATTAAAAAATGTAACATCTCCTTCCTTACATAAATTAATTTCAGATAACTGAAGAGTAAGTATTAAAAAAATTGTATTAATTGAATTTAAGTAAATGAAATTAAATGAATTGCATTTTAAAATCCTTACTTGTATAATATCCCGTTCGAGATAATCTGCAATGTGATGAATTATTGTTTCAATAGCGAACATAGCTTGAGGTGCACCAAAACCACGAAAAGCAGTGTTTGAAGGCAAATTCGTTTTACATAAAAATGTGAAAATTCTAAGAGTTTGTATTTTATAGGCATTTTCTATATGAGTTATAGCTCGAAAAATAACCTAAATAAATTAATAACTATTTAAAATATTTCATTGATTAAAATTTTGTTAACAATCTAACAAAAGTGTATGCACTTAATGAAATGGGGATATTTTCTATAGTATTATTTCATAATCTTTATTATGCGTTAAGATATTTTTAATTTTTTTTATTTAAGTTTGTAATTTAAAAAAATGTAATTTAATAATTAGATATAAGAATTGCAATTATGTGTAAAAAAATAGTTAAAAATTACCGTCGTTACTTACTGGTTCTGATAAATCTAAGGAATTACCTCCATTAACATAGATATGAATTTGGAGAACATTAATTAATCCGCTACTAGTAAAGCCTACTTTATACTTAAATAAAAATGGATGCCTTGTTCCGGTTAACATCATATCTTCATCTCGATCTAATGTACATCTAATAGGTTTTTTTAATCTATAAAAAAACTTCAATTACAACAATAATTAACAGATTTTTATTATTTGAAAAGCCGATACTACGATTTCTCAATTCTTGTAGAATTTTTCTATTACGTAATACGGAAGGTTATTTTATATAAAATTAATCAACCCTTAATCCATATGTTTTTTTTTTGTAATATAAGCATTTTTATATTTACAAATTTCTTTATACCTGTACGCGGCAAGTGCAACGGGTAATGTAACAATTAAGCTGCGTGTTTCCTTTCCACCAAATGCACCACCTAATCTCTTTACACGTACAGTAATTTTATTGGCTGGTATTTTGAGAACATGGGCAACTGCAGATTGTGTTGCCGAAGGATCTTGAGTTGCTGAAAAAATTTCCATTTCGTCTTCTTCTTTTGGTACTGCAATGGTACACTGAGTTTCTAAATAAAAATGTTCTTGACCACCTATTCTTATTTTTCCCTCTAACACATGATCTGATTCTGCAAATGCTTTATCTACGTTTCCAATTTCAATACGTTTGTGAGTCTTTTCATAAAATGAGTTCATTTTAATGGCATCCTGTAGCAATGAGAATTAATTTGACTAAATTTATAAAATTGTTATATTTGTTTATGAAAGCTTAAATCTTTCATTTTGATCGATCTTTTATTGTAAAATTTATTTGATTTAATGCGATTTATTTTTAAAATTATGAATACCTCGATTGTTAAAATTAAAGGCTTAAGCTCTTCATATTCTACGTTTACTAATCGAGCAGCTTTTTGAGCAATTGCTTGATTTTTAGCTACTATTGCTGCAATAATCTGTCCATGACAAGTTACCTATAACACGTGAATACGGCAATTTGCATTAAATAACAAATATATACATGCACGTTTGTATATACATAAAAAATCTCTTTATGATTTACTAATTCTGATGCAAAAATCTCGTCATCCTTAATGATAGGTCCAAAAAATCGACGATCGTTTGGAATATCCTTTGCATCGAAATAACCTACAACACCTTCTAAATTCATGGCTTTTGATTTATCAATTTTAATAATTCTTGCATAAGCCTGCGTCGACATTATAAATGCCATGAAGAGTTCCCCTGTTATACTTTGAATATCGTCACAATAAATTGCTTCTCCACTTGTTTGCTTAAACGCACTGGCATGAATTAGCGGCCTTCCAATTAAATCAATTAATGGCTGATCTTCAGGCACCTGAATTATTAAACCAATATTTTCAAACGCTAATATTGACAGTTATTCGATATTATTTCAATGTAAAAAATTAAATTTTTTTTAATACACAGGTTATTTAGGAAAAAAATTATTACATTTGAAAAAATATGTTTTTTCATAGTACATAATTAAAAATGTTGGGTTGAATTTTACCATTTGATAATACTGAGAGCTTTTAGGAGTTTTATAATGAAAGTAATCGCGCACTGAATCCAACTCCTCTGATAGTGGTTCAACATTTGATATATCCATGTGTAACTGTTTTGATATGCGTACGTAGCCCTTGAAAAATAAACTAAAAATAAGATAAATGTATTAGATACTAATAATATATATAATTGTTACATAGATCAACTTAATGTTTTATTAACTTTTACCTGAGAGTTAATGCACGACGGTATAATACCATACCACCAGGTGCATTTTCAGAAAGTGTTAATTCTTCACTAAGAGTATCGATTGCATTGTCTATATTGTTCTTCGTCCAATTTCTAATTTAATCATGGTCGCATTAAGTACAAAAACACATATTTAAGTACGTATTTAACGTAATTTTTTGAGATAAATAAATATTACTCACGTATTTTACAGAAAATGTTTTAATGCACATAGAAAATATTCATTTTAATTTTAAATTAGAACTTTTATATTTTAATTAAAAAATTATAAAATAATAAAACAATTAAAATATAGACAACTGAATCTAATATTATTTGTCAATAACTTGAATAAATTATTATAGAAATGTATTGTCAAAAGCAGCAGCAATTTTATTTCCTTTTATATGTAAATTAAAATATATTTGAATTTGAAGTTTTATTATTATTTTAAGAGATACCGCGATTAAAAATATATGCTTTACTTTTGTATTAAAGATTTACACGTTTTCTTCGCTAATAGGGTTACAGGTCCCATTCCACCAAAAGTTAACGATACGTTTTCTACAATATTTGTACCAGGTTTCATAAAAACGTTCATTGCCATATTAACAATAGCTATATCGTCTTCTCGTCTTTTAGATTGCTTATATGACACAAAATATTGATTCTAAAAGAGTTACATTCTTTAGTAAATTTTAATGCGTTAATAATTAATGGCTCCCTTAATAGTAGCATGAAGTTACCGGAACGCTATAGGGTATTTCGATTGATGTTAATACTTCATCCGGGCGGACTATATTGCTTCGATAACTGATAAAAAAATTATCGTCCATTTGAACTGTTCGATAACCCGTATTTACACTGCATAGATTCAGCTTTATACCAGCAGCCATGAATGCAGGATTCAGATCAGAAATCGGACTTCCTGTCATAATGTTGCCACCTATTGACTGCATAGAATGCAATGTTTTTTTTACAATTAAGAATTTATCAAGGTAAATATTGAATTGTAAAAAAAAATTGTTTATCAAATAAATTATAAAATAAAAAGTAGAAACATATTAACTTGGCAATATGCTTGAATACAAGCTTTATGCGTAATTTTAGATATTTAAAAACATTTACACACATAAAACACATAAGCGCATAAGCTGCATATACGTATGTATATTACGAAGGGAAAATTTTTTAATATTTAAATAATCAATTATAAACGCCTAACATGCTTATATTAAAATCTTAAAAAATTAATTCTCTACTTACTGCAGTATTTCGAATTTGAGTACCAGCAAACCAATGTAATAAATTAACTATACTTTCAAATATCCTCGTTTTAGATTCTGTTAAAATTGCGATTAAAATCAATGAGATTACCTAAATTTATAAGTTTGTTAATATGTGCTATTTAAAAAAGTTACTTCACCAGGCTTAGTATTTATTTGACGTTTAAGTTCAGATTTTAACTCATTTAACGTTACACTAGCTCCAATTTTAATCGAATCATTTATTTCTTCGACTTGCTTCAATTCTTTAATGCGAGTAGGATGAATAAGTACCGGGTACGTAAAATGTTTTACTTTTACTTCCACGCCTTTTTAAAAGGGATGTAATTTCAATAAAAGCTAAAGTAGAAACGAACATATATTTACAAATTATTTATAAGCTTACCCACTTCTGTATTACCCACTACGAGTTTCGCATTTGGAAATCGATTTTTTAATTCAAGAAGTTGCTGCAAATTTGTTGGTCTGTACCATGTAATTTGCTTTCCTTTTACAATTAAATATTGGTCATCTAGATTAGATGATAGCTGAAAATATAAATATAAAATGCAGTCTGCAGATCATTAAAATAAATTTGAAACGAAGTTTGAAACGAAGTCTTACTTGTAGATCCGGAGGAAAAATCGGTTCCTGAAGAGGATTGTACGAATCGAATTTCTCGGAGCTTAGTATTTCAGTTGATCCTGATGTAAAAGCCATTTTACAGCATGTTTTTCCAAGAGGACATCCTTTTAATTCTTCGGGATTTTTTATAGCACTGTTACCTCCACATTCATTATTTTGAGATTCATTGGTAAAAATACGAACTCCCTCTATTATAGGCCGATATCCCGTGCATCTACATAAATTACCTATTCGTATAATATATTACGTTATTTTATATTCAAGTTTTTCATACAATTGATAGAAAAAAATGTAATTCAATCCAATTTTTTTAATTTTTCACAAACAGTGATGTGGCTAAAAAGAACTTCGTTACTTAAATCAACTAAACGATTATAAGTGGACACTATTTACACAGAATGATTACGTTAGCATTTTTATTTTACATAATATTTTTTTTATTCGTACGCGCACGTTTTTTTATTATTAATCTTATTGCCCTGGGTTCTTATTAAAATCTACTTCTAAATTTAATTTTCATTATTTTCATTTAATCGATTCTCGATTTTCATTTAATCAGATATTGCAAAAGGGTGAAAAAAATTGCCACACTATTTAACATTATTTAACATCTTCTCAGTTCACATAATATCTTTTATTCATCTACGGAATCTTTGATTTACAATATTCACTTGCTTTTTCGAAATATACTTAAGTTATTGTTTACTCAACTTATATAATCTCTTACTTGTGTACTATAAGCAACTTTGCTTTTTTACTCTTTTTATACATTATTTATTTCAACCATCTTTTTATAAAATCTAAATTTATAATATTATTTCACATTCCAAGCACAATTCCAAAAAATTTTTATTTTTTATTTTTTCATATTACTTTTAAAAATTATCATATACTAAATATCTATCTATATAATTTATAAGGTCGTTTTAAGCGATAGTACAGTAGTTTTCTTCACGCATTTATAATTAAATAGAAATAACAAATAATCATTTAAACAATTAACACTTTTAAATTTTCTCTATTAAATATTATTAATCCATCGATGTATTCTATGAATGAATTAAAAATGTAATAATGATATATAAGCTACGTTGTAATGTTTTATTATTTTTGATATTTTACAGTTTTTAATGAATAACAATTATGTGCAACATTTTTATTAGCCTCACTATTAATGATTAAAAATACAGCAATTTTAATTTAATTTATTACTTCATTAAATAATAAATATTAAACACACATAGTTAAGTTATTATATATATACAATTATGTATTCTATTTATGCATACTTGTTAAATAAAATTGTATATAACTTTTATTTCTATATAAAATGTCATTTATTGGTATCCATGAGTCAGTTACCTTGAAATGCAATATTTATGTCATTCATAGTCAGATCCGATTTACTTCTCAATAACGCATACATCGACATGACGATACCAGGAGTACAAAAACCACATTGTGAACCGTGGGATTTTGCTATTTGATCTTGTATCGGATGAAGTTTTGTCTTGGTGCTGCCAATGCCTTCAATTGTAGTAACAGACATTCCATGGGCAGCGCATACCGGCATTAAACATGCATTTACCGCTAAATTACTGTAATATTGTTGTGTAAAGCTCTTATGTTGATAATATTTCCAAATAAAATTTAAAACTTTACAATCATATATGATTGTAATCTAATAAATAAAAAATATTATTTTAATCACAGTATTACATTTAAAAATATGCTAGATGCTTGTAATTTTTATAGGTGAATTAAATGTGGCTAAAAGTAAAACTTTTTTAAAAATTATTTATAATACATTGTATTTATAATTTTCATAAGAAATTGAAATTCTAAAAAATAATAATCATAGTAAAGTAATTGTAATTGATTGTGCCATTTTTTACTAATGTTAAAGAAAACTTTGTAAATAAACTAGGTAATACATATTAATACCAAATCTGTGTTATGATAATTTAGTTTTAATTTAGTCCTAATTTCTAAATATTTAAAAAGAAAAATTAAAAATTCTTCCTAAAATTTATGAAATTATCATCAATAGTTAAATATTTTGTTTTTAAAATTTTGGAACATTTAACAATGTTATCATATAGCATTATGAATTTAAAAAATATCATACGTAATATCATCATTTAGAATTTTTCCATAAGTAGAAAACTTTTTTCTTAATTTATATTTATATATTTTTTTCTTTATTATAATAATATTTCTTAATTTTGTAAATTGAACTTAAGATTTTATTATAAATATAGTATAATATTTTAGCTGAATATGGTTTTTTACTATCGCGTAGTTTTTCGAAAAAGAATTAAGAAATCATTAAGGATACATAATCTTATTATTGTCTCGATCATATCTTGAAATCATGACTGTACAAGCTCCGCAACCACCTTCAGAGCATCCTTGTTTTGTACCAGTTAATCCTACTGTATTTATACTTAAGTTAAAGCTAATATGCGTTTCTCATGTCAAAGCAAATGGGGACTATGGTTTTAAAAGGATACATTTGTTACGTAAATAATAAATCAGTGTCCATTCAGGTTCAATGTTATTATCTTTAATCTGTAAATAGCAGATTGATCAGCAATATCCTTCTTAATTTATACTTTATACGTTAATTTATACGTTTTATGCTATACTATAATTTACTCACTGGAATTTCTTACTCTAGTAAAGACATGAAATCTTTTTTTACTTATAAAACTTTAAAATAGAGATAAATTATATGAAAAATATAAAGTAAAATTTTTTTTAAATACGACCTTTATCGGCGTGAAATCGGTAGGTTTCCACGACATTTTTATTGAAAAATTGAGAATAATTGTAGTATAAGTTAGAGTAAAAATGATATTATTTATTTTTTACCATGCTTCCATTGACATAGAAAACCAAGTAGTTACTTATTTCTTCTAATTGCTGAAAATTTGTTTCACTTTTTTCGTTGCAAAATAAAGCACATTTGTCATTTTCTTCCATTTTATAAATCCTTGCTTAATAACGTTTGTTTATTCATACACGCAATATATATATATATATATATATATATATATATGTGTGTGTGTACGTATGTATGTTAGTATATATAAACGTTGATTCAATCGAATATAATACGTATTTTAATTATGCTTACAAAAGTATTTTATCTATTTTGGAAAATATTTAATATTAAAACAAAACAATGTAATTAAGTGATTTATATATAGTTTTATACACAGATTGTCAGAGTGTTTCAACGTAATATTGACGCTCATTATATGTCATTCTATCAACTACTTAAGATCCTTGCGCGATTGGTTCACCTATACTGTTGAGTTATTTCATAGTGGGAGAGAAGAGTTATGAGTTGAAAAAAAAAGATTAGTAACGTGAGCACTGATGTCAGTATGCAAAAAAATACATATACAATCTATAATCATTAAAAATAATTCATTTTTTTAAAAATAGCACCATTTTTTTTAATTTTTTTGAAACGTCCACATTTACACACTACCAAGTAACTATATTTTGAAAATTATTTCTTTTTATTAATAAAAAGGATTAGTCCTTGTTATTACCCTTTCTCCGGCACAAATAGAATATCAAAAAATTAGTTATAAAAAAAGTATTATTTTTTATTTATGTGAAATGAATATAAAAATAATATTGAGTAGTTAGTAAAAAATCTTTGTACGTTAAAATTAGATGTAATATGTGAATTATGTGTAATAAAAATTAATATAGAATAAGTGAATAAATCAATATTTTATTGTCATTGAAATATCTATTTACAATAATTTTCAAATATTTAAAGTAAAATTATTTCTTTTTTTATTACAATGTAAAAATAAATTTTTTATGCTACACTTTTAATTATTATATTAATTCAAAATAAAAGGAACTACAATTTTGGTATAAATTAATTGTATTCATAGGGTGAGATCTGCAATAAATACATGAAAATAATACTTTAATTTTGTATATAAAAACTTTTAATAAACAGTTAATAAACAGAGTTGATTAGTTTTTAAAAAATCAGTTAAAAAAATGTTAATAAACAGAAATTACGTGATGTATGTGTTTTTTTTATTAATCAAGTATTGAAATAAGAAGCTTGTGACAATAAGATTAATAACGACTCAATTACAAACAGTAGCTTATTAATTTGCGAATTGTGAATTTGTCAATTTGAATTCCGCTTTCTGTTTTTCAAAATAACGAAGTTTTATATATATGAAATTTAATTTAATAATTTAGAAATTATATTATATTATAAATTCCATCGTTTGTTATATAATGAGTCATCGTTTAAAAGTGGTAACTAAATTAATTCAATATGCGAGTAAATATAGCATCAAATGTACATGAAAAGTAAAGAAAGAATATTCTTAATTTATTTCAAATTAGAGAACGAAGTGAAAGAATAAAGGGTTGCAGATATATATAATTTAATAAAAGAAGCTAAAAAGTATTAATCACGCCATTAAGAATGACAAAGAGATCAGAAACGTTTGGATGCACAGTGATCAAAAATTTGAAAAATTAAAAGGATATATAAGAAAACGGCAAAGAAGAATGACCGACTGTATATGTGTCGTTTTAGAATTTTATTATTCATAGGTTAGATAATTTAAATGTCCTTGAACAGTGTAATTCATTACGATAGAATAAACAAATTAGAAGAAAAACAGATTAAATAATCAATGTTTAATCAATAATTTACAATAAACACTATTATTTTATTTAAATCCTAAATGTTCGGTATGCTAAGTTAATTTAATGAGATTAACTATCATAATTTCGTTAATATGCTCGTAATTAAATTGATAAACCTTAAACACCCATGAGCTCTATGATTTATCGGTTCATATAAATGATGATATATATATATATATGATGAGCTTATGAAAAATACAAAATTTTATTAATTTCTAAACTTCCCTGCACGATAACACTTTTATAAGTGAATGTGCAATACAACCGTTACGTTATAAATTCGAAAGATATACGTGAAATTAATTTACTTTTTTTATTAATAGTATGTGAAATTTGATACTTATATTTATTCATTTTGAATTTGGAACTAGAATTGTATTTGATAGTACAGGTTTTGATATCGGAAAAGTAAAACATTTTAGTCAACGTATTGTCTGCGTTAAATGTGGGGCTTGTACGCAGCAAATGCAGGGTAAGGTTTTGCAGTGGATGAGAAGGTGCAAGAAGGGTCGGTAAGAAAGGAAGACCTATACAGATGAGTTGAGTCGTGAGAAGGATTAAACCACGCAATGAAGCTTATGGAGTATAGAAAGCTCTGTATAGGATAGAGTCATAAGCGAGACTCCGGGGAGGCAATTTAGGCTAGTAAGTGTATGTTGAGAGGAGCGCAAGGCCGAGAAAGACAGCACGAGGCTACAAGGTAGAATAACGTAATTAAAATCTACGTTGGCTAAAAGCAGTCTCGAAGCTGAACGAAGAGCCTCTACTTGTATTCAACTTGGTATTCCAAGTGAAGCAGTATTATAATATATTGACTACTTCCACCTAATGTCTGGAATGGAGACCTAGATTTAATACAAGATGCTACTTTATACCGTTGGCGTGTCGACTAGTATTACGGCTGGAAGATAGTCACCAACAGGGGAGTACCGGCACCATTTCGTGGCGCAGACCTGGCTGATTTAGAAGAATCCGGACATTTTGATCCTTTGAGCCAGGTGCGGTTAAGTGGAAAAAGAAATAATAGAAATATGGAGACTTACCAAATTTGAGGATGTACTGTCTTACAGCAACTTTATTAGAACAGAATTTATGCACATACTCATGACACCTGAAATCATCTACATTACTAAATTACCAGGATTCGTTTTCATCATTCCCACTGGCCCAGGGAATTCGCATTATTTTCACATCCCAAATAGAATGGGAAAATAGAATCATTTTCAAATAGTGTTTTTTTTTCTTCTAGAAATTCTGTACGATGGTTGCTTAAAAATTTTACGGAATCAGTGAGTAGACTATATCGCTAATTCAGTTGCTATCACAGTGTGTTTTATCAATAACAGATATAGGCATTCAGCAGCATTTCCATAAACCTTACTGCTTTCGATCGAGAGACGAGAATTAATACAACAATTGTTATTCTATTCTCTTATATCTCTGAAGACTCGAGGACAATAGTTAAGATAATTAACTCTGTGTGTGTGTGTGTGTGTGTGAAAGGTAACGGAGAGGGAAAAACGTTTGGCGAGCTAAGTAACGAGATGGAGGTTGACGGGAAAAAAAACTGACGCTACTGGCAATATATTTATTTGGTCCTGTATATTCCCGAGGGGAAAAATCACACGAGCAACTGGCCGGGCGCACTCAAACTGCTGCTGCTATTCATCACCATATTAAACAAAAAGATGCTGCCTGGACTATAGATATACTGAATTCAATCTAGAAAAGAGTGGGATAAATGCTATCCATTTTTTACGAAGCACTTTCTCTAATTGTTTGTGTTGCTTCAGGAAATGTACATAATAATACTGTTGTTAAATCTGCCGATTGACCTCTGTTGTAATCCTCGTACAAGAGGATTATCTAACTCTACTTCAATACATTTGCCTTTACCAGTTATCTCTTTTTCAAAGTATTCGCTTGGGGAGGGGCATGAGGAGAGATTTAGGATTTAAGTGAAGGCATTTGAAACTATCGGGACTATCGTTTAGGTTGCTCCGTTTATATGACTTCGGGCACCATTTCCCGAAAGGTATCAAATTAAGAATTACGCAAAGCCCTGCGTATTGCGGGATCACCTACTATAGGAAAACTTACGAATGAGGAAGAGAATTTACTTGAAGAATACAATATTAATAGTATAAGATGCATGTCCAGTCTAATACTTAGAGATCATTAATTAAGCATATTGCAAGATCGAGAACCTAGAGTGACATGGCCGCTTTAGCCAGCCTAATTCAACGCGTTATATATAGAGCTTGTATGCTCAAAAGTGGAAGCGAAAGATCTTGCAGTGGGTGAGTAAGTGTAAGAAGAGTCGGCGTCCACCCTGTACAGCCAACCTAGTAAAGTCCTGCCTCATAAAGCCGTGCTCTTAATACACTTTGAATACCTGTATGGAATTGTCCTGTCAAGTTGTCTATGAACATGTGATAGATTCATCCTGGCTCGCTTCTGAGCATGTAAAATTCTCAAACTCTACGTATGATACAATCGAGTCAATTGTCTCGGCGCTAACTCCAGCCCCTTTACACTTACGCTCTAATTAATCTCTCACTCTTCCTCAATTGCGATGCGATCGACTATTATACGAAGGCATGGACTTATTATGGCTTATGGATGAAAGCCCTAATCCACGGATGTGGGAAATGTAAAAAATTCTGAACGTACCTTCTAAGAAATTTTTCGGTTAAATGCAATTTTTATAAATACTGTTCAATATTGAGTAAAAATTTTCACTAATTATTAATGCTTTATTCTTAACAATTCCTGGAAAAAATTATGGTCGTAGAAGTATCATTTAGATTGTGATGTAATTATCTTACAAATAATTTTGCATATTTATTCGTATATATTTGCGTAAAATGCAATGAAGAAAAACATTTTTAAGAATATTTTTATTGAAAAATTTTCAGTTACAGATACTTTTTTAGTTCATAAAATAATAAAATAATTATAAAATATGAGAATTTTGTTTTTTATAAGTGAGAAATTCAAATTAAACTTGTATACACGTCCGTGTAATTATAATTTTCAAGAATGTAGATCTTTGATTTTAATACACATATTCTGATCAATGATTTTCATAAAAAATAGATCTTAAATTTAATTATAATTTTTATCAATCAGTTTCACTTTCCTATTTAAAACAATATCTATCTAAAGAAATTTTTTTACACTAATCTGCAGTATATATTATTTAATTACAGTCTTTATTGAGTATTTTGGCAAATCACATTCCAATACAAAAGCCAAATTGGGAACATTACTGCAACTGAGATATTATAAAACCAATTGCCATAGATCATTGAGTCAATGATACTCAATGCGAAGGCTTGCTTTGTTGCTCTTACAGATCTGACTAGTATAGACATAACTGCTTCATCCCCAAAATTAACGATTGTGTAAATTAGTATTACAATCGATGTTATGAAAAAGGGATGTAATAATGGCCATATTACATATAAAACTTTTCGAAATCTGTAAATTTCGTATTGTGGATAAAAATATCAAATCAGTTCGATTATAAAAACTTATTACACAATGAGATAAAAAAATTTTGTTACATACCTATTAGAAGTAGTTTGTTTTGGATTTATTGCTAGTACAAATGGTATATAAACTACTGCTGTAATCAATGCTAATGAAAAATTATGCATAGCAACACACATGAGTGCTGTTCCAAATTCAACACATGTTACAACACAAGAAAGAGCAATGTTACTATAAATTGACCTCCTATTAACAAAAATTATAAATAGAAAAATTTATTTATTAAATTTAATTAAATTGTACAGTCTTAATTTGCCATCATTGTACCTTCTTATATTAAATAATGTCCATAAAATTGATAACTTAGTAATTAACAAAAAGCTATAGTATATTATATCTTCAGTCGGTAAGCTTATGTATTGTGTAATAAACGAAATAAAATATCTTGGAGATACCATCAAACTAACTCCTACAATATGAGTCCATAAAATTTGGGAAGCTATAGTTCCAACACTAATTTCAGATATCTAAAAACCATGTATATAATGTATTAAATATATACTTCTTATTTGCCTTTATCGTTAATTAAAAAAAAACTGACTACCGTTTGATTTTTTGCCGATGCTTCATCAGTTTCTGTTTTCAGCTCTGTAGATGAATCTTGCAATCTTAGCCAAATGGAGAATGCTTTTACAAATAATCCTGCTATCATTGAAACTAATGAAAGCATGTAGAGAGCTGAAAATTATTACTAAAGCTGTACCAAACTATTATTAAAAAAGCTATGATTAATAACATTGGTTGGCTTAGACGGTTAATACCTATAGATATATATCTATCTGTGCATGTAAGTAAGTAAAAGAAATATGATTGATGAAAGCGTTCCAACAAATTGTTCAATGAACGTATTATACTTTCCACAATACGACCAACGTGATAGAAATTACGTTGTCCCCCATCTTTAGACTTATCAAAGCCTTCTAAGGATATTGCTTCAATGCCAAATCTATAGAACAAGTTGTTACACATAAAAAAACATAGTTAATAGTATGATTTTATAGGTAATTATACCTATGAAATAAACCATGATTTCCTGTTGGTACACCAGTTGCTTGAGTTAAGGCCATTGACATTAGTGTATTAAAATGATGTAACCATCTTTTAAATTTATTCTTTTCATAAGTGTCAAAACGATTTTGAAAACTTCTTCGAACACTTTCTTTATTAATCATATTTTGTGCTAAATTAAATAAATCTAAATTTGGTAATTGACCATTTAGCCCCTCAACCTAAATTAAAAATAAATTAAATTATCAAATAAATTAATTTATTTATTTATAATACATGATATTATTCATTACCTTTACATCAATGGTTGTAATTGTCATTGAATGAAGTTCTAAATTTATGGCTGCTTGAATAGAACCAGCTCTTCCAGATAAATCTCCAGATACAAGAATTCCATCATGACCACTTGTTACTCCATGATATGCATCCAGCCATGCTTGCATTCCTAATTGTTCATATTCTGTTACTAAAAATATAATATCTTTTGCCCAATACTTTTGTTCTGAAATGTAATTGCACATTTGTAAAATATTTATTGTTTAATTTTGCCATTTTTAATATTTTAAAATTGTTTACACAAAATATAATATAAAGCAAATTACATACTGCGACAAAACTGAGCAAAAGCCAATAATAATGCTATGGAAGGTGTTGTATTCATCTGAACACTTGTTTTTGGACGATATGGTACACTAACAACTATTGCTTCTGTTCTAGCAGCTCTTGGAGCTCTCACAATACCGTAAACATTTTGACCTTTGTACTATTACATTTATAAGATTATTTAATTAATTCTAAATAAATTTATATATAAACGATTTTAATGGTAAATTTTTAAAATTACCTTTTGATTACGAAATGGATAATTCAGTGTAAAATTATGAGTAAATACTTCAAGATGTAATTGGTGAAACTTAGCTAATATCCATAGGTATGGCATGTGATCAGGAAATCTTTCTCTTTCTAAATTTAATTCAGAATAAAACTGTTTTGCAGACGGCATTAAGTTACTTTCCTTTTTGACTAGTCCAGGTAGTAAAGCATTTTCTGAATAATAGGTATCTAAAATTAAGATAAAAATTTGTATATTCTTATAATAAGTGGATTTCAATAAATTATAAGTAAATAATGATCATAAGTCAATTATATATTGTAATTCATTCATACTGTCATTAAAAGAAGGTAGTGCTAGTAGCATTGTCCAAATTATTCCAGCTAAATAAAATAGATAACAAAGTGGTTTTTCCCACTTTAGAATTAATTTAGCCATTTCTCCATTTCCTGCTCTAGGATCTGTTAAAAGACCCATTTATTTATATTGCAAGGTCTTGTTTTTAATTCCAAATGACACTTATTAATATAGTGAACAATATTTTTTTGTGTATTTTCTTAATTGAAGTAGAAGATCGTAGAATAGGTTAAGACGAAGATAGACACTTCATACAGACATACATAGAGTATATTAAAATATGCTTTATGTCTTTCGAAGTTTCTTCTAAAGATATTTTTTTAATGCAGCAACCATATCAATGCGAATAAATATTTATAAATTTTACGTATGATTTTTCATCTTAACTGTAAATTTAAAATTAATAATACTGTTGAAGTGTTGTACTGAATCATTTACTAACCTATAATCATATAAATAAAAGGTCTAATTTTTTTATTAACATCTATTACAGTGTAAATAATTAAAACAGTGATAAAAGCTAGAATTGTTTTTTCATGAAAGAATATTTTTGAAAGAGTGTTAGTACTAGTAGTGATACAGAATAATTACGTGAATCATGTAATAAAACATTTAATTTGAGACTAAAGGTTTATTTCAAACTCAGTATTCATTAAATGAAGCTGAAACAAAGTTTTGAAGTTATTATTAAGTTTTAAAAAAATGATTGCTATTGGATTTGAAGGTAGTGCCAATAAATTGGGTATTGGAATTATTAAAGATGAAGAAATTTTATCAAATATTAGACATACTTATATCACTCCTCCTGGTGAAGGTAATGTTAACATATATTGTATAATATTTATATTTATTCAATGTTTAAATAAAGAATTATTATTTTTATGTAGGATTCCTTCCTAGGGAAACAGCACAGCATCACCGCCAGCATGTACTTCCAGTTTTGAAAAAAGCTTTAGAAGAAGCAAAGCTGACTATGAAGGATGTTGACATAGTTTGTTATACAAAAGGTCCTGGTATGGGTGCTCCATTAATAGTAGCTGCTGTAGTAGCAAGAACCGTGGCGCAATTATATAATAAACCAATAGTTGCAGTTAATCATTGCATAGGTCATATAGAAATGGGTAGACTGATTACTAAAAGTAATAATCCAATTGTTTTATATGTTTCTGGTGGAAATACTCAAGTTATAGCTTATTCTCAGCAAAGATATAGAATTTTTGGTGAAACTATTGATATTGCTGTTGGAAATTGCTTAGATCGATTTGCAAGAATATTAAATCTTTCAAATGATCCCAGTCCAGGATATAATATTGAACAATTAGCAAAAAAGTTAGTTGAAAAATGTTAATTATACTTTATTAATGATATTATTTAAGAGTCTTGTTGTTTTATATAGAGGTAAAAAATTTATACCATTGCCTTATGTAGTTAAAGGAATGGATGTTTCATTTTCTGGAATATTAAGTCACATAGAAGAATTCGTTAAGAATGGACATCAGTTTAATGAATATACTCCAGAAGATTTATGTTTTTCATTACAAGAAACAATCTTTGCAATGTTAATTGAAATAACAGGTAATTGTATTATTAATTATATTGAATGTTATTGTTTTTTTTCAATTTGTGGTTATTAAATAATATAATTTCTAAAGCAGCGATTTACTGGTTTTTTTAAAACATCTATTAAATCAATTTAAGAATATGACATTTTTATCACATCAAATAATGAGGAAATTATGTAATTATATAAGAAATTATTACTATATAACGTTTTAGAATGAACATTTTAATGATTTATTGCCTTTTTTTTATTTTCTTTTTTAATATTTTTAGTTTAAAATACACATTAAACATGCTTCAATTCATTCACAATATGAAATCTTTACAAATCAACAAACAGATTAAAAATTATTAAAGTAATATAATTAATTCAATAAACATATCAGTTTCTTTACCGTATTCTAGAAAATTGTTTGTATTTTCCGTCTTAAATTTTTTCCTACATTTTATGTTTTCTTATACCATATTTCTTATGAATTACCTTAATTACAATATTAATAATCTATCTTAAAATATTGTTTATAGCCAAGTGATTTTTTATCTGAATAAAAATTAAAATATAAGCGAATCAATAGTTATCTTTTAATTCGATACTGTAAATTACGCTCAATATGTAATTTGTTTAAATTTCTTGTTATTTTACACAATGAAATATTATATATATTCAATTGCATCTTATTAATTTGTAGTTTAGAAGTTACTAATGCATAAGGATTGTTTGAAATATAAGTTTTGTATCGAATAGTTATTAAAAAAAACGTAATCAATAAGACTAATGATAAATAACAAATACTTGACTACTTGATTTTCGATACTTACAAATGTTAAATTAAGTATTTTCAAGAAATTATATTAAATAATGTATTTTTAGAGTAAGCTTAATGTGATTCTTTTACGAAAAAACTTAATACTGCTTAAAATTATAGATAATGTAAAAAAAGTAAAAAAAAAAAAAAAATCAGAGCTTCATAAGAGTATATTGAAATTTAGGTTTTTAATAAATTAAAAATATTTCATTTACAATTGTTTGTTGAACTAACTGCATCGGTATGGCAGGTTGAATAGGAATGTATACCAGAATTGTGCTATATTATATTTTTAGCGTGCCTACATAGCATTGTTGATCGATTAATATTGATTTCATAGAATCATGAGAAACTGTTGAGGGAGAATAAAGAAGCTCGTCTTTTTCCGCGGCCTCCAAATAGACTTTCGACCTCGCTCTCAAAAAAAAAAAAAAAAAAAAGAGAGAGAGTGAGAGATAGATAGATAGAGAGAGAGAGAGAGAGAGAGCGAGGGAGAGCGAGGGAGAGAAATAGAGAGAAAGTCAAGCTCGTAAATTAAGAGCCAATTGAGAGCATAAATTAAGTGTGAAAGGTACAGTGGAGTTAACGCGTGGGTCTAATTCGATTTTTCAGAGCGCGCGATGGCGCACATTGGGTCGGACGAGGTGCTAATTGTAGGGGGGGTCGGCTGTAACGAGCGCCTCCAAGCAATGATGGGCGTGATGTGCGAGGAGCGGAACGCCAAGCTCTACGCGACCGACGAGCGGTTCTGCATCGACAATGGGGTGATGATCGCCGTGGCCGGTCTCCTGCAGTACAAAGCCGAAGGCTGCGGAACCGACTGGAATAAAACTAATTGCGTGCAAAGATATCGCACCGACGATGTACACGTTACATGGCGCAAATGACGCGACAAGCAGGTTCAACATTATTCTTATCATTTATGTGTTCTATTGAATGGATTGCCGATTGGAGCGCTCGGAGGGCTACATTCAATGTGTTTCCAATCTATGGTACATTTTGTTAATAAACCTGCATTTGATTCATAATTACTTCCACTCTATTATCTTGCGTATGATGTAGCATTTTTTCCATGGTTGTTATAATTTTGCACATGAATGTTACCTCTTTGTTTTATTGCAATCAGGTAGCTGGAAAACTGAGCTATTACTTTCGTCCAATAGGCATTTTTTTTATTTAGCCAGACTTTTTGCTCTTTAAGCATTTCTACAAATTTTCCACTTTGCGTCATTTTAGTCCATTAGTAAAACCATTAATATAATGTAATTTTTACTTTTTTTCATTTTGTAATTTGTTTAATTATTGTCGTTTTGTTTAAACATTTTATGTTTATAAAATTGGATTTATCATAATATACGTTTTCATTTACTATTTTTTTTTAATAAAAGATAATTGGCGGTCAATTATAAAATATTTATTTCAAAACAGTATATTAAAAAAATTAAAGAACGGTTATATTAATTATTACGATTTTTTAACTGGAAATAATAATCGGACGTAAATTTTGAAAAATTATAGTTCGCTTAATGTATATTGAGATATAAATCAAAGTAATTATCTTAAATATTCTCATTAACAGTGAATTAAATTTTCATTAATTTGAAAACAGCATTTGTTATTTTATCAAAAATCGTATTTTTTTAAAATTTAAATATATAGATAAACAAAATAGCTTCCTATTTAAATGCAAAAATTTTAATTAAAATGTATTATCTTTGTTATCATAGAATTTGCATACCTATTTATAATAGACTTTTGATTTATGCATTCGAAAGGTTATATAAAATTTTACAACAAAATGAATAAAAGATTTGGATCAACGTGCAATGTTCCACAGAAATTTAATTTTTTTTTACAAATGAAAAATCTAAGCTATCCAAATCATTGATGAAATAATACTAATAATAATAAGCAAGATGCATTAAGTAAAAAATGCAACAAAACAAAATAGAAAATTTGAATAAATTTTTAGTTCAAGGAAATCATTTGCATTTTTTTTATCGTGTCTAAATTATTAATTGTATCTCGACATGATTTAATATTAAACATAATATTGATATATTAATGTGGATTAATAGTTCATAGTGTGACCTTCCCAGATTCATTTTTGATCAATTTAATTGAATGATACTTGAGGAATTACTTTGCATTACGCTTACTTAAAAACTTTCTGAAATAAAATTTTAGCCGAAAATGACTATTAAATATAAATGATACGAATCTCTATTTAGTTCCTTTTTAAAATACATTAAAAATTGTTTTCATATATATGTCTAAATTATTTGTAGAGAAAAGCTGTAAAACATTAATTTATTGATTTATTAACTTCTAGTATTTCCCTTGAAACTTGTTGCTCAAAGATATTTTAACGAGTAGTTTATTACATTATAAATTAAAGCTTAACAACTACAAATTATTATACCACATTTTCATATATCTATAAATTTTTTTATTGTGTACATTAGTGACCCAATTACTAATTTAAACGCCACGGAAAGCAATTCTTTCAGTGGTTTTATCTGATTTAGCATTGATGAGATTGAAAATATTAAATGGTTTTTACATACAATAATATTTTACATGTATATTTTAAAAATTTTTTTTACGAATTATAAGAAAAATATATTTTTTATAATAAAGCATTAATAAAAAATTTGTTAATTATTATGCCATATGTATTGTAAAAAATATGTATTTTAAACAATAAAAAAATCATACAAATAACATTAATATCGCGATGAATTTCCGAGACTTTATAAGAAATTTTTTCTAGAAACGGTTTCAATAATATAAAAATACATTAATCTACAAGAGTCATCGATTTTCACCTCAACACATTTGTTGATTAATTTTAGTTGACTGTGATAAGATTTAATATAAGAATGAGTACTATTTGTACATGTGAGCATCCTAATGCGAGAGAAGGAAAGATAGCGCAATGGTGTATAAAGATTAGAGGAAATATAGAGTAAATATATATATAATATTAGAGAGAGAGAGAGAGAGAGAGAGAGAGAGACATTCGATCGAATAAGAAAAAGTAAGGGAAACTTGAAGATTGAAAATGAATGTAGTAAAAATTGAGGCTGAAACACAGAAAAAAGAACACAACCGGTTCAGTTGAGCGATCAATTCATCTTACGACTTGCGAACCTCAAGTTAACGTTATCGCACGAATGAAATCGCTTGTACATCATTTGTACTCGCGTCAAACTCGATTCTTTTCTTTTTCTGCTTTTCTAATTCTCCAAAGTACTTTAATTTCTCACTTTTTTCTTTCCTTTTTCTTACTATTTATTTATACTTTTTTTCATTATGTCCAACTAATCTAATATTTCATTTTTCCTTCTATAAATCTGTAAACCTTTTTTACATTTGTAGTTAAAAATTTGTTATCAAAGTATTTTTTTTGTATATCTAAAAATAATTGACTGTAATGTGTTACGGTTGATGATAATGACCAATAAAAAAGAACCTCATTCAATTTTAGACATTTTTAAACATTTGCCTGAAATTTTTCAAATATTCAGAATTGAGAATTATACTTATTAAGAAATTTGATAAAAAATAAAAAATAATTCAAGAGCAAAATTTGTTATTTGTTAAATTTTACGTCAGGTAATCCAGTTAGTTGTCATTTATTTAGAACAAAATTACGTACAACATCCACCTTTGAAAAAATATCATATAATTACATGTATTTATTCGTGAAAAGTAAGTTATAATTAAAAATTTTTTTTTACAAAAAATAAATACATTTTTTTTAAATAATGTTTATAATCACTCATATATATATATATATATATATATATTATATATACATAAATGTATTATTTTAACTTTAGTTTGTTTGAATTTTGATATTTATCATTGAAGAAAAAAATGAATTTTATTTATTAGAATTAGAATACAGTAAAATTTCACTTCTTAGAACAATAAATTTCATATTTTGCGCCTCGTATACAAATACGTATTAGCGTATTTTACAATGAGTGAAAAAAATTTCTTTTTCAAAATGCAATATTTTTATAGTAATGAATTCTTATATTTTGGAAAATTTGTTATCTTAATAATATATAATAAATCATTGTAATTAAATTGTAAATTGTTTACTTCAAATTGTTTATTTATCGTTTATAACGATTGCTAAAAATGTTTACTCATTTAAATTATTATGTATAATAATACTAAAATAGTGAATTTTTTAAATTTCTTTTTTCTGTTATAATTTAATAACTTTAATATTGTAAAATAACTAGGAATTCATAATATACTTATGATGATAAAGTGATGTGATCAGTTCATTAATGAGATTGACGAAATATTCAAAATATTATTTTTTGACTAAGTAAAAAATATTTATTCAAATAAAATTATAGACGTGAATAATCATTATATTGATAAGAATAAAGTAAAAAATAAAATAGGTAAATAGACAAATAATAAAAATAATATGTAATGGCATATGTTAATATGTAAGGTTTCCGTCAATATTTTCTTTCATTGAGTCAATAAAATATTCAATACATGTCGGTGTTTAGGGAGAAAAATGAAATAAATTTCTCTTTACACAGTACAATTAAAACATTTTGTTAGAATACAAGCTAGAAATATTATGATCATTACGTTTGAAGATTGATTTGTATTCTAATTCCAATAAAATAGTTAAGTTGAACGATACAAGGTAGTAAATATAGATTAGTTTGATAATATAATTGCCGTTTCAATATTTGTACAACGTACTATATTTCTGTATTTTTTTCCTTTTTTTTTTTTTTTTTTTTAAAAAAATCGATCATTCTCGACATATAACACGAAACATCAAAAATAAATCAATAAATCAAATAAACTTGAAAGATCAGATATCATAATACTTCTTATACGTTTGAGAGTCTTTTCTGTGAAAATACTTTAAGTTGCCCGAAGCAACAGAGGCTCAGGTAGTTTTGGCCGACCCTATTCTAACCACCGCGGCAGTAAGGACTCAAGCTCAAGGACAAGCAGCAGGGCGATACACGGAGGAGCGATATTGTCGAGGGCCTTGGCAAAGGAGTCAAGTGGCTGGCCGAGCGGCGATCGAGTCCGCGCTCAGCTCGACAAGCCACGGGCCGGAAGAGGCCGTCTCGGGCGGCAGAAGGTCGTCTCACCAATGGGAAAGTAAAACGGGAGTCTCTCTCTATCTATTTTACGAGGACACTCGGCCGCCCATCTTTGGTAAAGCCCCATCGGGAGGCCCGAGCCCTGCGGCGTGCGTTGGCCTCCGGTCGCGGCCAGACCCGCGCACGCGCCGCTAGGCAAAGGTGAACCCTGGCCTCGCACGTTTGGTAAGCTCGGCCGTGTCGGCGCGAGCCACCTCGAAAGCGACACGCGCATCTGGGCGTACGGCTGGCGCGTTTCCAGTAATCAGCAACGGCGGAAACGCCAGTAGGGGGTGGCGTCGGCAATATCATCGGCGGCAAAGCTCGAGGGTAAGCCGAAAGCCGTAGTGTGAACCGAGCCGCCACTCCAGCCTCGAGTGCTAGTGGGGACCGAAGTGGCGCCGGAGCGCAGCAGGTCTACTACCACTTGCGCGAGGGTCCCGCGGCAAGCCGGTGGAACAACAGCCAGTGCTCACTTTCGCTTTCTCCGTTCGCGTTTCCCCGACCCCCCCCTACCCCCTCCTTCTCTCTCTCCTTGCGCTCGGCCTCGTTGTATGGAAGCTCTTGTGCCCCGGGGTCTGGCCTATACCGGCCGTGATTCTCCCGAAGCTCTATGCTGGCCACTCGCCAGAGCTTTAATCCCATGTCCCTCCCCGCCGCTCTGCCGCCCTCGCCAACCACCTTCTCGTCCCACACCTCGTCCACGACCGGGGAATGCCCATTCAGGTCTTTTTCAACTCGTTATGAAGCGACACGCGAGGAGCTAAGGGCCCCTGCCGATGCGGTGCTTTATTCGGCGTCTCGGGGTCGAACGAGCCGCTGAGCGGAGGCTAGAAAAAGCAGCGGAGAAAAGAGCAGCGATTCGAGGTGAAAGGTAAAAGATTTCCAGCGAAGACGTCGAGCGGGCGACTCCGCTTAGCCGCGAGTGTCATCACTCGTAACACCTCTCGAGTTTTTTCCTCTGTCTCTCTCTCTCTCTCTCTAGCTCTCGCTCTCGCTCTCGCTCTTTCTCTAAGTCTCTCGTTCCCAGTCGCTCCTCGAAAGTTCCTCGTCGCTCACCCGCACCACTGGCTCGTGGGACGATTCTTTAAATAAAATTTCGCGCATGCTATTCATTGGCGGGAAGAGGAACCGTAGGGGGCAAGGTGAGGAGGGTTGCGGAGCGGGCGGCGGGGGGAGGGGGCGGGGTGTGTGCGTGTGACACGGGTGGGCGAAGAACTATAGAAAAAAAGGAAACAACCAATCTTACGCTTTTGTTCTATCATCGCCGAGGCTCGACACGCTCGCGTCTTCCTGCTGACGGGGTGAGAGGCAAGGGTGCGCGCGAGAGAGAGTGAGAAAGAGAGAGAGAGAGAGAGAGAGAGAGAGAGAGAGAGAGGAGTCAAGACTGCAGAAAGTAAGGCAGCCGCACGACCGGGGCTCCGTTCCAATGTCGAACGCTGGCGGATCGGAGGCAGAGTCCACAGCGGTAAACAGAGTGCAAGAGCATTCGGTGAGCAGCAATCGATAAATAGAGGAGCGGAATGGTCGCGACGCCGACGGCAACGACTAGGCCGACGACAACTGCTAGAGCGATCGGGAGGGTGACGACTTAGTCCCTGTCCGCCTCTCGCCGTCGGCCGACGAAAGCAAACTCAAAAGGGAAGGAAAGCGGAGGAAATCGCGTGCACGGATCGCCAGTATCGCCAGTGTGCGTGCTTCAGTCGGTGAAGTTGGCTTTGTACCGGAGAGCGGAGGACGGGGACGCGGTCGCGACGGCGAGAGCGAGTGCGCACCCGGCGGGCGAGGGTGAGTGGGAGAGGAGGAGAGCCAGAAGAAATTGGAGAGCTCGCCAGGGCTCGATCTCCTTGCCCCCGAATCAAGAGCTCCGTGTGCACACGACGACGATAACGCAGCAGCAGCAGCAGCAGCACCACCACCAGCACCAGCACCACCACCACCACCACCACTAACAGCAGCAGCAGCAGCAGCAGCAGCAGCAGCAGCGGCGGCAGCATCAGTAGCAGCGGCGCGGACAACGACAGCGTCGGTGATAAAGGCGGCTGCGCTATTGTAGTTATTATGCGCGTCATGACGTTGCGCGTAACCTTCGTTGTCGGAGCAGCTCGACGATACTGTGGACTCTTTTGAAAAGGTGAGGCCGTGGCTCTCCACCGGACCAAACCCCGGAACTTATCTACCCTTCTCGCTTCGCCACTTCGCTTATAATTGGTCCACTCCCACGCCTGGCTTCTAACCCTTACACTTGGCAAGCCGCTGTTCCCAATGTATTGTCGGGCGGCCCTACGAGTGCTAACCCCTACGTATTCCTTATGAATCTGCCCTCGCAATTTCGCAACAAGTGTTTGCACACAAGGTTTCGTCAACGGGAGTTATTAAAGCCGATGTAAGGATTTTATGCAATGCATCTCCCTGTATAATATACACGTGCGTCCTAAACTTCATGGGTGGCTGCAAATTTATGCGTTAAAGCCTTTCGCAGTTGACGTATGAAATTCAGATGCTGAGATGTACAAGTAAATTCTAATGAACTCATGAGATTTCGACGCTTTTATATCAGTCTGTGAACTTGATTTTGGAAGTAACGTAATCTTAAACGCGCAAAGAGCGAGTTTTTTTCAACTCTGTGCACCTGATACAAAATATAAATTCTTATGGCACAAGTTACGACACATTTTAGAATCACATGTTGATACAATAATCTTTCTTATATTTTTTGTGTTTTATTTTATTTATATACTTCATTGAAATCTTCAAAAACAAGAACAAACTTGAGATTTTCTTAATATTCTTATCACTTTATGGGTTCAATCTTTGTGGGCTGATTCCTTCATAAAAATAACGAACTCCGGCACATAAGTATTGAGAAAAAAATCAAACAAGCAATTATTGGATCGGCGAAATGGAAAAGTGTAATAAAATTTTCACGCTATCGATCGGACTTCGGCTCGGTTTGCTTTTTGTCTGTAGGTCACGTAAGAGCGGATTTCTCCTTTTGTTTCTTTTGTTTTGTCTGTTCTGTTTTTGCTGTTAATTTTCTTTTATATTTGCTTTACGTTAAAAGCCATTCATTACACTTACGAAAGAATTTTAATTTAATGAAAGGAAAATCAAAACAGAAGAAGACACAGATAAATAGAGAAAAGCAATAAAGAGTAAGGGAGAGAGAGAGAGAAGGAGAGAGAGAGAGAGAGAGAGAGAGAGAGATAGAAGAGGAGGAGGAAAAGAAAGTTAGAGAGAAGGGACTAACAGGGACTGAATTAAAAAGGATGAAATTTTTATTTATGATGACAATAGTTCTGTCTACCTCGTTGCGTGTCATACGAAAAACTCGTTTTTAGCTCGACTTCTTGTCTTTTCCTTGAGTTCGTTTTTATTTTTCGACTCCGCTGCACATGATTGTGCCCACGGAAGCGTTTAATTACCATTATGGTAATCCATTGAGCGTGTAGCGAGCGGCGTGATAACTTGATTTGATTGCAGTTCTCTTTTTCCACTCATTTATTCACCATCCCATATACACCGATATCTTGCCTCTTGTTCAATCACTCGGTCGGTATCTCTCTCTCTCTCTCTCTCTCTAGCTCTATCTCTCTATCACTATCTCTTTGTTTCTACTCATAGGTTTATCACCGTCGACCCCTCTAATAGGAATTATCGTGGCTCGTATGAAATGGTGGGCCGTAGCACAATAGGTCAAGAGCAACCCTCAATCCTGTTAATCAGGGGAATAAAAATGAGCGCTAACGCACGAGTGAAGGGATAACGATGGCTTGGGCGAAAGGGGGAGTGGAGCATAAGCTTTACAAAACTTGGCTAAACAGTATTTCCCCCTTTCGAATGTTATGCGTTCAGCCGTAGGCACTTCTCCCCGGGCCGAAGAGATGAGCGAGGCGGACGTTACGCTCCCACAATGGTGAGCGATACACGGATACAAAGGAAATGGTTACCGGTGCTGCGCATGTATGCGGCCGAGAAAGATGCCAAGGAAATATTCAATACCCATTTCGTTTGCGTGTACGCTTGCTTTGTAATTCTCAATCTCTCTTTGCCCCCCCCGCTCCCTCGTTCACCCGCACACACGCACGCACACTCTCTCGCTCCCTCTCGCCCTCTATCTCTCGTAAGTATGAATGCATACGCGCGACGCACACGAGCACGAGCACGAGCACGCAACGATAAATGTTCCGATGTATTGTATATCGATCGAGCAAGGACTATGCCGCCTTCACGAGCGTTTGTCTTCGAAAATTGTCGACAACGTGGCGTGGCTCTACGAGCACTGGTGGGAGGGACTTGACTGGTCAGCGCAGTCCTACTTGGAGTTTAAAACTCGCGCTGTAAGGGGACGTGACACGCGGGAGGGAGCGGAGCGAGCTTATCTAAAATAGTGCGCGCGTGTCCCTCAAGCTTCTAGGAGTATGTGGCCAGCGACGCTTGAATGCGAACTTGATTCTTATTTTTGTCCCATTGTCACGCAGTCAACGCCATCGATGCCACTGCCGTCTCCATTCCTACTACCACCGCCAAAATCGATGGCACCACCGGCGTCGTCGACGTCGTCGTCGTCGTCGCCGTCTCATGCGTGTGTCAAGCACCGCGGAAGAGCGGCTTCGACGAAAACACCCGCGTACGCTATTTCAAACGGCTCGCTCTCTCACCTACTCCCCAACTCATCCAAACGCCCGCGCACACGCACGCACGGCCACCCACACTCTCCCTTTCTTGGTCTCACATTTTCACGGGCTTCTTCATCCTGGAGATTGCAGGTTCAGGTTGTTGGCGAACACTCGGGAGACGTATGCTATTCGTACTGGACAACTGAGAATCTGTATATTGCTTGCAGAATAATGTCGGATTTTGTCGCATCGAAAGCGACCGTTTTTATAAATATTGTCCTTTCTTTATCCTCTGTGTACCTTTGCCTTGCTCCACCGATTAAAATGTGATACCTGTATAGGGGGTGACTTTTCATCGATCTTTTATATTTTTACAATTCATATGACTTTTCTATTAATTTACGATTTCTCTCCATATTTTATTATTTAATAAAATATCACTATTAAGATCCACATCAGCTCCGTTCGGAACATAATATTGCTGAAGAATCTTTAATATTATCTCTTGTCCTGTGATTAGAACACAATCTATTCATAGTCAGAAAACAAAAGTTACTACTTGCTATTGAAAAAGACCTTGTAATCGAAATGATATTGCATAACTTTTATCCATACAAACTTGACGCACAAACTTAATTAATTTATTTTTTGTATTTCAATGGGGAATTCGGCTAAAATACTAAGCTTGAAGAGCAGTCTTAAAAAATAGATTGCCTATGATGTTTATTACGAATGAAATATTCTATATATTCAATAAATTAATTTCAAAAAAATTTTTGTATTTTTTTTCTCGTACTTGATACGTTATAAGACTTATCATTTGTTTATTAACATAAAATTAGCCAAACGAGGTTTGGTCATATTCAATGGCATTAAAATAATTCCTGCTTCTATTGCAATGTACTGGTAAGCTTGTTAGCAATTAATGCGAATAATACCGTGTAAATAGAAAGGGAACTGGAAGAACGGAGCATTGGAAACAAGTGCAAATTAAAAATTATAATGGCTGATTACAATTACAATAGTAGTAAAAAATTGCCGGTGGAGGTAAAAGGCATCCAAATGAGTCATGGATAAGGGCTGTCGTATTGTCTACTGCTTATCGTTTCTCCTTCATGACGTGACGTGTGTCGGGAGAAAAAGGGCGAATGTTATGAACGGTATCCCTCGACGATTCCTAGCTGATTGATGGGCGATTAGGGGGGGGGGAACTCCATTGACAACACAGCTGTAGGAGTGTCGGTAAAAATCTTGAAGGTAATCCCTCCTGAATGAAAAAAGGATTGGAATTTCGATTGTTTTTCGTTAGAGCTGCAAGCGCACCATTAGCCCCTTAAATGAAGCGTCCCTTATCATTTCCCGGTATTGTTATCCACGCGGGGGAGAGCCTACGTGGCCACTCGCTGTGGCAACTTCGTTTGAGCCAAGAGCTAAAAATCGATTTGAGTCTTGTATGCCGTATGCGCCCTCTCACACCCAAATCTATCCGATTCGATCTTCGCCCTCGTCGGTGGCCCCGCAGTTCCCGCATTCTAACGAATTACTGCCCACAGAATGACCCCTTTAGCAATATTTCGAGTTCTGGCCCTTATCGAAGATCCGCTCGGAGCCACATCCAATTTCGGCCCCTATCTCAAATTTACCACCCACTTGAGCTCGAGCTCGAGATTTACGTGTGCCCGCGGGCTAACGACCAGCGTTTTGATGCCGCCACCGACAGGGCGAGCGTCGTCTTGGTCCTCGGAGGTAGGACGAAACGAGCTCCTCCGGAGTCTCGCGCGCGCGCGCGCGCGCACGAGTACGCTAGCTGTTCGACCCTCCGTGCTACCGTTCACCCTCTCGGGGTGGCCTGTGGTGGTGGCACCCTGCGCGCGTCCATTTGCCGCCGCGACCGCTACCCCGGGACTGGCAGGAGGGCCTGTAGAGTGCGCCTTCGCCATGTTCTGGTGCTGGGAAGGAGCGCGTGGCCGGGGCGGGCCGGGGGCAGGGGGGGGCGTAGAAGGAAAGTCGGGCAACCAATCCGCGAAATATCTAGGCCAGTAGTCCTCCATCCTTATTGGGCATCTGTCAAGGGATCTTAGAGCCCGCGTTCGTTCTTTTTCCTCCATCACCCTCCCCCCTCCCCCAACGCTCTCGTTCTCTCTCTCTCTCTCTCTCTAATCTCTCTTTGTCTATCGGGCGCGAGTTTTCATTTCCACCCATTCAGCCGTTCCGTCACCCCTCGACCGCCCTGTACAACGAGTCAATCTACCGTCAGCCTTCCTCCCGATCCGGATCCGCCCACCCCTTTCTGTTCGCTGTCTTTTCTTCAGTCGTGCGTGTGCACGGGCGCGCGTATATACGTTTTGTAATCGAGCACTATGTCGTCCATGCCAGCTCGAAGGCTCGAGTCGTAACAGGGAAGAAGTCCTCGGGCCCGTTCGCGCTTCATTGTGCCGTAAGACAATACTCGAGTAACACAAGTGCTGAAAGAGAAAGTCTTCGCAGCTCTCGACTACGGTACGCGCTATATTGTTCTTCTTCAGCTTCTGCGATGAAGTTAGCATTCACTCGCATGCTCCCCACTCACAAAACTGCATTGTCATCTTCGGGCTCTAGGGTCAACGTCTACGTTAGAGCTTGCATGCGATCTTTGTATCTCGGCACTTGAGGCCGCGCCGTCGTTTTTTTATTTTACAGCCTCGTCAATTCTTCTTGCTGTTTCTCTGACCTCACCCACGCCTTTAGCTTGCACTGCTTCATCACCCTCGCTCCCTTATTTCAACCGTTAATTCGGTTCGCATTCTAATACCAACTCGTCATGTGTAATAAGTTAGATTATGTTTTAAATATTAAAATTTTCCTTAAAATTTGCGAGTCGACAGGCCTCGCAAATTATTACTGAAATTATTACTGCTACTGTTAACAAATTACGCATTTAGTTGCTTTCCTTTCGCTCGAAAATCAATTAAATATGTTCAATGGGTTAAAACTAATTTTTACCCAACATTCGTTTTATGAGATATAAGAGCTTTGTCAGTAGATTGGTAGGCATTTTTTCAATTTTAAGTTTGCCTTTCTTGTAAAAGTGCTTACAGTGTGCTTACACTGACTAACGTTGATATGAATACTTAAAAATAAAAATAAAATTATAAAAATATATTTTACGTACAGGATACGTACGGATTATTGATGCTTCTAAAAATTTCAATAATATTTGCGAAATTTTTTATTAAATCTTTTTGAATCGAAGAATTTTAAATTAAAAAAATTTCATTTTTAATACGCAACTAGTATAACTAGAATTTAGTTTGTTTTTTATTGAAAAGAGAAATTGGATTTTATTGTTCAATCAATTATATATGAAGATTATTATTATAAGATTATTATATGTACATTTTATTGCTATTCATATTATTTGTATCTATATACGTGAACGAGAGATAGAAAAAAGAAATGTTTGTTATATTTCTGAAATAACACTAAAAAATTAGTTTTATATGTATAATCGTCCGATTTTATTATATATTCTACACAACGCCTTGAAAAATATAGGAAAATTTAATAAATGTGTATTATTTTTTAATACAGTTTCAAGCATGTAATTTTTTATGAATTATGTGACGGTAAATGCAGTCCCTTACATGTGTATAAGAAGCCTTTTTTACGAAAAAATACCAATAATTTTACTAATTATTGTCAAATTGCACGAAAACACTTGCTTAGTATATTTGCACATTGTTTTTTTGTAAAGAATTTTGATTAATTTTAGCCCTATTTTTTTTTATTGATTACATATGAAAGTCGATATTAAATTAGAGAATAAATTGTAATATAAGACTCTTCACACAACTACATATACGTATGAATTTATAAAAAGGAAAGTTTATATTTTGTTAAGATATATGAATGAAATTTAATATCCTAATAAACATTCATTCAAATAATAGTTTTTAAAGGACAAATTGTCTTTTATTTTTTGATTTTGTCATAATTGAAAACCATTTAAGTATATACTGATTTACTATTTGTGTGTTAATTTAATAATATATATTAAAAAAAATTTTCTAAATAATTTATATTTATATTATATGTTAAGTATTTCTATCAAATGTTTATTATATTACTAAAATAATTTACGATATTGGAAATATATTACAAGAAAAATATTTTTTAAATACATTAAGTCATACAAATTACAATATTTGATTATCTTTAAGAAAGTAAATTTTTGAACTTTTTAGAATTCAAATTTATTAAGAGTTTTATCAGTAGCATAAAAAGATAGAGAGACCTTTTAAGAAAATTTTCTAGTTATAAATATAAAAGACTAATAAAAAATTAAAATTAAAATAATGGAATTTTTTTTAATTATGTTTTTAATGTAATTTGATTTCTTTGAAGTAGATACTCAAAAGTTTATTTTTTTATTAAAGCATTCCAGTTTGTAGTTATATAATCTGTTAAACCATTAATGATAATTATACATCACTCTACTTTCAGAATCAATATTATTTAGAATAGTTCATCTAAACATATAAAATTGTATATATAACGAAAGCATATATTTTTGCATAATGGATAATCAATCATATTAATTCCACTCTTTTATTATAATTAAAATAATTAAATAATTGATTGTGATTTGTTGAAAAAATTTTAAATTAATTTTTGAGTGCGTTTTTTTTTCTCAAGAATTTAATACATTGCTAAAAAACTGTTTATAACTAAAATTAATTTATATCTCAAATATAAATAATATAAGTAATTAACATTTATAAATATATTTGATGTGTGCTCATAGAAAATATTAATCAATCAAGTATATTGAATTAATATTAAATATTAATTATGAATGAATGTAACATAGGAAAAGCTTTTTAAAGAAACTTTTTAATTAAAAGCGGTAAGTGCTTTTTTAGAATAAAAAAAATTTAGATCTTGTAATTTATTACGTCTGAAAATCTCTATTTTTTTTCAATAAATTAAATACAGTTAAATTTTACAGGTTAATTTTTAAAATAAAAAATGGCAAGCGTTTTAGATTTTTTTAAAGCAACGTCTTGCATCATACCTATATTACGACTAATAATAATGATAGTTGTTTTAGACAGTACAGGTAAATCTATTGTTGTGACATACTAAAATATAATCGACACAATAACCTACAGGCTTCTTTTATTACGCTGTAGTGCATACTAACTACTATTAAATTTGTTCAAATAATAACCAGGCTGCTTTAATGCCTATAAGAGTGAAAATATAACATGAATAAAATGTGAGGATTAAACTGTTGATGAAATTAACAGTGGCCGATGGATAATTGTACAATTATCGTAATACAATGCATAATCAATGGATTGATCATACGGTACTTAAGCCTCCATTGGAATAATCGAAGGGATAGTGCAGTAGCTTGTGGCGTGGGCAATAAAATATACGCAAGCTTGAATGGGTCGGTTTGGGTGTTATGATTACAGTCTTTGAGCACATTTCGAAACAAAGTGGCTTTCCCTCTCCGAACATTATACTGCCACTAAGCGCATTTTGTTCCCACAACCGAGCAATCATTTAGGTATTAGCGGACCCTTGCTGCCCCTCTCACATTGGCCCAGCGAGCCCAAACTGTCACACTCCCTGTCGAGCCCTCCGCCCAGCGTTCGAAGCGGAACAGAAAAACACGAGTCTATTTTTAACGGCGAAGTCTTATTTATAGTCCTGCCCTCGCTGACCCCTTTTAAAGTGCGCTCTGACGCGTTAAAGCGTCAAAGCCGCCAACATCATCACCGCCCTTAACCTCGTTCGCTATCGTGCGACCTCTTCAAGCTTCAAGTTCGCGTAGAGCGAGTATTATATCAATTGTGAAGAAGTCAGAGAGAGAGAGAGAGAGAGAGAGAGTGTGTGTGAGAGAGGGGCGGGGGGGGGGGGAGAAAGAGCGATAGAGAAAGTGGAGCGAAGGAAACAAGTGTTAAGTACTGCGTGCATGCAATTCGATGTAGATTTAGAGATTTGAAAGCCTTGGTAGATCCAGCGAGACAGATTAGGCGCTCGACAACGTCCCAATGCCTTCTCCGCGAAGGTCAGCATTAGGTCTCACTCTCTTCGCCCGCCGCCCTCTCTCTCTCTCTCTCTCTCTCTCTCTCATTCGTTGCGTTTTTTCGCCTAACATAGGGGAGCACGTCGATTTTACAAGTATGCGTCATGCAATGGAATAAGCAAGACCGATGCCCAACATTGTCTTCTTTACTTGCATCCTCTTCATAGAGAAGTACGAAATACGCTGCGTGCTTTATTGTTATGTTCGGCTTGTTGTCAAGCGGAGCTTCACAGCTTTCAGAATTAAAGCGAAGCCGCTAAAATAGATGCTGAGTTACCGCAACATCTGATCATTTAATTCGAATACGATTGTCGTTATACGATTGTCTTTATAGTGCATTTTGCGTCATTTGTCCTTTATACATAATTAGTTTTCTTTTTTTAAACCCACGTATCTGAAAATGGATACGAACCACCACTACAGAAGACAAAACACATAAAATTTCCCTATAAATGAATACATACATTTTATTCGGTTCAATGTATTTATGAGATACGCTTTATGAAATATCCTCTTCTGCGTCTGTGGCACATGAATGTATGCTTGATGGCCCAACCCCCATACGTTCCACCATTAAATAGTAGTTTCCTTTACCAGCGTTGTCGCTGTTATGCTTTGGCCAAGCGGCGCGAGGCGCTTAATCATAGAAGCAAACAGTTCAGCATAAAGACAAAACACCTTGAAGTTTAAAAAACCAGACTTTTATTGCTTATCCCAATGACCAACATCTCAATCTCAATACTTAGTATTCTTCGTCTAACTAATAAATAAATCTACAAGCACTCAAATTCATACTTTTGTTTATCAATGCATTCATGGATTCAGGGATGGAATACCACCAAATGCGGCACATTTCTTGGCTCTCCTATTTTCAAATGTAATTTCTTATTGTCTTAAGAAATATTTTATTTTTTAATTATTACAACAGTAATAAATACAATTAAAGGCAAATATTTACGTCGGTGCGAGAGTAAGATAGAAGATAGAATAATAACATAATGAGCGTGCATTAATAATTTATTTGCATTTGTAGAATGGAAAATTTTAATCATCCTTATTAAAGGTATAGAGATCTCGTTAAATAATAAAAAATATTTATAGATTTAAGAATAATTTTTAATATTTTTAAAACTTTTCCAATTTTAAAAAATAAAATTAATATAAAATTAAAAAAAAAGTAAAATTAAAATATTTTACTTTTCTTACGCTGAAATATTGCTTTTATAATTTAAATCATAGGAACAAACCATTAACTTTGTAAATAAAATATTTTTTCGAATTTAAACAAAAGTTTACAGTATTCATACAAAAATAATATAATACGTCTTACATAGCATAATATTGTTTCTTACAAAATATGTAATTAAAACATTATAAATTGAAATAAAAGATAGATTTGATTTTTATCAAAGTAATTGTATATTATTTTATATAAAATTTGTTATATCTTTTTACCGTTTTTTTATAGTAAATATAAAACTAATTTTTTAATACATTTTTGTAAAATTCAAGATAATATACAGATTTAAATATTACTCGCTTAACATAAACAAATACAAACCGACATAACATCCTAATAGGCACATAAAGAGTTAAAGTGTATAATCACAATAAAATGTTTGTAGTAAATACAAATTTTTTCTTAAATTTTAATGGTATTTATGCTTTTACAAGAGCAATCATACGATTAAACTACGTTTTCATCGTAATAGTTATTGTTGCTGAGTTTTTTCATTTCATACTTCCCATATAATATTGCTTTTCTTTATATTCAAGTATAAAAAAATCTTAATTTATTAAGACAGCAGCATTTTTACGCTAACTTTCTTTATGATATTGAATAATGCTTGTAATTTGTATTACAATTCTGTACCTGTTAATATCTTTACCAAAAGTAATAAAATTGTAAAAATTAAAAAAAAATTAATTTAATTACGCGTTTGAAAATAAATTAATCAAATATATTAAAATTTTTATTATATTTATGTTAATCTCAAATCGTTGCATTTATTTTTAATTTAATGACTCGTCAATGTGAATCAAAATAAAATTGAGCAATCATTAATTTCATATTTTAAGAACTTTATGAAAAAGCTAGATCATTACTTTCAGAATAGTTAGATTTATAGATTATACTTTTTATAATCCACTTTCATTTATTTATAGTAACAATCTTTTTTAAGATTAAAGTATTTTTGTTTGTTTGTTGAATGAATGACATGGCAATCTAGCGGTGTATTAATTATGATTGAGTGGAAAGGAAAAAAAAAATTTCTTTTGTTAGCGAAAAAATGCTATGAATTTAGTTTCTCCAAATTACTAATTATATTTATTAAAGTTTATCGATGTACAAGATACATCTCAAGAAGATAGGTAGTCTTTATTAGTTGAGTTAGTTTGAAAACTTAACGGGAAATAGTAGGTCTTTAATCTTGATTCCTGACCTAATGTACTATAACCAGTGTTTTTAATTTCATCTTATTTTCCATGTGATTTACTATTTTTTGTTAAAATTGTCTTTACACAATCATCGCTTAAATTATTAATTTAAATTGCATTTAGTCAAATGTTCCATGCAATAATAAAAATACATTCAAACGTATTTAAAAATATGTTTTCTCGTTTTATTGAGCATATTTTTAATAAGAATGTATGTAACTATAAACATTTTTTTCAATATCATCGGTGCAAGAGTTATTAATATTGAATGAGAAATATTTTATTATTTAAAGCAGAAACAGCGAGTCTTAAGATACTATTTTCTCTATTAATTTAGTATTTTTTATTCAATTCATAGACTGTTAATTTATATTTAAAAATGTATTCGTATAGTATTATGAAATTTAAGTTAATTTAATGAATAGATCAAGGTCAGATATGACAAATTTATTTAAGCAGACATAACAACGTTCCTATATATTTTTACACTATGAGTAATGTATATCTAAATCCTTTATTAGATTGTGATTGCGGTAACTACGTCCCGCAGACTCTGATGCTGCAAAAGAAAATCGAATAAATTCAGTGAAACATTGCCAACGGCTTCTATCAAACGAGTGGCCCTAATAGAAGAGGCAGCCTAGAAGGGACAAAATTTGTCTGATGATGCCAGCACATTGTTTGCCCACTGGTGTATATAAATTATATCAGTTAGTGCTTATCCCGCTGCCGGAGCAAAAAGAAAGAGGAGCGATCTTCGAAGATCGCTCACAGAGTTATAGATATTTATTTTTAGATACAACTGGCAATTGTTTATAATAATACGGCACGCTGACACTCGGTAAATACCGAATTCGATTTCACTAGGGAAAAAATTAAGAGAAAAAAACAGTGACGTAAACTTGATAGGCAATGTATCAGTGCACGAGAAGCAACTAAGTGTCGCGCGCTTAAATAAGTTAAAATAGGCGAAGGCTTGCTTCGATTCAAGTTAGAAGAAGGAGCCGAAGAGCAAAACGAAGAAGGAAAGAGTTTGCATCGCGGAAAATTGCCCTGCGACAAATTTAGTTGGCGCGTGACTCTGCTGCGTAAAGAGGCTATGGTGCTTTATATGTGTCAATAGGTAGTTAAAATCATAAACAGTACGAAAGCTATTAAAAAAAGATTATCGGGTATTGGATATTAATGGTACAATGTACAATATTATATTGAAATTTAAGAACACGTTTAAGTACATTACAACTAATTTCTTTAGAACAGTTTCAACTTTAAATTATGATAAGAACGAAAATTTTTACGTTATTAATTAAATTTCAATCGCCTAATAATAACTTTATTTTTGAGTTTTTAATTATTAAACTTCACGATCCTTGTCACTAAATCTTATAATAATATATTTAACGATTACAAGACAATTTTAAAGACGGTGTATTTCATATTCATGATATAATACTTTACAAGATTCACATCGCTTATTGAATTAAATTGATGCTTTCAAATCCTTACATGTACGATATAGCGTTTAGATATGACATTAACGATAATCCATTAGTGATTAAGTCTATTTTTTTAATAATTTCGTAAACCCTCCCTAACATAACATTTCAGCAATACATATTAGATACTTGCTAAGTTGCATTTCAAAATCATTTAAACTCACTTTAATTCTATTATTTAAAAAAAAAAAATATGACTGTTGTATACCAAGTTTTGAATTGCATTTGTAAAGCTGTTTTTAATATCCGCCCAAAAATTGGTTCTTTTTATAAACACGTTAGTGTTTAGATAATTGTTTTTATATTAATTTCTTATTTTGACAGTATTTATATTCAAGGATTATAATTAATGTATTCAATTATGTCCTGGTAAAATTTAATTGTTCATATTTACACATTTATTGTAACGATTAGTTCAAAACAGACTTTTTTAAATATATCATTTATTGATGATATAATAAATTAAAATATAAGCGTCCCTGAAGTGCATAATATACATAAAAAAAGTTTAAGAATACTATAATATATTGAAACTTTTTTTATCATTTAACATAAAAAAAACTATTGATTTAATATATATATTTTATTAATAAAATGTATTTTTTGTTTAAATATTTATTAAAAAAATTATTGAATACATTTGTAAATATAATAAATTTATAGAGTAACGACATAAACATGATGCAAGTAAAATTTTATTTTTTAAAAAATAATTTTAAAAGTGGCTTAAAAGTGGCTAAAGCTTGATTTTTTGCTAGAAAATAAAAAAGGAAAAATTCCTGCAGTTACATGATTATAAAGTCAATAATTACATTTCTCAACATAGTATGACAATTTTTTTTATTACTGTTTAAAAATAATAATTTTCTCTTTGATTTTAGCGTTGATCAATTTTTTCTTTTTCTTTTTCAGGTTCTTAAATTAATTTTTTCCTATTTTAGAAGTGCAAGCAATCTGTCATGTATATTCGCCTTGACATGTAATATATTTTAATAAATGCTTTGAGAGTTCAGGTCTTATTACGTGAAATATAGGTTTTATAAAAATCTATACAAATTTTTTATTTTAAAAATATAAAACGAATGTTTGCAGTAGCTCGCGTAAATAAAAAATTGTTTTTAATGGAATTCGCATTATACATATTTTTTATTTTACTTAAAAGATAATATCAGCATAAATATATATATATATATATTTACGTATAAAATTCAGTTATTAATTGCAGAGCTACGTAAAATGAAACCTGATTTGTGCAACGAGTAAAAACGACCATTTTAATCTCGCGATTTAACCAATGTACATATATATTTATAAAATTATGATGTGCTTATAAATTGTGCTTTGTATAATATTTTAATGATAAAATCCTGATTTTGTGTAATGCATTACAAAAGGTCAATAACAAATTTTGATTAAAGCGAAATGTATCGTTTGTTCGGTAAATATTTTACGGATAATGCTCTATAAAAACAGTTTCGCAATAACTTTAATTTTGTTTTTTTCTCTCAGCCTATAAAGTGAGACATAAAGATAGTGAGAGAGAGAGAGAGAGAGAGAGAGAGAGTTAGAGAGAGGGAGAGAGAGAGAGAGAGAGTGAGAGAGAGATAAATAGATAGGTGGATAGGTAGATAGATAGAATGAGAGAGACAGATAGAGATAGATAGATAGAGAGAGAGAGAGAGAGAAGGAGAAGGGAAGTTCGGTGACAGAGTCGATTGCGATCGAAGCATCCAGTAGTGTTGTGTTGCGGGCTGTGGCGTCGACGCGCCGACGACATACGTAGATAAAAGTATAACATATGACGTGCCTAGACTCTATTCTGGCAGCCTTCCCAGGATTAAAATCGGGCGTAAATCCCCATGGCCGCGACACGGAGCGTTTTTTTTTCTCTTACATCGATGCTTACGTAAGATACGCAAACTTTATCCGTCATAAATCCACTGTTTACTTTACTCTTTTCTCCCAGGCTTTACATTTGCTTCTCGCTTACTCATATTTGCCACTTAAACAAAACTATTTCTCCATTATTCATGTCACTGTTTCGCCCTCCTATCTAGATGGTTTACATTAATATTTAAATTTGACTTTGTCACTATAATCGGAAGCTGGAATGCGTACTCTATGCAGAAAATTTTTCGGCACCAGCATAGTCTCGGTATTTATTAATATTCAAGTTCTTAATCGGAAAATTTTCAATTTGAGTCTTCGTACGAGACGAACAATGAACAGTTATTAGAATTAACAATGCATGTTTACCTTTGGTAGCAATATGTATATTTAAATGCTTTTACAAAATGTATGAAACCAATTTCTTATTTATTTTTACATTAGATTTACTAACGTTTCCTTGATCATCGGATGATGGACAAACGATGCACTAGATTAGAATTGATGATTATAATTTAAATATTGAAAGCATCGATATGTACAAAAAGGAAAAATTTCTCACTGAAACTAATGCGATATAATGCTCTCGATTGAGGTGCTTTGCTTGTAGTTCGAAGAACGACCGGCTATTGAAAATTGCCAGTGAAAGAAATTTTACAAATATGTGCTAATGGACTGGATTTTTTAAATTGCTCGCTGACGCTTAGGGAATTTTATTAAAAAGCAGGGATGGCAGAAAAAAGTTTTTTTGACCGTGCGCAGAAACGTCCTAAAGGCTCATTGGCCTGCTGCGTTCAAATTTTGATGTAGAGGGGGCAGCTAAGAAGGAGCAACTGTAGATAAGCAATGGAGTATTCCCCTTCTTTGATGCTTCCACTCCACCGAAATTTTAAATACGGCAAGCCAATGGGCAGGAGGCATTACTGCGCAGGATCCAAAAAGTTTTTTCCTCGTACCCCTGTTGCAAAGTCTTGGTCGCATGAGCGCCAATTGCCCGTCATTTATTTTCGTAGAAAATTCCCGAAACACTATGCGCGTGCCGGAGCCGGGGGACGTCAAAATCACTTACGCAATGGGTAATGTCTGTACAACCTTTATTCGTTTTCCGGAGCCAGGGTCACGACGACGCCTGTGACATTAAAATAAAAGAGCCCCGGGAGTTTCGGGAAAGATCGTGAACACTTGCGACTTTGATTTTATGATAGGTCGCTCCAATTACTTAAGTAGCTCAAGCTTATATATCCTGTACGCCGTCTAAGTCCTTGCACAAAGCACATGTTATTCTCCGTGTTTACATGAATTTTTTGCCCGCACTCAATCGAATTGCGAATGGAACTAGGTTTAAAGGATTTAATTCTTCTAATTAAATTTTTTCATTGCAACATAGTCAATATGAATTCAACGGGTATTATATGAAATTAAAAGGCCATTTTTCGTCTCTAAATTTTTTTTATTTAATTGATTGCTTAATTAATTATTCGTATTTTTATAACATGGATTGCGTCATTTTCATTTTAATGAACTGTTCAAAATACAAAAAAAAAAAAAAAAAAACAAACGGATACTTAAAATTTTGAAAAAAATACCCATTAGTTAATGGTAAATCGACGATAAACTTTTTTTCAATGAATTAAAAAATAAAAGTTTCACATTAAAATAGATAATATCATTATTTTTTAGATTTTCTCTATGTAAGATTTTCTCAAGTTTTCTTCATTCGATTTATCTTCATTAGCAAATCGTTCCAGAAGTAGTTATAAATGTTTGTAAACATCAATATTTTAAATTAAGGAAACTCAAATTTTTATTAAATTTGATATTTTATTCGTTGAATTTTTAAAGTATTAAATTTTGATTATTTATTTAGCAAAAAATACATATAATTTATTGTAAATTTTTTAATTATCTAATTTCTAAAAAATATAATTAGTATTTTAACAAATATTTTTCTATGTGGCAATGTAATGTACATTTAATAATCTATAAATCTATTATATATATTAAGTAAATAAAGTTTTTTCTTTTTTTTAAATATATTGCATATTTAAACATTGATATTTTTATTTTATTCAATTACAATATGCAAGGATGTAAACATCTTTTTATTTCAAGTATTTTATAGTATCCATTATAATTATCTTATATAAATTGTTTTTTATCAAACATTTTTTTTAAATAATACTGTAGAAGTGCTTAAATGCATTCTACAAAATACTGTACGTGAAATATAATGCACTTATTAGATATAGACATACATTTAGTAACGTATTTGGGTACACAATTTATGGTGAAGTGGAATAATCAATATATTTAGAATTTGATAAACCTATGTTTTTCATACTTTACCATATAAAAATATATAAAAAAATATAAGTAATACGACATAAGTATAAATATTACTATGTATAACATGTATTAATTATGCATACTTTTTGGTCAATTAAAAGTTCAATAGACCTTGCGATCGTTACAAGTATTTTATTTACTAATACTACATAATCCTTTTAATTAAAAATTTATAAATATCTCTCAAAGGAACAAATATAGTCGATGATGATTCTTCTGACCATAATTAAAATAATTAAAACATAAAATTAAACTATTGCGTAGCTATATTTAATATTAATAAGGGGTCATGTCTACACTATGTCCGAATTATACTAATTCGGCAAATGCTTACCGTACTTTTATCATTAAACTGCGCAAAATTAAATTTCATTAGGAAAAAAAGTTTCAATATTGATTATACAGCTAGCGTGTTAAATAATGTGAAATAAGATATAAATAAAATTATCAATAATCAATTAATATTCTGACTATGACCCGAAAGAGTATATAACTCTCTTTAAATAAAAAAGTTTTAATATATTTCATTTGAATTTGTATTTTATATTAGTTGCAAAAATCTTCTTAATAATATTTCAAATATCTGTCGAACGTAGAAATGTCAAATAACTATAAATATATTTAAAAATAGAATCTAAATAGTACGTAATAGATGATCGAAATTCAAAATAGCTCTGTGCACTACCTTTCAGTGTTAACTATGAATGCCACATTTTCTGATGTAATACAAGATTAAGTGTGCTACGTTCAACAATATAATGTATTCCGAACCTATTTGTAATACTAGTGTATTTTACTATTTTTTTTTATCTGCTCATTTTATGTAAATGAATGTGTAACAAAGAAATATCATATTTCAAAAGAACTACATGGACATGAATATATCAAATCACTAATCAAGTCCAATATTTATATACTTTCAATTATTAAATAAATCCCAATGAATGTACTACCAAAAATCAGAAAATTTGATTTTCTCGCAATTTGTATGTTCAAACATTTTTATACTACACATTATGTTTTAAAATATTGTCACTCATCAAAGCAACAATATTAAATTTTACGAAAGACTCGAGTTAAATCTTCAAGTTCGTAGTACTCTCGAGTAAATATATATGCGTATAAGAGATATACATACAATGATATATTAATTAAAGTTAGTTGCACTATTTTTGATGTTGAATGATCCGTTGAAGCAAGTGAACGTCATAAAACATAACAGCCACTGATTCCTAAATTCGATCTCTAATAAATATCATTATAATGGGAGCATCGATTCAACTATAGCATTTAATTGCCTACTTTTTTCATTTTTCTTCAATTCCTGAGTCTTTTACTTCATTTATCTCACCTTATCAGTTAGTTTTATCATTCGTTAATCTATTTTAGCTGAATATTATATTCCAACATCATCGGTTTTATTGAATATATTAAGACGTATTCATAAATAATATTGATAAGGCATTAACAATATATTAACAATATAGAGTAGGAATAATTTTAAATTAGTAAAAATTTATGTTTAAAGATGTTTTTGTTTTAAAATGCTTGAAATATTATAAATGGAAAAAGTTAATAATTTATATTTATTTTTTTATATGCTATTATCAATATTTTAAAATAACTTTATGCGTAAAATTCTACTAGCTGTCGAGTGTATTACTGTAGATTTCGTACATTGGAAAATATTACTATAAAAAAATGTAATGATTTGAACAAAGAGAATCTTACACAGGGAGGCAGGAAAAACAAAAGTAAACAAATCCACAAGTACATCAATCTTTTTTAAACCACTTCTTTAACGTCACAAATATTTATGTTATTACTGATTTTGATAAGTAATAAGCATTATATTTCCTCTATATCCTCTACACTATATTCTATATTCTCTCTCTATTAGCTCTATAATTATCACTTATTTTAATATGGTTACGTATTTTTTTTAAACGGCTGTTTTTTGTTCCTTTTTTAAGAAGAGGTAGAACAAAACTTAACCGTCGGATCGAAGTAGGAAAAAATTTAAATAAGTTTATTCGGTCTCTAGGAAAGAAAATCTTATTTGAAACTTGATTAAATTTAAAAAAAAAAAACTTAAAAATTTTATTTTTTATAGTTAGTACATTATAGAAAATTACAAGTAAATACATTATTTAAAATCTTTTCTTTTTAGTTGTAATTTATAACTTTTATTATATACATTATCATTATATTTATAATACATGTGACTTTTATACATTTTATGTTTTTATTGCTATAAAAATTTTTTAAATATAAATAAAATTATAAAGAATCTCTTGGTATATTAGAATTATTGCTAATTTTATTTAATTTTATTTATTACTCTGAAAAATACTAAAGCTTATAATATTTCGAAACAAAAACTTTTAATATGTAAGACACAATTATGATTACGTTTAATTCAAAATTTTGTTAATTATAAATTATAGATATCACAATAACTATAATAATTTATTTAAAAATTTATTTTAATATGAAACATTAAGTGCAAGTATCATTTATTGATGGCTTGAGTCTTTTTTAAGAAAAAAAAACATAATTTCTTATGGAATTGTGTTTATTAAGATAATAAACATACTTTATTAACTTGTATTTCTTAGGTATATGTATTTCAGTACTCACTGCTATAATTTTATTTTATTAGTATTTGTAGAATGTATTACATAACTAATAGTATATAAATTATGAAGTTATTTTAATGCTTTAACATAAATTTTTATAATGATTTAGTGAAATAAAAATTTCTTTCATTTTTTAAATGTAACGTTAAGGGTTTTTTTCCTTCTACGAACAAGTTACATAATCTCTAAAAACAATTAAATTTCTATACATTTAAATTTTTTTTAGTATTATACTTTAAACATAAAATAACATAAAAATAAAATGTAGTTATTATTAAAAAATTGTAGCTACTGTAAATTATTGTTTGATTTAAAATTGAAAAGTTTGTTTTCGTCCTTGAAAAATAAATTACAGTTTCAATCTTCAAAATTTACTTTATATACATTAAATAAATATGTCTTATTATTTTATACAATTTTGATATTATGAATGTAACGATTTTGAGAATTAGATTATACTCCAGTAGCTAAAGCTATTCCCTTTAAATTTGTAAAAGAAATTAGATTAATACTTAAGTATTTTCACTATAGATTTACAGACAATTATAAGTATTTATTTTATAAGTTGTAATTTTATAAATTAATTTTTATGAAATAATTTGTATATATTTGTACTTTTTTGAGAAATCAAATTAATGACGATTAAATTGCTAGTTTTATTTTAATTTAACTATCTAATATGTTTTAATACAACTAAAGATAAAACTTTTTTTCATAAATATAGTACCCTTAGAAAATTATATTTATGATGTATTTAATGTTGTGCAGTAATTTTTACGTTAAATAATATTTGGTTACGTTATGATTTATGGCAATATTAGTAATAAATTTCTGATGTTTATAAGCATACACTTCATAATACTATGTTAAACTTAGTTTAATGTTTAAGGCAAGAAATTTATGTTGAGTTTTTGAAGTACAAACGATATAAATTAATGTCGAAGACATTATTGGAATTCTATTCCTACGTGCTTTTGCACAAATTGGAAGAGCTCGTCACTCCAATTTTCAAAGCTCAAAACAAACAAGAGCGCTTAAAACTAATAAAATCTGTTATATAAACAAGCCATTCGTAGGCTTTCAAGTATATCTATATATGCCTATATGTCAAGGTAAGTATGAATTATTTTTTAGTTTTACTTTATTTGTAAAAAAAAGTATTATTGTTATATTTTTTTTCGCAGAAATTTATTTATTTTATAAGTTCACTCAATTTTCTTTCGTCACCGGGGTATTGATATTTCCAAAAAATATCTACAAATTTATCCTTAGCACCTTAGTAAAATTTAATTAATTATTGGGACTTATACATACATACATATATTACCTTTATACATACATGTATTACCTTTTCTTCATCTATTGTTTATTAGATTAAATATAAACTTTTGAGACGGCATAAATTTTATGTCATTTTGTCTTATGTAACATGTAATATTTCTCATGTTTTCGTTTCATTTTATTTTAAGCAATAAGTTTTACTAACAGTACAGAACAAATTGTAAAGCTACACCAATTTAAGGCATTATGATTCCAGGTATTATATGGAAACTCTAAAGTTCAAATTGCCTTTATAATGAGAACTTTCTTGTTGTAGAAAAAATATCTAGAAGAAAAATAAGTATATATTTAGTTTAACCTTATGAATGTTTTTAAATATAAAAAAATTCTAATAAAATTTTAATAAAAAAAATTTTAAAAAATACAGTTTCAGACTACGTGTAATTTATAAATAACTAATATTCAATTATTATTTATTTTTTATTTTGGTGATGAATCGGTAAATAAAATAAAATAAATAATAATTAACAGATTTAGTTTTATTATAGAAAATAATTTATTCACCAATAAATTTGTCATATATACTTGAGTGTACGATTGTAGTCGTATATGAGTATGGAATTGAAAATGATATTTGTACTAATAAATTTTCTATTAGTGAAAAGAAGGATTTTTAAATTGTAATAAAAAGTTAAGATGAAAAGAATTTTTTCATTAAAGTTATAAATATTAATTATTGAAATCTTAGTTTATCTCTTAAAATTTTAGTACCGATATTTACAAACGAAATTCATTTAAATTTGAAATGAAAAATTAAAATGGATTAAAAATTGAAAACATTTTTTCTAATTAAGTTATTATTTTATGATTATTAAGGAAAAACGAATTTATGTATGCGAACAGATATGGATATCTTTTGGTATATAAATATTCAAAGAGTATATTATTAGATTAACAAGATGTTAATTTTAATTTAAACTTTAAATATATATTTCGAAAACAAATTGAGCCCATTATACTTTAATAATGGAACATGGTTTAAAATTTTAATAAATGTATAAATAAGTAACAACAGGTATCATTTTCGTAATTATTATCATATTTACACTACGATTTATAAAAAATTTTTTGTAATTTTTAAAAAGTATAATTAATAGTCAATTTATTTTAATAGAACGATAATTCTTACTAATTTTATTTATTTCAGTTTGAAATATTATTTTAGAAACAATTAAATGAACCTTACGCATATATATGCTATGCAGTTTGATAATTATTTTTATTTTTTATACATGTTTAATATTTTAATGGTGTGATATAAAATAAAATTATAATATACACATCGGAGATATTAATGCTAATAACCTACTATAATGTTTATCTTTAAAAGTCCATTAGTAAGGATGTTTCAATCGGCCTATTAATTGAGAATTTATTTATATTTAAAAGTAAAGTTAAAATTATTATAAATTATTGATTAAAAGTAATTCATTTATTTACTTATAAAAAAAATAAAGTAAAAAAACTGTTTTTGTAAAAAAATTTGTTTTGATAGATTTTTGTTTTGTACGGTTTTAAAAATAGTTGGATCAATATGGTAATTTATGATGAAAGCAGTTTTCTATGATCTAACATATATATATATATCGTATAGTAGTCCGTTATTATGTTTTGAAAAACTAAAAAATACATTCGGAGTTTTTCCTTTCGTTAATAATAATTTTTACAGTAGCCAAATAAAAATTTCCTTTCGATGTTTTATATGAAATTTGAAATGAAAATGAAATGTTAAAAATAACTGTTTTCAATGTTAAATAGGTGGTTGCTCTTATTTTAGCCTCTAAAGAAACCAAAGAAATCGAGCAATATATTTAAGAGTTAATGAGTCCTACTACGTAGGAATATTTTAATTAGACGTTGTCTGACAATCTACAAATGACTTTTTATAAAAGCGAGTATAATTGAGTGAAAATGAATAATTTGGTTGTATTAATTACGATAGCAACGTATGTCGAGAGAATGCACAAATTCCTAAATATTGTTGCTCGCTAAATTTATTGAATGCCCGTGAACTTGCAGAAGCGCATAAAGGCGAGAAGTCGAAAGGCCGATGGCTAAAGGTTAAAACCTCTAGTTGTAGGCTGTATTATGACGCCTCGATGTTCGGACATCCGCTCGACAGGACTCTCGGATGAACCGGTGAAGAGGCCTTGTGCCGGCGGATGAGGAGGCAGCCGGGCGCAGGCGGAGGAGCTGCCAGGTAGCTCTTCTTCCCTCGTCGCGGCACGTCCGATGCTCAAGGATAACAAGGCGAGATACGAGGGCGAGGACGGCGAGTCGGGCGTTGAGCCGGAACGCAACGAGAATAGCAGCAGCAGCTCGCAAGCGCACGGGCTCGCACTATGCCAGCAGCAGCAGCAGCAGGTCTTCGGCTTCGAGGGCGTCGGCCCCGTTGCCGGCAGATCCTACTTCGGCGGGGTTGGAGGCGGCGGCGGCGGCAGCGGCGGAGTCGCGCTGCTGCCGGAGCTCCCCAAGGAGTCCGGGCTGACGGCCTCGACGGGGACGGGGACCTTGACGAAGGAAGTCCGCTACGCGACTGGATTCCCGGCGACGGCCCTGCCCCCGCCGCCTCCGCTCCCGAGCCTCGGCGGAGAGCAGCCCGAGCTCGAGATGCAGCAGCGCGGCTTCTCCCAGTCGATGAGCTCACTGCCCCCCGAGCCGTTCATGATAATGCGCTCGAAGGCCCTCAACCGCCGGGTCTCGATAAACGTCGGTGGCGTCAAGCACGAGGTCCTCTGGCGCACCCTCGAACGGCTGCCCCACACCCGGCTTGGCCGCCTCCGCGACTGCAACACCCACGAGGCCATCATCGAGATATGCGACGACTACTCGCTTATCGACAACGAGTACTTCTTCGACCGGCATCCCAAGTCCTTCAGCTCGATACTCAATTTCTATCGCACCGGGAAGCTCCACATAGTCGACGAGATGTGCGTCCTGGCGTTTAGCGACGACCTCGAGTACTGGGGCGTCGACGAGCTTTATCTGGAGAGTTGCTGCCAGCACAAGTACCACCAGCGCAAGGAGCACGTACACGAGGAGATGCGCAAGGAGGCCGAGTCGCTTAGGCAGCGGGACGAGGAGGAGTTCGGCGACGGTAAATGCGCCCAATACCAAAAGTATTTGTGGGATCTGTTAGAAAAGCCAACGACGTCAATTGCTGCGAGGGTAAGCCGACGCTTGAGTATTATTACCTTAAACAATTTCCTACCACTCTTATCCTTTCTCTCTATCTCTCTCTCTCTCTCTCTCTCTCTCTATCTCTATCTCTATCTCTCTCTCTCTATCTCTATCTCTATCTCTTTCTCTATCTCTATCTCTATCTCTCTCAATACAGACTCGTCTTTACCTCTATTAATCTTTATCTCTGTGTACTTCAATGTTATAAAAGTTTATTTCTTCTTTTCTTGTTCTGCTTCGGAAAACTATTTTTATTATTATTGCTAAGCACTGACAGGATTTTTACAATTATCATACTAATTGCAGCTTTTATTTGTTTAATAAAGGTGAGATAAATATAATTAAATTTGAAACTCTCGTACACCCTACTATGAAATAATTGTTATCTTTGAGATAATGCATTGATATTTTTCATTTTCCTATATTATGTAGATAAATTTCGCTATTTTATTAATGCTTCAAATAAAAATTGATCTTTTTATAGAATAAAGCTAGTCATAAACATACTTAACAGTTTTTGATTACAGACAGTTATTATGTTTATCATAGATTCTTTTAATAAAAGTAGATTTTTTAGCTGAGCATAAATAAAAAATATTTATAAATTGCCCCATATTAAAATAGATAATAGCTACACTGGCCCTTATTGAAAAATGTTTGTCACAATTGATATCAGAGGTAGATTAGCGACACTACCTCGACAATTTGACATATTTAGTTCAAAGTAAGTATAAAATATCGAAATGCTTACTTTAATGCTATGGTTTTTTTTTTTTTTTTTTTTATTTCAGATGTGCTTTGCTTTTATCGGTAACACGATTGACTGAACTCTGACTTACTGACTCTGCTCGCCAACATTAATTATACCGCTTTTCTTTATATTTTTTTATAACTGTATATTTACACGAATCTGAATCGCAAAAGAATGTACATAATCTTAATAATCCATATATTGGTAATGAGCGAATTTACTTCTATGAAAACACGCACTTTTTATACCTTTTTCTTGTTTACGGTAAAATTGTAAACAAAGAATACTAATATAGCTAAGATATTTAAAATAAATGAAATATTTATTGTCACATCCTATATTAGAGAACTGAAAATTATCACTACTATTGTCCGTTATAAATTCAAGTAGACATTTTTAGATCTGTTTTTATAGTGTTATACGTTACAATGGAAAAAATTATTCTTTGAATAAAAAAAGTCACTATTTATAGTTGTCTAGCTAGAAAGCTAACTGCTCCAAGGCCAGGAAAAATTGGAGATAATTCTTACCCTCGAGGAAAAAAGGGCTCCGTCGTAAGCGTCTGCTCCGTATAAAACCCTCTCGGCTATGGTTCTTATGTTATATCGTCAACAGGGCGGTCGGTTTCTGATAGAAATATTTGTTCCAAGTTTTGCACTTCGAGACGGTCGATTCTTTTCTCGATAGAGCGTTGATGAAAAAATCAATACAGTAGATTCTTACATACAAAGGAGGAAGAAAGCTCGGTGTCAGCTACTTCCTCGTAGCCCTTGGCCCTGGCAGGTTTCGAAGAAGTTGCGAGCTTCGCTGATTTGCTTACTTCTATTCTTGGCTAGCGGTGTTGATTATCCTTAAAATAATATCTACGAGAACTACTGCTCGAGACGCCTCTTGTTAGGCCAAACACGGTACTTCTTGATAGGCCGTTCGCTCTCTTACTTTCTTCTTTTTACGCTCATCTCTTACTTGAACGACGGCCCTTAATGTATGCGAGAGCGGGGCACGTGGCGAAGGAGGGTTGCAATAAGCTACGCCCTGCAATTCGGTGCTCGACACCTCAAACTTTATTGTTTTGACGAAGTCGTTCGGCCGGAGACTAAAGAAATTGGCCAAATAACGAGGAACTGACGCTGGCAGGTATCATCGAGAATATTAGCTGAGTTAGTGGCGTTATTTTCTTAAGGAATTAAACACAAACATTCAAGAACTCTTTAATTTCAGCGACTACTTCTTCACTTATAAAACTTCTTAAGTTTTATCCCCGACTACCTTACACATAACTTTTAGATGTTTCTTTTATAAAAAGATTACTGCATTTCATAACGTGAAAAATTAAATGCTCATCCGGCAAAGAAAGTTTTTGTGCGATCTACGCTATGGCCGTGATGTCTTAATGGGTTTGAAACTATTTTGTCATTAAGTATTTCAAGAGTATAGTTTGAGGCCACAGCACAATATCCTTTGACACAATTTTTATCATTTTTAGGTTCAGTTTCATACTTCCAATATGACTCTCTGATAAAAGTATTCTTTTTTTATGTAATTTCGCATAAGACGATTGCACTCAAATACCGACCCATGTTTAAAAAATTTTGTTCTTAACATCATATCTGGAGCAACGACTTCCCTTAAAATGTTTGCTAATGTATGCTCAGTGATTAAGAATTGAGAAGAATATATATCAGTTTATTAATGGCATAACTTTTTAAAAAAAAACTCTCCGCAGTTTCTTAGTTACCACCGCTGTACTTGCGACGTATACAATTTACCTAACTTACAAAGTATCTACCTTAAATGATAAATAACAAAATCTTTTATTCCATTACTTAAGCTTAGCTTCAATTATCTGCTCTCCGAGCCTTAAAGATAAGTAGTGTTAGTAATGCGAACATTTATATTACTTATCGAATCTGATTTGCAAAAGAAATCAGATGGGCTTATTAAAATAATTTTTCTTAATCATTGTTTCGGCTTTTTCTTTCTTATTACAGCCCACCTGTAGCCCCAACTTCTCATTTATGGATTACCGTAAATGCAAATAAGTATTGGTTTATCTTTCCATACTAGAAATATAATAAATAGAAATCTACGTTGCTATCACTTATATAACTTTTTAATTTATGCAACATTCCTTCTGTTTTACTCTATTTCTCGTAACAAGGAATTTATTTCGTCAATATCTGGCGAAGGCGGGAACATTGTTCGGATTTCTTCAAAATTTCACACGCGATCTACTGCATCATAAATCTCGAGGGTTCACGGTAAATAGTCAATTTTCGATGTGCAGGTAGATTCTTTTTTATAGGTAATTAAATAATTTTTGTTAGATTGAATAACTTGTCACTGTGTATTGGTTAACGTATTAGTCTATTACTGTCTATCTTTGTAAATCTTTGCAGAATCGTGTGATTAGATAAGTTAAAGAAAAAACAACTATTGTAAGACTCTTACATCCTCTAGTTCAGAGTTTCTCCAATAGTGAGTATATTTAATTTCTTAAGACCAGCTATTGTTATATTTCTTAACTGAAAGTTCAACTGAGTTTTTTCATTTAATCTTCATTCGAGCCACTGTCACAGAATCTTTCTAGGAAGAAAATAAACCTCATTTTTCATTTGCATTTTTCCATTATTTTACTTTTCCTCCGCTGTACTAAATTTCATTGTCAGACAAATGTTACGTAAAAATTGCTTAATATAATATCTTATCTTTAAGAGTTTAAAAAATTAATAACAATAACAGTAGTGAAAATTCAATCGTATAAAGTTATTAATTATTAATATAAATCTAATAATTTATATTATTATTGTTGGAATCATTATTGTAAACCTATTTTGACGTTTTTTTAGAAATAAAAATATTTGCTGATATCGATGTATGCAAAAAATTGTTTATATAGTATCTTCCTATATAAATTGTTAGTTAATACTTTTTCATTCATAAAATCCTCTAATAAAAAATTTCATATAACTGGGGATCATAAAATATCCCCGTGTTTTACGATTTGTCACGACACTTTTACATTCATTTAACTTTCATGTTACTTTTTTACATAAATAAATAACATGAGTAATAAAAAACTTTCTTCGACACGAGTTACACAAAAGTGAGTGTCAGTCAGCTTAGCGCAATTATGGTAGTGATGAACTTATATTATATATTAGCAGTATAATAAAAACCGTTTTTAATGAATACTATTGCTCTTTCACGTTTCATTTTAATTTGATCATCTGATTTTCTTAAAAAATGCTTTCTTTAAATATGAGATATTAAGATAAAATACATTCTACTGATGCCTTACGCTTTGAGCTCGCAACAGATGTAAGTAATCCATCATGTATGTACATATTTATATAAGGCATTGGATCTTTTAATTTAGTATGTAGTCTATTGTAATTTTGGAAATATGTTTTTATTTTATTGGTTATTATATCCAATATTACACGCAAACATTAAATCTTTTGATATCAGCATTGAACGAAGAGAGAACGTGAAGCCATTATTTGGTGTTACTTAGTTATTAATCTTGATACTTGATTTTTAATTCAGGCTGTCTTAGAAAAACTATAATTTGAATGAATATTTAATTTAGCTTTTAATTGAGTCTTTATTTTTTTAAATCAGACTATAAACGTAAAAGTACTAATTTTTAAATATACATATCTCTCGTTACATCTGAGGGAATTAAAACCGTTACAGTAAATTCAATTACAAATTAAAAGCCGAAATAAAACAAAACGTTTTAAAGGATACCATTTATTAATGTTTAATAAATATATTATATACATATATATATATTAAATTTTATTAGGTAAAAAAAAATCAATATGAATTAATAATTTAAATTAATAATTATAATAAAAAAAATGAAATTTGTTTACATGATTTACGCAAAAGTCATAATCAGCCCAATACACAATATTTAATGTAAAAACCATCTCAACGTAATGTACTTATATTTTCATTATCCCATGAAATATTATACTTATGCTGGCCTCGTTTTAATTAAGACTAATGAAAAATAATTAAAGAATCTGTTTCGATCATCTTTATACATAATCAATCACATCGACTTTTTGTATTAATAAATTTTTCATTATTTGACACACAAATACCGTAAACAAATACTCTTTCCGAGTACAACGAACGGATATGTATAACGTGACTAGCCTTTAGGTAAAGTAGGTGATATTGGTTTCACATGCTGGTAAAATGTGATATTTCCTTTACATCGCATTAAAATCTAAGAGTTGAACGGACAGAGTAGACATAAATCGATATATAACCTTGTGTCAATTTCTTGTTGGATTTTATTATTGTCTCGAGAGAGTTAATAAACGATTTAATGCGGTATATAAAACAAAAGCTCCGATCATATTACAATGGCAAATAATGTCACTAAAATACCTATTTACTTTTCCTGACCCCAATACCTACTATTTCTTTACATCCGCAATTCCTTTGCGTTACTTCCATTTGGAACTCCTGATTCCTTAATTTTTTTGCTATATTGTAACGTATTATATGTTTGCTTTATTTCTAGGTGGTGTTTACTACGATTGTTTCCCTTGTATATATTTATGACTTTATATTTATATATTATTCTTATTATGTGTACGCTACATTATACATAGTTGGAAGAATAAGCAAATTATAATTGATATTAGTCGTTGCACTTTTATGGCAATAAGATATATTTTATGAAAAATGCTAAAGTCATTTTTATCGTGCTTTCAATATAAACATGTTAATTGTAGCTTTGAAGAAGAAACAACATTGTATTGCTGTTAACAGCCGCGATTTGTAGTTCATATTTTTGATATTATTTAAAGGAATTTATTCAAATAAATCTGTAAATAAATTATAATTTATGGACAAGCTTTATACTATGTCAAAAAAACTTTTATAAAATGAAGTTTCAATTGCAATAAGCTTTGATAAATAAAATTTATAAAATTTTAAAACTAAATACATGTTAATTTAATTTATGTTCTTTATTTATTGTTTGAAGTAAAATTAATATCTTGCATATTTGTAAAGATAAAGATTTCTCTCCAACTGTGTATTAAAAATAAATATATATATATATATATATACATATATATATATATATATATATATATATTAACATGTATATGTGTATATATGCATGGAACGTTATCTGTATATCTTTATGAAAAGCAATATCGTACATCATATAACGCTTTGAGGCACATTTATGATTACATTTACATTCGATGGTAATGAGAAAGGGTCTAAACGTGACTACCAGGCATCACTCTTTAATTTTAAACTAACGTCCAGCCTTTCGACAACGTTCCTGCACTTATTACGATAAAACTATGATTAAGCGTGTACATGTATCTGTATATAAGGTTGTATTGTAATGTATAGCAATTATGATCGTTAAGGAATATAATCCTTGAATATAGGGTTTGGCCCTGAACACTTCGATACTTCTTTTGTACTTCAATGGCTGGTAATTAACATTTATACGCGTAACACGTGCCAGTTATTTTATAGAATTTTTAAATATCACTATAAGAAAATAAAATAATTCCAATGAATATATAATATATAATATATATATATATATATATATATATATATATATATCATCAAAATGTATACCATTTTTATTTTAAAGTTAAAATCACTAATAACTATAAACGTAGCAATAGCCATTTATTTTCTACTAATTCTAAAAAACCATAAATTGTTTGATTAATTATGCTTTTCTTATTTTAGAATTCTAAAAAAAAAAATTTTTGGTCTTAGTATTAATTTATTTAAAAAAAAATTTTTTAATTGTAAGAATCTATTATTAAAAAGCAACGATTTATTTTATAATTAATAAAAAACAGAACTCTAATTTTAAAAAGCTAATTATACATAATATTCTATGCACATTTTTTTTCAAAATTTGTTTTGCTTTATATGTAAGTAGAGATCGAAGTATGCATAACTATTTTGAAATGTATAGAAATTGTATTATTTAAATGAAACTGTGCCAATATAAAATTAATATTTATATTTTGAATTGTAATAGGAAAAAGGATATTTTAATATAGATTTGTAAATATTAACAAATTTAAAAAATAAATAGTACAATATTACGATAAAATACTGTTAAATAATTTAAAAATAAAATGTATTAATATAAGAATTTCCTTAAATTGGATACATAAACAAGCAGAAAATGTTATTTATATAATATTAATTGTTGTCACATTTTTTTCTTTTTACTCTATTTTAATTTTAGCTTCTACTATTAGTTTTTAATTTTAACATTGAACCATTATAGAAAAATCTCTGAACATTGACTGAGTGTAGAAGCTTAATATGGCGAAGATAAAAACTTTGCTTTATTATATTTTTCTAGTTGAATTAATTTTATTTATATACGATCGGAATAGGAATACCTCACAAAAATATATTTTTAATATTATAAAATTCTAATATCGGTACATTATTAAATTTTGATAAATAATCAAGAGATTTAAAATGTAAATTTTTTTTTTAAATGTATTAATAAAACTTTTATATTTTTCCACAAAATATTCATTTGTTTCGAAATTTTTTTATAACAAAAACTATTTAAAGACAATTTACTCGTTTTTCGTAGATTGTAAATATAATTTCTATAGAATTATGATATGAATTTTGATATTTTATTACATTTTATTCGAATAAAATATAGTATTATAATTAAAAATGTAAAAATATACATCGAGGTTGAATGTATGTAAAAATTATACAGAACCTCAATTTCATACATTCAAAATTTTTTGAATTCTTATCACAAATATAATGTTTGTGTGTTCTTTAAAAGTATCAAAGTATTTGTAAATTAAAACGTATTTTCATTAGTTTTTGAAAGCTCATTTTTTAGATAATATAAATTATTTCACAGTTTTCTTCACTACTATTATGATAATATACAATTAGAAATTTGTGCATTTAAAGATATGAATTAAAAATCGTCGTGTAGAGCGTTGTTCTAGTAAAGAAAAAGGGTTAAAGCCATTTCTAAATTGAGAAGTAGAGTGAACAGGAAGAGAAACATAAAAAGATAACTGGGAAAATGTTTAAAAATTAAATGTACGAAGCATGACTCACCCATATTATTTAATGCCACCGAACTATTGATTCTACCTATATTAGAGACATATAGGTAGTAAAAATTATGTTTAGTTAAGCTTATAGGCTTTCTCGGTCAATGTACAGAGTAATACCGAAGAGTACATCTATAGTACATAGAGGCACGAATACGTACATTCTCAATCAAATAGAATAAGGTTGATATTATCGGTGCGCAATCAGGGATCAGTTTTACGCTTGTGTTTAAGTTAAGACGGTTTCTTGTCACGCACATTTTTTCCCTTTGTTTTATCATTCTGTTTTTTTTTTGTTTCTCCAAGGGCTAACAGATAAATCAATCATTTTCTTGACGTTGCGATGGCGTGTGTAGCCCGCAGTCGAGGGTTCATTCGAGCTTTTCGAAAATGACTCGTCACTTTCCATAATTATAAAGCTTTTGCTAATAAACCTAGACAGATACATACACATGCATTACACGCGATAGCAGGAACGGAGTCTTAAGACGGTTAGTAATGTTGCGCTTGTGTTGGTGTGATAGTTAAGGTTAAACGATATTTGATATGTACGAATGGTAGACGGCACTTGAAAGAGTCATACGAGAATAATAATTTCAAATATATTATTCCGAATTGAATTCGGATATATTATTAATGTCGACTTTCTCTTGCTTTTTGTATGTTTTTATAGAAAAAGTTGAATCAATTAACTACAATATGTAGGAAAATTTTTGTTACTATAAGGTGCATCTATTTTTAGTATAATTACACATTTTTCTGCTGTTTGAAGATTTCTTTTCAAATTCTTTCAAATTATAGGAAGTTCTTAAATGTCTGTAATAGGAAGTTAATTATACACGAAACAATTACATCGAAAAATAAAAGTATTATCAATTTATTTAATTAATATTTTTTACAAATAAAAATTTTAGTAAGCCTTATGTAAATTAAAAATTATACATTTCAATAAGTTTCTTGTAATTTATAAATAATGTATTATTTTTACAAATCACGTGAAACTACAAGCAAAATAGTTCGAAAATGTTAACCAATAGTTACCAAGTATTAAATTCGCTTTTGTAAACATTTATAATTATATTACATTATAAGCCGTGTTTACGAGATACAGGCAAATTTCGAGAAAATTGTAGAAGTGAATGTAATTTTTTTTGTTAAATACCTTAGCAAAAAATATTTTAATTTTTACTGAAAATGTAGGATATTTAAAAATTAAATTATTTAAAATAAATTTAAATAACCAGTATTAAATGAAGTGTTTTTTTTTTGAAATTATACGTTTTAAAATGTTTTTTTTTAGAAAACATGCACACAGTAATAATTTAATTCTTATTATTAAAAAAAAATAAAAGTCTTCAAGGTATACAAAAAAGAATTTGCTGATAATTAAAAGTAAGAGTGACGTTAAAGGGAGGTAAACGTCCGTAGGTACATGACCAGAAATTTTCAATCAATATTGTAAGAAATATGCATATAATTAGTTGATGTTTAACAATATTTAGACTCATGATGAATTTTAGGTAAAAATTAAATTATAATAAATTCAGTATGAAAAAAAATACTTTTAGGAGGAAAATACGAGTTTGAGAAATATTTAGCCTTGAAGTTATTGACAAGGACTTTTGCTTGCTATCACTTGTGTTTTTTCAAGGCAGAAATGGAAATATAAATATAATTTAATTATTTAATTTATAATTCATTTATAGGAAACATGAATTCTTGCGAATTTTATCTGATAACTGACATTGTTATTGTTCACAACTAATTGTCTTCAATAATATAAAAAATCGATGGAAATATTTCGATATTGATCATCAATATTCAGGTGATACAGTCGCATTGATTTAAATGAAGTCAATTTCTTTGTTTGAATGATATTTACAAGAAATACAGTAGAATTTTCCATAAACGTAAAGTAGCGAACTTAAGCAATATCATTTAATAAAATAAAAGTATTTTGTATATTTCAAATTAGTTATTAATAAATTACAATAATTAATGAGAAGTTGGCAGATATAAATGTACATCAATAAACGTGAATTTCAAATATGTAGTTATACATTATAATATTTTCTGTGCTTATTTTGTATTGCTTCTCTATTTTTATTTCAATGTTGCTTATCAGTTTTTTATTGAACCAGAATATTGTACAGGGATCTTTTAAATGCGTATCTTGAGAAAAAGGAGTGAAAATATTTCATATTTCTTTAATCAGTTATATTTATTTTTGATAAAATATTTTAAATGTTTTAAGAAGCTGTTATAGCTATAAAAAAAGTTATTAATGCAGAATTTTAGATTATTATATACATTCTTATTAAGAAGAAGAATTTGTAAGCATTTTTCTGGAAGTTTTTTAATATAAATTAATTTTCTTGTTTTTTTAATAATTTAAAAAAAACTTTCTTCGAGCTATTATTTTCTCCAATATGTTACTTAACTAAATATTTTACTCAATACCACACTTAAATAATACTAATATAATATTTTCTACTTCTCGTACTAAAGAAATAATTTCTCAAAATAAAATAAACTAAAATGTGATGAATGAAGAAGAAAAAAAAACTGACATCTACTTTTTCTCTGTAAACTAGCTTTTCTATCGTAATTGCAGTTGCTATTGTAAAACGCTACACTCTATTCTCGCAATCGTTTGCTATGCTCCATTATTTCGTAATAATATATATATATATATAAAATATTTTCGATTTCTTACAATTGATTTTGCTATCATGCAGCGACGTTCTGTTCTTTGTTCACTTTCAGTCGCAGTCGTACAGGCGTCATCACCTATTGCTCGAAAAAAAAAAAAAAAAAAAAAACAATTACTCGCATGAAAAAAAATGCACACGATGTGTAAATAATGCAAAATAATTCTGTGAGTCGGCTGTTGGGAAAACCTCATAGTGCCACTAAATGCAGCTTTTATATTCTTGTAGACTTCCGTTGTTCCTGCTTTCTGTGCACGATAAAAGAATATCGAACGAGAGATTAAAAAGAATCGGAATTAATAAATGGAGGGTGTAGATTTGGGTTACAGGCTCGCTAATAACGAGCGGGCGAGAACGAAGGCAGATGATTTTGAATAGGCGAAGTTTAATGCACGTCAAAGGTGTTGGCGAGGTCGTAAGTGTGTTCTCATGTTACGAGCGGCTCGGCCTAAGCGTAGGCTTAGCCACTAAGCACGAAACTCGTGGATCGTAGCTGCAAAAGCATTCGCTATTCCAGTGTATGTGTGGAGCGCGTATACGATTTTGAGTGCGTGAAAGCGAGAATGCGCTTCTTCCTTACGAGGGCCTCTAATCGGAGGACACTTTATGTCGCAGCATTGCTATAAACTTCAGTATAACGTGGGGTAAAAATTATTCCAGAAGTGTGTGTTGCGACGGCAAGGTAGACTGCAAGTCTCACACATGGCTCGCTTGTAAAATTGCAGGTGATAGCTGTGATATCGATCTTGTTTATTGTGCTGTCCACGATAGCGCTGACCCTCAACACCATACCTAGCATGCAAGTATACGACAGGGAGGGCAACATCCAAGATAATCCTCAGCTGGCAATGGTTGAGGCCGTTTGCATTACCTGGTTTACGCTTGAGTATGTTCTGCGCTTCAGTGCTTCTCCCGATAAGTGGAAATTCTTCAAGGGTGGTCTGAACGTCATCGACTTACTAGCTATAATGCCGTACTTTGTGTCGCTCTTCCTCGTCGAGACGAACAAAAATGCCACCGATCAATTCCAGGACGTGAGGAGAGTAGTGCAGATATTTCGTATAATGAGGATCCTCAGGATCTTGAAGCTCGCGAGGCACTCGACGGGCCTCCAGAGCTTGGGCTTCACGCTGAGAAACTCGTATAAGGAGTTGGGCCTATTGATGCTCTTTCTGGCAATGGGCGTATTGATATTTTCGAGTCTGGCTTACTTCGCGGAAAAGGAGGAGCCAGGGACCAAATTCATAAGCATTCCAGAGACGTTCTGGTGGGCGGGCATTACCATGACCACGGTTGGCTACGGCGACATTTACCCCACCACGGCGTTGGGCAAGGTCATCGGTAGTGTGTGTTGTATATGTGGTGTCCTGGTAATCGCGTTACCCATTCCCATTATTGTTAATAATTTTGCTGAGTTCTACAAGAATCAGATGAGGCGGGAAAAGGCTCTGAAGAGGCGCGAGGCTCTCGAAAGGGCCAAGCGCGAGGGCAGCATCGTGTCTTTCCATCATATCAATCTGAGAGACGCCTTCGCCAAGAGCATGGACCTCATTGACGTCATCGTCGATACTGGTGAGACATCTTACTTTACCTAATCTCTACTTTATCTAATCTTACTTTTAAAAACTTAGATTTTAGTCTCCTTATTTCTAATTCGCCTCCCTGCGCCCTTCTTTTCGTCGACAGCACTCTTTGTTATCCATGATTTATCCTTTACAAACGTGACAAATTATTGGAGAAAGTATTATTATGGACTTTTACTACAAGTATGGCTTATTTTTAAATTATCCAACTATTCATAGATACTAAAGAGGACGGAGATCTTGTAAAGGACTCTGAAAATTGTCGAATAGCTATTATCGCTGATTAAAAAAATTAGCCGATTGTCGAACCTTTCATAAAAGATATTCAAAGATATTTATAAAAAAAATAAAGAAAAATAACATCAAATTTTTAGACAAATATATATAAGTGTGATGCAACTGACAAAACATAGCCTTCATTGAATAGATTCGCAATTCCAATGAGGTATTAACATAAAAAAGTTTTTTTTCTATTTACACAGGTTTCATATTTTATTATTCTATATCCATGTAAATATGCATATGCTTACACTTATATGCATACACGCGCGCGCCCATGTTAATAATAATACATATTTTATAAATAAATCATTCTCCGTATACTTTACCTAGTACATACTGTATTTTAAATATTAATGTTAAATTGTAAAATATTTTTTATCGACGACAAAATCATTGATATAATAAAGTATAATACAGATTATAAAACCGCTTCCGTAAATATCAGTTGTTAAAAAAAAAAAAATTAAATTTTGCTTTTATAGTCAGTAAATTACTGTAAGTACCAAACATTATGTATTAATTTAGTAAACATAACATAAATTGGTATACATTTGATAACATATAGTAAAATATATAGTAATTCGTTAATCCTGATTACTAAAAGGAAACATAAGCTATTAAAATAATTTCTTTACATAATTAAGTATAACTGTTTTATGCAATGTGTTTTAAGTATAATTGATTTTGTATTTGAATGGATACGGATTAAATGTCCTACGTACTATAACTTAAAAATCATACAATGTTTATGTCGAGTTAAAGAGAATTATTTTTTGAATAATTTTCATATTAATGCATGTAACTAAATCATTATGCCTTTGTAAAAACGATTTCTTAAATAAAATTTTAATTATTTTAATCAAACTATAGATTTTTACATTTTGTAAATTATATTTTCAAGTTGTACTTGTATAGTTCAGTTATTTGCAACTTGCACAGAATTTCTTTCTGTTCGATAAGTATTTGAAATTTCATCAATTAAAAATATATTATTTCAGTTTTTTGAATTGAAAAACTTCTGTGTAAAACGATGAGTGAATTTTCGATTTTTATGTAATTTTCATTAATGTTTTTGGGGATAAAATATTATTTTCATAAATTGAATTATGATTAGTATCATAAATTGAGATAATTTTAATATAGTATTTCGAGAATATCTTTTAAACCGTATATTGAAATGTAAAAAATTATACATAACAATATTAATAAATAAACTTTTTCCAGTAATTTATTTTTAAATATTTGTATCAAAACAGTATCATTAATATTATTAAGTAGTTATTATTTTACAAATTTAGTTGAAATTTTAAGACTTTTAAGATGACTTTTAAAAAAAATAACAATATATGCTGTCATTCAGATAATATGATGGGTTTTGTATTAAATTTTTTTTTAAATTCCCTGCATTATCATTGTGACTAATTTATAACACCAATAATGAAAAATTATATATTCAGTGCCCTCGCTTTGATTGTTGTAATGTTCTTGAAACGGTGTTATTTTGTGTATTGTTTTTTTACTTGTACTTAGTATTATAAAAATATGATATATTTCATTCACTATTTATTATGTTTTTGTATATTAAAGTTAATTACTTATACAAACACACACACGCACACACACACGCACGCACACGCATATATATACAGATACATACATACATACATATGTACACATATATTAATATATTTAAATGAAATAAATATGATATTTTTACAATATTACATTGAATTCAATAAATACTAATTAGATGAATTGTGTATTTTTATATGTTTTTATATTACTCTATTTTAGTGTAAATTGTTTGATTTTTCATGACGTGTATTGTTATCCTTTTAAATAACTAAGATTAATCAACAACTGTATTAGAGAAATAATATGCCATAACGCATTATTACTCTTTGAAGTTTAAGTTTAGAGCATCAACCCCAGCAATAAAAAATTTTCTAGGCTATTCGTTGTATTAAACGTAAAAATTAGTAGATTTTTCCTTTCAGCTCGAATCGCGAACGGGATTGTCGACCGAGGTAAACATCCGTTAATGCTGCTGCCGTATTTTAATGCTGCACACACGACTTTGAAAGAGCATCGCTGTTGTACGGCCAAATTACTCTATTTAGTGTTGCTAAATAATAAAATATTATTTCAACTGTTTTACGCGCATAGGTGTTTACGTATGAATATAAATGCTCAGAAGGAACTCTAAAAGCAGCACTTACGTGCATTGTGATCAGAAAAATATTTTTCAACGATTTTAAAATCGATCGCTCGTTTGAAGATGCCACAATTACGGCATGCTAATTACATTGCAAAAGAAATGTAACAATTTGGCTTATTTATTATAAGCAGCAACGAGTATTTTTGTTACTCTTATATTGTAAGTACTGCAATGGTTTTCTCTGTGCAAATATATTTCTTATGGAAAGGGATATGAAACTATGAATGTTTTTTGCTCAATTTAAAGTACAGCAATCAATGCAGATTCGATATATGCAGTTGCGCAGCATCTGCATCAGCGCACGCAGCGAGCCGCAGCTGTTCTCCATTTCGTTCAATCATTTCAATATTATCATCATACCAATTCGAAGTAACCAAAGATTAATGTTTCAGCTTTGTTTGTTTTTTCTTTGCTACTTTTTTATGGTATTGTTCAGTTTGCATCGTTTGGTTTCGCTGTTTTATGGATTGATCATATTTTATGAAGTGGTTATTGATAATGAATAAGTATGTAGTTATTTTTTTTTTTGAGAACATTTTAACCAGCTGTACAAAATTTTTGGTATCATATTCTGTACAATATCGATACCAATAAATTAATAAACGCAATAAAATTTCTGTCGGTTGTTTTTTAATTACGTTTTTAATATTAATAATAGCGTATTGTAAATAATAATACACTACGAGCAGATTTTCTACGACTTCACAACATGATCAATCATTAAAAACGGCTTATAAAATGCTTGTATAGTAAAAAAAAGTATCAGATACATATTTTACTCGAAGCAAAAATTGCAAATAAAGTTTCAAAGTATTCATCTATATCATTATTTTCTTTCGTATTATTTTAAATTATACTGGAGCAGTTTCATGTACTCTGAGCAGTTGGGAACAAAAGTAATATATTAGGGGCTCGACCGCCCAATAGCTCACTCGCTTGCTTACTTACTGTCAACTTGCAAGTAGAATAACCAGTCTGAGCATTATAAATAAGAGCCTCTTTCTGTTTTTCTCTATCTCTGTATTCCTCCTTTTCTGTTTATTTCTCTCTCTCTCTCTCTCTCTCTCTCTCTCTCTCTCTACGTCTCTTTCTTTTTCCTTCTATCTACAATTCTCTTTTGTTTCTCTTTCGTTTATTAGTGTATAATATCTTTAATGCGACACCTTCGAATTTCGCATCGAACCTTGATATCCGCACCAAAATTCCGCCACACCGAAAGCCATACATACGCACATACGCAATGCCTTAAGAGAAGTAGCGAATTTTAAGGGTTCTAGATTTTTATATTTACGAGCGTCTGTACTTTTTGTTGTGTCTATTTTATGATAGAATTGCGCGATATTTTCGATAGTGTTGCCGGACGTCCGCCTCTGCGAAATGTTACTCGCTAATAGTAATTACCCATATCGTTTGTGCTGAGTGATCGCTGTGGCGGATGTTCGTAGATGAAGAAGGTCAAAACTACATGTATTTTTATCTGTGTACTTGGAGTTTCAAATTGAAAAAAAATTTGGCCCTGTGAATGCGAAGATTTTGGAAATTTTGTGACTTGCTGTCAAGCTATAAATATATGGCTAATAAACAAAGTTTGAAATTTACCGAGTTTGCAGTAGATTTCATTAAATAATATTGTTGGCTGTAATATTATCTCGTTAATTAAATATATTGCATTTAATTTATCAAAATAAAAAAGGAAGCAATTTGAATTTTGCATTGTGCATTTATACAGCTTAAAATATAAATCCTTTGAATTTATTCGAAATGATACATTATTGTAAAAACTATTTTAATTAATTAATTATCAATTGAGTCATTTCAGGAGTATAATAGTATATTGAAAGAAAGATTATATTGATATTAATAAATATATTAGATAAATTTTAATAAATTTAATAAATTATTGTAATTTCTATAATAGATAACTCGTAACGACAGCACATTTATGTGCCTCTGTCCTTATCTGCTTTACAATGTTTAAATTAATTTTAATTTAAAACAGTTCTAGAAAAAATTTCAAACAATTAATGCATTATGTAACTCGTAAGGACCACTTTAAAGCAACTGGAAATTTAACATTTAATGTAGTGGGAAAAAAAATTGCAATGGAAATAAAAATCCGTTTTTAACTTTAGATGCCTCAAAAAATTGCAACAAAATCGATGTTTTTAGAAATACTGTAAAGGTTGATAAAATAGTTTAATAAGTTTAATAAAAATGTATGTTAAAATTTGGTTTTTGCTGCGTAATTAGTTTTATTACAAAAGTTAAAAAATTATTTGTGTGCAGTTTTACATTGTAGAAAAAAACATATTTATCAATTCGAAACTCCAAGAAACTTATAAATAATTATATTTTGATTCATTAAAAATTCTGCTGCATTAATAATGCTTATTAGGCGGACATTGTATTAAATAGATATTTAATATTAAGTATATTATAAGGCTTTTTATAATAAAAAAAAATAGATTTATTAAATAAAACTGATTTGATTCCTTCATTATAATTTATATTTAGAAGAAATGCTTTTACAAGTACTTGCACTATAACTTTTGCTGTATTTAAACGCATAGCTGGCCTTAATAAAAAAAAATGATTTGTTAGTAAAGCAAGAGGATTTTAAAAATGTAAGTGATGTTCTAGTATATTTAGTGTGGATATAACTAGAGTACAGGCAAAAATTGCTCTACGTTTTAACGCTGTGAAAAATCGCTGTTTGAGCACGGTTCGGAGACTAAAATATTTTTTTATAGCTTTAGTATATTTTATTCGCTAAATTATTGATCGACTTCACAAAAATAAATGAAAACATTTTATTTTGCGAAGCAATCATTTTCCATAAACTTTAGAATGTGCTGTTTTGAACATACAGTTGACGATGCACAAAATTTAGAGTATCACCGATTTCATGGAAATTCATTTATTTATTTAATTACTTTTAAATGAGCATTATTGTTAATGATGCGCAGAGAATAAAAATTAATCTTATAATATGCATTGATTTTGTTTATAAGTTGAATGAAAAGTAACGTAAGTTTGATCAACCATTTTAGTTTTTTCCTTTCTTTTCTTAAATTCCTAATGTTTAAATGAATATTAAATATACGTAAATATGAAAGAAATATTAAAAAAAAATTAAATTTAAAATAAAAATTTAAAAAAAACTTACGGTCTACTGTCTGTAATTCTGTAAAATAACAATAAAATAATATCATAGTATAATTAAAATAAAATTTTTTTTTTCTAATGTTGTAAGTCGATTGTAACTTTTCGATTATCTAAACTATATTATTATTCACAAAATTGATTTAAAGATAATTTTACGTCGATAGATTGTCAACCAAGTAAAATCTTATAATTTACCTTGCATGAAATAATTATAAGGTTGATGAAAGTATCTCAAAGAAAATTAAAGTACAAATGGCCTAAATTAGAGTGGAGTCAACGATTTAAGTTTTAATTCTATGTAGGAAGCTTTAAAAGCACTTAATTATTCACATTTGAGGCAGTAATTTAACTGGGAGACTTTTTAAAAATGTCCACCTCAGGGCTAGCTTAGTTATTAAAAAAGAAAAAAAAAAAAAATAGCGAACACAATATATTGCAGCACAGCTCAGTAGTGTCTTGCCTGGCCTCCTCGCTTGACTAATCGCGGTGTATCGAATTAACTCCTTCCCCACGGCGCATATCCCCACGGTGCTGATAAAAAAAGCTCTTTAATCCTATGCACATAGACACACCGAATTACCGAAAGCACGCGCTTGTACAAAAGAACAAAAGGATAAAGTCACTGATTGCGTCCCGCAAATACCGTCTATCTTCTCTCCAACCCTCTCGCACTGTCCAGTTGCTTGAACGTAATTAACAAAGACTAGATGGAAAAGAAAAAGAAAGAAAGCAGAATAGATTTGAATGTATCAGAATAGATAGAGTAGAGTAAGGCGAACAAGCTAATAGGGCTATAAGAGAACAAATTAAATGACAAAGAAAGAAAGAAAGAAAGAAAGAAAGAAAGAAAGAAAGAAAGTATAAAGCAAAGATAGACAAACCATGCTACTACGCTTTTATCGCTGAGCGCCAAGAGTAGTGCCGAGCGCTGATCGGGCCCACGCGCCTTCTTTCTTCTCTCCAGGTCACAACATGTCGGGCGTGGACGGGAACAGCACCGAGGGAGACTCGGCCTGCGGCCGAGGCCCTGCCCAGACCGGGGCCGGCTGTTACAGGAATTACGAACACTACGGACCCTCGAGGCACAGGCGCAGCAACTCTTCCTGCTTTCCTAATTTGCAGAACGACCTCTCCAACACACCGGACAGTCCCAATAGGCGGCTGCTCGACTTTGCCCAAAACATATCCAGCAACCAGGCGGACCACTACTATCACGACCAGATACCAGGCCAGCAAATCAACCAGTCTATCACCACACCCAGCGTGAGTCCTTGACGATTATTTACTTGTGGCCGCTCGTATTGCGCGCCTCCCCGATTACGGTGCCCGATGCAATTACTTCTCTTTGTACTTCTGCTCGAGCGAGTGCCCCGGCACGAGTAATTTAGTTGAGCCCTCGAAGATCAGTGGTCCCTGGTAGATTTTACGTTCCGGTGCTTAGACTCGAGGCTGGTGGCTTTCCAACGATTGACTCATGGCTAACTTCGCATACGATATTTCATTAGTTGATGCGCAGTTAGGAAAGAAGGCTCCCACACCAACCTACTATCTTTATACTAAATTAATTACTGGGAATGGAATCAATTTTTATCGAAATTCATGGTCTCTACTACATTACTTCCAATCCGACCAAAATAATGAACACAAAATCAAGATACTTAATACATAGTATAGATTACTTCGTTTATGCCGCCTATTCTACAAATATATGTAACTTCATAAAAGTTTTTCCCGACAATCTACAATCGAATGAGCAAACCATTTCTTCTTATTTAATACACAATGACTAAGATCCATGTGACAAAAAAAAAGTTGAAAGTATTTTACATTTGTCTATCGCATAAATCAGATACTTTACTACTTGGGACGAATGTTATACCTTCATTTTTATTGATGGCCAGTCAAGTTTCTGCCTCGTAAAAATCACTATACTACAAAATGTATGTATACTATAATTTATGTCTGTCCTTGGCTTCAAAAGCCTTACCAACATCATAATTTTATTGCACAATTTTTAACTGACATGTATATTAATACAAGCATAATCGTTGCTACGCACGAATGTTTATTGGATATAATATTGGACAAAATTATAATATTGGATAAAATTATATTTCCTTTGCCACGTTTATTAGAAAGAAAGACAGGTTGAATACATTTTTAATAATTAACAAATTAACAGTTTATTACACAAACTATTGCGAAACGTATTATACACAAAACATGAGTGTGATACTTAATTAAGCTATTAAAATAACTCTTATTACAAAAGCTTATTTTAATTCTACCTAAAAATTACAATTAAGCTCTTCATTTATTAACTTATATACGAGGCAGAAATTAATACTGTTAATAGAAAACTAGCAACAGCTTTATTTTATCATTCTATTTGTCGTTATTGCATTTTACGTTAGTTTGACAACATACGACTAAGTATTTCAGTGTTTTGTCTTAACCCATTGATTAATATAATTGTAATTCATTAAATGACTTCACTTATAACAACACAAGTTCGAGCACCGGTTTATTTTTTTTTTATTTCACATTTTATATTGAAATATGCGTTCGAAATAAATATTAACTGCGACTGTGAGCGTGGAAAAACATTTTTGCGAAAAATTACAAAAAAGTTACAGTGCGTTTCTCAAAATTAAAAAAGCAAACTGTATCATATTTATATAAAAAAGAATGATAGTTCAATTTATTATCATTTTTTTTGTACTCTTGAAATAAGTATGAGTAATGTGGGACATAGACATTATTTTAAAGTTAAAAAACTGAATTATCTAATACGTACTTAATTAGCGTAATTTTTTTATATAAGTGGCTATTTATGAGCAACTTAATTTATTATATTTAAATAAAATGAATATAAATACAAAGAAATTATTAACAAATTTAATAAATTAGATTTATTGTTACTACATCTGTTTTACTTACTTTTAAATTGATATAATTTTGTATCGTTAAATTTTATAAATATGCATACAACTGGATGTTGATAAAGAATGGATATTATACGTATAAGGTAGTATGAATTTCTCCAACAAAATCATAAACGTGATGATTTTTAAATTCACTTATGAAGAATAATAAAAAAACATAGTAACAAAGATTTAAAAGCATAATGAAATAATATTAGATTTTTGTACAAATTTTGAAGATCATAGCAAAGTTTGCAGAAATTTTTTGTGCTAATAAAAAAAAATAAACATCGATATGATTTATATCAATGTGAGTTCAGTTATTAATATTATAAATAATTATACAATTGAAGTCGCTGTGAGGGAAATAATTTTATATTAAACCTAATATACATTTATGCATCATCATGCAATATGTCCTACATTATTTGGAAATTAATAAGTATATTTTGTTCCACGCTTATGCTTTCAGTTAATTTCTATAAGCAAGCTGTGTCAATTTTTGTACCACGTTACAAAACTTACGCGAATAAGCAACTGAAAATTTTTCAAAACAGTATATATATATATATATATATACAATGATAAAAATTATTGATTTATTTATATAAATATTTGTATATATACGGTTTTCTGCAAACACGTTTACATGTTCAATAATACAAACACGCACGCACACACGCACATAAAGATACACTTTTCAGGCTGCCAAAGGTATAAGAAAAGATCGCGGTGGCATCCTCAAAGTCTCCCAAAAACGAAACTGAGATGTTTGAATTGAGACGTTCTATGTGTGACGAGGCGCGGCGTACAAAGTCACAAGCTATTGGAAAATTATAAAAACTGCACAGTACTTAATTCAAAACGTAAAATACCTTATATAACATGAATGACAATACGTTTGTACAATAATATGTATTTTATTATGTGAGTTTTAACCGTTGTATTAAAAAAAATCCTTGTGAGGCTGAAAGAAAAAGGTACGTTGTTTTGCGATGAATTTATGGTATCTCGAGGGTCTCGTGAAATATCCAGCAATACTACTGAAAAATAAATTTTCTACAATAGAACCTTTATAGGACAGGAAAATGTATTCTATTATTTCGGATCAATTGTTTTATATAACATATAGGGGTTTTTATAATATCTTAATAATTTATAAGGTAAATTGCTTTATGAAATATTTATAGTAGATCTGAAAAGTTAGTTTTTCGGCACAAGAATAATCCATACATAATACAAGTTTTATATTTAATATATATTTGATTAAGATAAATGGATATTTGTCATATATTTGGATAGATAAAAAACTATTCGTGTAAACGTTAATATTCTTTTTGATATAAAAATTTTTTTTATGCCGGTTTTAAATTTAATTACTTAAGCTACAAAAATTATTACAAATGTAATATTAAATATAATTATTATAATTTAATGTTTGATTAACATATCCATATATGTATATATATATATATTTTTTAATTTTCATTAATTGTTTACTCTTTAATTGGATAGAAGACAAATTAATTGTTATTAATGATATAGTAAAATAATCATGTTAATTTCATATTCATACTAAATTATAATAAACTTTCAATCAATGATAACTTTGATCAATTTTGTAATTATTATAAATATCTTTCAAGCTCTATAATTTTTTAAAATATTCAACTATATATAGATATTAAATTTACATTTAATACAATTATAATTATTCTATGATTGAGTGTTGCTAACTATTTTTACTATGCATCCTTTATTAATGCATTCAATTATGTGAAATATTAAGTAAAGTATAAATTAATTATCACTAAAGAAAGTGATAGTTTTAAACAAAATAATTTATTTCAAAATTTATTGCATTTCAAAGAGTAAAAAGAAAATAGCGTTGATACGAAGTGTATAAATTAAATTAAATTTATTAACTACGTGTACGGAATGATTTTGTATAATTTTAAAACTTTAGTATTCGCCTAAAAATTCATGATCTTTAAGGATTTAAATCACAACCTTAACAAAAAATATAAAAAAAAAATATATTTTTCTAATTGAAAAATTAACTATTTTCTGACGTTGAATATATCTTTAATTTTAATCCATAAATTAAATTTTTTTTATATAAATATCTAACATAATCGTGGAATATTCGATACATAAAATTTAAGAACTTTGTTCATGTAAGTATAGCGTTGTTGTTTAAAAGTTCTTCAACTTATTCCTGTCCTTAAGGGATTAAAAAATATAATATTTATGAAATATCTTAAAACTAGATCCTCGAGTGTTAACAAATTTTACTTGCAATGTTGAAAAGCTTTTTCAAAGGAAACCACAATTTTAAAAATTAGCTGCAGCTTATTGCATGTGTTATGTATCTCAAATTAATTTTTTTTATAAAAAAACTAACAAATCATAATGCTCAAAAGTTTTCACAACAATACAGCAAGTATCTAGCAAGAGTAAAAGATTTTGTCTTTTTTTAAACTATGCACGTGTAGTTTTCAATAATTCTTTGCGGAAATACGAAATTCAAATCATTTAAATTTATAATCGTAGTAAAGCACGATATCATATATGCATACACATCAAAAAGTATTCACTTGCTTCGTAGTTTTTCAGTTCAGATACATTAGAAAGACTTAAATAGGGAAAATGAAAGCTTTTTGTATATAGATAAGTTATTAACTACACGACTGACTCTATGGCTATGAAGAAGGCAAATTCTGGATCGTACAAGGACGGTTATTCACTAGAAAAAATGCATGGAATTGAATAAGAATTATCAAAAAATAAGATATTATCAAAAGAAGAAAATGCATTGTTAATATTATTGAAATTAATGTAAATTGTTACAAAATTAATTCGAGCATATAATTTTCATTTTGATCTTCTTTACTTTTATTTTACGTATATTTATTGCATTTGTATTAAATAAAGTAGGCTGTTAAAATTTTATTGATTTAATCAATTTTAGAATTTATTATGTAAGCATTCTAATTACTTCTAATTAGTTTTGTGTAATTAAGCAATTATTTGTAGATAATAATATACTTTTTCTGTTTAAAATTTAAATTTGTTCTTGATTCTTGATTATTTGAATTAAATGGATTTTTAGTTTTAATAAATAATTTTATATAATTATCAATGATTTAGACTTTTTTGTCGTCGTTTAATACAAATGAAAAAAATGAAATAGTACAATTTAATTTTTCATTTTTAGTTAAATATTAAAGTAGCGTACTTGTCATTTCCAGAAAACTGATGGAAATAAACATTTCGAGAAAAAATAAAAAAAATTAAAATAAATATAAAGGAATTTTTTTAAAGTTTATTGATACAAACTTCGCTTATATAATTATTTAAAATTCCAAGCACTTTTTCACTAGCTGCAAGTGATCATTTTACGATGAATTCAAATTTCAGCTATAACCTCTTACCTTACAGGGACGGAAATCGATACTCGACGAAGATCTCTAAAGGCAAAAGAAAGTTTGAAGCGACAAGAAATCCTAAGAACAAGATGCAAATGGAAATATATGGAATCATAGTAAAAAAGTTATTAAAAATTAATGTCAAAACACGAGGGAAGATTAAAATTGATACAGAAGTAAGCGGATAGACATTCATATAATTCATATGATCCGTACGAATAATAAAACTGAAAAAATAAAAATAAATATTTCGTATCGTAAATATATAAAAAAGAATTGCTCTCGTGTCTCAATTAAAATGGAAATATTCTCACATCATACGATGTAATGTATTTTAGCGGTCGAAAGAGCCTTTAATATATATATATCTCCATTAAAAATTTAACAAATTTTTGAAAATTTTTAGAAAAATCAATAGATGACAAAAAATTAAAATAGAATATCGTCCAATTTAATTTAACTTAGCATGTTAATGGTATTACATATACAGCAATAATATTAAACAATGTAGAGACATATAGAATAGTTAATAATGAAACAAATTAAAAACAGGTAAATAAACAACTATTTAGACAGCAGAAAATCAATAATACTGAAACATAATTAATCGATTATTATTAGAAGCTAGTTGAAAATTTACTTTGTAAAATTAAGATAGAAAAGAAAGAAAAAAAAGAAAAAGGTTAGAAGGCGCGTGAAAATGGCAAAATAAATCAAATAAATGATTTTCGTCATCTAAAGTGATAGATAGAAGAATAAGGCTTCATCATTTTAATAATAAGAGCTTTCAAAATAAATAGTTCTTGCAAATGCATACATTCCCAATCGATTATCATTTTTTTGTATAATGTGTTTGACTTCGAAAACGAATGTAGAGTAGTAATATAATAGATTGATTAAAATTAATAAGCGAGAATATGTGAGTATAACATAAATTAAATCATTATGTTATGACAAATTTTTTACATATTTGTATTCAGTATATTTGATTGGAAACAGATCGAAAGATTTTATTCTTTGTATAGTTACATGGCACGGCTCTAATAATTTTATTAAACATAAAAAAATGCGAATAAAAGTTTTTTTTTGATAATAAACAAGCATCTGTAACTTAATATATTATATCTATTGATAGTTATTAAATACCAGATTTGCAGAAAAATTATCATCAAAAACCATATTATTTATTTACAAAACAAAATTATTTACAAAAACTTTACTTTATTAATATATATTTTTACATTTAAATGATAAGAAAAAGCTTGTTAGTAAAAGAAATGTTTGTTTGTATTTTCACACGTATAAAGAACTCTTTTAATCATAAATTTAATATAAATTTCAAGAACTTTCAAGTGCAGCTCTATCAAATCTGATATAAAAATATTCTGAAATGGAACTGAGTTGTATATTAATGAAAAGGTCGTAATTAATCATTTTTATTATACAAAACTCACTTTTTCTAAATACTATGAAATACTATCTGTTGGATTTGTTAAATGTAACAAGCAATTTTTAAATCATTCATCTGTACGCAAAATTTCTTTGAAAATATTTATATTACAGAGATGGAGAGCACTTACAAGTTTTAAATATTTTACAAATGAATATAAAACAGATGTATCAAAAAAATTATTATCATTCATCAATAAGAATGGTAATAATGATAATTACTTTTATTTGGATTTTTATTATGAATTGGTATACAGCATTGCAGATGGATTCGCTAATTCCATTTATAATATTGTAATTATTTGGAATAGCATAAAATTAGAATCATGCAAAAATAAATTCAAGCGACCTAAGTCAAAAGTTATACTAGTATGCGCAAAAAAATTATTTAAGATTCTATTCATACTATATTTTTTTAATTTAGTGTACTTAATAATTTAAACAATATGTAAATCATTTAAATAATAAACGTATTATTTATTGGATTGTGTTTGTTTTTTACGGTATTCTGACTAAGTAATATTTCAAAGATATTAAAAAACAAATAATTTTAAATTATGAAGAAAGTATTATTTTTTAAATTATGTTAAAAAAAATAACAATATTGCCGCCATTGTTGCCTTTAATAAAAAAACTTTTCCCTATTCCATAATCCAAATCAAATTTCTTATTCAGCTATGTATTATTATAAAAGCATATTTCGTAAATAAAGTTCAAACAAACTTTGCAATTAAGGAAGTAGACAAAATGCATAAAAATATGTGTGATATGTATTATATTTTCACGTACAACATACATCACATGAATTATACGTAATGTAGATAAGAACGTAAAAATTATACAAATCTTTTAATGGAATTCATAATAAAATTACCAATAAGTTGTTATTACTGTAATAGCGGGGTTTTTAGTCCGACATAAGTTAATTAGTAAAATTCGAAAATCGTTTTAACCAATGTATAGAAAGTTGGCTCTTTTAAGTGAATAAAGTGACATTGGCTTGGAAATGATATCGTGAATACTTTTTTCAATACGTTTGATACTCCCTTCCATAAAAAAATTTACAATTTTCTTTACGAATTTTCTTCGCTACTCTTTTTTCAATAATTTCATTCTCTCCGTTTACTTATATTACACTCTCTTGCCGAGGATCTACAAAAGATAGAGTCAGCTTAAAGCTGCATTACAGCTCGCCGAAGAAAAGTCAACAAGTTGCGGTAACAAATTTTTTGCTCACTTTTATCTATTTATATATACGCTCACACATACACACACACTGTTCCTATCTTTCTTTATCTCTATTTCTTTAAGTCGTTTTTAACATTGAATGGTCTTGTTCCATTACAATAATGCATTATATCAAAAGGCTTATTGATATAAAAAACAATCATTGTAAATGCAAACGTATAGAAAAAGTACTGGTGCATCTTCTATAAATTTTCCACGAATACGTATTATTCGGTGATTACGACTTGTAGAAATTTTATTCACACTACATACCTCCAACAATCTTTTTTCATTCGTATACTTATTACAGGAGATTCGTTAAATGCGAATGCACGTTCTTCCATATGCTTGTATTATTGATATAAAGTTTGTAAAATTAGAATAGAGAAACGCACTTGACTCAAGAAACAATAATTACTTTATTATTTGTATTGCTTTTATGTTTCTGAAATTCTATAATAAGATTCTAAATTTATCTATCTAATAAAACAATCTTCATAAAATGATTTAGCAAAACGTTTATTTTTTGCTCGTTTAATATTCTTAACTAATTTTGTCATTAATACCTATTGATAGGTGTATATGATTTTTTCTAAATTAATGCAATTGAGCAGATACAGCATTTAAATACAATTATGCTTTTTTACTACTATTATTGTATTATAAATACTATTAAATGCATCTAATTCGTAAATGAGAATTCGCAATAAATTGCTCAGTTGCTATGAAGTCATCTGATTTAAGTAATACATTATTCCGTTATTATTTCTTTTAAAATATTGATCATGATAAGCGTTGTATATTTGTTAATATGATGTTATATAAATATAAGGGATTTGATATTTAATCGAATAAATGTTTGTGTTATAACCTTGATCATTATATGCATTATGTGTATACAATTTATAGGAAGAAGATAAAAAAGATAGAAGAAAAGTCAAGCAGGAACCAGACAATATTGAGAAAATCGATGAATTTCCTAGTGAATTCGAGTGTTGCTTTTGTACTACTAAGGTATTTACATACAATTTTCACATTTTTCACTTTCATTGATGGAAATACTCTTTCAATTTTATATTTATCATATATATTAAGAACTATGATAATTTTTTTATTGTTATTGATTTATTTTATGATCACCACATTTAATTATATCATAATGATAAGAATAATATATTTAAATTTAATTAATATTGAGTAATTCAATTCAACGTTCTTTTCATATTTTATTTTGGAATGGATTTATTTTTATTTGTATTACTCGACAATCATTTCTTTCTCGTTTTTTCTAGTTATCAATTTATTTTTTACGTTCACACAATAATCAACAAAAACGTAAGTCCTCAGTTATAACAATGAATTTTATATATTAGTTATTATTTGATTTTTGTTTTTAAACGAAAATATTCACAAGGCATGTTTTTACGTATAGTAGAGTTGTGAATAATTTTTTTTTAATTTTAATTTAATATTATTATGTGCTCATTATTGATAAAAAAAAAAATTGGATTTGTATGCCCGGGCTACAAGAATCGTGTTTTTGTATTTTTTTATCCATCATAAATTCATAAACATCGTAGAAATCTATGTTAATCAATTATTTAACTGTAATCTGGATTTAAAAGTTTTTATTATATTTATTGACATCGTTATCAATGGAGTTTGAAAAATATCGTCACTATAGTTGTTTAATTATTTATATAAAATTTCATTTAATAGTATTACGTTTTAAAGTATTAAAAAAAATGAAATATAATATAAAGACAATACGAAATATAAGTTTTTTAACAATTAAATAACATTAAAAATCGAACATTGTATAAAAGTAATAACGATATTTATTTTTACAAGAACTATGGATTAAATCAAATTTAAATGAAAATGGTACTACCCTATTCGAAGACATACTCTGTAAATCCAAAATAATTTTAATTTGAGGAATTGTAAATAACCTTTGCATAATTTGTTTTAAATATGCGTTATACGTATAAGTGTTGCGAAGAAAAATCTGTCTTTTGAATCTATATTAAATATGATATCATTATGCTTAAAGTGTAACTTGTAAGCGTAAGAATTCCAATAAATTATATATTCTTCTTTGCTCATCAAAATAAATATAGCTCATGTTTTTTGCTGTAAGAACCATCAAAATTCCTCAGACACGAGTCATTCTGTAAGGATAATAAGAGAAGCGTGCAAATGAGAACTACACGCAGAGAGAAAAGAAAGAGAGAAAAAATTGAAAAATTGATGGAAAGTAAGGAAAAGCTTGCATGAATTAAAGTAATTTGAGCGTTGCGCATAAGCAAGCATAAGCTGTGCATCGATAGACGGGGAATCCGGAGACTTAAGGCACGGGTGCACGGAATGGTTTCAGGAGTACAAAGAATACAGGGACGCAGAGGATATAATGCCGCTGGGTACGAGTGACTTCAAGAACACGGTCTGCCAGGAAATGAAGTGCCTGCGCGAGGGCAGCCTCGACCAGGCGACGCTCTTCAGCAACATGTATCAGCTGCAGCTTCAGCAGCTACAGCAAGTGCAGATGCATCAGCCGCTGGTGACGACAGCAGCCGAGCAGCCTCAAACCGCTGCCGAGTCCTCATCGGCCCTCAATAAAAACTACAACGAGCGTGGCAGTGTCGACAGCTCCGACACTTACGCCAGCTGTCAGACGCATCTCTTTTATTCCGAGGTAGACTCCTCTCCTTTTTGTCATCGTTTATTAATAATTGCTCTTCGTCCATTTACAGACTATTGCGAATGATTTTGTTGCCACACCTAAGACCCCTCGCCGATTGTTCTGACGACAATCGACGATTTCTGTCTTTGATTCACGGTCGATTCACAGTAGAGAGTTTTTAAATCGAAGCCCTGGCTCACAATACAATACTTCTGACAACAACAAAAATAAAGTTCATTTTAAACCGCAAATAACGGTTTTTAACTTTTAAAATGGTTACCATTGGTCTTTTTTAATACAAATTGTATAATTTTTTTATAATTAAAAAAAAAAATTAAAATATCACTCGAAATCACAATTTTTACATTTATTAATCAATTACAATCAAATGTTATTAATTTACAATTATTCCTGAGCCACTGGCTCGGCAAATGTTTTAGTTAATTCTTTCATCGATATATAGTAGCATCTTTTACGGAATTTTACATCGCATGAAATTTTACCCTTGCATAAAGTTTTATATGTAAGCGTTTATTAAAGTGCAATCGCAATTTTAGTAAAGGTTAATTAAAATTTTTTTTTACCATTATAGCATAGCAATGATGATTAAATATCGAGTTAAAAAAATGATCATTACCAATAAGCCGTTGATCGAATTAATTGCTCCAACGTCCATATTGAATTTGATTAAATTTTTAATAATAAAGTAAGATTAAGCTCTAATAATTATATTAAGAGCAAACGTGATCAGAGATCTCAGCAAAATAATTTACTTGTATTATTTATTTGATAACACTGGCAATATATTCTTGTTTTTAAGACAGGTCACCGATAAATAACATCGGCCCAGCAATTCCTCGATGCAATAAAGATAAACATATCCACTTTACAGAAAATAGGGAAGCGAAATAAGGAATCCGAGCTTCTTCCATACGAGATAAAGAGCAACGACCCTCCAATCTTCTAAATATATCTCATGCTTATTTCGGCAGAGCGACTTGACGGGTGAGGCAGACAGCAATTTGTACGTGAACCCGCTGGAAGGGAACGCAGAAAAGGGCCACGTGAGCGCCTGTGTGAAGAAGTCGGTGTCGGGCGAAATAACGCACATGTCATTAAACTTGTCGCCAAGTGCAGAGTCCCTCAAAGAAATTAACGCGTCTGCGAAAGCCGTCGGCAAAGGAAGATCCAACGAGCCGATACCCAAGCACCGTAAATCCCGCTTTCAACAGGTGAGATTGATAGATATTAAGGGAGAGGAAGAAAAGTAGCTTAGAGCTGAAAGGAGGAGGCCACTTTGCCAAGTGGCCTACTACGTCTTTATCAGCACCGAGGATATAGGTTATTGGCTTATTAGCGATATCCAACAAAAGAGGACGCGTTTTTTTTCATTTTTCATTCTCCTGACTCTAATTAGCGAATAGAGAGTTATTGCCGGATGGATGAACAAGGACTAATAATAATTTCCAGATTAATATTTTTGCTTACAAATAATGAAAATGGCAATACGTTAATCTTACACAAACACTTGTTCATTGCACGTAATTATTACGATAATAGCGATAGATAGTAATCGATACGATTGATTTTTGTTTTTCAAATTTGATTAAGTATCATTATAATTGTCATATTATTATTTTTGTCTTTTAAAAAAATGAATTTGAAAATGAACTTATAATTTACGTTGCCATTTTCCATTATAGGGCATTAGATGCTCTGAGTAATAATTACCTAATTCATAATTGTAAAAATTACATATTAATTGTAAAAATATCAGCAACTAAAATAAATAATTTCGTTGTTATTTGTATGTAATCGATAAAGCCTTGAGAAATCTATTAATTAATTTGATTATTTTATTATAAAAAATAAAATTCATGTCCAATATTTTATTTTGGACTTATTACAATTTATATTATCATTGTAAAACTTGAAATTAAACATAAAATTTTACTTTTCCATAATACTTGTAAGAAAATATTAAAAATTAAATTTTTGTTGATAAATAATTATTATCCTTTTATATCAGTACATACTTTTATTACTAGTAGATACTAATATTACTAGTAGATATTTTCAAAGCATTTTTCCCTGCATTTTTGCATTTTTTGGTAGTATAAGTGATTTCAGAAGAGCAAATATAGTCTCTTAATCACTACAGTGAAACACTTATATAATGGATGATTTATTAATACAAAAATTTTTATCCTTAATTTTATTCCTAATTTTTGGATGAATGCTTATAAATTAGTTTGTTTTCTTAATTACAAAGATTAATTATATCTTCGAAAAGAAGTAATTAAATTCACGATAAGACTAATGTTTTTGTAATGCAATAGAAACTTTCTTATAATTTATTAATTAGCAAGAAAATTGATTATTTCATTAAAGATTCCTCCGAGCTTATTATTTTAGGTCAACTTATTTTTATCGTAATACGTATATCTTATCAAATTATAAGTTGAAAAAAAATCAATGTCAAATTGTACCAGTAATCGAATGAAGCCTCAAAATTAGCATGTAATTGAATCCAAATTTGTAATAACAATGAAAATAATTAAATGTAGTAAGTTATTAATGAAATGGGTGTACATTTTAAATATCGATTTGAAACGAAGTCAAACATTAAATATGTATTGCTAAATTGTATAACGATGTCATATATATGTTTATATGTATAAAGTGCAGCTTAAAAGCTAAATTATTTTAGAGAAAAAAAAATTGTATCTACGTAATTCAGCATTAACTCTTAAGGTGAACTCCCTCGTGATCTGCAATGCTACGGTATTTGAGGATTGTGAGCCTAGGGTGACTGTTTCTTAGAAGTAAAAGAAGAAAGAAATAACATAGAAACAAATCGATAATCGAACCAGTTTCGACCATAGCGATCTATCCATTAGACCCATGACATAAATTGACAGGGCCGCGTGAGTTACAGGGTACGCAGCGGCCAGCGGTTCAAGTGGGCACGAGTGGCACTGACTCGAGCGGCTCGTCAACGATCCGCGAGGAGTCGAGCGCGAGCAAAGAGAGCAACAACAATCAGCAGCAGCAATACGGCGAGGGCGTCCTCGGCATCGGGGGAGCTTGGAGCAGCCGCGGGGGGCCCTTCGGCCCGGCGAGCAGCCAAGCTCCGGGGACGCGGGTCATAAATCACCACCTCTTCGGGACCGCTGCGGGTCCCAGGCAAGCCACCGGTAATTGCCACCCTATGACGTTGCAAAAGTAAGCCGCGGCGGGCGCGTCGATTGCGAGCCTCGGCACTCGAGCGATCCTCCCTTGTCGATGCGACAATGGTGTCGAGTGCCGGTCGATTCTAGAGGCTCTGCGACAGCCCGAGCATTGACACTTACGATTGCCGTCGATCGCCGACGATCGCCGACCACTGGCCCCTGCTACGCGGTGCTTTTATGCTTTCATACGGCGCATTGGTCGTAGGCTAAACACCGGGCTTTACCCTACAGCAACTGATGAGAAAGGCCTGTGCTGCTTGTTCGTGAGTGCGCTCCGAGTCTGGGCTTTTTCTCTGCCCATTGCACGGAATTACACTGCAAACTATTAAGCATCAATATTTTTTAATGTTCCCGATCCTAATCGATTATTGAGCCTCAATGGCAATAAGGCTCTATATTTTAAGCGGAGATGGTCTACGATCGAGTCGACTTTTTATACAAATCCATATCTCCCAGTTGTCACATTCTTCTACGTCAAATATTTTGTTTTATTTTCGCCTTATAACCCACGGCTGTAAGACATTTAACGGCCTAGGTGGGTATTGATCTTCGATTATTGTGGATTTATCATTGCTTAGAACTTTGTAAAATAAAAGAGGCATTTAATTAATAATTTAATTAATAATTTAAATTTTACCCAGGATTTTGCATTAACTGTGTACTATTGTTTTCTTCAGCAGAAACAGCTTTTAGCTTCGCAGCTGACGGATTCATTCCATTTGAGTCATCCTCGTCATTGCTTACTTTCGACATTCATACAAAAATAATATCAGTAACTAAGTGTGGACACATTTTTATTTTAGTGATTAATTGCAATAATATTACCGTACTACATCGCAACACTCAATGTTTCAGTAAAATATATTTACTCTTTTTACTTTTAATCAAATTTACACTACTCTTTTTTTATTAATTTTTTTTTGTTTCTATTCCAAAACTACAACATCACAATTTATGCAAAAACTACAAATTGCACAAATTTAATTTAATTATAGTTATTTCTGAATCATTGTCAATTGTTTTTTCTCGTAATTCAAAATACCGTACATTATTTATTAAGTAATAGTTGAACACATGTAACAAATACGCTAAATAAAAAAGGTTCTTATATTATGAATTTAACATTTCCTCGTTGAATTTCTCTCTATCGTGAAACAGAATGAAAGAAGAAGATCATTAGCGAGCTTACTCAAATTAAGGGCTACTGAGAAAAGGCGTAATAGTTGTGTTTCTCAATTATGCTTAATTCATCATGTTTAGCTTGTTCAAAAAACTTATAAAATGCACTTTTCATCAATGCTGCTTTTGTATCGTTTTAAAATATCTGATTGGCTTCAATTTATAGCTTTCGATAATATTGAGCATTGTTTTCAGCTTGCAACAACGCATATCTTTTTACATTTATCAATAATTAATATCAAATATAAACGAAAATGTAATCGATGAAGCTTTTAAAGTTAAGTTTAATTTTGAATTAATTAGAATAAATTTTTTTAATTGATTTTGTTTTGTATTTCGTAGATTTATAAAAATTTATGAACTTTTAGATGAACATGCTTTCTTAAAGGAAAATTGTTTCGACAATCATAATTATCATTTAACTTTTTAATCTCTATGGTATAATATTTAACAGTATGATGTCAACATTAGTTTAATATCAGTAATTTATATTTTTCATTTGAAAATTGATATTTGAATTTATTCTCTTGATAAGCCATGTTAAAAACTTTATTTATTTAATAAAAATTGACATTGGGCATTGTCGAGGAACAAAATTTTCCCAGAAATGTAAATGATGGCCTGTTAACTATTTTTAACTATTGCTTGTGCAGAAGGTTAAACACTAGTTCATAATTCACTATGGCACGAGTCGAGCATGAGAAGCAAAGCTTTTGTTAAAAAAAACCATGCCAGGGCGAAAAGAAGATAATTTAACTCGAATTTGAATCTGGGCAAATTTATAAATAGTGCTTTGGGGGGGGGGGAGAGGGTGCGGATCTTACGGTTTAGGGATGAGGGAGGTAGAATTCAAGAAATCGAAAGTCTCATATCCAATGTCTGCTGAACGTTTTTCAGGAAAGCCCACGTCAAGTAAACTGTCGCTGTTCGCAGAATCAATAAACAGCGAAGCAACACCGTTCATAGAAAGCCATCGCATATCGAAATCTATATTAAAGAAGTCCGAAAGCAGCAATAACTATTATAGTAATTTTGGCGGTGACTCCGACACCGAGAAGCTCATTGGCTGCAACAATATTCTCAGCACGACAACAACGTGCGACAACGATCCTGGCCTCGCATTCATGGGCGACGCATTCCTTAATGACTATGGTATGCGCGCATATACAAAAGCAATGAGAACCAAGATACTGGACAAATAAAATAACGTCCTTGAGAAAAGCTTGGACTTGGCGTTTTCAATCCCCTTGCATTCATTAGGATTGCAATTATTCTCATCTTCTGTACCATTTGTAGATCATTAACCAGTGCACTTCTTTAAAGGCTATTTTGAGTATACACGAGTCAGCTTGTTTTATTGAAAATAAGGCTTGTTTAACAGCAAGTACTCGAATGTGTTTTTACAGCACATGTTGCTTGCTTAATAATTTTATTCTATAAAATATTAGCCCCCATGACTAGAGAAAAAATTTACCCAACTGTAAATAAGTTGCATGATAAGTTTTTTTATTGCAGAGTTTATAATTATAACTTTTGTTTAATCTGTATCCCAATTGAATAAAATATTCAATATTTTGTAAAAAATTTGAAAAAATTAACAATAACTTTTCTTTTACTTTGATTGACTTTGAATTTATATATAGATTTCTTAAATGATATTTTCTTATTTTTTATCTAATATTTATCTTATAACAATAAAATCACTAGTAAGGTTTGGTTTTTAATTGAGCATTAATAAATCTCATGCATAAAATCTGTTCGATTTATCAATGTTTAAAAAAAAAATTAGGAAATATTAAAAAAAAGTATCATAATTATTATATTAAATTTGGCATAACATTAAAATACTTAAGTTACAAAGGAAAAACTGTTTTAAAAGTATTATTAAGATTGTTCAATTTAAAAGTTATTTACAATAATGTAATTTTTAAATTCTGTAAATACATTCTTGAAGATATGAACAATTGAAAGAGTGATATTTATTCGATGAATATAAAATTAAGGAAACGTAACTTTTAAAAAATTTATCAAATAAATCTCAATACGTAAAATGTTTATCAGATTTTTAATTAAGCAAAATGATGAATCTCCATATATAAAATACTTATTGATGATAATTAAGAAGTTTCATAATTACAATTACGTTTTCTTTGAGATAAAATTCAATTAAAGATTAAGATTTAATCAAAATCTTGTTAAATTAAAGTAAGGTTTTGTGTAAAGTAAGTAAGCTAGTTTTGTTTCAATAAAACATACCATTTTAATTGCAATTTGAAATTTTAAATTATGAACGGTATAATATTAATATTTAATTAGTCCTTATCTAATACTTATTGTGCAAACAAATAGTACTGTTTTTCCTTTGCTTAAACATATTTTTATTTAATAAAAAATTATTTAAAAAAATTTCTTTTCCATAAATTTCAAAAAAAATTTTTTTTTTAATTGATCACTAAATATTTAATTTTAAATTAAAAAAATTTTAAAGTTTTTTAAAAAAATTATTTTAATACTCTATTTTAATAATTTTCCTCAGCATCAGTGTGATTGATCGTTTCTTTAAAAATTGTCTGAATAATTTAGATTTATTAGAGACATTTAAATTAGTTTTAAATGTATAAATTTTGAATAATATGTAGAAAATGTAGAAAATATTTTTCGATTAAAATTTATTTAAATTTTTTTTTAATAATTAACAATAATAATTAGAATATATTAAATTATAGTTGAATATTCAAACTGTATTTATATCCAATATTTTTATCATATTTATGTAAAAATTGATCTTATTAATTTTTTTTGTTCTAACAAAAAACTACGGTACTACGGTGGATTACTATTGAATGACTTGGATTTTTGAGTATTTTATTTACTTATTTCAATTATAACATTTTTATTTGCATGTAAGACTAAAAAAATACGTCAACAGCTTAAATATTATAAAAGTTTATAAAATCAGTGGATTCAATAGAATTATATAATTACTAATACATATTTAACATCAATAATCTACTGTCTTACAAATACAATATCTAATATTTTTACTTAATACTCAAATATTAACAAAGATAAATGTTTTAAAATTTAACTTCCTGGAATGCTTTAACTAAAAAGTTTTTTTATAATTTTGTATATATAATTTTTTACTTTTACAGTTATTGAAAACTGTTTCCGAAAATAAAATTTTTAAATATGTATAACAAAATTTAAGCACATATGAATATTACAATGAGTTACTTGATATTTTAATAAACTCCATTTAATAAAATTAAATTAAATTGATCAAATACATATTCTCATGTATCAATTCATATTTCATAAATTTATACATGCAATATAGACGGATTTAAAATTAATTTTTTGAAAACCAAATATAATTTTAAATTATTAACTTTCTTATGTAGTGTATATACGCTGTTTTACTTTAATTCCGTTGTATTTCATAAGGTGATAATTATCATATCTCGTATCTTTTATTTTAGATTCGAATTTTTAAGTAAGAGATGAAGAGAGTAGAAGGGCTAAGTAAAGAGGGAGATTAACGTTATAGTTATTATATATTAATTATTTAATGCACTTTAAGATTTCAAATAAACTATTCTAATTAGGCTAGTATTCTATTAGTTAGTATTGTTAAAAAATGTTGTCTTCTGAAGAATTATTTTCTGTCAAACACAAATTTCGACATGCCATGTATAAATAGATGATTCAAAGAAGAAATTGATTATATTATTAAAAGGAATAATATTTGGAAAATTAGGACTTAATTAGCACGTAATTTACGACATGTAAATCTTAGATAGACTCAATTAGAACGAGCAATTTAGTTGTCATCTGATCGTAAATAACGTGCATAGTGGACGTTAAAAGGGTCAAAATATCATCCTACCATATGTAAAATTTAGTTCATCTTGAAGCTTATTTGGAATGACTTATGGCAATATAAAAAAAGGTTTTCACCGACCGAAGACACATTAAAAGGAGGGACGATAGTAGACCGGGCGGATGTTTGATTCGATATTTGCCTGGACGGGTGGACGAGCGAGTTGAGAAGCGGTTAGTTAACTTAACGAACTGTGCTTTCAGAAGAGAAGCAGAATCGCGACGAGACGACTCAAGAGAATAGGAACAAGCAGGCTTTCGAGGAGCTGCGCAGCCTGAAGTTGAGGCCCCGCTTCAAGGGCACCCTAGAATCTCAGTCTCAGCGGGACAGTTGCAACCAGTCAATACTATTGAGCTCGCTCAGGCCCCAGCGTCCTGCCAAGAAGCTCAGCGTCCAGATCGACAAGCAGCAGGTGCATCAGCAGCAGCAAACGAGCGCCAGGCCGGCGACTGACCCCAAGGCCCACTGTCTTCCTCAGGGCTACTGGCCAACCTCGTAGCCATCCGGTTGAGTTTTGAAGTGGCGACGGTCGGAGAAGAAGGCCGGACCACTTCTGGGCTCGACGTCACCTTTCAAGCCCCACCTCGATCGTCTTCTTTTGCTGGCGAGCTCCGTCCTTAGGCTGGAGTCACCTCGCCGCGTTATTTACAGCCCATTTCGCTTCTTTATCTCGTCCAATCACCGAACGACTGCTGGTCGCTCGAGCTGCGGGATTCTAATACGTTTAACAGTACTTCGTGCAAAATATGTTGATCTGTGTTACTCGTCATAAGAGTCCTCGTTTTTTACCGTTTCCCTTTCTTTTTACAAAAACGGCAAGTACTTTTTTCCAATTGTTCGCTGTCGGGTTCATTTATAAGCTAACCCCCCCCCCCCCAAGTCACTAGAAAAATCGGGCAGATTGTGAAAGCCAAGCGCTTAATAATGTATGAACAAGTTTTTTTATTAACTTCTGTGATGATATTGTACGTGCTAACAATTATCCTTTCACGATAATCGTATACAAAACATTTCTCACTATTTTCTTACTTTTTATACACAATATTCTTTCTGACGTAACGGAAATCATTTTCTAAGCAAAAATTATAGTTACAGGACATCTTCACTTCGCTCATTCTAAGTTTTTATAATGTAACAACGTTGGCGATTTTATTACTTAAATGTAAGTCATTATTAAAATAGCGAGTTTTGAAATGGTGTCAAAATGTTCGATTTAAAATTAAAACTGAAACATTGTAAATACTAGATTTCATGTGCGCCACTGAGTTCTTATTCGCTTTTTTATTGATAAATGCTCATGAATACTTTGTAAGTCAGTATGTGTTTTTCACGTGGACTTAAATTGCTTATTTATTAAATAAAAATGCTTTCCATGCTTAAGTTTCGAATGCTTCCGTTTTTATAAATTAATAGTATCGGAATTGTTTAATGAAAACTTTTGACTCCAATTAGAAAATAATATAAGTTACAAGCTTCAAACTCTTGCAACTATTGACGTTAACTATACTTCCAGATTAGCAAAGTGACTGCAATATATAAAGCGTTGCATATACAATATGTATTATAAAAATATCAAAATGAAACTAATCAATAATACATAGAATGTATTTATTATGCGAAAGCAATGGACAGATAAAAATTCTAACGTAAGATAAAATGACAGTGTATAAATAATAATAAGTAATAATATATAAGTTAAAGTTTAAAGTAAAGAGAAGAAATATTTAAAAATGAGCAAAAAACAAATATTAAAATTCTCTGTAAAAATTCACCGTAGCATATCCCAAAGTGCATACCAAATCTAGATTGCAATAGTTAAAAGACATGCAACTAGATATAAAAAGAAATATATATATATATATATATATATATTCACTTACGTTATGTCCCTTATAATATATAAGTTATAACGGATGGACTGTGTTATCGATAACTTTATCTTAGCTATTAAGGCTTTATTAAACTGCGACAATGAAAGATGAAAAGGAATTTACAATATAATTAATGTGATCTAATATGTACATTTCAATCAGGCTTCCGAATATAATTACACGAATCTCAACAAATTCAAATTTTGAACGACAGCTGTTATATAAATACAGTTCACATTTATTTTTTGTAATGAAAATCATAATCGAATTTTACGAGACAGAGTTGTTATACATATTTAAAATTTTTTTAAAAATTTTATTTTCAACCGTATAAACGATATGAGGGTAATTAGAAATATTTTTTACTTTAAGAGAAAGTATATAGTTTTAATTTACATTTTTTTGCACAACGATTTGAAGCATTTAATTTTTAATACTACTTCTTCCTAAGATCTCTTCAATCTGTAATAAGATACGGCATAGAGATTGAATAAAATTTTTTGTACATACTCAATAATATGAAAAAATCGGGGAAAAAATTGAGACATTTTTTACCAAATCAGCTACTTTTTCGAAAATTAAGTTCAATATTTAATGAATTTAATTTGTCTCGAATAGTATAATTTAATTTACAAGGAATTGTAAATAATTGTTGAGCATCAAAAATTAATTAAATGTTGTATTTCGCACCATTTAGATCTTTTCAGCTTCATTAATAAAATGTTAAAATAAAAAATAGCAGTAGTAGCACGAAAGGAATATAAAAAAGAAAAAACTTTTATATTTTTATCAAAATATATTATTTTGTGCACCAAAAAATTACAAAGTTTTGGCTGTAGGTAATATAGATTAAGGTAAAAATTTGTTAAAAAATTTTAAGAATTAGAAAAGATAAATGTGCAAATTCATTTTTATTTCACTGAATAATTAAAGCTACAAAATGACCTGACAGGTAAATGTGAAAAACATATATTCAAATACAGCTCTTATTCGAGATTTTAAGAGACAAATAAATACATAAATGCATTGTGTAACTCAAATTGATTATAGAAGACAATTAGACTCTTAATTAAAGAAATCATTAATAGTGATACGAAAGTAATTTAAGTAAGCAATCAGTAAATTATAAGGCAATCATTTACATATTGTTTATAATAAAGGAGAAACAAATGCATCAATATAAAATTTTAATATACAAGAATTAAAGATTTTAAAAAAAATAAAATCATAATTACTAGATATTTTAAATTATCTAATGCTCGAAAAAATTTTATGTTTCGAAGCCTGATTTACGTATGGCTGTGTTATTATCGCGAATATATATACACATAGAAATAAATATATCAAAGATATATACGATAAAATGCGTGATCTCAGGAGTGCAAAATGTAAAAAGTAAATACAAAAAATGAGAAAATAGATAAAAATAAAGTAAAATAAATTATGTTTCTCACCCAGCCTGTGCATCTGCGAAGCTCATTTGGCGATTTGACAGTCATGAAAATAATTGAAGGAACGTATTTTCCTTGCTTATACAAGATATACATCAATTCACAATGGTATTTCGTGTGTTAAAAATATACATTCACAAGTATTTGGATGATCTGTTTTATTTTTTTAAAAAAATTTTGAAAGTGACTTTAAAATGAAACGGCACGAAATAAAAGAAATCTCAAAAATGAAAATACCCGTAACATATTGCAGAAAGATAATATGTGATATGTTATTGTTATTAAGCATACGCCTAAATAAAAAAAAATACTTATGCGTCATGTTTGTCATAAGACGTACCATATTTTGACTGTTGTTTATCACAAAATTGACTGTCACGTACATCCCAGAATAAAAATTATTGCAAAATAGAATTATTACATAAATTAATATAGTTTAAAATACTTTGCATAAATTTATATAAATATAGTTTTATTAAGATGTAGCTGTATGTAAGTCTTTATACTTATATATGCAAGCGTAGATCGGCAATCACTACGCTGTCCGAAATTCATTTAATACTAGAATATTATAAATTAAGATATTTAAAATAATGAATTTGTAATAAAATTGAAAAATTGATTATTGTTTAAAAAATGTTTTAATACAAAGTAATATAGTTGTCTAGATTGAATTAAATTTTTTTAGTAGAAAAATACGCTTTCAATTATTTATGTTTAATTTTTACAAAAACTGATTTTTGGCAATCTATTCTTATTTCTGATTATAGTTATATAATGTAAAAAAAAATTTTATAAATAGATTATATTAAAAAACTGAATGCACGTAAGCAATTATGGTATATTATACATAATCCTTTGTGTAATTAGAATTAAAAATGTAAACTATACACTTTATTTATTGTTATCGCGAGTACTCAATATCTGTAAAGACAAGAAAAAAGTAAATTAATCACTGATTACAAATGAGCATAGCCTTATTGAACTATCTGAAATATTTTTCGTTATATAAAACAGCTTGATTCAATTAGATATTTTATTGCATTATCATTTGATGCACTTTATCTATAAGACTAACGAGTAATATAATAAAACTTTAAATTAAAAAAAACGAATTCCATAAGTTTTCTGTGACATTTCTTTAGGTAATTAAATGAGTTTAATGTAAATTAAAGCTGTTTGTATATTTATTTAAATTAAATATAAAAGTATATAGCATTCTAATTTGCATTAATTTTATTCTCTGCGTCAACCTGGTATATAATGGCATATAGTCATGTGTCTTTGTTAGACAATTATTATTTTGTTATTATTCTGCTTCACAGTTGTAAATATTTGTAGAAGGCTGATATTCGTCCATGAATGTTTAATGCAGTAGTACTGAGTTACATAAAAATAAAAGTACGAAACGTTTGTAAATTCTAACGAGTATTTTGAGGGAGGCTGCTGGTAATTTCCAACATCCCCAAAAGTATTTGTTGATTCGAATGAAAAATTTAAAGTATTACAAAAATATAGATTAATTTACCCTTAATTTGCGATTTTCATTTCATGATAACGTATTTACTTTATTATACTTACTTTAATTATTAACTTTTTAGAATTTATTTTTAACATGAATTCGCATATATAACCAAAATTTTAGACTGCAATCAGTCTTTTGCAATTTAAAAAAATTGATGTATAACAAATATATATATATATATATTAATTGAAATTTACATTATAAAGATCTGTTGCGTTTATCATTCTTACCAAAAATTTGTAATTGAGCAAGTTTTTGAGCAACGGTTTCTCATTGTACATTAAAAATACTTTTAAGTTTATTGTAAACATTACTTACTACATAATTTGAAGTATTCGAACCAGCCTTCCTACGAAAACATACGGAATAATATTCATAAGAATAAATAATTAACGAAATAACGCACGTGATAAAAATAAATTGCGTCGATGTTAACCATTCACGTTATAATTGTTGTTGACGATTGCATTTTGTTTTTATTTTTTATTATAACGATTATTTAAAAAAACTGATTCTTTACGAATCTGTGGACGTGATTCATTAACATCGAAATGCAATACATTATAATATACTGTTGATAGATTCAGAAATCGAGTTAATTATGAAAAAATACATGTATATATATATATATATATATATATATATATATATATATATGTATATGTATAAATACCACACGACGATACGCATAGGGAGAAACGAAATATTCCTAATACACACGCGCACACATGTATACGCGCGAACCCCACGTACACATCTACGCACGTATTCTGGAGGGAAGGAGGTTAAAAGAAAACAGTAAACGATGGAGTCTGTAGGTACAAATAATAAAGTATGATAATAATAATACCTATTGAGTTTCTCATAATTAAAAGTTAAATCTTGATTTCTATAACAGCTATTATACATAAGCACAATTAGAATCGATTACAATTTTTCTTAATTTTTAAATAAATGTAACATTATGTATAATTATCTAATGGATAGAATTACATGTGTAATCAAACAATGAAATGAAAAAATTAATGCTAAATGAAAAATTATATCTATTCCTCCATATATTGAAAAATCAATAGTATACATAAATACGTTAATTAAAAACTGAATTTTTTAAACTTTAATTAGTTATTATGAATTTATAATTGTAGTATAATTACACATCGTAGATAAAATCTCTTATTTGTTGAAAAATATCACTAATGTTAGACATGTTCCGAGTTGCTGTTTTTGAGAAATTATGATTAAATGAAAATCAAGTTCAATAATTTAAATCTAGAAATTTGAATATTAATTAATCATTACATATACATTTATTTGTTTTAATTATTAAAAATCGAATGTATTAATTGAACGTCTTTATGAATACAAAAAAGACAAAGAACAATTTTTTAAATGTAAACGAAAAAGTAGTAAAATGTCCTTTTATGTCGCGTGAGATGTAGAATATTGAAAAATTAAATTAGTGAAGCAGTGATGTACGAATTTTAGTGTTTCAATGTTAATATAATAACACATCTTTTTTATTTTTGTCGGAAATAGAAAATGCATTAGTTCTATAGAAGATTTTTCCTAATCACATGTTATCACTTCAAAATATTATATAGATAAAAATTTTAATGGTACTGTTTTCTTCTAATTATTTTAGTTACTGTACAATATCTTATTTTCGTATTTGTAAAAAAATGATTTTTTTTTAATAATAATTTGGAATAATATACGTGTAAAGGAAATATTATTTTAAAATTTTTTAGTAGTTCAAAAAATGTATTTGTACCTGCATTTCGATTGGTATCTGTTATTTTAAAATAAATTCGTGGTCGAAAATAAATAAAAATAATGTAAGGCTTAATTTTACCATTAACATTCATTCCGTATTCCTCAAATCCCTAAAATAATTAATTGAATTCTCTATGTACAATTTCATTTCTGGATGTATATATAATATAAATGAATTAATGTCTCATAACGTAAACTATTGTAGATATACTGAAAATTGTAAATTATGCATTAATAATCATCACTGATAAAATGACGTTGATCAATGGAGAAAATGGCTCAATTCTAAAATTTCAGAAAAAATAAAAACATCAAATTTAAATTAAAAAAAATATTACTTTATCAGTTGTATTTTATGTATTGTGTTATGCTAATTTCTACTTTTCACGATTGATCGAGTTACGGTGGATTTTTTTTTGGCAAGTGAGTGAATTGGTTATATTGTTGTTGTGGTCCGATTCAACCATCGCATGGTTTCTGACTGGAATATATAAAGGATCAAAAAGCTTCTTTTATTGAAAAGTGTTGCATTAATTGAATAAACATAACTCTTTTAATAATTAAATTGTAAGAAAAGTGATTTTTAAAGCCTCGTGCCCTGTGTTTCGTAATCGGAAGATCGTGCGTTATTAATGGTAAAATTTAATCTTAAATCATAAATTTAAGTAATATTTTTAAAATTTATGTACTGTATTAAGCAGATGCATGCATTTAACAGAACCGGCTTTTTTAAAAATATTCTTTTCTTCTTATAACTGGTCAAACTAAAGCAATTCTGTATTGCTAATATTTTCTATAATCTAATTTACTATAATGGTATTTTTGCATGCAAATATACGGTTTATTACAAAAATAACGATAAAAATAGAATTTACCGAGAAAATCTTGCGTAGATGACAAAGTAAACAAAAAAAAAATAAAAATAAAAATAAAAGTAACAGGTAACAGAGTAACAAAAATAACTCTCACCAAGGATTTTAATGAGGAGGCTGAGCGCACAGCCAGCCGAAGGCCCAATTCTCTAAAGCAGTTACGTACGCTGTGAACGTTCCCGCTTTATTGCGGGCTGCCCTGATTCACCTCCCCCGCACATTTCTACCAAATCCCGTTACTCACTTAAACCCCCCCCCTCCCAACCCTCTCTCACTCTGTAGCACTTCAAAAACCCTATCCAACTATTTATGTTTTCTCAACGTTGGGTTTCGTCCTCACAAGCATAAAAATTTCCCTTATATGATATTTATTAACAATGAATTTTATATCATATGTTTTTTTCTTTCGTATAATTTTATATTAAAAAATAATTATTTTTACAAATTTACTATTAATCTTATATATTTTTTCAAAACCGTTTTTGCTTTTTTTCTATCGATGCTTTCGTAAGTCAATTTTTTTTTAATTTTTTAAAAAGAAGCATTCGCCCACCTTTTTAAAATCGTTTATTTAAGCTTTGAAATAATTAATAATAATTCGAGAAATAAATTGATATTATCCTTAATGTATATAAAATAGCAGATAATATATAATGAACTATCAAATCAAAACACTACTGTATTTTCAATAATTTTTTTTTTAACGAATTTGTATCATTATTTAAACTGAAATAATTTAATTGCTTTAATATGCTCTGCATTACTATAAAAACCAAAAATATTTTTAAGATTAAAAATATTTAATTCCTTGTTTCGAAATATTACAAACATAATTGTTGTAATGTTTTGTGCAATTTAATATAAACTGTATAAATTATTAACTAAACTAAAAAAATGAACTGTTTATATTAACTAAAGATAAGGTATTGGGATTTCTTGAAATTTCATATGTATTAGCTTATCATTATTTTATTATTATCTTTTTAAATAAAATGTTTAACATAAAATCTCAAAAACTGTTGGAAAAAATTTTTTAATTTTATGTATACGTGTATTATTTACTATACAACATTAATGTATTACATTTCATAAAATTTCTATAATATAAAGATTCTATAATATAGATTTTATGATAAAAAGAACATTTATGATTTTTTTAAATTTTGTTAAGTAAAAATTTAATAAAAGACTGTATATTAATATTTTTCATGAAAATGTAAAATCATTTGAACCGCAATTAATAAAACAAAGAAATTTTTATAGGTGATTTATATAGTTATTTAATTTTAATTTTACTTTAAGCGCAATTGCAAGTAACTGAAATAAAATGCTTAATATAAGAGATGAGATGTAATTTTTCATTGATGTGTAATTTCGAAGATGAATATTAGATAGTTGAATATAATCGTATGGTCGCAAACATTGTTGAGTTTTAGTTAAAGTTTTCTTGAATATTATCTAGTAATAACTATAAATAAAAATGTTGAAATGTACAGCATTAAAAATAAAAACAATAAAGAGACCATGATTCCTCATGATTATTTATTCGTAAAGTTAAAAAAAGGAGATCGTTCGTTCAGACTTGAAGAGTCCTGCTGTCGAAAGTTTTCTTCGACTGTCGGCGTCGCTGCTTTCCACAATTTTTTTTGCTATCCGTTTTGCCAACTCAGGATTTTTTTTTATTTCTTGAAGAAGCCAGCTCACTGGAAAGCTAAAAATAAAAAACAGAAGTTTATAAATACGGAAAAATGTACAAAAAATAAAAGCCTTTTTTTAAATTTCGTAGCAATAATAATAAATCTTAATTATACGTAAATATAAATAAATAAGAATGTTCAATTTTAACGCAAAGGTGTATTAAAATTTTATTTTATTTTAATCCATTGGATATGGTACATGGATACAAATAATTTTGATATTTATAAGTAAAGATAAAATAAAAAACATTATTATCAAGTAAGCCTGCTTCAACATCTGATAAACGTGTAAATAACGAGTAAAAAAATATAATTTGAAGTCGGATAATGATAATTATTTCAATACCAAGACCTATGGACCGAATAAAAATGAGTCGCTACGTTTGGATAAATGTGCTTTCATCGAAAGGTGCAATGAGCGAATCCTGCGAACAACAATATATGATAATGACATTATATCGATAAGAAAAAGTTGACCAGCGGAAGTGATATCGACGAGACTTTAAATTACATTGCACTAACTTTTACCAGTTTTGTAATTATACTTTTTGCTAAATTCGCACCTATAGTTATATTAAATTATTGCTCGAATAAAATTATCGTTAAGTATTATTTGAGCGATTATGATTTGATTTTTATTTGTGGACGTTGGGCCAGTATTTCCCAAGCGTTTTAACAAATATTCGACAAAATTTAATTTTCATGAGATTGTTCGTAAAGCCAAAAGTTTGTATTATATCTTCATTGTCGTTGCATCAAATTCTATTTGTTAGATATTCATTTTTATTACATTAATTTTATAAATATTAAAAAAAATTTTACATAATCAGGTCGTATATGTATATGTATATATTCAGTAACACGTATTTAAATTTTCATTATTGTATAAAAAGACTGTGGCATGACCACTAGCCATTTTAATTAACTGTATTATAGAGGCCATAAATCTTCATTTTTGTCATTAATGTAACACATTCAAGTCCTATTATCACATTCTTTTGAAAGTACATACATGTATATAAATTTATATGCTTTTTAGACATACATGAAGATTTGTTTCAATATTTGACTGTATTTTGACTAAAATTTTTTGATCTGTAAACCATATGACATAACCTTTTTCTAATGTATGAATACGTGAAGTAAAAACCTGTCAGAACCGGCCTGTTACATAACAATTACTCATTTTCAATATTCTAAGTATTCCTCTATTCTCTACACTTTTAAAAATTTCTTACTAAAAATAATTATCTTTATGTGTATTTAAATAAATATAGTGTGTATGTATTGTTACTATTGTTACATTATTATTATTTAAAGTTATTTTTTTATATACACTCTAAGTTTCATAATGCTTTTTTCATTGCCAGTATAGGAAAAAAAGTATTAAACGTTAAAATTTATTCCTTTTATTGAAAGTGTTATTAATTTTTACCTTCATTCAAGTGAATTGAACATATTACCTTTAAACTTTCATATTTTAACCATAATACATTTATGCTTTAGCATATATAAGAAACACTCACACACCCATAAACCCACACGCACACAATGTAGGCAATTATATTTAATCTGATTGTCATGATTATCTGAAATTATTTGGAAAATTTATTATGTTTAACATATTTTTGTTTATAACAGGTTACCGAAATAACTTTTATTTTATTGTTCGTATGTGCGTACACGCTAAACATAATTATATACATACTTATTTCAATAGATATACACGAGATACAACTTATTCAATATTGTATGCTTCGAGAATTCTATTAATAGGAACTGATAGTGTTTCTAAAGCAACTAGTTCAGAGTCTCTTATAATACTCATCATGTTCGCTGATTATCCGTAATGTCCATGAAAATGAGCTTATTAATTTCATATGCATCTGATTTTTATGATAAGAAGTATTAGAAACTATGCCGTAGAAAAATCTATAATGAATATTAAATGCATTCATAATAAATATTTTAACGATACCACGTTATAGTAAGTAACTTTAATATTCTAAAAAGACATTATCACGGAACATTTAAATACGTCCTTTCGCCAGTCTAAAATTTTTATTATAAATTAGATATTCAATTTCATTTTATTGCAACACTTATTATTAAATCATAAAAGATTTATTTTTTTAATTCTAAGTATTTATAGCTAATAATAAGCAATATATAATAAGCCATAGCTAATATTAAGCAGGTTTCAACAGGGATACTGAACGTATAATATATAAGCATCGTATAATATGTGCCATAAGAATCCAACGTTTAGTATGAAACTAGGTGTTATTTGGAATTTCAGACATCATACACGTATTGAATAGTTGCTGCATTCTGTTATTTTATACGTTCAATTACCTAAGGCGGCCTCCTGCAAAGCCAGCAGTGAAATAATAACAGCTTTTTTTAAAAAGATATTAATAAGATTTTGCGTTTATTTAGTATTATTGTTTTGCAATTTAAAGTTGTTTAAATATATTTGACAGATTTGTATATTCTGAGAATGTCCTGATAGAAATTCGAGAATTAAATTTGTTTGATATGATATAAAAAGAAAAGTGAATTATTAATATGGTAAATAGAGAATATTATAGAGTGAGAAGTCACTCGCAATAAAAATTTCGACAAAAATATGAATACAATACACTCGAATATAAATAGAAATCTTTTATTAGTAAATATAAGCATTCGATCAATAAATGATTTGTTACGCTAATTCGAATGCGATAATTTTTTTGAAGTTTGAACGTAATACGTATGAATTAGATTATAGAAAAGTTCGAAACTCGTAGGGCAAGTTACCAATTGGTTTAAATCGTAATGAAATTTAATAACAAAGGAAATACATTAACTTAAATTATCGAATTAGAAGAAATCGAAGAGATGTGGAGAATTTTCAAAATCAATATTATTAAAAAGCGATTATGCAGTCAAGCACTAATCAAGTAGAAATACTATTTAATTAATTGATAGACTGTATTATTATTAACTGTTTCGAAAGTAGTGATTTAAAGGTTTCAAATTCAAAACATTTATGGAACTTTAAGAAAATTACATTAGAGTCATCGGAATTTAAAAAAATAGGAGAAAATATTGTTCAGTCATACAAGAAAGGTGTACAAAAAAGACAAAAGAAAATATTGTGCCTTAACTACCAAGGCTAAAAATAAGTTTTCTCAAGGTTCGCACACCCCAACCAGCAACCAGGATGTTGCCTCGAAAGTTGATTCCCTTCACATAAGAAAAGCGCACCTTCAAGATATCGGCAGCGCAACAAAGCATCAGAGTGAAGAAATATAGTTCTTTCAATTAATGTAATGCAGCAGATATTAAATGAATTCATACGTGACAAAACTAAAATACACAAAATATATCTAATATAAGTACATTTGTAAATACTTTCTTTCTATAATGCTTCTTTAAGAATCCCCAATCAACATCTACAAGACAATTTCGTATCTTTTCGTACTTTAGAAATGCCATTGTTAATTCTTGCAGAATTCCATAAGTTTCATTGAACAATCGGCCTTAAAATGCATTTATTAGGCTATACAAATTTAAAAACAAATAATAATGAACGCTGACTTGATATTACTTAATGTAAGCTTTACCTTATGCTCTAATAAAATTTACGGCTATATAATTTAAAATTTTTTCATCGAAAGGAAATATTAAAATACATTTAATAAAAACAAATGATTTCACATAAACAATATTATAAATCTGGAATTTTTAATTTAATTAAGCAAACTGTAAATATATATTGTAATCAAAAATCTTAGGCTTAGGTTTATATTAACTATAATTTCGAAAATCGATTAAAAATCATGAATAATGTATTAACATTATTAAAAGCAATTTTTTATAAGCAAAGAATTGTCAAGTTATAAAATAAATTTTTAAATAAAAATGGCTTTAAAACATGCACAACTCGTAATATGTATACCGAGAATACTGTCACATTGAGATAAAGAGAATCTGTGAACTCTAATCTTAATTGTACCTTTTAATATCAAAGAAACTTGTTCGTTCGAGTGATTCGGCTTATGGAAACTCTATTGTTTTAGTAAAGATAAAAAATATTAAAGCGCGTTTTTTCGTACGCTTTAGAAAACTAGATGTGATAACACTTAAAAATAATTTTTCGACTCAACTCATTCATGATAATATAAATCGACTTAAAAACGTCTTACAATTTTATAAAAATAAGTAATTTTTATATAAAAAAGGTACTTTTTGATAACTTTTTTATACTTTTTTATTTCCAATGAAAAATTAATAAACGTTCCCTTGATTTCTAAAGTTAATTTCTGAAGATATCACGTAAGTTATAGAATAAGTTACAGCTACATTAAAGTACGTTCGATAATTGACTACCCTATTTCATATATTGTGATTTGTGTCTATTTATAATTATATTCAGATATTTTTTAAATTCTACTTAATATAAAAATAATATAATGGAACTAAAAGTAATCTGCTTATTTAATTTAATCATGCAAAATGATTTATATAAATTATAGTTTAATTCAATAAAATTGTTATCATGCCACCAAATTAATACGTGTATAAACTTAGAAACATCTGAGTATTTTGAAAGCTAATTTAAAGTACATATTAAGAAATATATTGTTTAAAATATAAATTATCTTTAAAATGTTTAATATTAAGTAATTATATTACAATAAGTACTACGCAATTTACATTTTTGCAATATTCATTAAATGCAAAATGAGCAAGAGTATGATAATAAATAATACAGCGACTTTAGTCATTTTTATTATATTTCATAAATTTCTTAATGTCTTAACATTCTTAACTATCTCTTAACATAAATATCTATATATTTTTGTACTAAATTTTGAACTACGTTTTAAGGTACATCAAAGAATATTAGGCAATAGATGATAAATTGAAATTATAATACAATATATAATAAACATTTAAGCGTATAATTTTAGTTGAAAAGATATTTAGAATACCTTTAATAAGACTGTTAAAAAAACTATAATAACATTGCAGTTATTATGATAAAAGACTGAAGTTCTAAACTTAAAACACAATACAACTTTTTAACTACTAATGGATGACCATACTTTGCAATTTTTAATTTAATTTTGGTCTATAGTCGTAAAAAATTTACTTTTTTAATTTATACATGGGTATTGTAACAAATTTAATGTGGATTTATATAATTTTGTTATAATATAATTCACAGTGAAATAAAAATTAAAATTTGTATCATACACAAAATATCAATTAAATCTCATAACAAATAATATTGTAAGATTAAAGGTAAATAATTACGAAATATCATATCTAAAATAGCAAGAAGAAAAAGTTTCTTATATATATATATATGTCGAAATAATTATTTTACTATTTTGTGATAAAATTAATATTAATGTAGATATATTTATATCAATCATAGTAAAAATCGCTGCAAAGATAAATCTAGATTTAATAAAAGTAAATTACTATTACGTACAGACGTACAATATACATAGATTCATTATGATTTTTATGATGATTGATAATCTAAAATATTTAATTACAAATAGGATTATGATAAGGATCAAGATGAAATTTGTAGCTATATTAATACTAAATTATTAAATGTATATGTTTGCGTTCAAGAGAATCAAAAAATTTTATATTGGAGAACAGATTAAAATATTATTTTATCTTACTTTTGATAAAGTTTATAAAATTTAAAAATATTGAAAAATATAAAAACACATATTGATATTTTAGAACTATAATATAAATAAATGCGAGTATGTAAAAAATGATTTTTATATAAATCAGAAAATTACTTCTTAAATATTCAAAATAATATTTTATATTTTGAAACAAAAAAAATAGTTGCTTTTTTTAAAAAAAAAATTATTATTCTACATTTTTTAAAAATAACTAATTAAAATTCGGTAATACTATAAAAATACTATAAAAATATATTTAATACAAATAATATTAAAAGATTAATCATAATAGAAATATTATTAAAGTAATATTTCTTTTGGATCATAATTAATAATATTAAAATAAAACTTAATAGTAATTAAAAAAAACTTCATAAAAAAAAATTTTTTTTTCTAATATTCCTAATACTTTATTAATATTTTTATAATGAAATTATGGGAATATTTCTATCATTCTTTTATCGCATCATTATTTAATCAATACTGTTTATAATATTTAATTTTACAGCAAATGTTTTAAATTTAATACGAATAAAAAAATAAATCTTTAAAAAATATACAAATTTTTATAAACATGATATACACTCAATATATTTATATCATACAAAAGTTATTGAATTTCAATTATGTAGTAATTCAATTCGCCTGATGGTTACGTACTATAAATTATACACATAAAATATTATATTAAAATTAAAGGTTATTTTTATTATTCTAAAAAAATCTGGGGAATACAGACAAAAATATATAATATTTTGTAGAAGATTTAGACGAATCATAAGTTGTGTATTACAATTGTAAGGTATATTGAAACGTCTATATAAAGTTTGAGTTTATTAATTGAAAGCAGCTTATATTTGAAATGTAATTTTATTATTAATTTGTCTTGATATTATTGATATTTTATTTATATAAATATAAAAAAACATTCTAGTTCTCGATATCCAATTAAACGTCGGAATTTTATCTTTTAAAATTATAAAATAATCGCAGTTACTGATATAAATTTTTAGCAATTGCAGGTAATAATACTTAAATGCAGGTTAAAAATTTGATAAAATTAGGTTGTAATAATTTTTGTAATATTAATATCGAATCGAAGTTTTAAATAATGTATAATATTAATAAAACAAATTACTGTTTAAATAGAAACATTTTTATTAAATATTATTTAAAAAAATGAAACGTAATTACTATCATCTGTTATGAATAATAAATTAATATTTCTTTAAAAAATATTTCAAAAATTATCTTATGTAATACAAATTTTTTTAAATGATAAATTGTATCTATGATGACATAAAGCGATTTCTAAAATTCATTTATTCAAAAAATTTCATTTAATAGTAACAAAAATATAGTAAAAAAAAAATTAGACATTAACTTTAAAATAATTTATTTTTAACATTTTTTGTTATATGAATAAAGCGTAAATATTCAAAATGATGCAACTTGTATTTCCTAACAAGAACATTTTATTAAAAATATTAAAATTATACGAAATATACGTGGATTAATATGAAAAAAATATTTTATATAATTTGGTTCTATATTTTTATTTATTTTATATTTTATCATTCTATTCATTTTCAAAATTAAGAAAAATTATAAATAATGTAAGAAATTCCACGCATACAATGAAGTAATTATAGAATATAGAAGTGGCCTACAACGTATAAAATTTTATTTACGATTTTTTAAAAATTAGCATTTGAAAATCTACTGCAACATAAAGTTTAGTAAACAAAAAATTATAAAAATAACATAATAAATAATAAGTATACATATCGGATACCATATCCACTAAAACCATGTAATTTATTTAGTAGCACTAGAAAATGTATTTATGATATACACATTTATTTGTAACTTATTTTGTTATAAATAATAATACTTAATAAATGCTAGTTTTTACTAAAATATTTCTCCTTTTTACTATTTTCTAATATAAAAATTATTTTTATTTAACGCTGCAAATTTTTATGTATAGTTATTTCAGTGATATTAATAATATATTTATTTTCTATTTAATTTTAAATTTTAAATAATTATTAAACGCATATAGAATATAATATAAAATAGGAATTAATGTTAGAAAAAATGAAAAACTTTCGTTTTTTTTATAAAAAACAATTTTTATTTAGTTTTAATAATAATAATGTCATTTTTAATATTAGATATTATGCAATAATTTTGCATGCATAAAGTAGCAGAGGCATTCAATTTTCTGCTGTGATTAAGGAATGAGAACCTCTTAGAAAGAGAATTGCACAGGTAAGTTTAATTAGGATGAAAGCATCCGTTGAAAAACAGAATATTACAGTTTCGATTCGCAGCGTTTTATATTTCTTTAAATCTACCTCACTTTTTAACCAAACTGATTTGACATGTCTGGTATCGAGATTGATGGATTTGGCTCATTTTAGTACGAGAACTGTTTTGCGACAAATAACTTTAACATAATAATAATTTTTATTCTATGACGTCATGAGTTCTATGTGGATCCAAGAAAAAATCAATCGCCAAATGAAACATTTAATGTCGAGGATGATGTATGGCGACGGTGGTGTTGTGTATGTGACAGAACAATCCCAATTATCAGTTTTTATGAATTAATTATAGAAATTAATTTAATTATAGAAATTAATTATAAAAATTTATTAATAGTAAAGATAAGAGTTTTCCAATAATTAACGCAAGCTTTCCGGATTTTGAATAGCTTATAATTCGCGAAAAATTTAAATACATGTTATGATTAAATTTCTGAAAGCGATAATTCAAATTCTATAAAAATACGTATTAAATGGTTAATAATTTTAATTTACTTTCAAAAAATACTTTTATGCAAATAGATTTAATTAAGTAGTTTTATCAATGCATACTATATAGAAAAATGTGTACGCAATGAAAGTGTTTTTTTTTGTATAAAGCTAAGACAAGATTAAACATAAAATAATAAATCACAATGCAAGTAAGCCCATTAAAGCATTTACAACTACCCAAATGAGCATATTTATTTTAATTAAAGGTTTTAAGATAGAAGTGATTTTTGCATAAATAAACAGGCTAAAGCGTATCTTTTAGATCATTTTTAATTTTAATTTTACGCTAGAAGATCTAATTTCGAGAATGTATTTTACAATTTCTATCTATTAGTGACTGAGAACGAGGTTGAATATATTAAACTTAATTGATTCCAGCCTAACAGACTTCATTCTACAATAAATTTAGTTACGATTCTGCCCAAACACAATTACAATATAATGTATACCACAGGTATAAATATAATTGAAGCTTATGTTATCGTTGAAGTGAAAAAACAAGTGAAAAGAAATATACTTATCGTAAAGCAATTACTGTTTTTCAAAGCAAAAGATACCACAGCCTACTGCTTCTTTTCGGCTTTGCTAGGGATTGGATTAAGATTATTCAATTGAATCATCACGAACCTTTGCGGAGAATTTTGAAGGAGCAACAGCATGATCTTCTCGTATTTGTCTTGCTTGGCGATTTCGCGCTTTCCGAAACCAATGGCTGTCGAAATATACTCCGGCTGAAATCCCCGTATTTCCCTCGGCTTTGTCCGTGGCTTTACAAAGTGTACACAGCTTCCGGAGCTCGTGCCTTCGCCCAGGATAACACCTATCAGGGCCGCGCTCACAATTATGCTAGCTCGCATCTTATCCTATAATTGTATGGGTGGCAAAAAGATATTTATATAGTGACATTTTTCACAGAGCCATCCGTTAAAAAAAGAATTGTGAAAAACTTTGTTGTCGGATCAAAGAAACCGAATGTACAAATGGAATTGATAAAGCCGAGTAATATTAATATTAAATGTAATTCTTTTCATAACGGAGGTTCGAATTCGTTTCGTCCATCCCATCATATTTATATATATTATTTCGATTGGTTTTTTAAATTTATTATTTAATTTTTCTCTAATTCGATTATTTATACATATACGTGAACGCAATTATGAAGAGCTTTTGATTGAAATATTATTATACCTTAACAATCAATTTTTACATGTTAATGACTAGATGCTTAATTCAAAGTATATATTGAGGGAACTATGGAATGCATTGACATACTGTTTTACTCGCAAAGTAAGTTTTAGGGACATTTTTGTATTTTACCGTTTTCCAAAAATTAATTTACGCTCTTTTAAAACTAAAACTGAAAGCAATCGTGTTCGGTAGCTATTTTATAAAATAAATAATATTATTCTATTTGAATGTAAAGATAAGTTCTTTGTATTGTGTTCATTTTCAATGGAAACAAAGAAAATTTTCCCACATGCATTACATTATCAAATAATTGTAACTTTATTCTCATAAATATAAATAAAGAAACAAATCAATATTCTTCATTATTTAAGTGTTGTACAGAAAGTTCTAAATAAATATCTGAAACTCTATATTTGTATTAAAATATATTTCCGTAGACTGCTTTTGAAACTTCGTATATGAGTATCACTATTCTACACCTCATTATAATTCATAAAAAATGGCATAAATATATTTTTTAAAAGAAATTTTCGTTTCTTATAATTTTGTTTGATATTCAATGACAGCATTTATTACTTTTATTGCTATCATCATAATAATTGCTTGATATTTAATACGCAGTTCCATTTCGTCACAAACTTAGTCAGCTTCAGTAACGTCATTATTTCATTTTTAATATCTAATACTATTTTAATTTGAAAACATTAAAACGTGTTTGATTAGTGTTGATATATCTAACATAAAATCTAATAAATATGTGAAATAGTAGTTTTTTTTTAAATATATTTTGTCACATTCACATTTAAATAGGACTTTTTATAATTGTTATATATTTTATAATAATGCTTTGTGTTTTATACTTCTAGAAAATCACCGACAAATAAATCTTCACTGCTCATATAAATACATATATTAGATATAATATTTACAAAAATGTCATTACTTTACTCTGCAATTGCTGAGCTTAAGGAAGTCAAAACATACACTTTAATTGCTAATTTAACAACATTTAAAGTAATTAGATATTTTAAAAATCTGGATTATATTTGTAAAGTATCTAATTGATGATGCTTGTTATAAATCCTAATTAAATTTACTTTTTATAAGAATAAATACCTTATAAATATTTGATAGTAATTTTATTTGATTCTAGAATTTTAGAATTCTAGAAACAAAATAATTAATATAATATATAACAACGTAATTGTAATAAAACAGTTAAAAATAATATTATAAGGGTTTATTACATTTATTTTTAATATCCAAAAAATATTGCTTAGAGTGGGTTTGATAAATAATTATTAAATAGAAATTTTTGAAAAATAATGTATTTATCATTAAACTTTATTTATTTTTAAAATTAAAAAGGCGTTTTACGATAATAACAAGAAGATGAATAACTTAATAAAACTAAATTTCTTAATAACAATTAATTTATCATTGTAATAAGCTACATCTTATTACATATCTGGGTAAATGTAACATTGATTATATTGAAAGTTTGGGTATTTTTATTAATAATTTTGTTAATTTTTCGATTCAATCAACAATTTTGGTAAATTAATAAATATTTAACATTCGTATTCTTAATATTTAAATAATTAGACTTTATATTTCACATTTATATTTCAAAATTTATATTTCAAAATTTCGAGTTTTCACCTGCTTACATTGTATTGTAGATTATTTAATGTTTTATCTATTTCAAAATTAAAGTACTTTAAAGCATAAACCATAAAAATGTACGGATTAAATAAAAATAATTTTATATTATTTTACGTACAATAATAATCCTATTATGATACAATGACGTTACAAAAACCATGAATTATTACTTGTAAAATACATAGTCAAAATCACGAAAAAAATTTATATTTCAATAAAAAGTTTGTTTTTTAATACTGTAGTTTTTATTATTATTAGTATTATTTCATATAATTAACTAATTATAATAAGACATTTGAATCTTTTTAAAATTAAGTAAATGACTTTCAATGGATTTTAATATAAATACTATTTTCAGAATTTTTAAAAACAATGTTTTAGAATATGTTATTAACAATTAGTGTTTTTTCAAATGTAAAATATTTTTTTTAATTTTTATTAAGTGAAAAAAATTATAACATACTTTTTAAGGTTCACAATTTTTTTTGATATTCGAACATAGGTCGTGAAGAGCTTGATACAATGTGTTAGCAACTTCAAGTTAAAAATTGAACGTGCATACGAATTGCACACAATTAATATACATAAAACATGCACTTATAAATGATTATCATAAATCTGTGGTAACGTAAAAATTTTTTTCTTTTTTTGTAATCGTCATAAGTGATTTAAATTTATTTAAAAATAATAGTATCGAAAGGCTTGAAATGCCCTTACTTCTACATTTATGTGAAATGGACACATACATATCATACCAATATAAAAATCATTATTTCTACTTTATATAAATAGAGTTTTTTAAATAATGCTAATTATTTTTTAATATTGTTTAAAAAAAATGTTTTTAAATAATACATTACAAAATTTAACAAGGTGTGAAGTCAACGAATACAAATATAAGGAATTGATATTCTGCACAGAAATACGAGCGTTTTGATTAAAAATTAACATGAACATGCGTTATGTACATACATATATATATTATATCTATATCTATATTTATCTGTATATTTATATATATATATATATATACATATGTATACATAAAAAAAATTATTAACACAACATCTTTCGCATTTATGCAATTGCCTTTTTAACTATAAATAAATAATTATAAAAAGGGCTTATGACAATGAATACTAATGAAGTAATAGAAGCAGTAAATAATTATTATTATGAGATTAAAAATATAATTTGACTAAAAAAAATGAACATTAATAAAAATCAAGAATCCATTATGTTTAATATTTATGCGGATAACATAAAACGAATGAATGTACCAAGGAATAGAAAATAAAAACTATATATTTAATTGAAAGATAAAGTAATATTCTGAATAATGTACGATTTTGGAAAAAAATAATTTACACTTTAGAGATTATGGAACTTTAGACGCCGAGACAGACGCTAAATGCGCCCCTACACCCCTAATCACGTACAAAAAGCAGGAAAAGAATATAAAACTGTACTTACTAATTCTTTCTTTGAATAAGAAGCAATTATATTAAAAAAAAAAAAAATTAATTTTTAGCAGTTGATAGAGTTTTTCAAACAATAGACATCGAATGACCGTAATCACATTGCTCTTGTACAATCGTCAATTACCCTGTGCTTATCGAATATAGCTTGACAATAATAATAACAAGGCCTATCTCTAAAAAGCATCCAAAAAATCACCGATGCTGCCGAAAGCCGGCATTTACCAATAATAATTAGCACTAACGAAACTGACCGGAGCCCGCGGAAAGGTGAAGTGATTAGAGTCGAGCGATACGTCGAGCGATAGCGGAAGAGTAACGGAGAACTAATGTCCCAGGCGTGCCTGATCTTCTTTCTTGGAGCAGCAGTGGTGGCACTCTGGTGGAAGCTCGGGCTCGGGTCGGGCTTCGGAGGTGGCTAGGGAGCTTTGAGAGGGTTAAGGGCGCGTGCCTACGATCAAGTGGGACCCGCGGAGTTCGCCGCTGGCTTCGCCCCGAGCCTCCTGCTGGTCGACCAATCGAGCGCAAGCTAGCTAAGGTCCTCCCTCGGATGGAGATAAGGTCGGGAGCTCTCGACGACTGAGCTACCGATTCGATCCCCGCGTCCTTTTGTAGGCGGCCGCGACGCGCCTCGAGACCCGAGCGCCGTTGGCGTATTCGGCCGCCGCCGCGCCCCGCGCGCACACCCTCCCGCACCCTCTAGCCCGTGGCCCTGGGGTGCCGACGGCGAGAGGCAGGAGGTTCGCGTACGCGCCGGAGGACGCCGACGGTCCGGGAGACGCCGCCGCGTACGAGTCCCCCCGGACCGCCTCCCCACCCCCCGCCACCGCCGCCGCCGCCGCCATTAGGGATAATGGAGACGATCGGAGCCAAGGGCGCCTCCGACGCGGCCCGGCCCTCACCGCGAACGCCGATTGGCCCCTACCGGACGCGATCGCGTCCATTCGCGATCGATCGACTGCGCGCCTTAAACGCGATCTTAAGCCCGAGTCCTCGCGAGCCGCAGCATCGCTCGCCGCCCGAGCGGCATTTTCCCACGACTCCTTTTTTTACGAATCGCGGTGCGGCAGTGCTTTTCGAAGGCAGTAGTGCTTTTTGGTTGCCTCGGAGCTGCTCCCGGGCATGTGGAGCGAAATTCTTATCGAGCCCTGATCTCCCTGAACGGCAAACTCCTTTAACGATACTGCGCCAGCCTTAATTAAAACGTTCAACTTTAACTTAAGATGAGCCTTTCGTGGTTTTTTATTATTAATTGGAAGCTTTAAAAATAACAGCTTAGCTCGTTATCAATGTTGCATTCGACAATTTAATGAATGGATGAGTTTTCAACTCAAAACTTTTACCTTTCTTGAGTAAGAGCTTAACTTTTGGCACGGCTATTTTCATGCAACGATACTTTCATACTCGATTGTTCTGTAACGATAAAAGCATTGACCAATGGCCCATTTTGTATCAATGCTGGTTTTACATAATTTCTACTCATTGTTTTATCGATATTAATTTTTTATTCATCCGCTTTCTAACGCATAGCATTACGACTATTATATTTTGTGACAAAAAAAAAACAAAATAAGCTAACATTGACCAACACTGTTTTATCCTGAAATTCATAAGAAAATAATAAAAGGATAAAAATATTTTTTAAATTTCAGCCAATAATTAGAATATAAAATTTATTATTCAATTAATGATTTGGTAAAGACACTACTCTATCTACAAAATCAATTAAAGGCTTTCGGGCATCAATTTTTCAAATTCAGTATGATATCATTGCGCTTGAAAATGTAATTACTGACTTTCTGAATAAAATAAATTAATGTAAAAACATAAAACGTAATAACTTTATAAATTAATAGACACTTAATAGGCAAAATATACTATTTCAGTTTAATGTAATAATAATCCATCGTAATAAATTTCCTTATCCTACTTTATGTTCAATCTATAAACTCTAATAATGAAATAATACATTTCAATAATCGAAATATATCCATATCTGAAAAGGTATTAGTATAATGAAGAAACACGTAAGTATAACAACTAATTTTCTACTAGTCATAAAATATATTAAAACTCAAAATCACCTCGACGCTAAATCATCAAGCTCTTATTACTAGTTGTTCTATAAAAGCTTATACAATCAGAAATCACGACAAATGTTATAGTCGCAATAAAAATTAACAGATCATTATTCGTAACGTAAATTATTTTATACGCATGAGAGTCTTAATTGTCCTGGCTTTGCAGTATACGCCTTCCATTTATTCAAACTTTACTTAAAAAAATCGAAGTTTTCAATAACAAACAATTTTTAATGTACAGATTGATATTGTGCGAAATCGCTCGTTCAATTTGCTATTTAATCAATTTGCTATTACTTTACTATTTACTGCATACTCGAGTTGACAGGCACGCGTTTGATTCTTCTTGATGGACTACTGCTGTACGTGTGAAGGCGACTCATAGCTAATCGTGAACTGATTTTCCAAAGCTTCCTATGCAGCTTTTCTGTTTTCGCATCTGCTTCAAAAGCTTCTTTTTACCGACTCGCTGTAATATAGAGATTTTTGAGGAACAGAGTTTTCTTGAATTACAAGGTACAATTCGCTAAATGTATATACGAGTCGACACACATGCCTGTATTTAAATACCCTTTTAGAAATAGACTTCATTTTCCACCTTCCATCCCCTAACGATACCGTTTATGTGTCCATCTAACTTAATTAATGTTCACATTATATAAAAGTCATCTATTCGTCAATATAATCATCATAGTTATTAATATAAAATACAGATATCTATTAAAATATATTTTCTTGTATGAAAAGCGCATATTTTTAATTTATATGCACGTGCGCGAACACCTGAACTATAATCATATATCGTTTCGAAATACTATATTTTTAAAATAAAATGAACAAAATATTTTCTGCATTATTTGTAGTCATTACTACCTAATATTATTTTCAGTTTACAATAAAAATACTTAAATCACAATGATATAATATTGTACTTGCATATAATCAATCAAATTTTTTATTTATCTTTATAAAAAAAGCACTGGGTAATACATGAAATATTTTGTAACAAAAGCCATTTGACAAAAACAAAAAATTTTTTATTACTATTAAATTTTCATTAAAAAATTTAAAAGTCTACGTAATTTTTTAATTGTACTAGTTTCACACAGTAAAAATAGAATTACACAATTTAAGGAAAAGCAGCACAAGTAAGAAATACTTGTTAAGATGAAATTATCATTTTATACTCTAATCTTTTATAAAATTTAGTTTGAAAAGATTGTTGTACTACGTAAAATTAGCTACAAAGTTTTTCTATTTTGAAATTTTAAGTTTGAAAATATAAGAAATGTAAAGTATAAGGAAATTCTTCTTACTGTATATGAGAAAGATTACTCAATATAAAAGATAATAAAAGAATACTATATAAATCAGAATATCTTAAAAACTTACTTTGTAAGAAAATCCGAGCTTGTAAAGTAAGTAAATAATAACTATCTTATATAAAATACTTTTAAATTTATTCGAATGAAGATTCAATTGTAAACTTAATTCGAAATTTTGAATCCTGGAATACTGAGCACGTATATAAGTTGTTCGCTCTATGTGTGAACGACAAGTTACTTATTATAATAATTAATTTATAATGTAATATATATGTAAGCTAATATTTATTAATATAAAATTAATATAATAATAATTAAAAATATAAGGTTTATATAAATTAATGATAGAAATTAACGATAAAACACAGTAAATTTTGTTTAAAAGAACAAATTTTAATTTGCAATTGCATTACAAAATAAAATTAAGCTACAGTATGTCGTCTTGTTTTTTTAATGTAATTAAAAAAATTTTTATAACATACAAGTTTATCTTATTTTAAATATTTTTTTAAACATATTTTATAAAATTATTATTAAATGGATTTTCGCAGTATCATTTTACTAGTTAATTCAAAGCTAAATAGTCGCATTTCCTTTTTTAATTTTAAATATTATTTAATTAGTAATAATTAGTAATAACTAGTAATAATTAGAAATAATTAGTTATTTTTATTTATACTTTTCTCTGCATGTTTTGTATTATGTAAAGAAGTATTTAAAATACCTTCTTTTTGTACAATAATAAAAATTAAATTTATTTTACAAGCATTGTAAGTAATCAGATTCATAATTAAATGATATAAATATTATGTAAAAAAAATATATTTAATTTATTTTTAAATTTATTCAAAAAAATTAAAAAAAATACAATAGTAATTATATTTTATATAAATATTTGTATATGAAAAAGATAATAATGCATTTTTGCTACTATATAAATTTAAAAAGTGTCATAATGTTTAAAAACTATAATTAATATGTAAAATTTTTAAAACATTCTAAAAAAATTAAAACATGTTATGTTATTATAGAATTTGTACTACATTTTATTTTAATTCAAATTGTGATAAGTTTGATAAAAACTGCTAATGAATATATAATTAACTTGTAAATATTTTATTAATTTTTAATACGGAGCAGATGTAATCAACTATAATTCGTTTAAAAACTTAAAATATATATTTATTGATAATTCATGAGTCATACAGAAACCATCATAAGAATTGTATCTGAACTATTCGCTAAATGAAAAAATCGATAAATATCATACTATTTTGAGTGTAGTATAACAATATATTTATAGTTTTAAATATCATTTAAATATATATTATAAGTAATACCGATATACTTTCTTATACTTTTTTTGTGTCCTTTTTAAAAAAAATGTAAATAAACTTTAAAACAAATAAAAAATTTTGAAAATTATTATTGAGTGAAAGTAATTAAAAGAAATATTAAAATATAAAAAAAACATTGGAATAATTTATATTTTTTATTATTACAACTTGCAATTTCCTATAGAAATGATTAGCGTACATTAAAAGAAATCTAGCATATATTATTGGGTGACGTAGAAGACATAGAAATATAAAAAAATATATAAATAAATCGTAAATAGCCTTTATCAATCCTAATGCTATTTGTATAAACTTTAAGGATATTTTAAAATATTTGCAATTTATTTCATAAATATAATCACAATTTTAATTAATTTAATTTGTATAACATGTAGCTACATCTTTGATATATCATTTAATCAATATTAAATTATATCTCCTTCCTTACAATGAGCTGAGAATAGGTATATTTAAAAATTAAATAATTCACACATTATGAGTTAGAGTTCTGAAATGATCAACTTGAGTATTTATTTTAAAGGATATACTCCATGAAATAAATGAGGAAGCTCTCAGGTAATTTATGCGCAGTCTGATTAAAATAGATCTACAAGAACTTTTATATACACAGAACATTTATCAGTCATTATTTTAAATCATAAGATGTGAAACTTTCAAATTAACAACTAGATTATTTAGTAAAAAAATGGAAAATTTAGAGTTAGGCTTTTATCAAAATAAAATAAAATATTCCAGTCAAAAACGCTTTATTGGCAATATTCTCTGATAGAATAAAATAAAAATGTAATATTATGGCATTATTGATGATTTTATGTCTTTTATTGTAATTTTATTTAGAATTTAAATTATATTTTTTGAAATCGCGAATGTCGGTATGTCTTACTTATACAAAAATCATCACTACCTGATATCACTTAAAGTCTAAATTTTTAGTTAAATAATAAACATTATAAATAAATCAATAGTTGCCTTTTATATAACTTTATTTAGAGTAATTCACTTGTTGTTAAGTAACAATGGTAATTCCTAATTAATATGAATTTAATTATTGATCTGTTAAGCGAGAATAAAACGTGTTTCTAATGTTTGCATTTATTGCATGATGAATGCTAAGTATCAATTGAAATAATTTTTAAAGAATCATAAAAAGAATCGACAAGTAGATATCAATAATTTAAAAAAATTTAGCTAACACTATAATAAAAATAATTACAGAGAAATGAAAGGGATTCGAATGTGATTTTCTAATATGTTAAATGAGAGTATTTATAAAATTTTACTAATCGAAATAGCCATTACATTATTGTTCAAATACTTTATATAATTTACATATCTGGAAAAAGTAATAACAGTTTTTTTTTCTTGAAGCAGATGCTACATGACAAATCTGCTTAGTCACTTATTTACGGTGTGACGCAGAAGAATAATTTCCATTACCATTCCTTAAAGAGGCATATACCTTACAGTATTTCTTAAAGCATTTATCTACAACCATATCTTACTTACTTTTCGTCTCCTTTAATTAAAAGTTCTTCAACTTCTCAATGATTAATTATATTTCTTATTTATGATATGCTTGGAATTATATTAAATATTAATTAATTGTATTTATAAATGTGGATGCTTGTTATAACAAAACACAATAATAATGAAATTATTTTATCTTTGTCTTGAGTTGTAAATTTACTTTACAGAAAATTTTAATTATGTAGTTCACAAATATTGAGCAAAAAATTATTCAGAAAGCAAAATTTGTCATAATAAGTAAATGACGGAATATTCAAGTAATTACTAAGGCAGGAAAACAATTTCGTGATTAGTGGAAGAATATAAAGTTTTAAACTACGACGTAGGGTAATCGTTAAAAAAATTTTAAAGAATTCTGATGCTTTAAATATTATTCAAATAACATCGCAAATAAACGAGTTTTACCAATAATTTGTAAGATTTTTTCGAAGATAAATAAAAATTTTCAAGAAATTTGTAAAAAGAATTAGAAAAATGAGGACATTGAGAAAACATAACCCGCTAAAAAAGCACATCAAGGAATCTAAGGATACCGACAATTTGTCATGAATCAAAAGCTATTTCACATAGAGAACGCCAATGAAGAAAAAAAATGCTTGAACGAGACTAAAGGATTTATGTTCTTTTTAAATTTTACTAATGCCATAATTAGGTTTCATTTGTGTTTTCTCTAAGGTGACTAAATTTCAACCTGTACATGTGCTTTCTCATTTATGAAGTTGTTTACCTATAATATTAAATTTAGAAATACGTTTATAAATATGTATTTCTTTAACTTTAAACAATTGTTATTATATATATATATTATGGAAGATTTCATATAATTAATTTCGCGTTTATATATACGTTTGAAGTAATTAAAAATACTATTGATAATTTTAATGCATTTATATTAATATCGTAACCATATTTATGTTCATATAAGAGAATCGAATCTTCAATAAAATTTATTCATAAAATTAAACGTAAATTTTAATTATTGTATTCTACATTAACTTTAATGCTTACTAGTAATAATTTAGAATTAATTAAAATCAAAACATATAATGAAATGTATTTTCTTATATCACAAATAGGTATCCAATTCTGAAATAATATCGCACGACATTAAATGTTAATAACGTGCATAGGTTTTTATTATCGATTAAATTGATAACAATGTAAAATCAAGAAAGGCTAAAAAATAGACTAAAGAAGTTAAAAATATTTAAGTAACTCTAAATGAATAATGTTAAAAAATTTGCTTCAGTAGATCAAGATCAATGAGTAATGATAAATTTATTACAGAAATACATAAAATCAAAATCTAAAGAAAGCGTCTGCATTTCTGTTCCCCCTGTTATTATCATGGAATCATAAATCTTTTTTATTTTAATCTCTTACGAAGCTGAAAAATACGACTCTAGACAATTTTGTTTATTTCATATCACTTATTTTATCATTTTTTTAAAATACTAATAAATTATAGATAATTGTGTTGAACAATTACTAATACCCATTTGAATGCTTTGTGTTAAATTTTAAAAGTCGTAACAGTCACATACAAACGTGTAATAAGCAATTGAATTTCTTTGAATATAAAGTACTTTATTAGTCTGGCAGTAAATTATTTATCATGCAAATTATCAAATATATTGCAACAGAAAGTTGTGAATGGGAAAAAGAAGTTAATGAAACATTTAATAAGTAATAATTTTCTTTATGCGCGATTTTGTTAATAATTCACTCATTAAGTTCAGGTCAAATATAATCTATTTTCAAATAAACCTATTAGGTATGAATAAATTTAATAATTTTCGTATGCTCATTCCAATTTACTTGGAATCAAGTGCAATGTTTCTATATTGTTGAAATTGTGTACATTTATCTTAAAATCGATGGATAGGAATATTAGAAGTTAGATTCGTTTTTTATTTTATAATGTATTTATATCACCTTTTTGTAAAGCTATTTCAATGAAAATTCTCTTTATTTTTAAAATATATTTGGTTTTGTGTCAAAGAAAATCTTGAATAAACCACTACATGGCAGCTTCATAAGGCGCTATTATGTCATTATTAAGAACAAGCCCTTTAAACCCTCTTATAATATTAATGTTTAATATTATTTTTTTTTCTTCTATTAATTTAATTTAACTTTCAGATAAATTAAAAAAATACCTTTTTAAAAATTTTTTACGTAAATATTTATTTAAATTGCTGGAACAGAACACTTTCGATGCCAATTCAAGCTTATATAAGTTTTTGCTAAACTTTTTAAATTTCATTAATAGTGATACATCTGAAATCACTATGAAAATTCGCAATTTGCATATTATACGATAGCTTTCCTCGATTCACAGTGAGTGTCTATTTTTAAGGCTTCCAATTGTATTTGTAAACAAAAATAATTTTTTTTCAATTGAATTAAAAAAAGGAAAAACATTGTTTTTTTATATTTTTTATTTTTAATCTTCAATTTTTATCTTATATTATTTACAAAAGCAAATGAATAAGATATAATATGTGTTAAAATCAAAAGCTATTTCTATAGCTAGTAAAACTTATTTTTAATTTTTTATGTCTAGGACAAAACAATATATATATATATATATATATATATATATAAATATCTATATATTTTATACATTTTTTTTCGTTAGCTTCTTATTTGATATTTATTGAATAGTTTTGCTAAATTATTTAGAGTAATATGAAAGAAACTGTAAAAATGTATTTCATCATCTACTAGTAATTTCAATAATGGAATTTTACTATTAGAGTGCCTGTTGTTATCGAGTCGAAAAATAATTTAATTAATTGAAAGATTTTTAAAGTTTTTATGGAATATGATAAAATATCGGTTTCAACATTTTTACAAAATTCGAACATTTTTTAAATAATTAATTTAAATTTATTTTTTTTAATGATATACTTAAAATACTTAATTGATTGAAAATTAATTGAATGAAATTATTTGAGAGTATTTTATTTAAAGTGTATTTATTATGTTTATTTGTCAATATCATTTTTTTACTGAATTATTGACTAAACATATAATTGCGTAAATCAGTTACGAAATTGGTAGGGTACCTGTAATGGCTTAAGCTTATTCTTAATAATCAAAAACAAAGATTAGAATAAATATAGAAATATTCAATTATATAGTTTCATATTAGATATAATGATAATATCGGTAAGTCAGAGATATTAAATAGTTGTGTTTGACACAACGAATTTTCATAGATTTTATACTCATCGACACTTTTTATTTGATTGGCGAACGACGTTACAAGAAAGAATGAATATTATTTTTGTATTTTTTTAAAGTGCAATGTAAATTTGATAAAATAAAAATTGTTTATTGTTGGTCTGAGATTTTTTTAGTTTTAGTTATCAATCATTTTAGACCAGCACTGAATAAATTATAGATTAAAAAAGTAATACTATATCAATTTCAATTTATTGAAGAAGTCCTTATCAAAGATTAAATAAAAATAATTCTATTGCTTAAATAAATATCTATTATTGAGTTTTGGTTTAATGTTAATTACTCCTCCTCCCCCCCCCCTTCCCCGCCACCATAAATTTTTATCAAATAAAATTTATTTTATTACTAATTATGTCAGATGACTAGTAAAAAAAGTTCTTGTCATAATCTCTTAAAAATTAAAGATGCCCAAAAAGCAAATTGTACGGTCACTAATTAAATTAAAGAGTACTAAAGAATACCTTATAGAAATAAAATAATTGAACCCTAAGCGCACACGAATAATTTCGACATTTGCGTTCGATTGTTGACGCATTCGAAATATAGGAAAAAATAGGGGAGAACGAAATTTTTTATGGTGATTAACCATTACTTTTATTACGTAGATAAAACTGCAATAGGATTCAACGTAATTCTTGATAACTGTTATGATGAGTGTGCACCTTCTACGACTTACACCGCAGGTTGCTGACATAGTTAAATAACACTAGTAAAGTTAAATGTCTTTATCTACTGTTGACATAATCATTTGATATGTAATAAAAGAAATGCATTAAAAGGAAACCATAACGATTTAAAATAGTTTGGATAAATATTTTGGAAATAATCTTTATACATTTTGCATGTTCAGTTAATAATGCAGTTCTAATATATTTTAGAACCGAACTGAAGGCATACATTTTTAATGTTTCAAGAATTAAAAAATAAAAGTTAACTATACCGTTAAAAAAATAATTCTACAAATAATACAATAATTGCTGGAATAATTGTGTAATCTTTATCCAATTGTATTTCAGTCGTTATTAAATTTATTATAAGAGGACACGTATTGTATAATAATTTTAAAATAAGCATTTTATACGAAATAATACGTTTATATAAAAAAATAATTGGATTAATTATAAATATAAAAAAATGTAGTAAAAAAAAACAAAAAATTTCTATTTGAAAGATTAGTAAATATTATGCCGCAAGCCAGACAAACTGCTTTAGACAATATATTAGATTTTTTGTTACGTATCTATTATATATCTAAATTGATTTTTACAAATTTTGTATTATTGCGTAAAGTGAAAAGAGTTTTTACTTTACTAAACAATAAGGTGGTTAAATAAAACAGCAATATAAACAATATCATCTTTAATAGAATGCTTAGAAGTAATCAGTTTTTTTTTAAATACATATATGTGATTGTATTATTTGACGTGTATCACTTGAATTATTACATGTTTTTGTTTATATACATTTTTACAAGGATATTTTGGAATTAAAAAGCTAGGCATTGTTTCATAAGCAACATAATTTATAAGTACAAAGGATGACATTTGCCCGATTAACATCAATATTGTGACAAAAGGCCACGCCGCTAAGTCTTAGCAGCAACAAACATCGTAAGTGCTGGATCGCGCCTCGTGATCTTCGCTAGTAGAATTAAAAGTTCAGGAGACGAACGGAGGTAGGAGATATGGGAGAAGGGGAAACGCACGAGAAAAGGGTGAAACGGCGATCAATTATCCGAGGTGCACGAGAGAGCAAGAAAGATGGAGTTCGAGCACGCGAATGGTAGGGTAGTGACGAAAAACACATCGCGGTGTAAAGAGGACCTCGAAAAAGTCGTTATTTATAATTATAGGCCTTACATATACCGGATAATGACTACTGGTATACAAATTTTTTTTGCGGGTACAAACGCCCTCCCTACCGCCTCTCGCAGTCGCATCAAATTGATATGGGCTTGACAAAGCGAGATTCGTCGGTTAAGTCTCTTGGTCTCCTCGGCTAGATTCGTTCTTCCGAGGTGAAACGTTTTAGCCAACCTCCCGACTCCGTTGAGATCCTTCGAGACTAGTTCCGTTAGTATTAGAAAATGAAACTTTTCGGATTGCTCTCTAGTTCTAGTGAACCCATTTAGCCGACCATCTGGTTTGTTACACCCAGGGCACTTTAAGCGCCAATTACCAGCAACCACTTCCTGTTGTTCGTTACTCTCATTTTCTGCGTAACTTTTTGTGTACACAAAGCCATGAATGTGTCGACGATTTTGTAAAAGCGCTTACTTTTCGACCGAATAAAAACATACCTGACAATTCTAATTTACTAAAGATACAGTTTTTGCCTATTTTAATATCGCAACTCATTCATAGGCGATAAAAAGGCGAAGCCAATTTTATAACAATAAAGTTCAATTATGACGTTGGAAGAAAACCTTACCGAAAATGTATTGTTCAGATTGTGAGAATTGTATTTTAGCAAAATAAGGTTGTTATAGAAACACATAAATCCATAGTTGATATGTTTTAATAAATTTGTCAAAACAAAACTTGTCTTTTAAACATCCTTTATTTTTATAAGCTCTCTTGTGAATAAACCCCGTTCCACTTTAAATAAAGTTCTTGCAAATAAATATTTGCAAGGAAAGATTTGAGGCAATTGATAAGTCAATTGAGTCCCGAAATATTGCGTAACATTCACTTTTGAGCCTCCATCGAGACAAAAATTGACATGAATAAATATGAACAAACATAAAAGACAAATTTTTTTTCATTTAAACCGGTAAAAAATCACATTTTTAAATTTGCATAATTTACCCTTGAAAATGCGTGTAGAAGTACTTAGTTAAAAAATGACGTTCTCTTAAAAACTATTCTTTCAATTAAATTTTTTTAATTTATTGCGGCTTTCTAAATTTATTTTTAATTAATACAAAAATATCCAAAAAATTGCTCATCCATATAATTATATGTATGTATGCGTGTTTCACACATTCAATGTAAAAATTCATTTATATTTATTAATTGTTTAAAAACATAATTTTTATTCAATAAGTAAGTGTATGGATTTTAAATTATCCCAAAAAATAATTAGAATAATGAACAAACAAATAACAAAGTACATATAAATTTTATTTACAAATAAATTACAATCAAAAATATACATAGCTTACAGCAATAGTGAATTATATTTGCGTAATTTATTTTTTAATTTTTTCTAAAACTCCTTTCTCAAAAAATGCTATTGTCAAAAGTAATACCATATTTAATTCTTCTTTGGCATATCGATTTCGATAATTATAATATTTTAAAATTTCATCATCTATTGTGATAGAGGATACATTTTTCAAACCCTTATATTCCTTTCGTAACATAGCTTTAGCTACAGTTTCCGATGATACAGTTTCTACACCGTAGTACAAATTAAAACATCGTGCTGTAGTAAGGGATCGCATTAAAAAACAAGTTGTACAAGGTTGAACAAAATCATCTGAAATAGAATAAGCAATTATTTCAGTATTTAAAAAATAAAGCATAAAATACAATAGAAGTTTCTCCAACCGTTTGAATTCCTACTGAATAAAGCTGTAAGTATTACAGAAGATATTTGCTGTTGCCTTAACAATAATCTATACAAATTGGAATTAATTTTTGGTGCTTTAATAGTTACTTTATCTTTTTCCATCACATAACTATTTGTCATTGGTATATCATTAGCTATAGAAATTCCCTAAAATAATACAAAATGAATAGGAAGAAATAAATGTTTTTCAGGATTCAATTTATCATATTTACAGCTTTCATTATATCAAGTGGACTTCCAGCTAAAGGGACATCAAAAAAACTCTCGCTTCTCCAACAGACTACATTTAAATCTGAACTATTTAAATTTATCTTACACCAGCTGACATTATTTATTCCCACTCGAATACCCACAGCATTATATGAATTCTAATTATAAATAAGATAATAGATGACATTATTATTGATTCAGAAAATTGAACGGTCTATTGTAATTGTATACTTATTAAAGATATTCTACATTAATTATTTCTAACCTCAAGAGTATTACTTCCAACAACATTTGAAATTATACCCGCAGATTTTCTTAATCTTTCTTTTGTAATTACCGAACATACTTCATCTAGTTCAGAAATACTTATTTTATTATGTCTAATAAAATCCTCTACATTATCAAATAATTTACTTTGATCTTGAATGTCTTTCATTTTTTTTATATCACTGTCTTCAATATTATACCTAATAACAATATTATTGTACTTTTATGTATGTACTTATTTATGTAAAATTTAATTTTAAGTAAAACATACAAATTTTGCAGCTCTTTCCATCCACGTTGGCGTAATTCCTTAAAAGTAAACAACAAGTGCTTCTCTGAATATTTTAATTTAATTTCATTTAATCTATCTAAATTAATATTCAGATTACTACTGAAAAATTTAATTCTACTTTTGTTAAATATAATTCCCTTAAAAATCTAAAAAAATTCTATTAAAATTTTTGTTGAAATGTTTTATCATATAAATAAATACTTAATTACCGTAGTTTTATTAAAAATCAGCATTATTAGCGTTTAATTTAATGCATGAAAATAACAATTTTTGTTTAAAATAAAAATTTTATATTGTTGAGTTCTATAATTTTAATTCGCTGAATTTAAACTTATGACTACACTCACATCTTTTGAGGTTATATTTTTGAAAATGTAGAGTGAAACAAATTTGCCGAGTATTAAAATAATAATAAATTTTATACACTTATAAACTTATAAGAACACAACTTTTTACGTAAAAAATATAAATATATATAAATTTATATTGCATAATTTATACTTTTCTGGCATAAAAGTATAAAAATTTAAATTATCTGTAGGTAAATCGACGTCAATATTTTAGTCGGTAAGAAATAGGTATTCTATAGTATAGACACCATAAACCGCATTTATTAATATCAGTTGGTAATAAAGGTAACCAATTTATTTCTATATCTATTCGTGATAGTATAGTTTATCTTTAACTAACAGATTTTTTGTTAGATATCGCTGGATGTATTTATTTTTACAGAAATTTTAGAAACTGCGTATAGGCGAACAAATACAATATATTTGTCTTGTTCCTAATAAATCAAAATTGCGCATCTACAAAAATATTAAAAAAGGTTTGTTTATTTTATGTAAATAAGAAAATAATAGTAAATTAGCACTTTTAAATTAATATTCATGCTATGTACTTCAATCGTTTTGAAAGAAAATGGCAAATAATAAATAATTTTTTATATACACTTAATCACTTAAGAAAATAGTATTCAACTGTAATATAAATACATCATGATATGTATAACTAAAATTTTAAAATATTAGTATTTTTTTCTAGAAAAAATTAAAGACTAAGCATAGATCAGAATATAACTACAATTATTTCAAGAAACTAAAAAAAAAAAAATATTTTAAATCTATTTGAATGATATTGGAGAATACTTTTTATTATTCAATAATTATGAAATTGTAATCACCCCTTTATGGGAACAAATCTATTGACAATTGTTTACTTTAGAATCCCAACCTGTTTTAGTTACATTATCTGTCTATGTTTTTAGTTATACTTATAAATGTAACATAAAACCATTGATAAAATAAAGCTTTTATTTTATTATATCACGTAATGCTTAAGATGTAGGCAAAAAAAATCTATTTTATTTAATGGTTGGCATTTTATTAGTATGATCAGATACTCGGAATTATATTTGAATTCTGGCATCGTCTGAAATTTTAGAATAAGCGTTAGACGAAGTACATATATTCTTATAATTACCAAACACATACATACAGTTACAAAATGAATTTAACATTGGTTACAAGCATACATTTAGAAACTCTGCATTAACTATTATATAATTTACATATTAGAATTTATGGAACTCTATAATATAATTAAAACGAATGCTAGTGAGAACGTTAAAGAGTATACACATAAATTCCTTTTGTAAAGAATTTTTTTTCAAAATTTACATCGATATAAGTACACTAAGTGATGTATACAGCAGCTTAATAATTAATGATATACAAATGAAAGTGAATTCATCGATAACAAAAAAGCTTTCAATCAAGATTGCACTAAAGTAAATTAAATCTGCAAAGTAAAAACGCAAATTAAACGTTATATAATGTAAATCTGATACATTGACCGAATCCGTACAACGTATAGTGTATTTATAAATCTGTCGAAAGTACCGCTCTTATTCGTATCCCTCCAGGAATCGTGAAGTCGCCGAATTTTTATCAAAAATCAAGGTTTCCATGCGCAATAGCAGCGATGCAATAGTGGTGGTAAATTATGCGTCAAATATTATTATACACAGGCTGCAATCAATACGCTACATAAAACATGATATTCTTAATGAATTTTGTCAAGAGCGCAGCCGTTCGCGAACAATTTACATGGTTCGGAAGTGAAAATTGGGTAAAAAATTATGAAAATCAAGGCCAGATTATGTAGCTCTTATTATCGCTGCACCGCTCCTTGATTACGCCTGCGCTACAGGGGGAAACGTTACCCCATTTAAATTTATGTTGAGGTAACTACTGAAACATGCCTATGCCAACCTTTACCATTCATTCGATTCATAATTTTCCTACACTGTCAGCTACAGGACCTTCTATGCTAATGCTGCTACTGATAATCTCTCAGCCTCCTCCCTTTTACCTGCTGAATTCATTACTATGTATGTAGTAAATCCATTCCTTTCGAAATATTACTCTTTATATCTGCTCGTAATATGCGACATCGATGTTCGGATGCAAAATTTGCTTATTAGCATCGCCTTGGTGTTGCGCTTCAGTGACTATGTTGCATCAGATTGGAATCCAATGATACTGTAAACATGATTAAGGATTATGATCGAATATGATTTCTCGAACATTGTACAACTGCAATAAGCTTCAATATTCAAATTGAAAATTCAAAATTTATTCAATAACTTACATTTATTCGCCGATTAAGTATCACATTCTAAAATACTTCCTTTGTTTTTCATATATATATACACATATTATTTTGCGGAAACACATCACATCCATTAAAAATACAAGTTTATTTTTTTTAACAAAATCGTTTTTTTCATGATTCATTATTTTGTCATTATTATTATTATTATTATTATTATTATTATTATTATTATTATTACTATTTATGCAAATATACAAGCGACTATTTTACTTGAATAATTTAACGTTTGATAATGTTTTAGAGTCAATAAAATGCTAAAATATAAAAAAATGTTTATTGCCCACCAAAAATACCTATTCTAGCTTTCTAGCAAAAGAATATTTTTGTTTAAATAAAAAAGATATTAATTCTACCAGCTATTATTAGAAAAAATACAAGCTTTCAGTGTAATTACTATGATACATTTTATATTAATATGATAATTTTGATCATTATCCAATTTTTTAGAGATGTCTATATTAAGCTGCAGCGTAAGTCGACTATATAAGCAATCATTTCATTTTTCAATACAACTACACATACATGAGATTCATTGTACCAATAAAAATTATAAAAATTTATAAGATTCTATCTATTAAATTATTTAGAGTAATTTGATCGTGCCCTGCCAATATGTAATAAATTATCAAGTCCCGTTATAAGGCGCCTTTTTTCTTATTTCACCATTTTATTTTAATAGCATGTGAACATTGTTATTTCTTCAGAAATAATTATGTCTCTAGAAATTCTTAAACTCATGCAAATACAGCCACGTAGATCAAACGGAGGGATAAAATGGATAATGGAGCAATGGAATATCAATCGTAAGTACAACTTCGCATTTATCGCGGAAGTGTAGTTCACTAAATACACTGTAACCGCGATGCGGTACTTTATTATCTGAAAATATACCATTTCCAGATCACGCGATCGTATTTTTACTCAGATAAGAGCCTGGGATCAATGGCGTTGAAAAAGCTCATGCAAACACGATATCAATTTCACTTCCTCTGAAGCTAGTAATGAATGTCTTGTGAATTAACGAGAAATTTTAAATGATTCGGCGTTAGGGTGGGGGAGGGGGGGGCTAATGATTTTGAGATCATTGGTATAAGTGAGGGCTTTCCGGTTACACTTTAAATTATCGATCATTCGTTTCGGGTAACAGTACGACCGCTTAAATATATTTTTAAGCAAAAGCAGAATATCTCAGTTAAAGCAATTTACAACGTAATGATAGTAACAATAACAACTACAATAAACATAATGATAATAATAGTAATAATAATAATAATAATAATAATAATAATAATCATCATCATCATCATCATCGTAGTCATCATCATAATCATCATAATCATAATCATAAAAAAAACTACATGAAAAGAATTACGTCAATGCTTAGTAACAATCTTGAGTTGAACTTTTTTTCAAATTATATTATCTTTCGAAATTGACAATTACTTGAAAGATTTGTTAATTTGTACCTGATCGTGTCACCATCTATTTAGAATTTTAATTAATTGAATACTGTAATGCAGATTAACAACCGATATACCATCTTTCTAATTTGATTATAATAACAATAAAATTTGTTATGAGATAAAATAATAAAATTTGACGAGAGCGTGTGGTTTTTTTCCATTGACTAATTTACAAAATGAATAAAATAAATCTTTTATTTACTACAATATCACAGTTAGCCTGAACGACAATTTTATATTTAAATGAAAAAAGCATTATTAACAGGCATCATGTCCCTGTCGCGCATTTTCGAATATTTTCGAACCCTTGAGCAGCTGCTGAAAGTCAATTACAAAAATAAAAAGCGAACACTTTAACAATGGAGCTTTTGTACGGCTAGGTTTTATTGTACGGGCGAAGCTTCATATCGTATAAATATTCGCTCTACTCTCACTAATGTCAAGCTTGACTAAAAATTTCTTCCATAAGCTATAAATAAAAAGAGAGTGCGGCATTGACAATAGAAGCTTTCATCCCGGAGATACGAGCGAAGGCCACGAGGGTTTTAGTCTCAGGCCAAGGATGTACGGGCTCTTATCTCATGGAGTGATCGCCATCTCAATAAAATGCAGTTCTATTTCTCATGCGTAGGCCCGAGGATAAATCCGTATTACGGATTACAGCGATCGCATAAGTGGCCCGTCATTGTTTGGCTGCAGGCTGAGTTCGGGGAGCTCCTCTGCCACCTGCGATTCTCCTCCACAGGGACTGCACACAAGGCTTGACAGAAATTGTGCGAAACTTGCGCCGCGAACCTGCACATAATTCGTGGTATGGCTCCTTCGTAATGGCTTCCGCTACAAAAACTGAAGGGCTCCGCCCGCGCCGCCTTCGCCGTTGTCATCGTCAGGGATCCGCGCAGGCCGGATGTAAAATCCACGAAACACGAAGCCCGTTCCGGACGAGGCTCCACGTCCGGCAGCGCCAACGAGTGTCGGTCGCTCGGCCCAACAGGTCTCGAGGAAGGAAGAGGAGGAGAAGAAGAACAAGCGTGCAGATAGCTTGACTTTCACGGTCGGTAACAATACGAAGTGCGCCGGGACGATTCGCATTCATTTTCATGAATTTTTTGTTCTCCGATCAGATCCTGTTTCCCTCCACACTCGATCCGGGCACCGCGTGCTGCCGATGACGTCACCTTTCGCCGTGAATGTGATTTTTGCCTCGGTCTACGTGTCTGTGTGTCTGTCTGTCTCTCTCTCTCTCTCTCTCTCTATCTCACTCTCTATATCACTCACTCACTCACTCTTTTTTTCTCTCTCTCTCTCTCTCTCTCTCTCTCTCTCTCTCTCTAACTGTGCGCCTCGATGATCCCACCCGCTGATCGAAAAACCTCGCAGCCGGAGGCAATAACCTCTACGGGGTGCCGTAAGATTTTTTTTTCATATATTTGTATTATTATCCCGATGACACTCCTCGCTATCACCTTGATATCGGGTTTCACGAAACGTATCGCCGATAAAATTTTTATAGTAATTGGAAGTAGTATCGGAAGTACTTCCGGTAGAAAGTAGCAGAATGCATGGCTGAATTAAAATATTAAACGAATACAATAGGTTTGCAAAACTTATTTTGCATTTGGAGATGTGTGATTAAGAGATCTATAAAACATTACGTGGCTTTAGTATATTCGCCATTAAAAACACATTTTTCCGTTTTTAAGTATTCGGAATCATTGCGGAAAAAATATTTCATTACACTTTACGGCACTCGTTTTAAACAATTTATAAGAACCGGACAATATTTTAAAAGAAAAAAGTACGCGATCTTTGAATTACTTCTCATTTTCAATTCTGCTTTTTGGTAATTATAATTATCATAAATACGGCACACATTTTTAGGCCGCTCGATGTTTTATCGTATTGCCGGGGCGGTAAATATCATCGCGATGGGCGGGCATTTTTGCAAAGTACGTTCGCCAGTCGTGGTAACCCGGATTTCCGAGCACTATTACGTCCAAGGGGAACGTTACAAGTGTCACCCCACCTCCTCCCCCGCCGCCGCCGCCGCCGCCGCCGCCGCTGCCGACGACCCGGCCCCCGCCCCCGATTGTCTGTTATCTCTCATCGCTCACGACCTATATTTATGGCGTATCGAGCATGATTCACAGATCGGAATTTAGGACTGTTTGCGGCGAATGTGCAGTCTGCAAAAAAGGTCCATTGAAATAGGAAGCAGACTCGGCTCTACTAGCGTATAATTCAGTACCTTGGAGCGACTATGTACGTACACAGTTGCGCTAATGCTAAGCTCACATAACATATTTAGAGTGAGTGACTGCGGAAATACGAGCGAAAAGCACTTCTGGGTATAACTCGACTCGCCCATTCATTCGGATTTAACGAATTCTACATAAATAGCAACAAACTTGATTGATTAGGCAGTCGTTTTCCTAACTTCTGACTCCTTACCTTTTCCCTCCGAACTTTTTTCACTTTTCCTTTCATTGTTCTAGTCTTTTTTACTCTTTTATTGCTGTCTTTTACACTTATGCGGTAAACGTATTGTACATGTTACGGTATTTTTTATTTGTTGGATATTGGTGAAAAACACAGGTTGAACATTTCAAATTAAATGAAATAAGTTTAATTTTAAACGAGATTTTTTATTAGTAATTTTTCATGTTATCGTTAAGAGGATAAATTGATTAGTATTAATGCGATAGAACGTTAAAATTGTATTGTGCTGGCAGTTTTTGAAAGAAAGAAAATCATGCTTTAAAGATACTTCAAATATATATAATCGTATCTGAATTAAAATATTACATTGAGAAATATATATTTAATACTTTTTATTAAATATCTGATTCAGTTAAATACTTAGATTTCATATAAGCAATTTTGTTATATAATAATCGACTGACAAATGCTTTGCTTATTTTTTTTATATTCACATGAATAAACGTTGAATTATTAATTAACGAAGAATTGGGTTTCATTTACAGCATTTTCAAACATCGTTTATAGTACACTTAATTGCCTGTCTTAATATTATTATTAGGAAACTCTTATTTGCTTATATATTCGTAATAAAAATTGATTGAAACAAAAAATTATTATTATTATTAGTTTTTTTTGCAAAAATTTGTATTATTTAAAAATTTTATAAAATTTAATAGTAGTATACAAATTGTTAAATAAGAATTAAGTGATTTACAAATAATTTGGTTTCTCTATTAATTAATTACACTTACTAGTAAACCGAGTTTCGTCTAAGCTTGTCTAAATTTAAATTTGCCAAGTCCATCTTAATTCATTATCTTATGCTGAATAATATCAGTAAACCGTGTAAAAAATGTTTTACAAATTTGCAATAGAAATTTATTACACGGATAAATATATTATACGGTATAATTAATAAATACAATCAAACATAATGAAGAATTTAAGAAGAGCTCAAAATTTGACAGTCATCACAAGAGCCAAACTTAAATCACCCATTTCAATGATAAGACAAAATTTATATCCAACATTATCATTCTACATAAACGTCTCGGGTTGATTAATGCTTTAAAAGTAAAGGTGATAAAAAACACGTGAATAATAAGAGTTAATAAGAACACGACACGCTTGATGAATGTTGAAATGTATCAAGCGACTCCTCAAATTATGAAATGTCATTTACCGAAATTCATTTCTTGAATGAAGCCATGCGAGTACTAAAAAACTGAACGTTGACTAGCAAATTCTTCAATACGGTCCAACGCAGTCAACGATGTGCCAAATCGTCCGGGAACCTCTGCTTTCTTATTAACTTTCGATGTTTAATTTATTGCGATTCGTAAGTTCTTATCCCACTCCTGTTTCTCTCCTCCTCCACTAACGCCATCGCACATTTTGATCGTATCGCGACGAGAATGGAAATAAGAAAGAAGAAAAGGGATCGAGTTATACTGCAACCAGTATCCAAGGTATTTTTAAGACATCTAAAATTAATAAAATAGTCGATAAAACAATTCGTCTTTAAGCACTTTTTAAATTTTATTCACTTTTGGCATGTTTACTCGCAGTAATATCGGCTCCCATATGATTTCTACCGATCGCGGAAATTAATTTTCATTCGTACAAATTGTTCAGCAACCGCCAACAAGATTTGCGTTCGTAAATGAGCTAAGCAAATAATCTAACACGCCTGAAAGATGAGTCTTCGTCAAATTCTGATATGTATTGAAAAACACTTAGGAGCAAGAACCTTCACTTTAAAACCCTAGTGCTGCAAGAATTTTAAGTCGATAGTAGATGTACGCTTCTTTTGTTTTCGATATAACTTAAATTTTGGTTACCGAACATTCTGATTTTCTCACGTCTCTTATTTATTCAAACGCCAATTATTGGCTCATTAACCATTAATGAGATATTGGTCTGTATATTCATAAGACGTAAAGTCACTATCGTTTTGTAAGCGATTTTACGAACGTATTTCCAACTTTGATTCGTATCTTTAACTTCAATGGGGGAATTACTTCATAAACTCCCTGCATTTATTATAAATCTCGACTTCTTATAAAGACTTTCTTATTTAGCATAGCGCTATAAGTACACGTCTATTAATTCATCGTGCAAATCTCCACGTATTCTATTGACTTTGTTCCCAAGCAATATTGTGCACATAAGAGGAAATTCCCATTTGACATGGCAAAAGGTATTTTTTCCCCATTACACGTTCATTGTATATCATAACGCGGAAAAGCTATGATTACACACACACCTCGAGTTAGAGCGTTAATGTGGTGCTTGATTTTCCCTCTTCCTAGAGGTAGAGACAGACTCCGTGTGGAAAAATTTAAACGCGAGCCGCCGCTGTTAGACAGATCGTAAATGGAGAAAATGAGCTTTTCACCGGATAAGAGTCGAGCCTGCAAATGCTTAGGTCAGGTCTAGAGATTGGGGTTTGCAATGCTTGCTTGTCTTCGGGCGTCGGTTGACTTGCGGTCAGGCAGTTGGGGCGGAGAGGGGCGGGATGAGGATAAAGACTCAAATGAAAACAGCCGATAGCCTTGGAACGAGGTAATTTTGGATCGACAAACCAAGAGAAAATTGATATTGCGCTACCGAGAATAGTATTACGTTAGAAATGATCGTCCTTAGTTGGACGATCAGTCCGTAAGTCTAATAAACGAAAAAACTAAGAACAATAGAGAGACGACGTATTCGCAGGTGTTGAATAGGAAGGGTTTCACAAATTAGCACATTAAAGCTACCCTTGACGTTGCCACTGTTCAGAGCACATGTCACCATATTTTCTCACCCAAGGCTTGCGTATGCAACGTAGTTACAAGTATTTGCCCAGACGAAGGCCCCGACGCCGCTGCCAGTTAAGGAATGTAAATACGCGGTTGCTGTTATTGTTATTTTATTCTTTATCGCAATCTTCTCGCCGTCGCCTACCGAGAAAGCTATTTTGTCTTTTTAAGAATTCTATTCAATTGAAATGCGAACCATAAAGATGAAATAAATACTTCTTAATGTCGATATTTTTTGGCAATCCAACAATCATTTGCGACGCTTCGTAATTTAACATTTTTTGAAGAAATACCAAGGGACGATTCAGTGGTTTCACCTTTACAACTTACTGCAATTACGTTTCTATGAACAATGAAATTTTCATTTAGTGACGTTGAAAATTATAGCTAATTGCTGAAATAAAAGATCGTAATAATGTGCTAATTATATTAAATTATTTGCTTCTACCTTCGCCATATGAATTTTATGATCTTGCAATTTGATAATTGCAAATATCGTGATTAAATTAGAGAAAAGTAAAAGTATTGTATTCGGAAATAATCAGATTAATTTTATTCGACTTATGGATAAAATATTAATTTTTTGTTTGCTATTTTAATAAATTATTTATTTTGGCCCAATCCGACGAAACTTCTTGCATATTGCACCTGTAAATTATTTTTTAAATATTCTGAAATAAAGTTGTTTTCCGCGAGTTTGAATCCCATTAATTAAATTTTATGCTAATAAAAGCTTACTGACAGGCATCTTCGAATAAACAATGAAACAATAAAAAATAAAAAAGATAAACTTTATTATTTACAGTTTTCTTTAATTACTTTATTTCTCAGGGTTTCATTTATAACAAAAAATAGGAGAAAATATATTTAATTTTATTTGTAACAAATAATTATCGATAATAACGACAATCGAAATAACTATCATTATTGATAAATGTAAATTTATTTATGCAAAAAACAATACGCAACAGAAAGATAATAGGTAAGTTTTGTATAATGTGTACAATCAATTAACTTAGTTTTATAATTATATGATAAGCAAGTGAAGAATTTTATCTGCCCCAATATTTTATACATGGTTAGTATATTGCTTCATTGGGACAATGTTTTTGTTGCTGTTCGTCATTTAAAACTTTCGTTGTTTACCATCGCAATGGTCGCATATGGTTCTGTTTGCAAATTGGAAGGAGGGTAACGAAAGCTTGCATAATAGAAATAGACAATATGCTCCAAGTTCCAGTACGTCAAAAAGTATCGTCCGTAATATGCATACTTGTAGTAGCTACATTGAAAACTTGGAAAAATGAATTCTATTCATCTTGCTTTTGTATGAATTTTGAATTTTATGCATTTTAGTATTAAAGACCATAAACATTAGAAACCAATTTTCTTTACCGGTGTGCACAATAATCTTTAATGTATATTTTGGCTGGTCAAATTTCCTTGTCTATCGGTCATGGCATCGAATGCTTCTGATATCAATCGCAAATCTATCCTCTCTTGATGGTCGAAAAATCTAATTATTCTCAAATGATTTAAATGTTAAGCTTTGCTTTAAAATGAAAAATGAAAAATTATAAGATTAAAATTCACAAAGACCATAATAACAATAGATAACTATAGCGATATTAGTATAATGTTTTAAATAGTACTTAAATATTATTGTTATGGAAATAAAATTTTCAAAGTTAAAAATCACCTTCTTTATTTAAAAGAATAATATTCAAGATTATTTTCAACCGATGACAAGTAAGATTAAATTTGTTTATTTAAGTATAAGAACTGGTATATTACTATTCCAGTTAATTATGCTTTAAAACACGTTAGCCATATGATAATTTTATTATTATTTCCAAAGTGTTGTAAAATAAGTAGTTGAATTCTTATTTGCGAAAATGAAATAAAATATGTACTTTTAGATTTTAAAAGTATCAACAATTTTTACATTATGTAAGCTTTCAATTTCCCATAATTATAATTGTTTCAACCCCTTCTTAAGTTGTTGTATCTATATCTCAGGTAAGAAATGATTTTTTTTTCTTTAAGAATTATCAATTCAGTCATGTTTGAATTTAATACTTACGTTACACGTTAAATATTTGAAAATCGCAACTTCAATCCTTGTGTAAATTGGTTCTCTAATTGTTTTTTAATATTATATTTATAATTCACTGTATCGACAAAGAACAACAAATTTTAGCAAATACCAAAAATTTTTCAGATATTTTATAAAGCAAAAACATCAATCATTTGCCATTTAGGAATAAATGTTACAAGATCAAGTTAAAAAGTAAAAGGAGAAATAGAGATATTACAGTGCTTAATCAAATTAGAGCTATTTAAATGAAGTTGCGATTGTAGAACGTATATTAAAAAAAAACGAGAAAAATAATAATAAGGAGATAATTTTATGATATTGTTTGTCATAGTAATTCAATTTAATCGCAATATTATGCATATAAAAGCTGTTCTTAACTGCGCATCTTTGAAAGGAAAGAATATTGTTTATAAAATTTTCTCCCGTGTTTACTTAAGTGAGTCAACTTAACGAATGGAGCATATTTTATGGTGGCAGTAAATATTTAAACTAAAATCTGCATTGAGCGATGGGTCAAGGTAGCCGATGGTTGTAATGGTTACGGCTATGGTTGCGGTTGGGTTTGCGGTCTTCGTAGGTAATAGTGATCATTTACTAAGCGTCTACGAATGTATCCATTCAAGAGCGAGGTAAAAATTTATGATAGTGCGTAGTGTTAAAGTGGGCGTATTCTCCTTATGAATCTTTAATTTTATGGGACTTGTTCCCGTAGGGTGCGAGGTGCATACCTGTGATGGCATTTGAAAAATCGAAGCCTCCGTCGCGCTACTGTTTCTCATAAATTTGAGAGCTTAACGGCAGGACATTGAGTGAAGTGCCTTTGAAAACTAGATTAAAATATAAAAAACCCACTAGTGCTAGATCATTTGTTTGCAAATTGACAATTCACTAATCGATAAAAAATGATTGTCAAGTTAAGAAAAACGCTTTAAAACATCAATAAGTCGTAGTACAGATTAAAACTGAAACAATAGTATATTTATATTTAATCTATATTTTCTGTATTGATCATTTTATATTAAACTTAAGATTGATTCTGTCAAAATTTGACTGTACTTATTTTTATTGGCATTTTAGCGTTCCATTCCTATTTTGTAAGTATAAAATATTGCTAAATTAGAAATTCGAAACTACTAGATATGAATATTTATCTATTTAAAATACATTCTAATAAGTGGGAACTGCACATTAATATTGCGTATGGATATTTCAGTACTTGAAATATTCCGTTCCTAATTTTGCATTGAAAAAGAAGTCCATAAATGATAAAGCAATAAGTTTCAATGTGTACTAGCGATTTAAAGTTAAGAAATGTTAAACTATTTCATTAAAAAACCTTTTGTTAAACCTATAACACGAAATATCTGATTTCATTTCATGGAAATTCGATTATCCATTAGTAGATACAGTCGAATAGACAATAGTCGTGTGAACGCGTAACAAAGGAGTAACAAAGCATGATCCACCTGATAAATTCCTTATTTTCGTCTCGATCCCCTTTTCGCATACTCAGGTTCGTATGATCATTCGAAGCAAACTTTTTTTACAAAGCTCGTCGATGCGCGTGTCATTTTTATATCAGCATGACGTATTCTTTGATGCGGTGTACAGAGTAGAGAATAGACTTTCAACAGTTCCAGTTATAGAATCTTTTCCGGATTATTATTTAGGTTCCATTACTTTTTTATCTGGAGAAATAATTCTTATTATATAATATATATATAAATATGTAAGATGATTGTAATATTTATAAAATTAGGACTTTTAACTTCTAACAATCTCAATCGGATTTATCGCTAATTCATGGTATCCATTAGAAATTCTAAGTGCCGTTTATTTTTGAAGTTTTTCTGTATTACAAAATAATTTTTATTTGATGTTTAAGTGAGAATATTTAAAATATAGTCCCAAAATAAACAATCTTAATAATGAATTAATAGTATAATTGAGAATTTCATTGAAAGTTACTTCTATTAAATGAAACCATTAATAATGGGCCATTATCTAAAATTAGCATTTCATCAGCTTGCTCAAATTTCTTGTTTTGTGAATTAATTATTATTACTACGTATTTCATGAAATTTTAGCGATATTATACTAAATTCAATTTCATAATTGTTCACTACTAATATAAAAATATATATAATTACTAAATTTTCATCAAAGTAATTATTTTTAGTCTTGGGTTAGACACTTTTGATTTAATATTTTAACAATATCAAATTGAAATTGGGTGCTAAATATATATATATATATAAATATAAAAAATATATATATATATATATATATATATATATATAAATTCAACATTCCATTCAAATATATAAATAAAAGAAAGGTTCGATCCGAGTTTAAGAATATACGTTTGTCTAGCTAAATAATATAAAAATCCGTAACTATGCATTCTGTAGCATATGATTGTCAAAACGTTCAAAAATAAAGGCATAAAGTATAATGGAGTATGAAAATAGCAGCTTACTATGCGATTTTGTATTAGACTTTTGTTGATGCATTTGTTGTGATACGAAAGCTTAAAGAAAACAAGTATACTATGTATAATTTTGTTAGCGCTTAAATTTATGAAAGTCCGAAATTCCCATGCGTCTGAAACGCGATGCACACAAAAGGAAATATAAAACGCCTTCTGCTATACTAAAATTAGATGTATAGTTATGGTATAATTTAGTAATACATACAATTAGACCAGATGGTTGGAAATTTTTTTTTTAAACAATCAAGTACCAATTTCAATAATATTTTGAACTTCCCAATATTTTAATGTAAACAAAATAATTAAATTTATTATTACACTTACGCTAAATAGTCTATAATTAATTTCATTATTCATTTAAAAAATACATAAATATTTAAAAACCTGAACAATACTAGTTGAGTAAAACTCAAATTTCAATAATTAAAAGGATTTTTTATTGTATATTTTTTAATATATAATCATTTCTTTTGACAATTAATGTCAAGATTTAAAAAAATTTAAGGTCTAAATTATTCGGTGCTTCGATAATTACTATAATGTATTACTTTATTATTAACTTCACTATATAAAAACTTTATTGCTATTACATAATATTTTATAGCTCTTTTATACAATTTTATTAAAAATGAATGAAATTTTTGCATTTCATATTTCAGTATGCAATCGAAAAATCAAAAAATTTTGGTTTAGTTAAGTTTGTTAAGTACGCATAATTACGAAAATACATGCACCGAAATCAAGATATTCTTCATACACATCATTTCTACATTCTGTTCTTTAGAAACATAACATTGAGACACATATATAAAATAAAAAGTATTGCAAGAATGTATTTTTTTAAACAAAACTTAATAATTTAACAGATTCTTTGATGAACATGCAAAACTTAGTTACAAGCGAATAAAATTAATATAAATATATATATATATACAAACATGATTTTTTCAATCTACATTTAATAATTCATTTTCTTTTACAATGGTCAAGAAAAATTTACTTAAAATATAAGTTCTGAGCTACTTTTTATTAATAATTATAATATATAATAAATACGTATATACAAATATATAAATTATAATAAATACGGTAAATAATCGTATTGAATAATTATATTTAAGGGATATTTAAGGATCGATAAGCATTTTCCTTTATTCTAGCTGAGTTAATATTATTTCGATTTGAATAAGATTTTTAAAATAGCTCATGTTCAGGAATATTTATTTTTTAAATGTATTGAAATCTTGGATTATAATCTTGGTGGGAATGTGGACATTTCATAAGCAGAAAGCCAGTTATAATCATGTAAAACAAAATTTTTATAGCGTAGGAGCATGAGATTCACATTGGAAGATAGCATCTTGCAAAGTAACGACAATCTATAATGTTTACTTCGAAAGTTTAATGGCAGTGATGCGAGATGCATAATTTATAATACTTAGTTTACATATTAATCCGACATGTTTGTGGTGTCACATGCGATCGGGGCGCGTTTATAAAATTGCGTGCGCTGAATTTCGACACGAATAGCGAGTCTCGTTGCCGCGCCACTGCTACATATTCCATTACAATAATGTACCAGTGATCTCTCGAAATCGTGACGTATTTTTAATTGGCCCCCGTAACTGTTCGGACTTTTGCAGATGCGACGAGCACGCTTCTTTTCTTTATTTTATTTTATTTTATTTTTTTTTTTTGAAAAGCGTCCGGAGAGCCCTAGATTTTAATTATGCTCGCTTTCAAAATTGTATTTACCCATCGATGTGTGGAGCGTCAAGCATTTGCCTGCGGAAACGGAAGTTTCATTTCCAATTCCATTTCGAACGTATTCAAATACTTTCCAAATGATACGTAAGAATCTTTTGAATTTGGAATACATTCACTTTTTTCTGATTTATTATTCCATTTTTTTTCGTAATTTTCTACAAATTTTCAGTCGCTTTTTTCTTTTTAAATATTGAAAATAATTTATGTTCAATAGGTCAGGCATTGGTATCGTCGAACTTTTCGAATATAAATGTTCGAGTCAAATTAAGAAAAATTGTAGTAGTCGAATGATCCGAGATAATAATTTGGAATGATAGTTAATGCCCATCTGAAATAATAACAATCGACTTTTCATTCTCACGCACAGAATTTTAGCCCTCTAATGTCAGAATTTTTCTAAATTATCTAAACAAAAATTTGCATAAGAAAATTATTTATAAAGATTCAGCTCTATTATGTAAAATAATGTGGCAAATCTGTAGATGAGTTTTTATAAATATGTTTTATAGATATTTTTTATTATACTTGGTGTACTTTGAGTTCGTGTTGAAAAGAATGGAGATTCGTAAAATAAAATTTATGCAAGATATAAAATAGCGATATTCGTGCTCTATCCACTACGAAGGAATAACATATTGTGACACATAGTGGCATATTGTTATTGAATTGACAATTCCACTTTGTCATGAAGTAGGATAAATTTTACGCAGTTCGGTAGATACCACTTTGCCTTATAATAAAGGCGCTTATACTAGAATGTCAATATCGCTCGTTTGCATACGCAACGACAGACACTATTCGTTACTTCGTCATTATTGTTGGGGATGCACTTGAGATTTGGGAAAGGAATATAGAATACTTTTGAAGGCTATTGACCTAATCGCAGCAGGGCTGTTTGGCCCTCGTCCGTAACAACCACTAGTCCGGCTGATGGTCGAAGTGCCAATGGTGCACGGGATGCACGTGGTGGTGCGACTACGGCGTGGAGGAGTACGATATGGAGGATTGGCGCAAGCACGGGGCCGTCTTGTCCTGAGGTCTAGCGCCGACTGCCGGTCACAGCTGACTCACTCGACGTGACTCAGAGGCACGTGGAGGAATCGTACACGTGCGCTTAGCTTCTCATCGTCGCCGTCCTACGCTTTGCCAATCGCTCCGGCGCATTAGCGGGATAGAGCGATATTCTCGCAAGGATAAAGTGAGAGAAATAGAGTGGGAGAGAGAGATAGAGAGAGAGAGAGAGAGAGAGAGAGAGAGAGAGGGAGGGAGGGAGCGAGAGGGAGAGGAGATAAACTGTGACGCCTTTGTCGAATGACTAATCTCTCCACGCGTAATGGCGTAATTGAGTTTTCGAGCTTCGACTTTGAATGTTATTTAACCGATGCGGTCAAATTAGCCATTGAATGGAGAACTCGAACAAGATTCCTACGCCGCTTGCAATTTTCGCGCTGAATAAGTAAAGTGAAGGCTAGCGCAATTGCTAAACGACTCATGAGAGCGCTGGGAATACAATTAGCAAGTCGGATTTTTATTCCTATTTTTTGAAACTGATGCTCCGAGACGAGGAAATTTTTTCATGGCGGCATTGCTCGCGTTCACCAAGAGTAACAATAAGATAATTTTATATGTTCCATCTAATTAAAAAAAAAAGTCAATTTTGCTCGATCCGTTTGTAATACAGAAAATTGTTTACCTTTAAAGTGTTCTTTGTTCGCCGGCATTATTAGCTTTTGATAAGCGAGCAATTATTTAATTGCTCGATGTGAATTCCATGAGTATGAATAAGATGAAACTTTATAATAAATTCTATTTATTTGTTTATTTGTATATTGGGCATGAAAAGTTAATATCAGTAAAGCATTACTACAAAATTAGTTCTTTCGCGAAATGGATTTTACAATGTTAAGGACTTTGGTACAAAAATAACCGAATACGTTTATTAAGAACTAAAATTAAATGCACGCGTAAACGTTTAGAAACTGCACTTCGGAAGCAGTTAAGAGAAGAAATTGCGACAATAAGAAACTACTTAATAATCTTATTAAATTTGCAAGATTTTGTAATATCGAAAATTTAAGCCTCGATTACTTTGAAAATAGGTTAAGTATGTGATGCATGAGCTTTTTTCTTTAAATCTTTAAATCGGAGTAGCATGAAGTATTTGTAGAAATGGACTCTTATAATCAAATTACCGTTAACATTAATATTCAGATAAACTACACTTTTATCTTCACACTCACCAAGCGTAATGCATGCGTGATAGATTGCAATTATGATAAAAAGCATAAGATCGAGGACTAAAGCTACTTTTTTCGAGATGTATTGCGAGAATTCTGGCCTTATCGAGCTCAGTCGCAGAAGACCAAAAAAAATTCTCATTGTACGAATGCGTGTGTACGTACGTGTGCTTGCTGTCGTCGCGTGGGGTTCAGCACATAATTGTATGCGTTAAATGCAATGCAAACTCATTAGATTGTGCCGTGCTTAGCCCGCAATTCTCCTTATCGCAAAGCTAGATGTGGGCGATATGAAAAAGTACCGAGTCTTTTAAAGAGCTACTCCTTTAATAATGATAAATGGAGCGAAATTAGGGAAAGGGGATGATGAAAACCGATTATGGTAATGATGAAAAGAGAGCCCGTGAGAGAAGAAAGGGGGAAGAGGGTGTATTGAGGAAGCCGTACAGATTTTACATATAAAACTAGATTCTCTATCTGTCTTAGGTTTCTCCGTGTTCTTGTTTCTTTTGGCTTTTTGTAAATCGGGGCACCCGCACAGACATATCGGTTTGAATGCATTTTTGCAGTCTCAAGTACATATTCTTGAACCGCATCGTAGCATAAGATGAAATACGGGCATATTGGAAACTTGGAGTATAATATTAGAAACGCATACGGAGATTGCGGCCATCGTTATTTTTATGCCCAGACTTCGGAGAGCTATGTGCTTCTTCTTTTTGTCCATCGTATCCGTCAGAAAAAATTAATTATGGCATTCTCGGAACAAGTTTAGCTGATTTCTGTGAAGCAACAATTCATTTCAATTTAGCAAATATGTTGAAAAGAACATCATAAGTCGTATGCAAGATAATTCGTAATAATGATTCTGCGTCGGTGAGCATAACATTTTTTATTTATATTTTGTGAATGTTTATGTAATCTGCTCCTGTTATTTTAATTTTAATTATTTATTTTAATTGGGTAACTTGCCACATACATGCAATTTCTCTTGTATTTAAATACATTGTAAATATACAATGAATTAAAATTTTACAAGCGCATTCGTAAAGTTTAAAAAAATTTATTTTTCTTACACCTAAAATATTATAGATAAAAGAAGTATTTTATCCAGTTAAAAATTGATAATCTATTAATGTAATAGATAATCAATTAGTCACATTGTAAATAAATTTTAAATTATAAATTTTCTAATGAATCTCGAACTTTGAGTTTACCAACCCTTTAAATGAACATTCAAACCTAATTTAGTAAACGTACCAATGTTGAAAATTTATAATAACTGTCTTAAACGTTTTTTGTTTTAAATATATTATCTGTTACATCAAATAATAAATGATTCTACTTTATAAAGAAATATTTAACATAATAGTTCTATTTTGACTTTGTAAATTGAAATAATTTTCAAATATCTTTATAAATAGCTGATCATCTGTATGATAACAATTCATGTATAAGAATGATAAAAAATGTAGTAATAAAATTATAAATTATATTGATGATAATATTTAATTGGAAATACGATGCTGAAAAGCTTATCATACATTAATTATGTAATTATAAATATTAAACTCAACCACTGATATAAATTATAAATACTAAACTTAAAACGAAGCGAATAAGCATAATTATTAAACTAAGCTGTTATTCTATATATTCTATAAAAAATGTATGGTTCTCTAATAAGTTAAACTCAAATCAGTATAATAATAGATTTTGTATTTTTTTAAAATCCTAAAAGGTAGAGAAGCCGAGTTTCTTTTTCGACTATCTATGAATGTAAATATGTGTTAGAAATAAGGAAGGTAAGGAAAAGAAAAAGCATATTACTAGAAAAACAAGTATACATTTTGATTATCAGTCGGCGTGTGCACATACAAATAAGTGAACTGCGCACACAGAGACTAAGGCACACCATACTTTGAGGGCTACACGTACATTTCCAGAGGAAGCTTTACTCGCCGACGTAAGCATAGACTGCTCCTACACAGGATGTGACGTCGAAATCTCAGGTACATTTTTTTCTCGATAGAGATGGAAGTATAGGCATGAGTTGTTCAAGTACGCTTCATTTATGCTTGAATTATTGGGGAGAAACAACGGTTACTACTTGATGAGCCTTTTGTTCGAAAACAAAAACAAAGGGGCACGCTAAAAGAAGATAGAAGAAAGGCTCAATGTTAAAATTAATGAAGCCGTTATTTGCGTAAATAATTTAAATTTACCTGAGCTATTATTTCATTTCGATTTTTAGAGCCATGGATGCCTCGTATAAAAGTCGGACAAAAGTTTGCATTCACGTACGGTCATATGCTACTATTCCATTTTCCTTAGACCTATTGGAAAGAAAATAATGCACAAATATCGGGCTACAGTAAAATTTCACAAAGAGAAACAGAATATTGAAAAAATTATTCATAATAATCATTTCAAAGAAGCTTCACCATACATTCCCAAAGGAAAAATAATATTATTTCTTCCAAGTGTACGAATTAAAAAAAATTATTTTTGTATTAAAATACTTGATGTTCATACTTCAGCAAGTATTCCTGAACAAAACTAATTAAAAATCAATTACATATTATTTATTCTCTTGCTGATATCTGGAACCGCTTTAATCGAAGTGTGAGCGTATGTATGTGTTCATATTATATACCTGTACAAGTATTAAAATAAGCTGATCGCTTACTTAATTAGTAACTACTCATTATGTAAGCCAAAAAGATAATGTGTACCTAAATAAAATATGGCTTAATGCATAATAAAAATTTAGAAACAACTATTACGTGATAATGACGGAATAAAATATAACGAGATAAGAACGAAAAGAAAAAAACATATATGCGTTATTGCATAAAAAGAAATACCCGAAAAAAATTTCCATGGGTTTGCATATCCAGAAGGCTGAAGTCTGTTTATCGAATTTTCATTTACTTTTCATTTTACGATATTTACGGTTGATCTTACAAATAAATGATGAAGACATTTATACAGTCCTGACTCCTTACGACTTACAAAAACATTCTAGCTTCCAAGCATGTACCTCCTATATATAAAAGGTAGATAAAATTATATTTATTTTTATTAGGTAGCATATTATTTATGAAATTTATAACTTGATATGTATTATTTGAATTTATTTGAACATATATTATTTAATCCGTTTAACAGTATTTTCATTAAATATTTTACATCAACAAGCAAAATTTTGTTTCTTCCAACTCAATTATAGAGAATCTAAAATTTAAATTATAAAAAATTTATTAGTATCAAAGCTAAAACACGTAATTATATACATAGGATACGCAGAAAAAGTTAACCAAAAGTTTACATCCTTATAATGTTTATCATTTAAAAAAATTAAAATTAAATTAAAAAATTTCATCTGAGTTGAGCAAATTTAAATTGAAAAAATTTTTCTGCCATATCGGTGCTACTGTACAACATTTCCTTTAAAATTTATTTCAAGCTGAAATTTAATGGATGATAATAAATAAGCAAAAATTTTTTACTTGATATTTATAGTTTTTATTTATTGGCGAGTAATTATACAATTTAATCAATAAAATTTAGTATAACATAAAATACAGGCAAATACAATAATCTAGTCATACCAATTTAAATATAAGGATCGAGACCACTATAAAAATGAGCATTTAGGATATTTAATTTGATTCACGCAATTTATTCAAGTTGTACCACTTTACTAATAGCTGTTAGTAACCATTATATTGTAATGAAACGCACTTAAAATAAACTCCACTGCATTAATAATAAATCTAATTCAATATATTAATAAATTCTGATGTGGTCAATTTACTTAAAACAAACATTATAGTAGTAGAGGAGATAATGTAGGTATGGGTCGATAATATTCCAACAGTTTACTTTTGTTGCTGCATACACAAGTTGAGTTATAAATACCAAAATGCATTATCTATTAATGTAAGAGCGAGCTTAATTAATTATCAATACGTAAGTCTAAACTTGGAAAAAGGAAGAGCCGCAAGATTTCGTGGAAGAAAAGGGTATTTTTACTTTTGGTACACAAGTTTTACAAGGCTAAGCTGGGCTTGAATTTCCCTAAGCCTTCGTTAAGGTAGTAAGTCGTATCTTTCGTAATTATACAAGTCGAATTATTCTTAGCGTAAAATAAAGAAGATTGAGAATTAATTTTCTAGAATAAAACTGTTGTAGATTGCAATAGCGAAGATTAATAACAGCGTCAATTATGATACCGATGTTTTATTGGTCGGCCATTAAATATTGAATTTTAGCCCACTCATTGCGGACATGGATCGGATCGATATCCGCCCCTGGCATCGGAATACCTTACATCTGTTGAATTTTCATTTATGGATAGTACCCAAAATGACAAGCACGAATGAATTGGTGGCACAATAATACCAGGTGAGGGCTACGAAATTTATTTACTGCTTTCGGTAAGTTGATGGCATATTATTTTCATTTTTCTTTATTTACAGCAGCTTTATATCGTTATTATGCTTTATTTGGAATGAATTCACCACTATAACATTCTAATAAGACTCGATGGCGTTGGAAGGTTTTCTTGAAAAATAATCTTCTAAAGTTCTTATTTAAAACATTAGCTTTCTTGTTTTTAATTTAAAAATAATTTATATTATCTAAGCATTTTTTGGTAATGGTTATTAAATCCGATGCAATAAAAACATATTATTAATCTTACATTAAAAAAGATTGGTATTATTTTGTAGACATGAAAATATTAATAAATGTGTACTTAACGGCTATATAAATTAGAAACGTACATTTATTGCTTCCTCCTTTCCTCCTCATAATAACAATTAATTTATATATAATTATGCATTCAGATTTTTTTTTCTTGTTTATATTAAGAAAAATGCATTTAAAAAGAACATTTGTCATAACATGTGTAAGACATTAAAAACTAACATTTTACGTACTTACTGAGAGTTAAGTTGTATGGTAAATGTGTGAACGTTTAATGTAAGTACTCCACTATTGTAATTATTTTATGAAAGTGAATAAAAATTTCTCTGTTTATATCTTTTTATAATTGAATTTGTACACTTAAGCAAAAAATAATGTACTTTCTCTTGAAATAAATGAGATATTTCTCTCTTTCCTTTTATTTCTTCCTACTGTTATATCTATAATACTAATTACACAATTAACAGCTTAACGCTTTGCGCTTACACATACTATATTTTGCAGAGAATTGCAAATTCATGAAACTCAAACATGAAAGAAAAAAAATTGTCCTACCAGCTTACTGCGTTACTTGATTAACTGTATTATTATTGTTGCGTTTATATCTATAAGACTACTATTATAATTTGTTCATTTTTAAAACTGTTAATGTAATTTTTCGACCTAAGAAAGACAAAAAAAAAACAATGAGCAAATATAGTAACTATATAAACCTTAAATAGCAAATTATTTTGTATAATATTTAAAAGTTTTTCTTGAGATCTAATATTGTTTATAGTATTTTTCAATTTTTGGTATTACTTATGAAAAAATTCCATGTAAATTATTTATTATTTTAAGAAAACTTTGTGCAATAATTTTAATTTATAAGACTAATTTACTTTTAATTCAATATGAATCTTTACTATAATATAAATTTTTTTTTTAAATAAAAATATTAAATATTTAATGTTACAGAAAGATAATAATAATACTCTTGTATTATATATAATGATTATGTCTAAATAAACTTAGTAACATCATACACATGAAATCATTTACGTGGTTTACTTTAACAAAATGGTTGCTATAGTAAATTGATGAAGTATCTTAGATAATTAGTTACGATGTCAATAATAAAAGATGTTGTTACAACCGATTAAACACTTTTATGCATATTAATGATGAGAATGACAAAAGTACGAAGCTAAGTAAAGTAATAATGGGTTGTTGTAGCTTGTATTAATATTAAGCGAACTGCTTAATGTTTGTGGTAAGTATTTATTATGTGCAAATGAAAAATACGTGCCAGAGTATTACAGGAATACGTATACCGATACTAAACCGATTATAAAGGCGCAGTGGGTTAGCTGCCGTGGGGCTTTAAAGTATTAAAGTAATTGGCCCTACTCCATAGTACACGAAATGAGTACGAAACGTAGTTGAAGCTCCGAGCAAGTGATTCCATCCGTTTGCAAGCCACGGAAATACACGAGGACTGTGGTACGCGCGCGTGCATGTCTGTGTGGACGGGATACGAAGTTGTACCGAGACACGGTGTTGCTACACCTGCGCCACGCACCTGCCCATTCGGAAATTCCGATCCTAAGGTCAAAAGCAGGCTGGAAGTCTCGAGTGGCTATTGCCAAATTCGCACGTGAAGTATGTCCGCGCGACTTTACAAATTCCCTTTACCTGAGCTTCGTTTGTTCAGGTAATAAAGGTAGCGTATGATATCTTTAGACACTTGGCTTCCGGGTCTCGGAGAATGGCAGCTTATGGCCTTTAATTAGTGTTAATAATTTGTTTTTTTAATCGACCAGAACCTTTGCTTAAAAATTGAGATTATAATATCCTGTGAAATACAGGGCCGTCCAATCGACAGCTATTATTGATTTTGATTTTTACGTAAGAAAGCCTCCTTTTTAAGCCAATTAATTCAATTACCGACCACTGACGTTTGGACATTGAACTACAATAATTACAATTTTAAATTAAATTTAAAAGCTATGATGAATGAGTGGAGCGATCGAGAGGCTTCCAAATGGTTTTTTTTTAATCCGCCTTGTGGCATTTAAATACCAATCATCGAACAGTAACTCAAAATAAGAACACACATCCGAATTTGAGAAAGACGGTGGCAAGTATTAATCGAGCGATGTAAAGTTACTAATGGTGGCAAGCGAACCTATCGCATCAAAATAAATACAGTATTTTTAAAATCGATTCCCAAAACCGTAGTTAAGCGAAACTCTACATTTTTCGGGTTTAGAAAATTTAGTTAAGCTATGATAATATGCCAGCCTGTCCTGCAGGACCTACACCAGTAATCTACCAAGATAATCCAACTAATTAGCTTTGGCATTGTTGATAATTGACAAGAGCGTACAGCATTTGTTCGAAATTTTTAAAATGAGGGGCTGCCTTCGATAGAAATATTCGCAACTACCATAATACAATAGCGGATAGCACTAGCGCGAAAGCATCAGCAGCAGGTGCATCGATTGTCCCTGTGCCACATTAAGCGGCCACAAGCACATATTACTATTTCCTTTAGCTTTATCCTTGTGAGTCCCGTCAAAATTACTCACCCGCGTACTCGCAAGGTCGAATATGCCATCTAATCGACTTTTCCATTACGACTTGTTCATTACGACACTTACGTGCTCATCAGAACGGTTTTTACCACCTTTCAGAAATCCACGTCGCCTACTTAGTTACAGTACACTGGACTCTTGTGTACTCGCGTGCTTTTTTATCTACCGTCTATTTGATGTTCTTAACTTAATAGAAGCATCTGCCGCAATATTTCGTCAGTTTTTTTTCTTTTCTTGATGCTTCTCTGTGGGCCAATTTGATTAATTCTCATCGCAGTACTGCTTTTAACGTAGAAAAATTCAACGCTATGAGTCATACATTACTCACATATTCGAATTTTTCGCCGTATTTTTTGTTAACGCTTCTTATAGCTCCTCTAATAAAAGGAGTTACAGCCACTAATTATTCTTTAAGGTTACAATTTTATTCAATAGTTGTTTAATTTTTGCTAATCTCAATTTGTATAATTAATGTTATAATTAATTAATTGAGAACTTTATATAATTGAAAACACTTTTTGTTTCCATTTTTGTACTGATACTACTTTTTTATTTGAAAGTTGAATAATTTGTTTTAGGAGAGATTAAAAGTTTTCGTTAAAAGTTTATATCACGCCATTCGTGAGAGAAAAAATGTAGCGAATACAGGATTTAAAATGAAATGAGTTTTTAACAAACTTTGTAAACATAATATAGTTGATATTGCCTAAAACATATTTCCCATAAATGTTAGTCATGTATTTCCTAAAATTTACAAAGACTGGTGGAACAGTTTACGATAAATGCAGTATTTAATTTTTAATTACAAATATTGTTTTATTATTAATTTCGGACAAAGTGCATATATTTTCGAGTATTATATATTTTGAAAATAAAGTATAGGGAAATTTTGTGCCTCGTACTTTGTTTAATATTCCTTTCATATTAAGTGCCCTTATTGAATAGAGTGACTCTGGAGAGTCATTCTGCAATGGTGGCACTCTGAATCTTATTCGAAGACTTTACATATATAAATAAATAAAGAATAAATATGATTTTATTCTAATTTTCAACAAAATAAGCCTTTGAATTAATTGAAGAAGTGTATTAAGTACAAGCTCATGTACAGTCACGTACGTTGTACTCGAAACCACACATCTTTCAAATACAAGCACGTACGTGAATCTTATCTACGCAGACAGATGCAGATCTCAATCTTTTCAAATTGTACAACGAGTATTATATTTGTACCCTGCAAGTTTTATGACGGCGCACGCTCTTTTAAGTGTTCGGATGAGAGAGGGAGTCTTATTTGCCGCAGCCTATTTGAGCGCAATGCATTCTATACCTGATTAATCAGATAGGGAGGCAACATACAAAGAGAGAAGTTAGAGCGTGCATATTAAGAGGATCAAGGAAATTCTATACTTTTATCCAAAGTCTGTATCTGTGTGAATATTCTGATTTTCCGCACGATGCAATTTGCTCGAATTCTCAAGAGAGAATTCATTTATTGTTGTGCAGTCTTAATTACTACGTACGCGTAATGTCCACTACTATTATCTTCTAATCGACTACTTTTTGACCATGCTATGGACAAAATAGGGAAAGAATAAAAATGTGAGAGGAAATAAAGAGAAGAAACGGAGTGCGAATTAAGGAAAAGACAGGAAAGACATGGCGATAGAGAGATAGGGACGCTCGAGAAATAAAGATATAGATAGAGAGAGGGAGGGAAAGAGAGTGAGATAGAGAGAGAGAGAGAGAGAGCAAAAAGAAAGAGAGATAAATTTTTGATCGGATACAATTTTGATACTTACTTTTTTTTCATTTTTTCCTTTGGGCTATTAAATAAAACGACAAAACTTTTAATAACCATAGTATTTATCTCAATTATTTATCAAATTTGAATTTTTTGCGTAATATTTTAAATATCTTTTCTAAATATGGTTCAAATGAATATTTAAAAATAAAAATTATGTCGATTCTTTTTACGGTTCATAGGTACTGTTATTAATTTTACATTTATTTGAAAATACGTAAATTTTTTAAGCACTCGTTATGTTTTTAATCTTTTTTATTTTCAAGTATTAATAATCTAATAATTATCAGGTATTAAATGAGTTTTTTTAAGTTGATATTTCACTGTTTGAGTACACGCACGAGCAACCGGATTAATTTTAATAGTCAGTCGGCCGCTGTGTATTTAATGTTTTGCAATAATTTTGGTAATAATTTGCAAAAAAGCCCTTTGTAACTAAATCCTTTGTTCAAAACTATGATTATTTATTTCGCTTTTATAGAGTAATAAATAGCTTGAAAATAATGTGTATGCGAGTGTGTACGCTTATGATTATTGTGGGGTAAAGGCAGTGTATTTCATTTTAAGCTATCGAATATTTTGACGTAAAAACTTATTTCTATGCTGTCAAATTACCATTAAATATACTCTATTAAAAATATTTCACGATCAGCAAGTGAGCACTCGTGGGAAAAATTTAAACATAATTTTGTCATATATCATTTCGCAATTTGTAAATGGTATCTATGAATAATATGCCGCTAAATAACACCTTAAATAATGTTTGTTTTAAAAAAACATTTATTTGTGGAGTATACATTTAATATTATATATAGGAAATTTTGCGAGCTAATTATTAAACAATATTAAAGTTGACAAACAAAATGTAAAACAAATGCTTATTTAATGGAAAAGAAATTATTATTTTTATTTATCAAATAAATTATATAAATTAATCAAATAAATTATATATACAAATGCTCATTTAATGGAAAAGAAATTATTATTTTTATTTATCAATTAAATTATATTAGATCCATTAAGATTAATGTTATTTAAGATTGACCGAGGCTACACATTTTTATAAAACGCTGAAAAGTAATAATGAAGGAAACTAGAAACGGATGTTGTATACATTATCAAAAATACGATTATCTGTCCTGAACCAAAACTGTAATAGCAATTAACAAACACGCATTAAAACAAAATTACATGTAAAGTATGTCAGAAAACATCGGCAGCAGTGATTTTTTCATTCTCACTCGTTTCCAAAGTATCATGTCTTAAAACCGGGTTTAAAAAAGAAATACAGGTCGGTTATTTGAGCGGTCCTCTTTTTTTTCTCATCGCTCAGTTCACCGACGCGTACATTAATTTTACGTCATTAGGTAGGCCATAGAGAAGAAAGAGATGATGAATAAATGTGGTTGTAAACCAAAAGACTGACACATACCTACCGTAGTAAGCTGAGCGTAAACGCACCAAAAATAGAGTGTGCAGCTACTTGGAGGCATACGTTAAAGCGATGCATAGTCCCCTTTTACCTCTGCCCCCCAAAAAACGTATCACCTCCTTATCGTTGCTAGCACTCACTCAGCCCTTTAAGACGCTCAACACGCCAATGCGGACTGCTTCTCTTCTTTCCTGTTTACCGTACGCCTCGACTGCTTCCGTTTTTCCAAGGCGGTTCCTGCGAGAAAAGCGAGCCATTACTCGTAAGCGGTGACGGCGCCGCCTAAATTTACCGACAAGATCCTCATCGTCGATCTGTGTCACACATGCGCCTCTTCGCGTGCTACGGTCTACGGGTCCAAAGCAGTCTCTAAATAAGCCACGATGCGGCCATTATTCAGTCGACGAGTTTACTTTAAAGCCGGTCAAAAAAGGGTTTTCATCTTTATGGGAGGCTTGATCTCCGCCAACTTCCGGCACGTGAACAATTCAACACAATTGATGATTTTCTCTCGATCCTCCCTCATTTTATCCTGAATGAGTGGTTATTATCGGCCAGCCAATACAATTCTGTTAAGAGAATTGGGACTAATCCGCTGACATTTATCTCATACATCTATAGCAATTTTTAGACAAACTGTACGCTCTTCTCCGAAAACTAACTTTTCGTTTTTGTGGTTATTCTTGCTCTCTAAAGATTTCCTATTTCTCAAAGGACTGCCTTTATTACGATGTATATTTTTAATAAAAATTGTGCATTAAGATATCATTCATATCAACTTAATGTCAATTGTTTCATCTTATTCTAGATAGATTTTCTAAAACATGCTTAATATTAATTTTTTGTAGCTCGGCCCAAAATAATTCACAAGGTAGACAACATTACAATATTAAAGACAGTTTTGAGACGTTAAAAATTTGAGAGTTAAAAAATTAAAAACTAAATTTCTAAGGTATATATAATAATGTTTACATAATAATTATTTAGATGTATACAATATATTTGAAGTATCAAATACTCGTCCTTTTACTTATTCAGGGGCACACGTCCAATTCGTATTATTTTTGTACTGTAGGCAGGCCTCGTCCGTACACATGGCGGATTAAGGCATAAACGATTGATGGAAGCATTTTGAATAATCATTTATCACCTTGGACGTACCAAGCGTGTAGCCAAAAATATAAAAATATTAATGCGATAGTTAATTAACCAGTCCTGTGTTCACTCACATGTCGTCACACTTTAATAGAAAGCCTACATACATGACGAATCCCTGGTAGAAAGTCCTTTTACGGATGATAAATCATCTATAATGGTAAAGGATGTAAAAAACATGAAAAGTCACGGTAATTTTTATTCGATTCATTGCGCAAAAGTCGAATCCTGTTCTCATGAGTCGGTTGCACGCGCGATCAAATATCAGAGAAAAGCGGCCTTTAATTATATATTTTATGAAAGTGCTAGGAGCTTCGAATGGCGCGTAGGAAATATGAAAGGAACGAAAAAAAATCGATTTATTCGTCTTTTTGGCCAGCGGCATTACGATACCTGCGAAAGTTTGAAACACGGGAATGAAAAATTTTAAGAAAGGGCGAGTTTTCCGCCGTACCCTGAGGGCGCTTTGCCTACTTATGATTTCTCGCAAGCTTCACTTTCTACCTGTCAAAATTCAATGAATCTTTGGAAATTTAGGTTTTCTAGCTTCCTAAAGACGTCTACCTGATTTCGAAAAATGTCCTAAAAGAGGGACGAAGGTTCACCTTATTTTTCCCTTCATACTCCACCGCCTGATCTCGCTCACTCTTTCGTTGCCTCCTTGGCTCTGATCCCCGCTGATGACAAGCCTCCGTCCTTAAGCCGTATCCTCTTTGCAGTTTAATACAGTGTAACTAAACTTTTGTGCGAATGGGTAAGAATTTGATCGCCTTGATGGGGAGCTGCTAGCGATCTTATATTTCGTCATCCGATCCTGTCACGAGACTTCGGGTTTTTGGCCGAAAAAGGGACGGAAAATGAAAGAGAAAAGAATAGTGAAATTCTGAAGTGTATGAGGGTCGATTCGCCGAGACGATTACACAAGAATAATACAACTAATTTTCAAGCACTCCCTTTTCCGACAATGAAGAAAAACTCGGACAATGGCTCTACTCACTATGCTGAAAATGGGATATTTTATTATTTAGCTCGGGTTTTCATCAAAAAAAAATTTTCTTAAGATTTTTAAATATTCCAGAAATATTGTTGGTTAATAAATAAAAAATTGTTTTGCTTTTAGTTCTATTGATTTATACTTTGCATATTATTTTAGTGTGTTTGATTCCATAATTTAATCATTTAAATTTTTGCGTTTAAATTAATTGTCTTTAATTTTTTCTATTATTAAGATTATTACGAGATTATCTATTATTAAGATCTATTATTAATATACATGAATCTTATAATAATTATGTAACTATATAGGTTTAAAAAAGTCTCGCGCTTACATAAGTTTAAATTTAAAAAGAATTGTCAATTGCAAGTCCAAAGTCTCGTTTTAGTTTTAATCAAATTGTAATTATGCACAATTAAGAGAAACTTGACAATTGCTTGCTTTTTTTACATCTTAAAATAAAAAAAAAATAAACTAAATTTAAGTAAGCCTTAGATAATCGATAACAACCTAATGTTGACGTCAGACTATGCACAACAGTGTGAAATAGAAACATTCTTCTTCAAAAGCTAAAAGGCTAAGAGTAACGAATAAAATTAAACTTTATCATGTGTTGCGCTAAAAGAAATAATTTTAAGAAAACAGGCTTTCGTCCAAGCGTAATGAACAACATTGTACAGTTATCTACGACAGAGAATATGTGTAAGTAGCTGAACAGTATTATGAGCACTGAACACTTAGCGTTTCCAAGCTGTTTGCCTCCAAGTTCCATAAATTTATGCTTTTATAAAATCACAAGTAATCAGATATGATCGTGTAAGGAATCGTGCTTATGACACCGCTGCTCCGACATTATATATATACAGTAGCAATTTTTTTAGATTCCGCTATAATTTCTGCCTAAATCATGTTTGTGGGCCTGCGCGACGAGTTGTAGAACGTAAAAAAACATAAACACGAAAAGGTAAGAGGAACCAACGCAGGTACGTACAGACTGTTCGGTCGCATTTACTGTAGAAGCCGTCCGGCAAACAAACTACGAAACGGTTTGTTTTTTTTAAATATAGAACTTTATTGACATTGCGATCTGTGGGATTAAAAAAATTCTTATATATATCGCGTATGCATGTAATTCAATGTATATATATATATAGTTATTGACTATATAAATGTCAAAGAAATCAGCATTTTAATTTCCAACTTTTTGTTAATAGGTTAAACGAAAGTCAATAATTGCATTTTGTAAAAGTCTACTTTAATAAGATGAGAATTAAGAGAATGAAGTTGCGATTTTCAGCGTTGAAAAATTATATAAGTGATAAAAGTACAGGCTAGAGTGCAAATTATTGGAATCGTGAATCCGCGCGGAGCTTAAATTACAATGTGTTGCGTGCAGCTCTCGGTTCTGTGAGATACTGTGAAAATAAAATATAATCGAGAAAAATAAAATAGCATCGGGGAGCGGAGGAGGAGAAGGAGAGAGAGAGAGAGAGAGAGATAGAGCGATAGACCGATTAGGCCAACCAGCTGTTGCGCTGAATTTTGATATTCCTTTTATACTTTTGACCCTAAGGTACAAGAGTGCGCCAAGGCACGTACACTTATATTCGTCTACACGAGTACATAAACATGTGCCCTCTGCATCGTTAAAATAAGTTCGCTTAGGTTCAGATTTGATCAGTGTAGAGTGAACTTCCGTTTTATGTTTCTAGGGCGTATTCGTAGGAGAAGTCTTTTGCAACTCAAGATCAGATGCTAAAGAATGCAGCTTGCAGACACACGAAGCTCTTTACAGACCTGACAAATATTATGTTCCGCGGTGCAAATGGGAGAAATTTTTTCACGAGATAATAGCCGATGGATAGAATTTCAAGTAAGAATGAAACTGCGGCAAAAAGAAGGAGACTAGCTCACAAGTAATAAAATACAGCACGAACTGTAGCTCGCTCATGCCAAATTTTAATTGACACATAAATTAATGCTGTTAATAGCTGGCGAAATTCTAGTCACTTACGAAAAATTGCTCTTTAAATTACGCAACGATTCAATCGATATTTTCCCAATTGTTATATTTTGATATTTTATATTTTTCAGTAGCATCCATCTACTTGGAATAATATTTTTCTGTAAATTGAGTGTCAATAAAACTCTTTTGGAAATTCAAACTGAATTTACCGAGAGTCGGACGGTCGACCTCTGCACTACTGGAATTAACATTAAAATATTTTCTCCCACAACCAAAAATCGTTATTTACTCGAGGACTAATGTAAAATGGCTACAGGCAACTTATTTATACTCTACGATAATAAACATGCATGGATATTCAAGCGGATCCTCGCACGTTCGCAGGGCACAAGACTCACACAATCGTTGTTTCACTTTCGACACGCAACAATTGTAATGAAACGCCTAATCTCCTTATTAAACCATTTCCAATCGTGACACTTTTCAAGCGTCACGGACTTCCGGTGTTCCCTCAAACTATGCAAATGATGCATATATCTGGCATTACACGGTGCAGTGACTCGTGTATACAAAATGACAAAAAGCCAACGTCAGGGGCAGAATTGGCCACACGACCCAATGAAAAATGCTCGCTCCCTCCCTCCCCCCCCACTCTCTCTCTCTCACTCTCTCGCGCTATCTCTTTCCTACCGTTGGTATTTTTAGCAGTTGCTTATAGTGTATCAGGGCACAATGATACATAGTCTAATAAAAATCAGCCCGAGGCAGCGTCTTGCCAGCGAAGGAGAGAACGGCTAGCCCATGCCTAATTACCGGCGAAATCTCGATGCTGGGACAGATCCATTGTGCAGCGCTAATCCGGACGACGACAAAGGGAGACTCAAGCCCGGAGGAATCCATAAAAGTGGTGTTAATACGCGAGGGAGAATGAGATAGAGTTGGGCGAGGAGGGAGGTGGTTGGGGGGGCGGGGAGGGAGAGGGAGAGAGGGAGATAATAAGAGCGAAGAGGAGTGGAAGCGGGACAGGGGGAAGAAAAAGAACGGCGCTCAACTTTTTCTATGGATGAAAAGGGGGTCACGAATGTGAGCGAGGCTCTTTTCGTCACCCTTCGTTGATCCGTGCTACCATGGGGCCAACCCTCTCCTTTTTGGCTCCTCTGTCGGCGCACGGCTTCGGCTTGTATGGATGGATGCATACGAAACGAGCGATCATTTTTCTCGGAGAAAGAAGGCGAAGCGACCGATTCGAAAGAATGGAATTGCAGAGTGTGCCGCGGGACAAGTCGCATCTAGCATGGAACTTGGCTTTTCAGGGATTTCTATGATTTTGTTCCGTAATCTAGGACTAATGCAAGTCTTTCATGGTGCGCTCTGTGAAAAGCTTTCCCGGAGAAAGACGGGAAATCCGACATTTTTTGCGATCTTTATAATTTTTTCAACGGACAAGAAAACGTGACTTGTAAACATCAATGCGGATGACAGCCATTATGAGCAATGCAAATGCTTTATCATAACTGCGGGTCGTTATTGTGAATGCTACAATTTTTAGTTAGGCATGTTATCGCTTGTATGGTTGTAATTCTAAGTTATTCTGTCATACGAGACCATGTTTATTCGATAATGCATTTGAGATATTTCGATGACATCACAGCATTTAAAACGCAATTACAATAGCTATTATTATTACTATATATTTTGAAGTTTTTTTTAGCTATTGGAATACAATACAATACGCAATATTACCAAAGCCAGACGATTGATAATGAGAAGTCTTGTAAAGTTTGGAAAGCCTTGTGTTAGCCTTAGTAGCTTTTCACATTTCTCATCAATGAAACATAACCGAATGTATTTTACTGCAATTTCGTAGAGAATTACTTTTAAACTAGTATATCAGTTGCATTTCACAGGTGTTTTAAAATAAATTATAATAAGTTTTAATATTTTAATAAATGATGAAATTGAATTGTGTTAATGTACTGAGGTAACAAGCTTATGCAAAAATGTCCCTAAAGGTGAATTTCATCATTACCATCGCATGAGATAATCGACCTGCTGCGTCACGTTCGAGTACTTACGAATCCCCGTCCCGGAACTCTGCTTATTTAAAAGAAAGGCAATCCTATTTCCTGTGTTGGTAGTTCTTTTTTCTACGCACAGATAATGATGATTATAGAATCAGTGTTATTTGTCCCTGAAGCAATTAAAATTATCGCGATGCACAGGCTGCAGGTTGCCTATGCATAAGAAATATTATTGCAGGCGGTGAGGAAAAAATGTTGAAATTCTCTGTTTCGCGGGTGTGAACATATGCTTGCGTGATGTGAGCGGCCACTCGACTTGCTATTGTGAAACGAGGAATTTTATATTTTACACCAGAGTATTTTTTCGGTTACTCAATCATTTTTTTAGATACTTAAATTAAATGAATTCAATTGCAAATATTAAATGCTACTCTCGCTCAATTATGCAGATAATTAAATAATTAAGTTGTTTGATTATAAAAAAAGCAGATTTTTTATTTTAATATTTTACACTTTGTAACTGTAAAATTTTGAACGATTTGGTCAAAAGTGTATTTAATGCATGCACCATTTGTAATAATATAATGTATTGACAGAAAGAACATTATTTTTATGTCTGTCACTATCGTTGTTGGCTTACTAATTAAGTAATTTTTATTAAAAATTATATCGACTACGTTAAAATACTGTAATATCTACGTAATGAATACTTACGTCAAGTATATTATATTCTTTATTAAATATTATCATAAACTATTGGCGTTACAGCTTTTAACTAGCAATGGCAGAGAAAAAATTTCGCAAAATTTACTTTAATTAAATGGCTAATTAAAAAATTGTTGTACGCAAGCTACCGACGAGGTATCACAAAGACAAACGCTAAATAAATTCACGCATTGAAGAGAAAGTGGCTAAATAAGTGAAATGCAACGATTTTGCCGTAGTTCTTTCCCGAAGTTCACACAAGTCCTTGAAACCTCAACGCAGAACGTGAGAGCTACGACATTAATCAGATCCACGTAAGCGTGCATACATATTTGCATAAACATCCACAGTGTATGCAGGATTACGGGGGTATTTTTAAGCAAACCGAGTGCAACAAACTTTCGTGATCCATCACTGTCTTAAATGGTACTTGGATATTCCATTGTAGCATTTGTCGCACACACACAGTCTTACGCACTTACGAAAATATACACGCGAGTAAGGAGATTTTTTTTACAAAATTTACAGTAATCAAATCAATAATTGACCTTAGGGACAGTAAAGTTGGACTGTCACTTTGGAGTTCTAAAACTTTTCTAACAATTCTGTTGTGAGAAGCAATTAGCAAACTTATAGACAATCTTTTAGTAATAAACAACAACTTTCATTAAAATTTACAGCTAATATTTAAACTCTTTTCATAAACTAAATGTGATTCGCGTTTTGTTCCCACGTAACGTGAATATAGTAAGATATTTTTTTTTATAAAGTTGTATATAATATTTTATACGCAAATAAACGTAGGCACTTACATACTTAATCTTACATAGATATGTAGATGTAGATGTTATGTATATTTCACTTAACAAGGGCTTATCCTCAAACATCATACTTCATTTGAAAGTCATATGCAGTCATATCTATCATATATAATGCAATTATTTTTAAAATTTATTATAACTCTATTTTTGTTTTCTAATACTTCCATTTCAATTTGATTTTGTAAATATTTTTTTCAGAGCTCAAAAGCAATAGTCATTGTAAAAAAATTGTTTTTGTCGAAAATCATTATTGGTAAATGTGATAAATAAGAATGCATAAACGGTTTAAACATTTAAAATTCTTTTTTTTATGTTATTAGTTGTGGCTATGTTATTGTTGTACTTTATTCAATTGATCTTATGGATTTCATTTGAAGCTTCTCGTAAGATAATGTAAGCATTACGGTGATAAATTTTTTAGTTTAGGAAAAGTAAATGTTGGATACAAAAGTTGTAAATCTTACAGAAATGAATTAAAATGACCAATCTGTATAGCCAAGCTACGATCTTCAGCGAATAGAGCCGAATTAATGGGTAGATAGGCGTCTTCGGTCGTATTAAAGGACGTTAAAAGAATGGATAATATTACAAGCACTCATTTTTTTTATAAAAGCATAAATTATCGTTGAGTTTAATATTTCAATAACCTATCAAAATACTCTACTAAAATGCTTACTACAACAGATAGGCTACCCATTTTTTATATCTAAGTCTTAGCTTAAATTTTAAGTATGATAATCTTTGTTTCGCTAATGGCTATTTATAAAGCCATCTACATAGAATAACAAATGCTTGTTACTGCTGCATATTTTCACATTTTGGCAACGTCTTAGAATTTTGCATTCCCAACTGCAAAGAGCAGCAAATGGTCTAAAGTTGAAAGCACGGCAGCCATTACAATACGCTGTTAGCAATCTAAAATCCATAATGGAAAATTGCAAGCTGTCAGTCGTTTGGCTGTATTGCGTATAGATGTGAATAAAACTTTTCCACAAATAATCGTTAAGTTTAACGAAGCTCGAACTATATATGTAAATATGCAGTACTATTGGTGACATATTGTCAACATTAATCTAAGATTAACTGAAATTTTTCAGATAGAAATGTATACGAAACTCACTTTTTTCACATAAGCTTGCACGCAATTGTAATTTTTTTTATAAGAATAAAAATACATTCGGAGCATGTTATCCTCGCATGCTGCATATGCAAATGTTTCTTTTAAAAGTATTATTATTTATTTTTGATCCTTTTTTTTCAAAAATTAAAAATCAAAGGAAAAATGACCAATCTATACTTTCTCCCTTATCTCAAACTACTCGCCCATAAAGATATGCACCGACCAATGTTTAGCAGTAGCGAGTAAAAATGCGATTATTCGTAGCTCGATAAAAGATATTTTAAACAGAGGACAGTGTCGTCGATAGCTGCAGTCAATTGCAAATACGGGAGCCAACATCCTCGGGGTAGCCTGTAGACGTGAAGGATGCTCAGCCAGAAGTGGATATCGTGTTCGGCAGCGCCCAAGGCGCATTGCATCACCGACAGTTTGCCAGTTCGGGCAGGCGGAATCCGGATACAAAGTAAATATCTATACGTAGGTGATTGTTTGTAGTTTGCGGCGAGGAGACCGTGATTCGCCCGGGAAGAGGGGCCTAGAGATAATATGTTTGCACAACTGTTCCGCAGCATCGCTCATCCTCGTTCAAATTATGATCGATGCCGGCGCACTAACATGTCAAATAGCCGAAGGGTCTGGATTACGTCCCGAGCAATACATTTTCACTTAGACCAGCTGGTCGCCCCACATTTTCCGCGGCTCGGTTTCTTCTATTTTTAATTAGCTACGGAACATTGGGCGCCCGATTACCGAGGAGTGACGATTATGCCGACGGCTTATTGAAACGTTTACGATTTCGAGATGGAGTTCGCTAGATACTGTGACCAAGAAACCCTGATTTTGTTTGTTGTACATAGATGAATGTGCGTGTCCTTCTCGAGTGGCTCGAGCGATGTATATGGTGTGCGGCTAAGCCTGAATGCACTGAGTGAATCAATCGACGGAGAAAAGGAAAAGGGCCTCGGGCAGGGTTGGGGGGGGCGAGGAAAGATTATACGGAGAGATGGAGCGCGCGCGTCTATGTGTGAAAAACAGAGGGCGTGGGGATAGGGTAAAAGGAGGAAAGATGAATGCACCCCATTTCTCCCTTAGTATGCTGAAAACTATTTGAGGCTTGTTATTATCAGCGGAGTTGAAAGTATCTTTTACATTTAGTAGGCATAAGTTAAAAAATGTTTAAAAACATTCGAGCTATACTGTACTATGATGATATTCCTTATGCTGCTTATGATTTAAACATTTGTTTACTCAAAAATTGTAATTTCAAAAATTACGCAGTCATAGCGATAAATTTTTATAATAAACATCTAGTGAAGTACTTCACAGATTCAAAAAATCATTAATATTCATCGGTCTACACTTCAGTCAAATTTTGACCCACCAAAAATGTATTGTTAATATTTAAAAAGGTATCTGTTTTTTTTATTTATTACAATGGTAGTAATATTTAATAATATTAATAAATAATTAAACAATGTTTAAAATAATAATAATAAAGGGTTTATTTTAAAGATGTTTAATTCCTAAATCTGTATTTTATTTGTAATCTTAACGGATCCAGAATTTATGCTATATGTTTTTGAAAATGTGAATAAAATTGGTAGGGTCGTCACTTTTACGGTCAAAAAATTGCGAACGATTGCCTGCTTTACTAGAGCAATAAGTGCTATTATTGGATTATTTTATAATATGTAAAAATTAATCTTAAAAAATAAAAACAAGATAAATCTCTTGCATCATTTTTAATAACATTTCAATTTCACTTAATAATTTTAAAAAAATCTTCCCAAACAATGTGGGGAATTGCTTAAATGTAAGAACGAAAGCATAATGACTGCAGTTATTGCGGGAGAGATGTAGATATTTTGTACAATTTGAAATTTGTAAACTTTAAAGTAATATTATATAGCGCTTACATATTTCTCTGCAACCTTCCAAAAACAGAATTTTTTAAATACCAGACAGTCGGCATTTTACTTTTGTAAATTCTGTCTAAACATAGTTTCCTTGTTAAATGAATATTATTAGACTTTCAAACATTGAAAAACGCAAATAAACAAATTTGTAGTTGCAGGAAATGTTTACGTTAGGAAGAAAAAAAATTGTATTTAAAATTATTTAAGTCTCCTATATAGTATGGCTGACACTTCTTCAAAATTAATAAATAAGAAATTTTGGAAATGCGTGTCAACATATTTATTATTTAAGACTTAGTATAGGTCCTTTTTATAGGTTTCAAATAATATTTTTTTAGAGGAAAAAAGAAAAAAATTAAGAAAAATAGGGAGAAATACGGAGAGAGTAGTAAGCAAACAATTTTTAAATAAACTGCAGTCTCTCGCCAATATGCTAAATGTAAATTTTTCATTAATTAAACATTTTTACACCTAACCTACATCTCCAGATTTTCACATCACAATGTCAATTTTACACCTTAAAAAAATGTACATGCCAAGCCAGCAAGTAACGCGCTGTTAGAAATAGTAACTAGTCTTACTTCTCCTTAATATTATCGTACAGTTGCTACCGAAAAATATTGTTAGGTCCAATAATTTAAATTCTATTATTATAACGGTCCTTTACAAAGTATTGTATATATTATGATCAAATGTCAAATTATGGGAGTGAATTTGAAATACTAAAATAATTATTAACCTCAGAAGGAGATTACTTATTTATTTTAGAATCATACACGATAATTTAATGCTAAGAATCCTTGTATTTTAATTTTTTGTGCAGTTTTTAAAATACAGAATGTTGAAAATTTATCTCAAATGTCATTTTCACATGAAATAGAACTTAATTATGCTTAATAATTTTTTTTTATAAACAGAAATGTAAATATGCGCATATGTTTTTTTACGACAAAAGTTACCGATACAATTATTCGTTATAGTAACTATTTAATTAACTTCATTCGGTATTTTAATTAGTAATAATATTTGAATTATTGTTACTAATTATTATCAAATAATTTAATCTATTTAATCTTTGAACTATTTGAACTATTCGATTATTAACATAAAATATTTCCTTTTACTCCAATATAATATAATGCACTACATTGATAATTGTGGTAATCTGTGATTCGTAAGGTCGACGATGTCGTAGGAAACATTTTTGTTCCATTTGCTCAGTGACAACGATAAATTTTTTCCTACTACAGGTACTCCTACAATTACAGCATTTACATTTTTCCGCATTTTAAAATATATGGAAGAGGGAAGTGATAATATATAATCTAAAAGAACTAAACTATTTACAATTTTACAAATAATGTTGTAGATAATTTTACAAAAAAATAAAAATACGTAAATAGACACGAGTGCCTAGATATATGTATATATAATACTTTAGAAACAGCTCACTACAAAACATAAAAGGAATTTTCCAATATTTTGTTTAACAAACTACATTTTATATGGCCATTTAATTTCTCAGGAAGTGAAGAATATAAATTGGACTATAATTTAAGTAAAGTATTTGAACACTAAAAACTTGTTTATCCACTCAATATTTATGCTAAAAATGTATTGTTTAATTTGAAATTAAACGATGCATTATTATACAATTAGTCAATAGTAGCTTAAATAGCTCAATCATCAAAAGCTTAAATTTATTGGAACGTATCTATTACAGAAAATTTTATGTGAAGCTAATTTTATCAAAGCAAACATGTTTTTATTTATAAAAACTACATCATTTACATTTATGTAATATATCAATATGCAGGATAAACATCGTAAGCTACTCGATATCGTACATGTACATTAATCCCTTGAATTGTAAGTATTTTATTCACGCGTAGTAGAACAAAAAACGACGTTCAGTTCCATGTAAATGGCAATAATATGGAAATATCTAATCTTTTATAAAAGTATAGTCCATTGGAAATCGCAACCGAATTTTTAAAAACCTCTGACAAGTGCGAGACCGAATGAAAAAAATCAAATAAAACACGATCAAGCTGATTTCAACGACTTCGAGGCGTTGGGACTCCAGCTGCACATCTTTCTCATAACAACTTATTGGACACCTGGAAACCGGCTTCGCGGATACATATTTAACTTTAAGATCTGTCGACAAGTTATGCTAGAAAATGATAGTGCTCGGAGGTATTCAACATTAAAACGAAACGTTCTCAAAAAAAAAGAAAGAAATTTTCTAATTCAGGCTTCTAAGTAAAAAATGCTTAGTCTATCTTGTTTGTCAATTACATTACGTTTAATCGACAATAATTATAAATCAACATTAATTATTCACGCGCGTAATTATTGTTAGTCAAATACATATGTTGCAAAATTATTTGAATCTTATGATCAATCAAGTATATTGAATAATATAGATAAACAATGTGTAGTTAAAATTTATTGTAAAAAACATTTCATTTCAATAATAGACCATATATATTTACCATAGCTTAATAGGAGTTGGCTGCTTATTTTTAAAAGCGAATTAAAAGTTAAGTACATTAAATACGGGTATTGCAAACTAACGAATCGTAAACAATATTTAGTTGCTAAGATAAATTCATCATTCTTGAACTTTATTGTAGACTTTCTAGCATTTTTTTCATTTGATGCTCAGTCAAATCTTAATTTGCGATCTCAAGACAATAACCTCAGACTTGCAGGCTTTCTTGGCATCGATTATTTTCCTTCTCTTTAATGGAAAATTATTATTTAAATCGCGGCATCATGATCGGGTCCTGTATAAATCACGAGGGCTGTAGCGTCAGCAAACAACGCCCAGCATTAAAAGTGAGCTGGCAAAGTGAAACTGCCTGGCATTAAAAGAGATCTGCCCCCTAGACGATCTTACTAATGTTGACCTGATTCGTTGCCACTGCGACAATACTTGACTGCAGGCGCAATAAGCGACGGCGAGTTTTCGTCGTGATTGGTTGTACCAAGTGATTGAAGTGACATGTCACCGAAGCCATGATAAACATTGCGGTGTTGGTCGCGGCTTCATCTTCTCCTACTTCCGTAGCTACAAGCGACGCAACACCAACTCAGACTGCGTCCTTCATAAACAATGGCCCGAGGGGCTGAATGTTATTTGTGACTATGGTCCATAAGAAGATTTACGCAGAAGACCTCAATGTTTGATGGAAAATCGCTATCGCGCGTTGTATGCATCTTGGGATTCTGAAAAATGGTCTACCCTGATGCTTGACCATAAATATGTATGCACGGTATAATATGGCTTCGAACATCTGCTATTGCTATGGTAGCTAAAGCTACTTGAGAAATTATGTGATAGTTTGATAATTGTATACAGCGAGATCGAGACATTCTGTAGAAGCCTTATGTATAAATGAAGCATTGAGCTTGAGATGAAGGGACTTTTTGAGAGAGATTTTTTTAGTTTCTTTAGTAGGAGCTTTTTTATGTAGGTCATTATTATCAATACCTTATATTAAAAGATTTGTTTTAATCAAAGTTGTTTAAATTAAACATACATACTCGGATCGTGTAATTATTACAAAATTCATAATCATATGCAATAGCTAATTGAATCTCACAATTTTTATTTTATTCACAATTGTAGTCGATAAATGTAATTTTAAGAGTTGGTATTCATTTGAGCACTTATTTACTAATAAATGGTTTATGGTGTTGTTTTTACGAGCCTTTTTAAATATGCTGTTTATCGTAAAAAATAATTTTAGAAAGATAACGCTTTTTTAATAAAATCAATTAATCATTGTTCTGAAAAGTTAATGCTACAGGAATAAGAAATTATATATATATATATATATATTTTTATATTTTAAAACCGATTCTGTTACAAACAATAACATAATTTATTTGCAACAAAAATTCCATATTTTTAAAAAAAAAGTGAAAAATTTATAATTTATTAAACCAAAGGAAACGTGAAAGCCGCTTTTCAATACTGGAGAAAAATGCTTTATAGCTATTTTAAAATCTTTTTATAGTATTTGAAATATTGTTTCAAAGGGTGAGAATATTTTAGATACATAAACGCAAAGAAGACTGCAGGATTGCATCATTTATATTAGTAACGTGTGTAGACAGACATTAGTGAGAAAAGTGGCTCGTATAAACAAAGAGCGTAAAACTGACGCAGGAAAAAATAAAGCCAAGAAAGAAAATGGCTTGGAAAGATATGGTCGATGATTTCCGAATCTTCGTGGAAAAAATAGAGTTATGTGTATAATAAATGCAGATCATTGATGAATTTTTCATAGCATTCTTGGAAGCCACGTTGAATGGGATTTAACGAGCAGTGCATACATAAAGCAGCGCAAATTGATGCAAGGCGATACACTTCGTATTCTAGCGAGTGGCAGAGGGTCGTCATCGTAATTTTCGAAAATAGCCGGGGGCACTTACAAGTCGGAGACTTTTCGCACCGGCCGAACGTGTTCACTTCGAACTGCTGCATCCCGACGGTCTAGGATTTATAGTAGAAGAGCTCATTAGCCGATCTTCTTAGACTATTACTCAGCTCAGAAGTTCCGATACCGATTGACGAACATTTTTATGTTTATTTCGGTTATTCGCTCGGTTACTAAAAATTAGTCTTAGTCAGTGCATGCCTTTGTTTACAACTCGACGACATAAATTTCAGCTGAATCTCTGTTTTTGGAACTTCTTTGTATTGATGTTTTTATTTTTCCCATCGTAAGATATATTTTTTATTTTCTTTGTACTTTTTAATGACACTGTTTATTACGAGAAAAACTTATTGAAGGGTGTAACCCTAATATATTTCTTTTTTTACTAACAAATTTTCCACGTAATTTAAAAAAAAAATCAAATTAATTTATAAGGCAAGATAAAAACCCCCCGATTTATTAATTTGTTTCAATACCAAATGAAGGTGAATAATAATATAGAAATAAAAAACCAAATGAGTCCAGTATCATTATAATTATTTGAAAATAATTAAATTGCTCGATAAGTATATAAAGATATAAAAAGATTTTTAACGCTTTAAGCACAAAAAAAGAGGAATACTACAACTTAGATGTACTGATAAAAAATATCTAAATAAGTTAGTCTTGAAATGTAAAGTAAAATTTTACGTCGCAGTTTTGTAAATATAATGAGCGAACTTTAAAAAGAATCATTTAGCTTAATTATTAGATAGCACGAACGAGCAGTCTCATTTATTATTCTCTAACAAGACAGAACGTATACGTTAGGCTTGTTTAAGATACCTTTCTCGCTTGCCCAAGCAAACAATACGTACAAAGTTTGGTACATAAGTCTTGAACGGTGAGCAATAAATGCAATCACAAGCCTATCAGATATTCGGGGATATCTTCGCCGATTCGGCAACAAGTAAGTTAAAATTAATTAAATTCGCAGCTATTAGATTGAAACTATTAATCTTGCATGTCAAAAATAAATTTGTGGTAAATTGGTTAAAATGTTATATAATCACGATCGATATGTGCAATATCGAATTTGTGAATATTACGGCCAAGTATAATTTGCATTTATTATGCGGGTGAGCATATTATTGCAGTGGAAAATACTTTGGCTCTTGAACTCAAATTCACGTATTGGCGAATCAATTGCGGCAAATGCACTGCAAACAGTTCGTATTACTGGGCAAATGTATTATGCATACGAGCATACGCTACTACGTAGCGATATATAGCGATACATAGCGAGCCACTTACTATCCGGGAAGGAAAACGGAGGTCTGGTTAAACCACAAACTAACGCGTTCAACGGAGGAAATGAAAATGGGTGTGAGGGAGGATCGTTGGGAGATTGATGGTTGGTGATAAATAGAAAAAAAGTTGAAGTCGCGTGAAAACTACAGCTCAGAGCTAATCTACGAGTGCTGATGGAAAACGCGCGTACATTACAGCCGCGGGGTATTGCGTAAATTTTCGCTGGATCTCGTGGGACAGGGTCGGTGCCTTGCGTGCCAAGTTGATACCTAAATTAACAGGATAACCAGGGCTCACGAGTAGCAGCGAGCTTGTCGCCCTGACGAATTGCTCTTTAAATCTTAATTCAGTGTTAAGTTACCGAGGCTCCTCCAGCTGAGCGCGAGACTCTTTTGGCTCCGCGAGTAAATCATCCTTGAGCATTATAACGCATACTTACAACCCGACGCGAGAGAGCTAATCACTTTTGTTTGACCTCGCACACTTAAAAGAAAAGAGCTACGCGAATTCAAATACTTCCATCTGATTGACTCTTATCGATCAATAGAGTTAACTCTTACTTATCGATTGGTATGCCTTATTTATTCGTATTTTTAACGCAAAGGCTAACAGCATTCGACATCATGCGACAACACATTCGCATATCTCTTATTTACACTTCAGGACAATTTCAATATTTTAACAAGTAAGTGCAGATATAATTTTGCATTTTAATGTTACATATTCTTACGTTGTATAAATATGAAAAAATTACATTGTTAAGTAGATTCATAATTATTAATATTTTACTATTAGAAATTGGCAGTATATTTAATTAATGAACTCATCGCTACTCCTAATAAGAAACCATACAATGTTTAATTTTAGCCATAACACAACGTATGAATATCGATTAAAAAGTGTACACATGAGATGAAATGGACGGAGAAAAATCTTGCATTTTGCGAGGGTACGTATGTTTTATTATGGAGCTGAGGTTGCGAGAAAGCAGGGAGAAAATATCCGAGCTCTTAGCGCCAGCCCGAATCTCCCTAATTTCCATCACCGGGGCATCAATTCAGTAAGCCTGTTTTCCCATGAAGTAGTTGCGTATGCGTTAAAAGGACGACAGTGAAAAAGCCGAAAAGAGAAAAGGATCCGTGGAGAAGTAGCCCAGGAGTCAATGGAATAAAAGCACTCGTGCAGCCAGGAAAAGAGGGTATCGCTTTGCGAGCTGCGAGACGATAAATACTGGCATCATTTCCTCGTATGTGTCACGCTGTCCTTCCACGGAAGTATAAATAAGGAACGCGCACGGCACTGGAGAAACCTTTTTTGACTTTTTTAATCCCTCTCTCATTCTCTCCCTTTGGCAGAGAGATTAAAGGAGGAGGTACTGCCTCGTACCGAACGCTGCGCATAATTGGACATTATGCGACAGAGATGTTAATAGAATGTTTTCATTAGAAAAAATGTTAGGATAATTAGTCAAATTATTTTCAGAGGGTGTCAAAGCATCTATTTGAGAAGCTTTTTTTCGTCTGTCCCTTTCTCCGCTCTGTGCTTTTCCCATTCTCTAACTTTTTTTTCGAATGGATAGTCTAAGCCCCATGGAAAATACACCTATCCTGCTCAGTTCCTATATATTTTCTGTTTAAGCACGGTATTAATGATCGAATCATTATTCGAGGCATAAATTTTTTTGGGCCACTTCAGATTGCTTTTTTTTCTTGTCTATAATCAAAATGAACTATTCAAAACGTAGCTACTGTAATGTTTTAATGACATCGAAAAAATTTCACACTATAACATGATAATAAACCTTTTCTCATCGTAAGAGCAGTACTTAAAGATTTAAATTTTAGGCTCCGACAAGTAATTGTCGCTCATAAGCATAGGTTTAACAACATGCACACAGTGGATACTAATCGTTAAGATGAAAATAAATTTCGTTGCTTTGAGGAGAGGGCAGGGCGTAAGAGAAGTTTCTTGATGATAGAAAAAAGGGTCGTCAGCAGATGGTAACCAACTTCTTGTTTTGACGGTAAAGAAAGCTCTTTTCAAATTTGTGAGGGAGAGAAAGAAAGAGAACAATCGGTTAGTAAAAAGTGAGCGTGCTTTTGTCGTATAGCAGCATTGGGAAAAAAGAATAATATAAGATTTTTTTGCTATCGTAGTGTCTGGAGAATGTGAATTCAAACAATAGGCGGTTAAATTAGTTTAATCTTGAACTACTCTTCGCGTATTTAAATCTTCGACAAGATCCAAATTTTTCTTTATACTATCTTAATAATTCTACCAGGGGAATTTTGAAGAATCATAAACCTAAAAATCAAATCTCATTTAATACAGAACTACTGGTTTTAAGTAGAAATTTTATGAGTCTGTTCAGTTTATTACTGCATTATAATAAATAATTTTTTCTTTTTTTTTGTAAGAAATTTCGAGCATATAATAAAAACATTCTTTTAAAATTAATTCAATAGTAATAATTAACGCAGAATTTATCTTTTAATCTAAACACGAGTAAATTCTTTCATTGTGTGTCGAAATTTGCGGAAATCAGTCTATCAAAATGAAGATTTTTAAATTTTATTTAAATTATATTATATAGCTTTAATAGAAACTAGTTATGTGATTGATAACTGATAATCCTGACTGTTTTCTATCCTAATGTTTGCTAAGTCATAAGAAACAGTAAATTCTAGTATGTACGGTACTATTGAAATTTAAAGCTTTTTGTGCACCTGACTAAAATTTATTTTACTTAATTTCCCGTAGTGTATACGATTTCAAATTTTTATAAATGCAGCATTTTTTGTGTGCTCTTTTATTAATAAATTATTTAAAGTAATTTTTTTAAGTCCTACTTGCATGTTTTGTTGATAAAATTTTAATATTTGGTTTAATATTTTATAATTTAATGTGATATTTAGAATAATTTATTAGCTCATATTAGTTAAAAACATTTAAAAAATTAATTTATATTGATCATTTTTTTACTAACATTAATTTTATTTTATATAAAATCAAATTTTAATAACTTTTTTATTTAATAATAACATTTTATAAAATTTAATTAATAAATGCTATTCATGAGTATAACAGATGTAGAGAGCTTAATGGTATCATTTATTCGAAGAACAGAATGTGCGATCTATACTTTTTTCTAATGAGAAACTTTGAATAAAATAAAAGCGTGGAAAATTAGGAGAATTTTTATGATGCCAATGATTTATATATGATAAATATCGTACGTATTTTTGGATTACGTGATACATTGAAAAGAAATATTTGTAATCTTACTAATTTCCTGTTTACAATATAGGACCATCAAAAGTTAATGTTTAATAATAAAACGTAAGTGCGTACTTATTTATTTAAACAAAAAAAGACAAACAGTTTATCTTCGAAAAATGCGTAGTAAATAATTTGGATACGTGAATTATTGTACTTAATGGTATTTACTAATGAATCAAAAAAATACAATATAAAATTGCGATCTGCGATACTAATGATCAATAATATTATTAATAATAATCATGGAAGGCAATACAAGCTCGAAATGATAGATGAAATGAATTTATAAATTTAAAATAAATTTAATAATTAGCCTCGTGTGATCATAATGATGCACTCAGATTTGTACATTTAAGATACGAGCTGTTTGTCAGATAGAAATAATGCTGCTAATTGTCATCAATATCATTCCGGTTAATGTAGACTTGCTATGCTAGGATCAGCTTACATTCACACACGTGAACCCTCATGGTAGACAAGGCAAAACATTCAAATAAAATGTCGTTAAAAGTGTATAGTTGCAACACGAGAAGCTAATTACCAAGGGTCGCTCCAGATGCTCGTCATACTCTGGATTGTGAGAAAAACTGAAACAAAGCGATAAAATATGTGGGAGGAAAGCATGTTAGTTTTCTTTTTTTCCTGCTTACTTAAATTTTTTCAAAATCCGTGATCTACGCTAATATTAGTTAGGATAATTTTTATCTGAAAAAATTCTTCATGGTATAATTGAATAGGCTTATATGTACTTTTGATTTAACTAAACGGATAAATTATGATTACAAGACCGAAAGAATACTCAAAGCTATAATTTATGAGTTCATCACGTTTTATTATTTAGTAGGTATACATAATTATTCTGGTAATTTAAAGTACATTTATATATAATAATGCTAATAATTATTACCGCTTTATGTAATGAAGAATTTCATAATTAAAAAATTACATTTTTCGAGTGCGTTACTCAAAGGAAAATACATTCGTGCAATTATAAGCTGATCGTTGTAATTTTGGTAACATGAAAGGCTAAAATAACTTTCGTGTTTAATCAATTTCGGCTAGTATATCATAATTTAATTTTGAACATTAAATATATATTTATAAATATATTAATAAAAGCATATTTTTAAATTAAAAAAAGTTTCTATAGTTAAATTAAATAGACTTTATAGTACATTAGTTAATTTTACATAAAATTATTACAAATTATTATTATAAAGCATAAATCATTATAGAATTCAGAAATACAGTTAGTTAATACTAGTTATTCAATACCTTTATAAAATTTTTTTTTATTTTTTATTAATAATTTCTTGTAATAAGGATTGGATTAAACGGATAAAAAGATACAAGCTCAAACATTTTTGAAGTTTGACCTATATTAATGCTTCAAAAACCCATATTTTGAATAGGATCACATACTTTAAACATATTATCACCTTATATCAATACACAACATAATATTACAACGAACATATGTAAATCAGAATATAAATTTCGAATATTATAATTGATTACAGTTATTTAATACAAGATTATAAATTTCATAAAATGGAAGCAAATCGCTTAAAAAAAACAATTTTCAAAACTTACGAAACTTTTATCATTGTTTTTTTTTACAAATGTATTAACTAAAGTTATAAATCACTATGTGTATAAGAATTTTATAGGCAGAGTCAAGACTCTGACTCTTAGATGCGGCTAAGCCGCACACGACTTTATTTTTCATCACGTACTTTCTCCTTCAACCATTCCCTCAGCCTAGCGATAATTTCGTCGGTCGTGAGCAAATAAACGCATATGTGCCACGGTAAGTGCAATATAGTGCAACGATGATTTTTATAGCAGTCGGATGTTTAAAGAACTACAAGTAACAAATAAAATTCCCGCAGATTCGTACACTTCTCGTATTAAATTTACTCCCGATAGTCGCATGCCGTACCAGTTCAGCATCTGTTTTATGGTCCAATCATTTATGATCAGATAACTTCTCTGTTATGCCGTTCGCGAAATAGGGTAAGAATGAGGTACATCCAGAGAGAGATAGAGAGAGAGAGATAAAGAAAGAGTGAAAGAGAGAGAGAGAGCGAGAGAGAGATAAAGAAAGAGTGAAAGAGAGAGAGAGAGAGATAAAGAAAGAGTGAAAGAAAGAGAGAGAGAGAGATAAAGAAAGAGTGAAAGAGAGAGAGAGAGAGAGAGAGAGAGAAATATTGATCCGGTGAGAAGAAGTCACACGTGTTAGACATAAACCGCTGGTAAAGCCAAAAGGAGAAAAGAGCAAGTGGCAAAAAAGTGCCCAAATTATTTTATACGTATTTTCATACAAACGAATAAATTCTTCGTTTTATTTTCGTTTTCGTTTTCCTTTTCTACCATTATGAATAAAAAACGTTCATGTTATCACCTGATTGCAATGTTTTCCATGTTTCAGCAAATGATTCATTAATAAATTTTACAATTGTTTCATGTATCACGCGCTAAACATTATAATCAAATCTTTACTAATTTACTTAATAGGTATAATTAGTTTCAGTGAATAAAAAACATTTTAAAACCTGAACTGTATTTTTTCTTTTTACGATATTACAATTTTGCTTTATTTTTTTTAGTATCTTTATGTTTCCAATAGAACACCAGTTACATATACAATAATCATATTCTTCAAGATATAATAATTTTTATAATTTTTCAGCAATAATTGTGTATCGCGATTGAAAAAACCTAATATTTTTTATACGCTTAAAATATTCAATACATAATAAGAGATTTAATTTTTGATACTTCACATGTTAATTTAGACATGGAAGTTGAAAATAATAATTGAGTAATATATTTTTTTAAGGGTCGGTCCACTTCTTTTATTGACCCTAGATTATAAAGTTCTTCTGAAATTTCGGATGAACAGAGTTACTACTGTAGTAATACGATATAGAATTTCGACTAAATTTTATATGTACTTCGTTTATTTATGATTTTCTTAAACTTTATGATCGAGAAATGGTAAATAATGGCTTAGTGAAAGAGAACTCTTTGGATTATTATCATAAACGTCATAAAGAAGTTACAATAGGCACATGACAATGTATTCTTTTTTTTACTGCCTTATCTCTCTCTCTCTCTCTCTCTCTCTCTCTCTCTCTCTCTCTCTCTCTGTCTCTGTACCGAAATTTTAAGTTCAGCCCAGAAATACCAGAAAAATAGTTTTGTATTCTGTGCAAGGGGGCGCAAGTTTGGGACTCGACGTATCAGCAATCCACCATATTACACATTATTAAATAAAAGAAATAATTATGGTAAAACCGTAGTGTACAAATAATTTAAAAAGTACGTTTATGTTATAAATACTTCTTGTTTTGGAATAATAATCAAAATCGTTTGCAAAATTTTTTTCTTAAAAATAATAATTAGATCTTACAAATGTACGAAAAATTGTAGATGAAATTTTAAACTATCATTTTAATTTCAGTCATTTAAAAATGATTTAGAATTGCTTTTCGTTCGATAGTTATATAACTCATTTTATTTGCGTGTGTTGGTTCGAATCAAGCCAACTCCTTAGATACATTATTTTTAATTTCATATTATTTATTTGCATTTTCTTTGAAATTTCCCGATTAACGGAAATGTGTGCCTGCACAATCTAATCGCGCACAAGACTTTCCAGAGCAATCCGCTCAAATATCATTTAGGATCAACTGTAACCATTTCACAAGTAATACACCTTTTTTAGAATCTTAGCTAGGATTTTCATATGAACACCGAGGATTCGAAAACCAACCGCCACCGTGGGATCCCGTCGATAAACCCCCTTGCACCACTTGAACTCCATTTAGTCTGTTATGTAATTTCAGAAATACAGCCGAACTGAAAATGCTGTCCTTGTCCTAGTTTGTTTATTCTAAACAGCTCGACAATCATTTTAAATTAATCATATATAGCATTTATAATTTTCATTAGCACATAATTTGCACCTTAAAATGTTTTTATACTTAGTCAGGTTATTTTTACGCATCGTTGCTGTAAATAATAATCTTATGCTTTTTCTATCCACAATGTTGATTAATATTTGAATAAAAGATAAATTCTTTACTTAATATTATTGACTCAAAATTAATTAATTTAACACCTAATACGTATTTGAAATTTATTACTATTTAGTTATTTATTTAGTTTTTAAAACACGTTTACATTACCTTTATTTATGAACATTAAACATAAAGTTATATTTATTCGTACATACGATGTGAGTATAAACTTATTACCCAAGAATAATTTATCTTCGTATTTCTTGAAATACTATCAACAATTTTTGCAATTATTGATAATGCAGCAATTAGAAAACAATTTGATAATATTTTTATTTTGCACAAAAAATTTCGTATTATAAATTAACAATAATTTACTATCTTTATTACTTCTTCTTAATAAAAATGAAGATTTTTTATGAGAAGTCACCAATAATAATTAATCATTCACTTGTAGAGTATTAATTTGAAAATTTTTATGGCAAATTATAATTATTAAGTGTATTATGTAATTTATTAATTATAAACATATCCTAAAACATGAATTTCTGTGTAAGATATGGTATTTATATAGAACTTAAATTTTATAAAAAGTTGATTTTTAAATAATAGTAAGTAATATAAATTTACAATATTTGCTAAAAAAATAAAAATGAGTATATTGTTATAGAAGAATAAAGAAATAAAATATTGTATTCTAATTTATATTTTAAGTAAATTGGAATAATTTTATCGAGTATGAACTGATACAAAGGCTCACAATTTAAATCATTTGTGCTTATCAGGTATCTATATTAGTATAAATAAAACCTACACCATAATAAGATTAAATTCATATCAAATTTTTCTATATAATACTCTTACTTATTACCATAAATATGATTATGATAAGATATTTTTATTTATTTTATTTGCAAAAAAGTCTTTTAAATTTCTAATCTGTATACTCTCTCGGGTTGTTATTGTTTAAATAGTGATTAGTTCTACGTTTACTGATTAAATATAAAATTATCTTTAGAGCAAAGTAGTAGAAATTCTTTATCAATATATTAGTTTACCCAAACAATATAAGAAAATGATATTTTTTAATTTTTATATTTATACATTTGATGATGAATATAGTCATTAATAAGGAGATAAAGTATTTGTAATATATTAAATCTTGTGAAAAATATTAAAAGCAACGTTAATAATTATAATTATATTATATTACAATTAAGTGATTACTCAAATTCAGCTAAGTAAAACTAGATATTGTATTTCATAAGCTGAAGTATAAGAATGAAATATTGTTGATTTTAACTTAACTAATAAATATCAATTGCTTTAAAATTATTATTTTATATAATTTATAACTATTATTTGTAAGTGTCTTACTTGTAAAATACGATTTTAAAATAGACTAAAAACCAAAAGCATTTAGGATTTACAATTTTATTTTGTTTCCTTTAAAAGTTGTACATGACATTCTATTGTATGTAAAATTAGAGATGTTTTTATCATATTCAAGTCTTGGAAACATAATGTGATATAGAATTAATTTATTATCTTTTAAAAGAAAAGACTTTTTTGAAAATTTTAGAGTAAATATAAATATTTAAAAACTGATAAATTCCGCAATAAATTCGTTTACATAAATTTATAATAAACGTAAGACTAAGCTAATTTCAATAAACTCAGTTCTCGCAAATTAGTATTTAAACTTAAAATTTCTGATGAAATTTTGAAACACCTTTGGAGACTTTAATAATAATAGTCCAAGATGCAAAAATTAGCATGTATAATTTTTCTTTGCTGTAAGAACACCATTTTATTTATCTAAAAATGTAGAACGTAACAAATATAAATAAAAGTTAACATAATTTAATCATGAGAACTAATTATTATATTTATATTTAGTTTTTTTTACAATCTGCGCGGCCGGTGGGTGTAAATGTAAAGTACCTGGCACAGCAGCTCCAGTATGTGCTAATGATGGAAAAACTTATCTGAACAAACAGTTGCTTGATTGCGTAAATGTTTGTGGACGAAAGAGTGAGTTTTTTTAATCATATATTTGTAATTGAAATTCGTTTTTTTTTAATTGCATATATTTATAAATAAAAAACTATTTATGGCCAAAATTATGCAGTCAATATATTTTTTTCTTATAAAATTAAAAATATATTTAGCATATAATCAAAATGCACAAGTTAAGTAAATACAAATAATGTTTCTTTTATTATATATTAATTATATTTTTTATATATACTGAGAATAGTATATGAGTGGTGATTTTGAATTTTAATAGATATAGTAACTTCAGAAATGAAATATATAAGCATACATTATATTTTAATGTAAAAAGGTTAAAAGAAATATGAGAAAATAATATTTCTTAATATGATGTTTTAAAAACATAATAAATACACAATGCAGTAATCTTTGACGTACACTACAATCTTAGATTATTATTATTCTGAAAAGCATTTTTAAAAATAATAAAACTAAACTAACTTACTTACTTGGAACCGATTAAATCATTTATCAGACAGTTTATAATTTATTAATTCAAATAATTTTTTAATTATTCAAATTTATTAATTACAATATTTAAGAGAACAATATTTAATTTATAGTAACATGTCTATATAAAATTAATTTGAGTATTATTTGTATTATTTTACATTAGTCTCATAAACTTGCATTATAATTTATTTGTAATAACGTGTGATTTTATTATTTTAATGCTAAGTATTGCAGTCTATTATTATAGATTTACATTCATTCTAATTATTTCAATAATTCAAATCTAATGTATATTTAATATGTATTATAGTATTATATTTCTGAAAATAAAAAATTTTGCAGGACTGTACAAGAAACTCGAAAAAGTATTTATTGTTATATTTATGAGTATGAATAGTAAATACAGATCCGCATTAATTTCTTATGCCAATTAATTTTTTAATTTATATTAATTCGTTTAAATTAAATTTATGTAACTTCTTTATTGATAATGTTATTTTTTTATATTTACAGATATTAAGATTAAATCTTATGGTGAATGTGCTACTGGAAATATTTTGGTTACGAAATTATCAAATTGTCGATTCTGTAGTTAAATGAAATAAATACTTTGTACTAGAAATGAAAAAAACACAAGCATTTACCAATTAATTTTTTTGCTGTCTTTTACCCGTATAATCTATTACTTAATTAAAAAAAACATTTCAACAATAATTTTCATTGGACTTTTAATTTAATTTTTCATTACTTGTTATTAATTCTTTGTTTTTCTTTGTTATTCTCATTCTTTGTTTATCTATAATGTATAGATATATATATATATATATATATGTGTGTGTGTGTACATATACGCTTGCATGAAAAAAAGTTATTATTAAAAAAATAAATATTTCAACCCAAATTTAAAAAAAAATGTAAAATACATTGAAAATTTATAATATAAACCGATTTTTACATAAACTCTCTATCAAAAATACTTAAATATTAATAAATTAAATTAAATTTTTTAAAGAATCGTATTTGTTATTTTTAAATATTTATTTCTACCTAATCAGTAGTTATTTAATATTAATTTTTAATATTAAATTATTTTTTCTACTTTCAATATAATTGAAGTAGTTGAAAACCTTGAGTATTTTTTTATGATTGTTTAGAAAAATGATAGACTAAATTGTGTTATTTAAATTCTTAATATTAACTCTTTTTATTTAGTTAATATCTTACTGATTAAATAAATATAAAATTGAAAAATATGGTTACATCTAAAGACCTTTTTATTAAAATTTATTGCGTATTATATTAATGTGTATATACATATATATATACATATGCTTTTTTAATAAGTAATAATATATATATTGTGAATTCTATATGTACAAATCTAAACAAAAAATAGTTTTATAGAATAATGTTTTTTTCGTGGTATACGTATAGGTCACAAAGAACGTGTAAAAGTAATTTAATCTTAAATTGTTTGTTATATATTAAGTAAATAGAAAACATATTCGTTGTCGTAAAAATCTAACTAAAAATGTATAAAAGCGTATTATTGTAACAATCGTAAAATAAAAGTTTTAGAAATTTAGATAAAGAGAAATTTTTTTTATAGTTTTAATAAACTATGTAATACTTGTACAAATGAAGTTTGTATTTTTTTTTATTAATATAACGTATTGAATTTGTAACATGGGAGAGAGTTTGTAAATAAATATATATTAATTTTTATGAAGCAAAAAATGAATTTACGTAATTATTAATAGCTTCAGTTTATTAAATGAATTTATTACATATTATTTTATTTAAAAAAATGCTGCCTATTATTATAATTTAATGTATGTCAAATCATTATACCTACTGACAAGTTTTTAATATTTTGGACTTTTACTTTTGATAATCATGACATTTTATAATACTATAATTTTTTTGTTTTGGAAGCTTTAAAAATTGTTTTGAGTTTTAAGGGCGTCATAATTCTTCGATTAAATTTTTTTATTGCATTACATAACATTTACATTATCATACAAAAAATTTATCTCGTGTAAATGACATTTTAATCCCATTTTAATCTTATTTTAATCAAACAGAAGTGCAGTATATATAGAAAAATTATTCTTCCTTTAAAGTACTTTAGTGAAATTATTCATAATTCACAATGTTGAAGTGTGTAATTTTTATATGCTGTAAGTATAGTATTTGAATTGTTTTAAAAAAATACATAAATCTATACAAGCATAAATACATTTTATTAACTATTGTAATCAATATCTAATTTCTCAATAATGTACTAATGAATTTTGTTTAATTATAAAATTTTTTTACGTAGTTCTTTTAGTACTTTCTTCAGCAATACATGTACATAAAGAATGTAAATGTTTATCACCTCAAAAAAGAGATCCTGTTTGTGGTGACGATGGAAAAACATATTTGAACAAATATTTGCTTTATTGTGTAAACAAATGTGAAGGGAAAAGTGAGTTATTATGATTTATATTAATAACGTTTTTTTACCAAAATAATTTATATACGATTAATAAATTTTTATTTATATCTTAATTGATTTCATATATTTCTAAACATATTCGTGTATATTTTGCGAATATTATTTCTATTATTTATTGAAAAAGTTAATTAAAAAAAATAATCTCATCTATATTTTAATTATAAATACAGCAATAGCAGAAATTAATTCTTCTTAGTACATATATTTTTTAAATAAGATTTAAGTTTTCATTATTAATGACTATATATTTAGAATGAAATGTTCATAATTTAAAAATAATAAATAATCAAATTAATTTACAATTGAGTACACATATTCAATAAAAAATTTAATATTTGGTTGATAAAAATGTTTTTAATTTATTTAAAATTAAAATAACATTATTTATTTGAGAATATACATCATTGTTTACAATTAGAATTTTTATTTATAAAAATAAAATTAAACACAATCACGCTAAATGAGTATTTTAATAATCTTATTTTTAAGTAGTATCCATAAAAGTTTGTATAGTACAGATTAAAAATGAAAAAATATTATAAAGAGTTATTTAGAAAAACTCTTTTGAATTTTTAGTAAGAGTAGGAACTGTTGTTACTTTTTTTTGCATTTAAGAATATTTTAATAAAAGCTTTTTAATAAGACTGCATTTCGTTTTCATCATATTCCTAAATAAAATACATAATGGAATAAGTTGATTAACGATTTAAAAATAAAATTCTATAACTCTTCAAATAATGAATTTTATTTTAGTGCTCTTATAATGGATGAGTAAAAATTATTGTATGATTATTGATAAATAAATAATTTTTTTTTCACTTAGTAATATATTTTGCTTACTTCAAAGAGTTTTAATAGTCACTAAATAAATGGTTGAAATTTTTTTTTACAGAAGTTCAAGTTATTAATATCCATAATTGCGGCAGGGGTACATTTGTTTCAAAAGTTTCGAGTTGTCGTTACTGTAGTCAGTAAACTACATATATTGAGAATATTCTAGAATAACTTTGTGCATGTGTGCAGTATAAATTACATGATCATCTATTGGTTTTAAAGCATTTACATTGTAATTGTCGTAAATAAATAAATTTAAGTTGTAATTAAATAGTATATCGTAATTACGATCTTTTTTACAATATTTGTAATTCCTCTTTTTATAATACCCTTGTCGAAGTTGCATCAACATAGCATTAATCATAAATTATTCATTATAAATACTTAATAATTTGTGATTACGTAAGTCTTCTATTACTCATTTATTGTTATTGAGTAATTGATATTTATTTTTAGTGGGTCTAGCGCCTCCGCTATAATAATTTTTATTCCTTTGCTAATGCGTAAGTATAAAACATAAACGCGTAAACGTATAATATAAACTTGTAATAGAAACGCGTTTTTTCTTATTAAATTAGCTCTTAATTATACAATTTTCATATCACTCGAGTAAATACGTAGAAGTACTATAGAAGGAAAACATTTACCGGCGAATTTTTTAAAATTATCTTTAATTGCATTTAGTTTAATCGATGATCGAAATTTCAACAGTAAAGACAATTTTTATCGAACCGAAGGTTCAATGTAATATTATTGTTTTGCCAGAAACTATGCTTCGCGTACTATTCTTATGATAATGCTAAACCTGTGCTTGGGCTCTCCCTTGTGTCAAAAGCCATACATCCAGCTTGTCTACAAATACCTAATTTTATTTTAAATTCATGTCCATTAACTAAGATTTTGCTTCTAGCTCTACAACTATCAATTCTTTTTATTACATTTTATTATGATATTAAACAAAATTTAATTTTAAGCAATCGAGAAACAAAAACACATGTAGAAAGTGTTATCAATAATACTAACAGTACCAATTATTATTAGTATAACTATTTTTTTTTCCAATCCAAATTAAACTACCAGTTGATAAATAAAAAAAAAACTAAAGTTATGAAACATATATTAAACTTTGTAAAATTTACTAATTTACAAGGTAAATAATAATATTTTTTCCATTATAAATTAATTACATTTTTGAAGTTTTCAATTTATTTAAAAGATTCAAATAAATCGTAAATTAATAAATAATTTTAAAGATATAAATGGCATTTGTCCATCCATGTACAATATATCTTGTCAGTGTGATTTTAAACACAAAATGATATATTTAATCACAATCATTATGAACAATACATTTAAGACTCCCCCGAGGATAAAGATTCTATCAATACTGGGAGAATCACAAAATTCTCTGCTTTAGTGTTGTCAATAGGACTTTGTACAAGTAAATGATGAATGCTTTTGAATAGTGCATATAAGCTTCTAATAATGTTAGGATGTATTGCATTCACATTGTTATTATATACCCTAAATCCACAAGTCCTGATCATAATTATATGCTATAGTTGAAGGCATAGTATTATTGTAGAGATTAAGCAGATCGTTATAACTATAAACACAAATATATGTATAAAGGCTTGTGTTTATTACATTAGTTTGTATTGAGCACATACCATTCAATATGTATTTTACAATTCTTTGGTACTATTATTTTTTCAAAGTTTAAACGATCTCTAAATTATAAGTTTATCATACAAATTGCTTTTCATTTAGAATGAATCAATAAATAAATTCTATTCGAAATCACTCATAATATAAAGCAAAAATGAATTTAAAAAAATCTTCTTGTACAATGCATAAAAAAAACGCATAAAAAATTGTTGCATATTAATGTTAAAAAGAGAAAAAACAAGCATGCACATGTAAATAAAGTAATTTGTTACGGTGATATTTTTTTTTTTATTTTTGAAATACGATTCTTGTCAGAGTAAAGACACTGTCAGAGTAAACTCCAGCGTTTACCCATCTTCCATGCCCACTTCCACCTTCTCCCTTTCCCTCTCTTTCCCTTTCTCACTCTCTCTCTCTCTCTCTCTCTCTCTCTCTCTCTCTCTCTCACTGTTAATATTACTTAATTTCATCGATTGATCGAGTTCTCGTTATTGTAGGTTTTGTCGCCCCCTATCCTAAACAACCAGTATATCCGAATGACAGTAAGCTACCTAACGATGCCAAAGCAGTATTCTGACTTTTTTTAGCTTACACGTCTCAATTGACTTCATTTCCAGTGGTGTGATTATTTGACGTTTTGTTTGACATTAATTTACATACATTACATGGCTTACAATGTACGTCGATATAAATTTCAATTAATAGATCATTGTTTTTTTTTTATGAAAAAACTACACCTGAAGAAAAAAACTGTGCAGAGGCATAGAAGAAGCCAATGGACGTGTACCGCCCGTGTGAGTGCCGAGGGCGAGAATGGCTGTAGCTCAATAATTCGCCAAAACCGCATTAGCCTCGCTCGCGATTCGGATCGCCTGAAAATACGAAGCTCATTAGTGTCCGAGCATTAGCTCTCATGGATACTCATGCGTAGCAAGCCTTATCAGAGCACGTCTGATATATTGGTCCAGCTGTCCGGCAGCTGCCATCTGTCCGTCTCACCTGCCCGGTGGCTCTCTCATTCCCGCGGACGGTCAGCGGCATCGCGCTCAGGAAGGGATTTCAGGTTGCCGCCTTCGGAGCCGAATGTATGTTAATCTGCTAATGGGTGGGGCCGCTACCTAAGCATCTGTTCGCGGCAGGGCTAGGCATGAGGGGGAGGGGGGGGGTGCTGCTGGCGAGAGGGGCGAGGGTGTGACCGCGCCGCTCGATCATAGCCATTGCCGGTAAGCATTACGGCGCGTGCTCGACAATAGGAACTGGCGCGGGCGTCGCCATGGGCGAGAGCAAATGCCGATGGACGTGCCAGAAGTTTCATTATGTCGGAAGTTCGGTCGAATTATACGCTGGTAATACGCTTTTCTGACTGCGGCTCCCCTTCGCGAGGTTATGCTCACCGTTTGACGCGCGCTGCCATGCTTTCCTTTTTCGCCTATCCTGGAAAACTGCCCCTGGACACCATTACTCCAGCCGTAATTATTCGGCTTTCAAAACTTGCCCTTACCAATTGACGGCGAAATTCAAAGTATCCTGTCAATTTTTATAGCCGAACTTACTCCTACTGTTTATATTTCCCTACTGACGTGTACGCTTCTGTTCTGTCGAGTTCACGATTAATTCAATACAACAATACTGTCCTTATAAAATCCAATAAAGTTCAAGGGCTACTGAAACCGAAGTCTAGTTGAAAATTGTGTTTATAAAAAGAAAGCGGTAGCAAAGGCATTGTAAAACTCTTAGTGCACCTAATGTTTAGTCAAGCATGTCCCTGTTACTCATTCGTCTTTTGGATTGATTACGCTCCATTGAACTATAAACAATTTTTAATTAATTCAGTTATGCAAGATATATCATCTTCATAAGTATGCAATTCACATTAAATATAACTTATTGAATATTATTTTACGTAAACACTCTATTACGCTAATTGAAACAAAAAACATTTTATAATTGTTTTTATTATCATTACTTTGAACATTAAGTATTACCATTACAATCATTGTATATTATTGAATCTCTCTACATAGTATTAACATAAATCATACATTTTTATGTAATTACTTTACATAATTCTAGGTTACAATATTATTAATAAGCTATTAACTTTTAAATTGGTTTCTGTATATTTGTAGATCGAGGAAAATATTTGGCAAAAAATAAATGATTGACATAATTATACTATTTTTATTAAAATATTTTAAAAAAGTAAGTGTTTAGAAAATACTAAATTAGTACAATAGAAATAATAGAATATAAGTATCATTGACGGGCTTTTCGGAGAAATTTGTCTTCGTAAATTGCGCCTTCAAGAAGTTGTTATTAAATCGAGTAATTTTACGCACAATATTCGCTCTTCGGATAACTGTTTCCAATCATTGATTCTAAGTTATCAAATTCCAACTATAACGTTATTATCCACGGAAAACTTTCAGATAATTTTTTTACATTATTAAATATTACGTAAGAGTCCTGATAGTAGCCTTCCTGACTAGACACTCTTAAAACTTTATTTTTAATGAAAGTGCTTTAGCTCTGCTGATACAAGTCCAACAGTTCTTTAAAAAAATCGCTTATAATTTATTTTTTTATTATAATGTATTCGAGACTTATTAAGCGAGATTTACTTCAATTGACTTATATAATTTCAGAGTTTGAAAATTACTATCTAAATGTAATAATTTTTATGGCCATGATTAATAGAACAGTGTTGCATTATTAATTCCGATTTCCAATTAAATCATATTCGAATTTCAAATGATAAAAATTTTAGCTTACATAAATCATATAATAATGAGAACGATTTTAAATTCTAGTTACTCGTTAAATATAAAATTGAGCAGAATAGCAGGATAGGAAACAATTAGAAACAGCTTCTTACCAATCTAATTTAACTTCTCCTAATCAGCTTCTTTGGCGCAAGATAAAAAAGGTTTTAAATATTTTTACTAAGCTCTGAGAAGTATTTCCTTAAAGTTTTTTTTATTAATTAAAAACTTATAATGAAATTAAAATTCGGTAAACAATTTAGTTTAAAAATAAAAAGATGCGCAATTATAAAATTTATATTTTAAAAAATTATCTTATTTCAATTAATTTGAATTCTAATAAATTAATCTTATCATTTTAACGGTATACATCTAACGTTAATTAAATTTTTATATGTGTTTGAGTTCTTAGAAAAAAGATTATTTCATATTTATCCAAAGTTGATTGAAAGAAAGAGTTGATTGAAATACTTTACTGCCGAATAACATATGCTTGATAAAATCTTATTATGAATGTCGTGCAGCTCTTATAACAATATAAATAAGAATACTAATTACATTGTATTGAATTAGTTTTGAAATGCTAAAAAGATAGCGCACGAAAGTAAATGAAGAAGCGATTGAATAAGGAGTGGGGGAAAGAAGCTAGTAATAGAAAAATTAAAAAATTGTAAATTTTCCAGAAGGTTCAAAGCAATTGCTGTTCTAATTCGTCAGTCGAGTTATAAACAAAATCAAATGTATTAATCGATCAACAAAAAAAAAAAAAAAAATAATAATAAATAAAACACGTGTGAGGGGAGGGCAGTAATGCCAAAAATAACCCTTCTTTTTTAAAGACGATTAATCATCTCACAGACGTAAACACTTAGCCCCCCTTACAAAGTCAGTCATGAAAAGCTCAGTTTTTTTTAACAAGAGAAAACACTGTTAATCCTCTTGTACGCAGCATCAAAACGCTTAGTACTCTTGGCGAGCACGCGGTAGTCCCTAGACCCGAAGAGTCGTGGGCGCGTGTGTGTGGCATTAAGAATTGAGAAAGAAAAACGAGTAGAAGGCATTACGGGGAAGAAGGGCGGCGTAAGGCTGCTAAGACAACGAGATTCAAAAGCACTGCAAATTTTCCATTAGAAGCGTCCTCGGGATATCTACCTTTACGCCCTCGTAATATCTTAGCGTATCTCAGCGTATCTTCTTCGCCACATCCTGTCGTCCGTTCTCGTAATTTCAGCTCTTATACGAAGTCGAAATTAAATTGAGGGAACGAAAGAAGCGATTGTGATATTCCTCATGTTTAATATCTAATCTTTTTTCAAGTGTGAATACGATTTTAAAGTACCGTCTATTTGTTTTACTCTAAGCGCTAATCTTGTTTACGTCCACATTACTATTGCGCTACTCGGATCGCAATGCACATTTACCTTTATTGCTCAATCATTGATAGGCTTATTACAAAGAAAAGCATAATGAAGAAAAACGCGAGCATTGATAAAAACACTCTGCTTAAGTTTGTTTGCCTACCGTAAAGTGTATATTTACATGGTAAAATTGACAATTTACATCGTAATTCGTGAAAAGAGAATTTTAATTTACATTTAACTGGAAAAAGCTATTAAGTTTGCTAGCGCACCAGAGAATTAATAATTAATAATTCTGCCGTCACTTTAATAGAAATGTATTCATGTGGACAAATTACTTGTACAAAATAGCAAGTGAATATTGCTGCCAAGAATTCATCGAACGGATAGGAAATGCCCATGTCAGGAGTAAATAATATGTTTCTGGCATTGGACAGTATGCGAAACAATGCTAGATTCATTGTGAACGTGAGCAGGAGTCGACAGGTGCATTGATAAAAAATTGCTTGAAATATTTGAAATTCCAATTCGCCAAGCAAAATCAATCATTTAGCGAACGAATGACAGAAGTGCGGATTGGAAGATAAAGAAAAGAGATGAGGAAGTAGCGTGCACGTACATGACTGCATCATTAATCACAGTATTTATTGAAAGGAGCATTGAGCGCAAGTAGAATTCTCGCGACTGCATTTTCCATGTATAGCGCTCGACACCTAATGGAGTAATTCGGCCGCCTACCCATTTCAGAATGAGGCGCCCTATTCTGCAAATTTTAATGAAGGCTCGAACCGCCGAGTTTTACCTCAATGCGCGGCGGATCGGCTTACGGCTTACATGTGCTCGCAAGGTTCGCAGGACTCCCCGGGGCTCCAGAGCCATCGACCTTCTCTCCGAGAGCTCGTTAAAGATACTCTCTCCCCATGTCTTGCGAGCCTCTTCGTCCCACGCAGAACATCCTACCCTCTGCGAAGCCGTAGCCGAGAGCCGAAAGTTCTTTTCTTTCCGGTCGTGATCGCGCGGAAGTAGTTCTTAGGGGGCGTGGAGGAGCATCTCGTGTACTGCGAGCGAGACGCGGCCCTGGATCACCCGCGTTGGCTTGGATTGCTCTATTATGTCCGATGCTTGATGGCCTAGAATGAAGGCCTTTCAGCTCCGGTCTTTGCGCGCTTGTACTCTCTACTGCAGCCGCGCGTACTTCCATTATGATGTGAATGGCGCAATCGAGGCTCCGAGGCCTCTTGAGAGATGGAAACTCGAGTTGACGAGGATGTGGATTGATAATAAACAGATACGTCCTACTCCCCGACACTTCTGGAAAATCGGGATGCTCTTCTTCTTTCGGAAATTTTCATTCCAGCGTCTTTAAAAATAGATATTTTCTTTAAGCGCCGCCGAGGGCAATTCCCACATTTAACGAGACACTCGGTCTCCTAGCCCGCATATATTTCTATCCTGCACAAGGCCTATGTTTATAAATATATACATACATGCGTACATACATATTTTTGTATACATACGTATACTTATGGGTATGTATTTTCATTTTTATAATAAGCCTCGTCCAAATACAAAGCGAACCAGGTAATTAACCCTCCGGGAATAATAAGATACGTTAAAAGCTTATTGCATCGAGACTTAATCTTATCGATAATATCATTCACGATACACTTGATTATATTACAAATGAAACATTTGTAAATATTACTTTCGTGTAATTCGGTGATTGTAGGAAATTGCAGAATTTCTTATACACTTTTCCAAAATGAAGACGGTCTGAATAAAATAACAATGAAGTCTTCCTCAATTTATGCTAATTTATTCCTTTTAGTATTTACCCTCTCGTAGCTTTCAAAAAAGTAATTTCCTGGCTTTAACTTTTTTAATTAAAACTAGTAGTTTTTGTATTTAACCGTACACTTTTGGCTGAACAAATGTTTTCGTTTGATCCGGAGTACAATTACCGTTTTGAAGAGAATGAAAAATCAATAAAACTAATACTGCGATTATGATGAACATCAAAGCGTTGAAATTCTAAAATTTCTACAGAAATAAGAATATAGTAAAACAAAGATTAACAAAAAATCTGTATTACTAAATTCGTAAAACAATATTACTTATATCGATAAAATTATAAAAATAATGCAAGAATAAGGCAAGATAATTCTGTGAAGTGATTATGACAAAAATTCTATTACTATTTATGACCATTCCGTAAGATTAAAGTGGCCTTTATAATTTCTTGCAAATAAAATAAAATAATTTTCCACGGGACCTCTTATAATTTTAATGCCAAGCGATGATATCTTCTATTACAATCTTAAAAAATTAAATGTTCCATTCAACTTTTAATCGTGCGATTAATTTTTATCACTTGGCGTAAAATCTTTTATTTGATCTATATTGAGAAAGGACAAGATGAAGAAATGAAAAAAGTGCAAAACAAATACTACTTGTACGCGATGAGTTATATGTAAAAATCAAACAAGAACAATTTGGCCGGAGTGACTTAATTATATAAATTCTATGATAAATAATCTACGGGTATCAACGTCATTAAAAGTAATGAAAACGAAAAAAACGAAAAAAAAAGATGATTGCAGCACATGTCAAACCAGGATATGTATTACATCGAACAGGTGTCGATACGCTCACAGGCTGATCATCTATATTGAGGGTGGAAGAAAATGTAGGAATTTTTTAGCTCCTGAACAACGAGATAGCGGACACCGTAGGAGTCCCTCATTGATGTGGAGGTTTCAATCCCGGGGTTGACTGACACGCTATTTCGCCCACTACAACACCCCAAGCGACTATCGTGCCTTGGCTGAGATTTTATAATGTCATACAGACCACAATGACAGCCACTCGCGTAGAATATCTATAGAAATCTGTACGAGGTTCAAGTACGTTACTTATCAGCGTTCTGCCAGTGATCTCCAGCGCAGTTGAATATAGTTATTTTTTTTTTCGATTCTCATTCGGAAAGATAATTTATTTCCACTGCAAGTGTACGATAGACGCACTTGAAGATAACTGGGGACTCGAGGAGAAATGTAAAAATGAAATGCTTTTCAATATTAGCCACGATCTGATTAGAATACGTTGAAGCTCTTTTGTAATTGTAATACGCTTACCCTCTGTGCAATGCTGTGACCCGCTCGCTAACCAAGCTCGTTAGCCTAAATTTACAGTGGACCGAGGCTAGCTTTTAGAGCTTTAAGGCTGATCATTAATCGAGCAATCATAAAAACGCCCGAGCACTTGGACAAACGAGGCAAAAATTCGAAGGGGGAAAAACGACGCAGTGAGAAGGTTTCTTGTAGCCAATATACTATTGTAAAGCGCGTACTTCGGTTTCGTCCCGGTGTAATACGAAGAAATAACAAATTATCTTAACGATTTAATTACGCGGCGATATACGTTTAGCTCTGAAATGAGAATAGAGTACAATTCCTAGAGTACATTTCTTGGAGCTCTTTGCGCCAAGCACAGAGGAAAAGGAAGAGGATGAAAGGCGCCCCTGTTGAATAATTAATAAGGCGCCGCGTATTTCGGCTGTTGCGTATGGATTCATGCATGATCAATGCAGGCGAGGGAGAATAACATTAGAGAGTATCCGATGGCTTTCACCCTTGCAGTTGAGTTGGGCTTACGAAACCCGCATTTTATCGTTTATGAAGGGAAATTTTTGAATTTCGCACACACCCCCCGCCCTTGGAGAGGATGCTTCTGAAAAAGAAAAGAGTACGAGGGCTGCAAGACAGTGACGTATGAAGGCCATTACGATTGTCGTGACAACAATCGATCGACTATTAGTATCAAGGACCGCAGAATCTAGAAACTTAACCGACTCAATTGACTTATTGTGTGCATGCTCGAGTCATTTTTGTACTCCATTTTTATAAATGTTGTACATAGAGTCGCGAAATTATCTTACTCGTGATCAATATTTACAACGTAGACGACGTACAGTTTTCTTTTTATAACCGATAGAAGCTTTTTTTATTTTACTTGGAAAATTGATTATACATCTTGGCTTTGTAATAACTTTAAAAATTGATGAATTTTAGTTATAGTTTTTCACCGTTTACTTTTTAAAATATTCAATCTTGCTTGAATTAATTATAATCCTTTTCTACAAAGACATTTTTAAGATCTCAATATTATTTAAGATATCAAAGTTTCTTATCCTATAAGGCTTTATACAAATCGTTTAAAAAAATTTTTAACTTTTCTTAGTTGTTTCTTATAAATTTCAAAGCGCAATTTATAGTTACTTTAAAAAAAATTAATTTAGAACTAATTTACATAGTGTCTGGTACTATAAAATATAACTATTGTACACTTTCTTAATTAATTACATAATTACAACCTTATATAAAGCTCTAACGATACATTTTTGTAATTTGAAAACACCTTTTTATCAAAATATTGTCAATTAATACTGTAATGTATTATTGATATTACATAAATATGGATTTAAGGTATGTTTCTTTTAGAGCAATATGCCTTAACTAAATTTTTAATCATTAAAATTTGGGTGCATAGGCCCATAAGAAATGCAAGTTGATCAAAATTACGGGATTGCGCAAAAGTGTACCTACTTATAAACACATACAATATTTTTCATGAACATAATCATAATTATGTTCATGAAAATTGGAGTTCACATGAAATAATAAGTGATACGGAGGTATTGATGTTAAACAAGAGTCACAGGCTAGAAAAATAAGAAGATTGAGAAGTATGGGATACGACGCATCAGCCGCTCGTCTGTGAGAGCCCAAGTAATGATATTAATCAAATACATAGAATTCGAAATGCACGTCTTAAGACAAAAAAGATACAATTTTTACGCTTGGACACTTTGTATAATATTAGTTTGCTATTCAAAAAGGTTAATATCTCTCTCAACTGTAGACGATGACTACTATTCACTCTTTCAGCACCATCGCGATACTCGGACAAGGCGATCCGTTTTTTAATCGTCCAGTACAGTCGAAATTCATTGCAACATTTCAAACTCAACCTAATTTAATTATATATAATTCCTTTGTCAAACGTATTATGTGTGAGTTTTCCTCTGCTTTTTTTAAAGTGTGAAGAATTGATAAATTCAAGAAATAAAAATTTAATGAAGGTCGGCTTCCTGGTGAATTTATTATTCGTGATTCATTGTATTCTTCACGCAGAGCGAATACTAAATTCAGCTTAAATTCCTGCTCTTTTCAAAGTGAATCATAATTGTTCAATGCAATCCCTTTCGCAGATTATATATATTTGTGTGTGTGTGTGTGTGTGTGTTTGTGTGTGTGTGTTTGTGTGTGTGTGTGCGCGCGTAAATATTTTACGAAATTAATTAATTTACGTTGTGTTTAATTGTTTTAATTGTATCTAAAATGCAGAACTGAAAGAGTATTAGAAACATTCATTAATAAAAACTTCTGCATGTAACACTTTTAATAATTTTATAAGATAACATATTGTTTAACATTATTGCAATTTATGTCAAATAATTCTTTTAAATATTTCAAAACATTTTTGCTACGTCTTTTATGGTTGATTAGTTAATTATAGATGTCGCGATGCATCAAATGAAAATAAAAACAATTAATTTTAAAATTAATTTTCAAAATTTCCTGAAAGAATGTCTTTATATTTATTATGCTGTTCCACATTTGATACACTTGCTATGAAACACAATTATAATCATGAAAAAATAAGATATTGTTCGAAGTGACTCGTTGCGTTGAAATTATCTTTTATGAAATGGAAATAATATGAAAGCATTACATTTTGGAAGAATAATGATTAGAACAAGTATCATTTTGTTTCATTTAGCATTTACGTAAAATGCTGTGCAAAAAATGTTAAAAATAAAGCATATTCTTGCGAATTGCAAATAAAGCGTGTTAATCTATTGATTGATTTTATTTGACATTAATTATTAATTAGAAAGCATTTCAAATTTAAACTCTCACAGTAATCGATTAACTAAGAAATGGAAAATTTAAAGCAGTCTTTGAAAGTTTTTTTACATAGGTTTTATCAGCACATGTGGAAAAAATTGTTTTCTTCTGAAATATTTAACTCCTCTAATCAGAATAAAATTAAACTGATTATTGATTGGCATTAAATGCTAGTCGTTAAAAACGAAGTTAATCAAGACGATGTTATCGTTAAGGTTGGATTTGTAAAATTAAAAGGAGTGGGAGGCCTTACTGCACTAAATGTATTGTGTCCAATATAGATATAAGTCAATCATAGCCAGACAAGGATGTAAAAATTAGGGAAACCTCTGATAATTAAAGTTGTTGACAGTACATGCGATGGAAATTATAATTTGATTCTATCTATAAAAATAAAGTTTTAATCTTTTTGCAAGAGACAAATCTGTAAAGTGACTTGTAAAAGTCTTGCATAAGAGTTCGCTTGATCGCGCCAACTAAGCAGATGCTACTGCATGCCCACCTTCACCTTCCGGTTCCCTTAGCCCGGAGAAATAAGACGTTCTCTTCCATACTTTCCTTTTTCGTACACTGTTTACAGTTTACAAAAAATGGCAAGGCGAGCTTAGGAAAAGCACTCATGTGTCTCAATTGGTTTATTATGGAATTTACGACTAAAAAATACGCATTCAATTGCCTCTGCTACGCCTGGGCCTCGTGATCGTTCGGCTCCACATGAATAGAATTTGATACACCGTGAATTTCGCGCAGGAGTTTTCTGCAAACTATATAATAACATGAGCGCGGTTTAAGTCTCGGATTTCGCTATCGTTCCTTCTTTCATACCATTCTCGCTTTAGCTCTCTCTCTCTCTATTTTTTTGTCGTAGTTCCTTTCTACGGCACCTCAAAGGAAGTGGGTTGTTCCCAAGTGTGACAACTCGCTACATATCCTGTTTAAGGTGAGAAGTGCAAATAAAAAAATAATCGTCTTTTTCTCTTTCATCCTTCTTTCCATTGTCTCCTTCTCTCTGCTTTCACCCTTCCTCTCTCTGTCTCTCTCTCTCTCTCTCTCTCTCCCTCTGTCGTTCCTTTTACCATCTCTCCATCCAAAACCAATGTTTTGTACGTATGGAATGCGCATGAACCCATTCAAATAAATCCTCATAACTTTAGAAAAAAATGAAAAATCTCGCTTGAAAATTATTATGCAAAAAATATTAAGCAAGCTCTTATAAATGCTTCCTCACGAGACATTTAAGCGGATTGGGAATCGTACAAGGGGATTGAAGATAGTGATTGTGATGCATATTGTTCAATCGTATAATCTCTTATTAGGGAGGTCACAACATTAAAATTAAATCTGTCTTTTAAAAAATGTATTTACTGTACATAAACATTATGAGTTATTCTGAAAATTTTATTTTGACTATTATTTATTTAACATTTGTACTTGAAATATAAGTAATAGTAACAGTAACAATAATTAAAGCAATAATAATAATTCTTGTAATGAATGCTTCTTACAATGCTGATTAAAATATAATATCATCGTACTACAATCGCACATATCCAACAAAACCTCTTAACTATAATCAAGAGCTATCTTAAAAGAGAAAAGCCTCATCAGTGAGCAAAGAGATTGACATTCACTGGTTTCATAAGAATCAATCCTCAAAATAAATATACTCCATTTTTTCTTAGACAGCGTTAGTTTAAATACACTGGAGCCTCACTTTACAAAATAGAAAACTTATTAAAGGAGAAAAACTATGATGAAAAGTTGATTGACACATTTTGAAAAAATTCTCGATTCTAAAGAAGGTATTTTTTATTTAGTTGTACATAAAATTTGCACTCCGAAATAAAAAAAATCTTTCTATAATAAATATTTGGATATACAAGCAATGCTGAATTTATAATTGACCTGAATGCGTTACCTTCCGAAAGTTCAGACCTTGACAATTTGGAAACAGCCTTCTTTAAAACCATCGTCAAGGCCAATAACACGATCGAGGCATTAGATGAAAACAGTAACCCGCTTCGGAACAACACACGTCGTAATATTGATGCGTCTCTGTGTGTTATAAACATCAAGCTGCCAAGAATAGGTCTCCCGCGTTACGATGTTGCATTCAACGATTGGGTTATTTCGAGACAGTTTCGAACATTTTATCCGTAGTAATGTTTCTCTAAATCCAATACGAAAACTCCATTACTTGAACTTGCCGGTCTCGGATGACGCAATAATAGCTATCGAGAGCTTCGTTCACCACTGAAGCTAATTATACGTAGACACGGGACATGATAAAGGTCCTTCACAAAGATATAGGCGCTTTAATCCATCACGTACAAGGTTTATTAAAAAATGCAAAACTTACGAAGGGCTCCCTACCGGATCTTCAAATTTTACGGGCTAGAACAACAATCGTTTCGCTTCTCTGAAGGTCTTAATGCTTCTCAAAAAGAGCACAGAGTATCGGGACAATATATTTCTGTTGGGCTCAAAGTTAAGTAAATCAGATATCTATGAGTGAAAAAAGATGATTGAATTACTATCCAATCAATGCAAATATTCACAAAAAACAGAACAGGATCCATAATGATGAAATAATACTCGGAAAATTCAGATAAATAATTATAACGACAAAGCTTTTAAATTTTAATTCGTTGCACTTACATTCTATTATACGTATAATAGATAATAAATAAAAGAACCCCTAGAGATAAAAAATCTTATAAGTAATTTTGTAATTTAGAAACAAAATTCTAGTGATTCAATTAAAAAATAGATAAAGCGGTACTTAGTACTTATTATTCCATAGTTTTGATATGCGTTAAACTAATTAAATAATAGCATATTTGTTCCACCTTATCTAAAAGCTTAAATCCAAGGCAAACAAAGTAGAAACTGCAACACCGTTCGTAATTTCTATAGCGCATTCACACATGATTTGAATACGGTTTTGAGTTCGCTAAGCAAATAATTTTGTAATTAGGACTGGATGACTATTTCTTGAGCGGAGTGTGTGCATTAAAAAAGGGCAATTAAACTCCAAGGATTAATAAATTAAGGCCCTTGGCGCTATTTCTAATAGCATCGAGTATTACAGGTCAGCGAAAGATTGCTAAATTCAAATTTACGTTTAAAAAAACGTATCCTATTATTTTAGACTCAGAGCATCCTATGTATCTTTTTTCAATATAAGGATCGAGCACATAAAATTACAGCACACTTACTGACAATCTGCTTTCGCATGGATTTTCAAATAGCACAGGCCCATATCAGTCAAAACAACAAAAATAAATGATTAAGAATTATATAACGTATTTTCGTGCTTAAAAAATTCAAACAATACAGCAATTGTACAACTTACCGGCAATAAGGATGTTCCGATGCATCCTTTTACAATTGTGGCGTCGATTTTGCACGGGCTTTCTTACTTTAAGAAAACATATACTCTTACTTGTATTAAATAACAAATGTATATATATTTTTCTTTTTTACAAGGACTATACGTATAGATTTCAAATACTTCACTTTGCGATTCGATTTTTGTAAAAACTTGTACTCTAATAAAGACACTACGTCAGTGCTCAGAACGATCTGTGTAAATTACAACGATTTCTAATAGTTAAGAATTTTAAATATTCCTTACTGTGAAGCAAATAAATTAGGAGAGGTCACATCTGAAAAATATTACATTAAACGGATAATAGGAGAAACTCAATTTCTTTATGAGAAATTTTGAAATACTTCGTTAGTTCAAATTGAGGCGTTTTTAAACTCTCAGTCTCTAACTTCTTTATCCGTCGATAATGCAGAGCTCAACAGTTTCACGCCTGATCAATCTTTAATTGAATACTTCCTAATGCCAATGACACAAGAGGATCTAATTGGACTTGATGTAGACCACTAGTACCAACGGTAAATACTCCGGCATTTTTGAAAATGATAGCAGCTTAATTACCTGACGCACTTTAGAAGAAGGCAAAAAGGCTCTGAATCCTATAAGTACACACTCTAAAGCTTGTATTGAAGACGCTCACAAAAGAGAATCATGTTCCGCAAATGGTCCACCAATGCAACTGACATTAGGATGCTTTAAGGAGTCTCATCCTGTAAATGATGACTTCAGTCAAGCACTCATCATACGAATGGCGGAACAGGAGGCCTGCGGCTTGAATTTATGTACTATTATAATGACAGGCTCTAATAAAAGCATCTAATTCAAAGAATATTATAATATGGAAGTGATACTACCTTTAGCCTGTTCCTTCTCATTTCCTCTTACTCTACAATCTTAATCTACAATATATATATATATATATAAAAGAACAAAATCTCACATATTTATTACTGCATCAATACATAATTCAGTTTTTACAGCGTTGAAATTATTTTTTTAAAGATATAGTGTATTGTATATTTTCCTAGTATGATAAAATAGTGGATTCCTCCGATTTGAATATGTTTCTCTTTAATTATATTACCTAGATCTACTATATTTAACTTGTACTTGTATTGGAAAATAATGTATCCGGTACAATAAATGTACTCATAATTTCCGAATTTTTATAACATCTCTCAAAAATTGCAGAAGCAAAATTAATCCGGTTACTTGATTTCAACAACGAACCCAAAACACCTACCAAATAACTTATGTATATTTATATTTTTTATATATTTTAAATAAATTATAGTGGCCTTATTAATCTTTATAATGACCATAATCTCAATGATATGAATACTGATATCTGATTTAATTTTACAATGTGTATATAGGTCAACACCATTTATATAAATTAAAAATTCTACTTAGATGAATCTGCTATGAGTCTGGTTTTTTATCGATTACTTTTATCGAATTTACGTAATACAATTATAAATAGAATAAATAATCAATAGAATTTAAAATTATTTAGAAGTTAAGGCATTTGTTACACTAAAAGCATTATTAATTATTTAATGTTTTTGGAAAGGTAATATGTAACTTTACATATTTAAATAAAATGACAATAAAAAGTATTATGTACTTTCTTTCATATTTAGAAACATTTTTGTAAAGAATTTTTTTTTTATTGACTTTTTTCAATGCTCTTTAAAAATAAATAATTTCAATACAATTTGTTAAATACAAACAAACTTATATACATTAGTAGTACATATAGTAAAGATTCGTTTTTAATTGTACAATCTTCGCTATTTTATTTATTTTTAGACACTAATAATAAATATTAATTTTAATCTTAATAGTGTAAAATAACACGTTATCATGACACAAACTATTTATTTGAGATTCGCTAACAAAATTAGCTGAAGTTACATATACATTACAACAAATACATTACAATGATAATTTATTTAATAGCGACTAGGAAATAAGAACCAATAAGCGCACAACTTTGGAATAAGTGGAATACTCAAGTAGATCGATAATTTTACGTGAAAAAATCGTGCATCAATTGGTGTTAATAATCTTTAATTAATATTATTTTTTTGGCTAACTGCTATGTACTAAGTTCATCAGAAGTTTGACTATATTATGTGGTATATATTTTATTAAAAATTACAAAAACATGAAAGGATCTGAAGAAACCCTGATTGTTATTATTATGAAACAACTTGGTGCGAGCAACGATAAAGCAAATATATAAGTTTGACCATCTGATTTGAAAAAGACGCACGATTAGCTTATGCACGCCTAAATATCGTGACACAATCAGTGACTAGATTCCGTCATTTATTCGAATATTTTTAGAAATATATATAAGTTTGAATCAAGATTGCCAAGAAGATATTTCACGAATTAATACCTCCTTCGAAACAAAATGTATAACATTTATATTTGTTAGTGAAATCGTTTTTAATTAATATGGCCTTACTTTATGCAGTTATTCGAAGTATAATAATATTACTTTAGAATATTATTGCTTATATTATTATTATATAAATTATGTATTATTATGAAAATAATATTTCTTTAGAATATTTTTGATAATTATTAAAATATATATAAATCTAATTAAAAAATTTAGTTTTCCGGGTGTTGTTCAATTAATTTTCGTAACTATGCAAACTTAAAAAAAAAATATTTCATGGTTTTCAGAGTTAATTATGACTGTTCGTTTTATTTTTCACGCATTAAAATCATTCATACATTTAGCACTACAGAATATCAGTAAATTTTAGTTTTAAAGGCTTAATTAATAAATGTTGAATAAATATGCAACTATAATGAAAACGATGTATACTTTGAAATAAATGTGTACACTTCAAATATATATAATCCAATAATTTTTATCAAATGATTTATAGTATAAACCCCCTTGCTATATTATAATATATTGAAAAAAAACGCACTTAAAAGCACACAGAGTCAAGTAAAGAGATCAAAGCTGTTTTAAAAGTGAAAATATAACTGTTGAAATAATTTACTTTCCAAACTGTAAAATAAATTGGTTTTGGGTTCATGCGAAACAAATGAGAATGGGAAAAGGAGGTTGTTAAATTACAAAAAAACAGTAGTAGCCTTTGTAAATAATTACACGCTAGAAAAAATAAAATGATTTGATTTTTTAGATTCTGGTAATTTATGGCATAAGAAACCCTTATTCTCGAGAAAAAAGACTTGCACGGAAAACAATGAACAAAATAAAGTAGGTCACCGTAGATATGCTATAAATATCAACATGTTTATGTATATATATATATATATATATATATATATATATAAAGAAGCATATATGTACACTAATTACTCAGAGAACTTTTTTACCCAATCATCACTCTTTGCTGGACTCCTTAGTCGCGGGATCAAGTCCTGAGAAAAATGAATACAATTAATTATGCCGACAAACCACTCAGCCGCGGTCTCTGCACTGCATTCGGCGGTAGAACACGCGCTCCTGGTTCTTCCACTTATGAGAAGATGTTCTAAAATCACATATCAGTCGTTGTCTCGAATCAGTAAAGAATGCAACAAAGACTTGGATATCGTCCAGGGTCTTCTTTTCTCTTTATCTCCTTCTCTCCCCCCTCTCTATCTAAGTCTCACTCCCTCCCTCTCCCTCTCTCTCTCTCACTCTCTCTCTCTCTCTCTCTCTCTCTCTCTCTCCCTCTCTCTCTCTCTCTGTCTCAAAGTAGTAATAGAATAATATTTCTGCGTTTCCTCCGGTGCGTTTTATATATCTTTTTCCCCACACATATCTCGTGCTCCAGCTTCAAACAAATCAGCATTTTTCAGAACAATGCGAAAATGAAGTTTACGATATTAATCACAAGTCGCCCGAATAATAACTTATCGAGTAAATTTATATTTAAACATGTACGTATTTGTAATTTATTGCACAATATATTATACAGTTTATAAAGTGCGGTGGCACGGCTAACGTCATCCAGCGTTCCTGCACTCGAGTGACACATTATATATAGAATCAAGTAGTTCTGGATTTTTGATATCAGAGGAAGAGCTGATATATTTTTACATTATTAAGTACATACTAATAAACTTGTAGTAAATTGAAATAAGGAAAACATATGTTATTACAAACATTCACCGGTGTCTATCGCTGAAATGAAGTTAAAAAGGAGGTTATTAAATAAAAAAAATTAACGATGAAAGGAAACGTTCGAGATGGCTTCTTTTTTATATTTAATCTTATGTAAATATACCTTTACATATGACTAGCGTTAATTTATGCTTATTCTGTAACTTGTTATAATATACCTGTATACACATTTAATTTATACAAATTTAACACGAGACTGCGAGAAAATACTGTAATATTTGTGTAAATAAAAATAACAATTTTCTGCTATAATTTATATTGATTTATTTTTGGTAGTTAGATTTATTAATGCCAATTTATTTTTGGTTTTATTTTGTCTTAATAAAGTCTTGCTTTTACTTTATCAATAATTTAAATTATCTAATTGACTAAATATATGGTTTTTTTATTAGTATTGCAGTGACTTAAGATTATAGCCTACAAACACATAGATGTAAAGAAAGTTGCTTCTGAAAATAATTTTAAATTGAAAATATTTTACTCGAGAGAAGACTAAAAAAATGATATTGAAACTATAAAATAAAATTCTCTAGCGTCAAAGTGTCACAATATTTCAATGATATTTAAATTAATATAATTTGCTCGTCGATAGGTAAAATATACAACGATAAATTAAAAAGAGTCACTTTCTTTGTTATATCTTGGTTTTCATTTTGCTTCATGGACAAATGTGAGCTTCTCTTAGCGTACAAAAGACGCGCCTACAGAAATTCGAGAACAGCTTTGTTGTATGACTCTTTTTTTTCGTCCAAATTACAATGAAGTTTTAAATTAAGCAATGCATACTTAGGACAAACTTATCTGATAGAGTAAAAAAATGACTCACTTCTTTATATCGTGGAAAGAAAGAAAACGGCTTTCTCTTAATATAAGCTTCTTTGTGATTCGCCATGACGATTCACTCTGGAAAATAACCAAAGGCTTCGAGGAGCTCAATTAAAAAATAAAGGCGCTTGAACCTTCTTGAATACATCATTGCGTGCTGGGAACCTTGAGCATTGGCGTTTTTAAAGGGCTGCATGTATATCGGTCATCCATATTAAAGACAATAAAGAGGACAAAGATACATGAGAAGAATGTCGGGAGCTTTCTTCAAGCAATCAACTCATTAATGAGTATTTATAACTCTACATAGCTATTTACTAACCATTTAAAAATCAAGCCATTCTTATTATGTATGAAAACTATTGGTGGGGTTCACTATTCATTTCTTTACTCCATTCACCTATTTATCAACTATATTTCTTATTCCTGATTGTAGGTTAATACAGAATGGCTTGATAGTATCGAGCTTTGCATCTCCCTCTACTGCCGATATTTTAAGTACAATTTTTCTAAAAATTACGCTTGAAAGCATTTAATGGCAATGATTTTATTCTGCGTATTTTATAAAGCCAACTTGGTCTCACCACAATTATTACTAGGTTGTTCATCACCAATTTATTAGTATTGTTGTTGTTGACACTCTTGTGTAAGACACATAAATTATATTGTACTTCTCAAAATTAACTAATACTGAAAAGATGTTTTTTCAACGATTCTGCAATGTACTTTTTCTTTCTTAATATCAAGTTTTGATTATTAATCAGCTTCAAAATATGCGAAACTTATATCTTATTACTTATGCGAAATTATTACTTCATTCTTCATAAACCATTGATGCGTATATGTTTATGCGTGTGCGTGTTTATATCTGTATAAGCATGTAGAATGTATGTGCACATGCATATAAGCTCAGAATTAAAATGTTCTCTTAAAGAACCATAAAACGAAATTGAATAAGTCCTGCTACGATTACAAAAAGAAAAGAAAATGAAGTTTAGTTCGGATTGTGACCTATATAAATAATTTATGCTGAGAGTATAAAGATAATCCATGTAGATATAAGGGCAGTTGAACGTATCACGAATTTCTATTCATTCTGTAAAAGATGTTAAAGACTAAAGATAAATGTAATACATATACAGAAATACCAAAGATAAATAGTTTTTATCAAGAAACAAAAACTTTTCGAAATTTTATTTACTTTCTATTCCTGACTTCACGTTAACCTTAGTTTATTAAATATTGACTTAGCTTTTGTTCTTTATAAAATTTTCACAATTTCACTATTAGTGCACGTTGTAAACTATAAAAGTAATTAAATCAAGTACATAAATCAAGCAACGATATTCATGACATATAATTTTAAGGAAAAAATTGTCACATTTACCAATAACTTTCTAACTTCATTGATACCAAAGTATTATTTAATTATTACTATGTACGGATAAATCGTATTCAAGAATAATTATAGTTACTGTTCTACATTGTATTTATATCTACTTAAATATTTATTATTTTTATGTAAAACTTAAAAATATATTTGTTTATTATATAAGCTTTTAAATACGTAAGAAATAAACTTATTTAAAAAAATTTGTTTTATCCAACGTTTCAATCAATTTCAAATACGTAAAGACAATAAAATTATAAAACTAAGCATTAAAAAGTTGTATTATTTCTTCAATAAATAATATACTAAAAATCGTTGCTTATGTCAAGAGAATTTATTTAATTTAGATATGTTGCTTGTCTAATTACACTTTAATCATTATTTTATAAAGTACTGATTAATAATATTCATCTTAATGACTTGAGTAAAAATCAATTTACAATTCCTCTAAAGTCTACAAGTCCTCTAGTCTTCCTGTAAATGCACAGTTTAAAAAAATTTTTTTTTTAACGACGTGATAATATTGGGATAAAGTCTACGTAAAATTTACGTAATGTTTTAGCTGATATATTTTAAACTGCTTGGAAAGTAAGTATGGATGATTAAAAAAAATGGGTTATATGATATCAGGAAATCAATAACCATAGTTTAAAGTATATTAACTCGTAAGTTTAGAATTTAACAAACGTACATCGAATATAAAAGCATTCATACAGCTCTGGATACTTCCCCTAAAGATGCTTTTGTTATATAAGCTCTTATTCTACTCACACCAGTAAAATGTAGAAACATCCTTTGCATTAATTATTAAAAAAATTAATATTATAAATTTTAAAAATTCAAAAATGAATTTAAAATATTAAAAAAGTCGTATTAAAAATTAATTTAAACTATTAAAAAAGCCATATTAAAAATTCATTATAAGATTGTTTTAAATACACGTAATCACGCACGTAAATCTTTCATAATTACAGTAATGAAAATTAAGAAGCCATTTTATAAATGTGCTTCTTCATACATTTCACAGATACATTTAATGAATTTTTTAAATAGGATGTACAACTGGTATTTTAAATTTACTTACATAAGATATGTAGTTGAATAAGATTTTTTTATTTCAAGTTGTTTTAAAAACAGCTATAACTTATAAAAGTAAAAAACGCCAAAGAGAGTAATGAAATGAAATGTTATCGCAAAATTATTATGTAATTTTAAAATATTGACTAAAAGTATATGAAAAACGAAGTATTCTTATGGTGATTTAGCAATTTAGTCAAATTTAAATTAATATTTTTCACCTAAATATTTGATTAAAAAGTCGTGGAATATTTCACAAAATTGCTTTAATATAAAATCGAAAATTTAAAATTCCAATTTAAAATAAAACGCAAAATTATATAAAATAATTAAAAAATTTCAATTAAAACTTGTTCAGATTTTTTAAAAGCCTTTTTTAAAAGAATTTCTTTGAAACTGTCTGCATAGTTGTAGCTTGGGTATTTTCAGAAATATTTTCATAGAATATTACAATTTCACACTATTAGCAGTAAATATATTCTTAATGTTTGTAAAATAAGTACCAAGTAAGGGACAGAAATAAGAAAAAAATTAGTTAATAATAAGAGAAAAATGCTTGTGTACGAAGGCAGGATAGGAAAAAGACAAACGAGACGTTGAGCAAGAAAAAGGGCGCAAAAAGAAAGAGTACCGATGAAACATCAACTTCCGCTCCCATGCGGTTGCCCATAATTCGGACCAAATTACACGTCAGGTACCGTATCCTCATATCGACCTTACACATCTTCAGGACCGCTGATAGCCCCATCTCCTCGCTCCGGGCCCACGACTTCCTCTTGCCCGTCATCCGCAAAAGCCGAGGCTCGCGGTTTTCTTAAAAATACCGGCGTACATTTACTTGGATGCGCGCGCGAGCGCACACTGGAAACACATACGCACGCAACCACATACGCACACCTCAAAGCTCAACGCCCAACCGCGTGCTTCTCCGCAAATTCTTTGAGAACACCCGAACTCGATTTCGCGTTGCCCCTCGACCTCCCTCGTGGCATCCTGGACTCGACGATACAAGTTTAAGGGCTTCTGAGAAAAACGCGTTCGACATTCGACTGCTCCAAGACTTTTTGCCTTTTTTCTCTCCCGTGCACTTCCCCAAAATCATCCTATCCGCATCAAAGCTCGCGCACGTTTCCTTTTGACCCTCCCGAAGGATTCAGCCTAGCCCGAGTTTGCCGTGAGCTTTTTAAAAGTTGATGGGCCACTTCCAAGGCCTCTCCTTTTTAATCTCGCTCTCTCCCTCTCCTTTACTCATTCATCAGCAATTTTATTACATAATTTACGAGCTCGCATTCATCGTGCTAAACTCAAATCGATCATTATTGCCTCACGTCTTACGTTCCCACGATGCGTGCACGTAAAATAATGTAACGATGCGATCGTGTCATTGCTTAAGCACCGATGCTTTTATTCCCGTGACCCTTGTCCCCCCCCCGCCCCTCCCTTGATGCCATGTTGATACGCCTTACTTTCTGCATTTAACTAGCTTGATTTTTTTGTAAAATAAGGAGTCTCGTGGAACTCCCTTTACTTCGAGCTCTGCTTTCTTGTAGTCTTAAAAAAAACAGCAAGAATTACTTGTGAAATTGTAATTGTAGCCAAATGATTCGAACGTACTGTTTTTAAATCATTAACGATTTCACATTCTCAAACAACAATATTTTATTGTATTTTTGTACAATTATATCGAATTTTACGGAAATATTAATATTTACTCGTAAATTAATGTTAAACAAATGTGTGGACATCTTTTCTTGCAATGCAAATACATACGGAAATGCTTCTCTAAAATAGATAGTATTTTTTCCGTTTAAAAATAATGCTTTTAAGATAAAAATCACGTGATATGTATCTTTTCTATAGTACATATGTATATTTATACATATTTATTACATGATGTATTCTATTGCACAATTGGCTTCGAATATTAAATATTGAATAGCAAAACATTCTATAATGAAATTAACTTTTAGAATATTAATATTTTTGCCTTATTTACTTATACGATTAGTAAAAGTCAAATTTAATGTACATTCGTCGACTCAAATTTATTAAAATTATTAAAATTATCAATTATTATTTTATTTAAAACTATAATCTAAACACTTATTTTAATAAAATATTTAAAAAATGATAGTTATTAACACAAAAAATAGTCACTAAAATATATTTTGCTTGGATGGAAAGAATAGTAAGAATACAAGGACAATGCTTGCTAAATAAGTTACTAGATTTAATTGGTCAGCATCCATGGAAAAACATAAAAAATTTAGGAGACCACAGTGAATTGTAATGTTATGCTCGTTATACATCGAAAGTATGTACTTTACAAAAATATAGCCAAAAACTCATGCTCTCAAAAGTAATAATTTTGCACCTATTTTGGCTATTTTATAAAATGGTGCCTTTTCTGAATGTTACGAGGCATTTTTATAATCAAATGAAAAAAAAAAACATATACTTTATGAGTCTGGTTCGTGAGCTTATATAAGATATATATATATATATATTTATATATATATATATTTATACATATTTATGCACTATCAAGTTACAATCCCATGATCTCCGATGAACGTGTATAACAATTTATATAATATGTTATAAGTATTGTAAGTTATTATTAAAACTAATTCCAAAATGGTCTTTTAAATTTTTTTACAAAATAAGACTTTCAGTCTCTCTCTCTCTCTCTCTCTCTCTCTCCCTCTCTCTCTCTCTCTCTCTCTCTCTCTCGTTATATTTCTCTCTCGACCTATTCCTGTCTATTTCCCATGTATAAAATCGTCATCAATTCGAAATCTTTCGGCCCTATGCGTCTACGAGGCCCCTTGAATAAATACAGAAGAAAAAAAGAAAATCTTTCCCAATCTCCGTTTTCATTTGAGCATGCACACGCGTTTGTATCGCAGAGCCCAGCCGCTTGTAGACTAAAAGAGACGCTTATTAATATGCTTATTGGGGGTTCGTGTCACTGTAAGATTTAAAAAAAAGATGAAAAAAAACGAATGTATAAGTAAGGACAATCGTTATGCGCCACTAGCTTAGAATCAATGAAAACAGTTTTCCCTTCACATGACATTGTAAGTGAAAAACTTACGAGCTCATCCGCTCTACCTTCTGGACCAATCCGCTTACAGACTGCGCGCTTTGTTTAAAATCCACATTGAGCTGAACTGCCCCTAATATTCGAGGAAATAAGTGAACACGACTGCGCGTGGAAACGGCATTTACGCAGCCTCTTCCCTATGAAAGTCACTTTTTTCTTACATTTCTACGCTGTCTTTTACATGTAAGGCCCACTGTTCGCATGTACACAGGCTCCTTTGCACGCTGAACAAGAGAGACTTCTCGAAGCGCCATGCAATGCATGCATTTCTGTATCGATGCAATGAAAAAACACTCTCGTACATATAAACTGTAATCGATTGAATTTAATAAGCTGCGGCTGATTTTCTGCACTACGTTATCCGCTGCAAATGTGTCGGTCATCGATCTGCCTAAATTTCGAATAATCAAATCCATTGAATCGCGTCAAATGGTAAGCTTATTTATGTATTGCTCTTCTTGACCCTCTGTATAGAATTTCTCACTCAACAACGTTTGATTAAATTAAAATAAAATTGATTTCAGATTGTAAAGTAATATCTTAAATTAGCCTATATAAGAAATCATTACGAAATTAAAAAAGTACATTATTACTCCCTTTAATTATTCGTATAAATATTAGGCAATACAGAATAACACGACCGAGATATTTTACAGCATGTACACGTTCTCACTCTGTATACGCTACCTCATCTGTACTCCCTCTCCTCAATTTTTTTTTTTTATATTTTTACTTTAATAAACATGAATAATTATTTAAGCTTTATACTTTTATCAGGTAGTATTGGTCAATCTTAAATATTAACGTATAGTACAGTTTTATCTTGTATTCATTGTAAATAAAATTAAACAGTAGAAGTAAATCTTTACCATGGAAACTATCGAGTAATAATAGTAAAAAACTACAACAATAACTTATTATAGAATTATAACGTTATAATCTTCTTTATCGTTCATCTCAACAACATTCAGTCCGTAAAGAAATTTTTTTATATTTTATTATTTGTAAGGAAATATATAGTGGATTATCTTCTAATGCGCGTAGGATTTTTTAAACGAGCTCAGAAGCTCACTACAAAAAGCATATTGATTTAAATGAAAAATTAATGCTACGTACTTATCTGAGCAAATAGCAGAAAACAGCGAGTAAAAATAATAATCAAATACATAAAAAGAAAGAGAGAGGCCAAAATTAATCATAAAACGAGAGAAACTAATACATACGCTTAAAAAGCATTTTTTAATTTAACTCGATTTGCAGAATATGCTGTACACACAAAATTTTTTAACCTACCATTATTTGTTTATTATTACCCTTTATGAGCTCGTCTTCACCAAAATTTTGAAGGCAGCAACAAACGATTACGAGGATATTATCGAGCAAAATGAAAAGGGGTTTTTTTATTCTAGCGAACATATATGTAAACAGAAGGCAACAAGATGATCAAACACTGTGTTTTCCCTATAATTTATTTTCTATTTATATAAAGAAAAATAGTAGATATATAGTCGATAGTAGCAGATTTTTGTAAAAAGTGGCACTAAACTCAAATGCATCGTAGCAGAAAATACCGAAGTAGAAAAATAACAGAGATTGATTCGTTTTTACTATTAAGTAGAAGATATTGTTTTTAGTCCAAAATATCTTTCTGTAAGATGAACTGGGCTAGTGTAATGCTCAAAAGGTTAATTTTCGGTTTTTAGCCATACATCTGTTTACCAAAAATATCATCCTATGCTCTTACATGAAATTTTATAAACGTGCGTTTGTGAATGCATACTTAACTAAAGGGATCTAAGAAAAAATTGTGAGAGGGTATTGTAAAAAAAGTAAGATTTAGAGCACGATTCGCTCGGGAGATTTAGGTGTCCATTTTCCAATTCCATGCCTCTTTATAGTCATGTTGTTTTTAGTCGAGTTGTATATTTTACAATATGCTATTATTTTATTTGGGTTAAGCTCACAGTATTTTTGTTTTCATTTAATTGTTTTTCGGGGATCATGCTATATAAAATGAAATGAACCTACTAAACAAAAAATTGATAATTTTTACATATCACTAAAATAAAAATCTTACAAGAATGTTGCATTTGTTAATATGCTTATACAGAAGTTAACAAATTTTAATAATGGTTTTAATAATGTTTTAGTAATGGTTCCATTTTATATTTACATCTATAGGTTTCACTATAAAGTAAAGATTTTGGCTGAAATTATATGCAGTGTTTGTGTTATTATTATTCAAATTTGATATTTTTAAATGTAATGTAATAGTTTTTAATATTAAAATATGAAATTGCTTAATAGTTCAATGGTACAGGCAAGAATTACGATAATTTTAGATAATTGTCAATATCTAATTACATTATTTTTGACGGAATTAAAGAGTTTGATATAAGTTTAACATACCCCATCATCAATTTCCATCAGTCAGTAGGTTTAAAAGTAAAAAAAACAACGATAAAAGATAAAGAAAAAAAAGAATACGAGAAAAGGTAAAAGAAAAGTCCCCGAACTCGTCGATGAAACGACAACCGCGCGATAGTGCATTGTATGGAAACTAAGTGTTGTTTGTTCTTGGGCGCGTATACAATTGCGAATATAGGAGAGTGAGGGAAACCAGAAAGAGAGAAAGGGGGAGGAGTGTTTTTAGGATGATGTGCTCGGTCGTGGAGAAGGGCAGTAAGGAAACACAGAACTTGAAAAGAAAATAGATAGGACTGCCAGCTTAGCACCGAAGGAAGAAGTCGAAGGTTTTTACTTTAAATCTCCTCCTCGCTTCTCTCCATTCCTCTTCTGCTAAACCGACCATCACCCACGTTGATGATAGGTATAAGGTATATGGCGCAGAGAATATGAATATACCGGGGCGCCGTCTCATCGCATTGTCTACTTTCTACGTCGACATGGGGTGCTCAAACACGCATCGTCTCACACATGAGAGCACACCAAGGCCGATGAATTCTCGCGAGTGCATTATTTACAAATGCCAGGGGAATTTCGGAGTCCCTAGCGTTCATTCTTTCTATCTCTTCCTTCGCCGCACTCTTGGATCTTTTATTTCGATCGACTAAGCTTTAATCACACAGCTGATATTACAAAACTCAACGAAAACTTGAGTTGAGTAGAGAGAGAGAGAGAGAGAGAGAGAGAGAGAGAGAGAGAGAGAGAGAGAGAGAGAGAGGGAGGGAGGGGAGGAAAATAAAAACTAAGTAAACCGGAACGAATAAAAGAGGAACAGGAGGAATGGATGAGTATGTAAGTGAAGGGAAAACCGAAGCGCGTACTTGTAAGCATAATGTTGGTATCCCAAAATGAGGTGCTTGAGAAAATAGGAAAACACACAAGTATTATCGTACATTTGTGAGAGTTGTTTGTTTTGCCGTAAATGTGAAAATATAGATAGAGAAAGTTTGTGCCAAAATTTTCATTAATTTAGGACTGCTTTTTTATCTTTATTTACTGTCCATTGAATGTTGTTCTTTACCCTTTGATGATTCGTGAAATTTTATTTCTCGATTTTTACGACGAAATTACTTTGAGAATGTAATATTAAAATTATAGATTAAGTTATCCTTAAAAAAACAAGTATAAGAAATCGGCATACCTAATGAATTATTAGATAATAATTAACTTTAATACGAAGCTAATAAATTTTTTTATAAATAGTATTATAATTTAGAACTATAACTTATTATGGTATAATAGTATAACTATCAATTTGTTGAAAAATACGACTCTATTGAATTTATTAAATTTTCACGTTGATTTACATCGGCAACATTATTAATTTAATTCTACAATATGTACTATGGCTAATTATTATTTCCTGTATTTCCCCACAATAGTGAGTTTTTCTTCAATAAAAAATTGATTTTTAATCTATAGCTCGTATTGAATATTCATGAAACAGCGAAACGCTCAGCTATTAAATAGAATAGTCATTAAATACTATGAATATATTTCCTAATAATAATTTTTCACTTTTTAACAAGGAAAGATATTTTCAAATATTTAACAAACGTGTGTTTATTGATTTACTGATAAAATGAGGAATTTTATTTAATACTTCAATACGTTTTTATGTTATTTCTATTTATTTATAGAAAAGTTTATCCACACGTACATGCATATTGAAAGAAAAAAATTAAACAAGGAAAAATTGTGCTCCATATCAATTCGTATCACGGATTAATTGCTTACGTGCTCTGTTTCAGAATGCACATTGATGTTGATCTGAAATTCCGAAACATAAGTATTATTATCAATTACCTCTTTCCCAATTTTTTCTTCGAAATTTCAGATTAAACGTGAAAGTACTGTAAGATTGTATTAAAATGCACATTTATTTCTGATTTTAATAAAGCTATAAACAATTTGAAGAAAGCCTTAAAATGGTTTTTTTAAAGTAAAGCATTTTAGTGGTTGGATACGGTAGTGCAAGAACTGCACGACCCGTGGCGAGGTTCTATCTTGAAAGCAAGAAAAGATTAAAAATTGTTCGTATTTTTTATAAACACGCAGGCAAGCAATTAATTATAGACAAAATATAACGTGAAACGCAAATGGTAGCTAAACTTATCTTAAAGCAGTATCGACTGATCAGACTCGAGCCGACATCTCGAAACATGCAAGTGATTAACGGCTCAATGATTCCAAGGGGGAGAGAAAAGAGAGCGCTCACATTTACTGATCTCGATTGTCAATTGCGTGGCTGGACTTAAACGTATCGTTAATCAGAAGCGAAATTCGCTTGACTGAAAATTTTCAATGCGGCCATACACATCGTCAAGTCGAGCCAATCGAAAAGCTTCGACGTTGGATAAGCTACGCTATCAGGTTTCCTAGGCAATTGGCTTCCAAAGTGAAAAATAACGTCGAAAACGCGGACCCCGTATTGATTTTACTTTGAAAACTGAGGGCTGCGAGACCTTGTGAGCGCTGGGCCATATTTACAAAAGCGGTTGCTACCGTGAACGTGAAACAATGCAGCTGACTGCCAACCTAATGATTATTGGAACCTAGACCATAGCATGTAGATGCTTTCACGCTTTTGTTATTCCTCCTCCGAGCTCAGATTCCGTATTTCAGAGCTCGCAACGTACATCGACGCCGGTTATTTCAATAGTGATTGATGCCGATAAATATCTAAATTTTATTATTTTAAGGCTGCTGCATAAAAGAACGACTGGTGAAAAATCACGATAGAGCTATTTAAGACATCTTACAAATGATATGTAAATGTTATTTTATCCGTATGCGTAATGTATATCTATGCAAATTTTATTCATAATAATATCTGTATTTTACGTTCATTATCTAAACCTTATTTTTTACTTATAGTTACTTTGATGAATAAAACATACATCTTTATACGTGTGTATACGTACGATACATAGCATAAGCGTATGTTTTTATAGAAATAATGTTATATATGTGTATATAATTTTAATTTATATTTCAATTTATAATAGTATGTATCTTATGTATTAATATAAATGAATATGCTAATCGGATTCACTTTATGATATTATAATTTTAATTTATTTTGTAGAATAATCAATTCTGTTAAATTAAATATAGATATTACTTTAATAAAAATTATAATTATTTTATTTATTTATTTTTTGTCTCGTTTATTTATGCAATTTATGTGAATGTAAATTTATGTATTTTTAATACTTTATAGTCATAAGTTAACAAAACTTCTCTTAGATTATCTAAATATTTAGAGAAAAGCAAGTGCAACGAACGTTAATGACTTTCTCTAATATTCATTATTTCTAATAAGAGTTTTGTACAAATGTAATATAGTATGCCTTTTACTAACTTTATTTGCATTCATCGAAACATTTTCCAAGCTTAATTCTAAAGTTTAGTTTAAGTACGTAAAGAATATGAAACTTGCGAACTAGATATCAAAACTATAAGCAGTGTATACTTTTAATTATAGAACTGTTTAAATGGATCAAAAATATTTTATAAATACTGCATATATAATATCAACTGCGGAACATATAAGTACAGAGTATATTTAGTATAAGTTATAAATTATTCAACTTCTAATGTTTGACTTACGAAGAAAAGCTAAGAGTCTATAATTTCCATTAAAACAAACAACAAGCAATTGTAGCAAAGCAATTGTATTATTTTCAAACCAATTTTAAACCTTTTAATAATAGAAACTGTTAATTAAAATTTGAAAACGATTTTTTCCCTTTAATTTAGTTGATATATTTTTATACAATATTTATGAATTAAATCAAATAGAACCAGTATAATATTGGATGTAATTATAATATGAATTATATTTTATGCTGGAGCTAAAATATTCCTGATACATGGTTTAATGTTTAAAAAAAATCTTGTAAAAAGTTAAAATTTAATGTGAGTTTAATATATATATAGCTAATATTATTTTATATTGCATAAGTTACGTGATCTAATTTTTAAACTATTTTTTTTTTCAAAATTAGTTGAAAGGCAAATTTTGAATTAGTCAATATTTTTAATCTTTTTAATTAATTTTGAAATTTTAATAATTTTGTTGTTTTAATTTTATTTTATCTTGATATTCTATTCATAATCTACTTGGCTTTATTATGAAAATCAGATAAATGTTAAATAATATTCTATGTACTATACTATAATATTTTAGTACTATAATGTGTTAAATAATATCTTATGTATTATAATATAGTAATAGGATACATGCATTATGTAAGAACTCAGTGGACTAAACCATAGTTTCAAGATCAAACAAGACAAACTCATCATGAGGACGAAACAGTTCAAAGATCGTGTGTGTGTTTGTATAATAAATAATAAAAAATAGTAATAATAATCAATAATATTAAGTTCGTCACAATTTTCATCCGAGTGAGAGACATAAATTATAACACTAATTGTAATAATCATACATTATATTATCGTATCTCATAACGTCTTTCTAGTACGCTGCGTCTTTTATTAATTTTTTTTTTAGTTACATAGAATGTGAGTTGAAGTACATAAAAACCTGATAGATGAAAGTACAAAATACGAGTTATATGAACAAACAGGTTTGAAAAATTGTAATCCTACATTGAAAGAATTCTTATCATTACCAATAGAAAAAATAACCGAATAATGAAAACAATTGTTACCCATTGAAAGTGCACAATAATTTTGCCCTAATAAATTATTAAAAATTGATAGTGAAAAGGACAAGTATTTAAGAAGTTAATTTATCTTTTGTTTTTTCGTACGGTATGCTCTATTTGAAAATAAAATTACACATAAATATTTAAGATAAGATTACAAGAAATACTTCTGAAATCATTCAGGGTTCTTCGTAATAGAGTTTTCCTTAATAAAATATAACGAATAATCCTTCGATTACATAGAAGAAACCGAATCTAATAGAGTATTGAATATTATCAGACGATCTTATTTGTTAAATTACTTTTATGAATACAAATTTATATATGATTAAATTAGCTTTATGTTATTTAATCTTATATTTATCAAATCAACGCATACAATAAGCTTAAAATTTACATTTCATTATTACTTAATACTACAGTATCAAATAGATTAACGATGCATTTATTAAATTTATAAAAAGTCATTGTAATATTGCTTTTAATCATAAATAATTTCCTGTAATTTCTCATTCATCCAGCAAAATTATGTAACAAAAATTAATGATCTTCATGTAAAAGAATAATAAATACTATCGGCTGAATAATATTATTATAGACTTTATTGTTAACATTTAAATTTTAAAATACATCTTGAATCGTATTCTTCTTGCTTCGATGCTTAATGATTATTCTAAAGGTTAATTATCTGTTTTGAAACCAATTTCATATTCAATGTTTATTAAAGCTTCTAATCATTTTAATAAGTAAGCGTGTCAAAAAATAATCGCTGGGAATCTTTCAAGCATTTATTAATTTTACGATAAGGTAATCGTCTGCACATGGGAAAAGAGCGCAAGGATACTTCTAGACTTTTTTTTGCATGTACTTATAGAAAATGTATTATTTCAATTATTTTTAAATAGAAGAAGAAAACTTTATAATCAGCTGAATGTGAAAATGAAACCGAGAGAGGGGTCATGAGATGTATAGAAAGGTAAAATAAGACTGCAAAGCAAACACATATTTTTTAATTTTCTAGCTGATTATTATTAAATATTTGTTAGAAAATTGCCATTTAATCGATGGAGCTTTAGTCAGCTGAATGCTAAAGTTATGAACGAAAAGAACTTTAAATTCTGTGTCTGTTTAGGAGAAAGAATCGAGTCATATGCTTCGCTGCTACTCGATTCTTAATAACACTGTTTTGATATTATATATTTTGTTCGTGCAGTTCAGTGAAGTGTATTTGCGCATTTTATAGTGTACAAATGGTATGTATATGTTGTATGCATGTGTATACAATGAAAAGAGAGGGGCATGGGCAGCTGACGGTGTCCAGGATGGCGGTCGCTGACTCACTTCTCTTTGGTCTATCCAGCCATGACGGCTTCAAAATCGAAAAGATGGAAGCATTTAGTTTCAGCCCTATTTAATGCCTGCCGAGAGAGAGAGAGAGAGAGAGAGAGAGAGTGAGAGAGAGAGAGAGAATGAACGAGTAAGATAAAGTCGATAAGAACAGGAAATCCCAGAACAATCGACAGATATGGGTCAAACTGTTGGTCTCCGTGATAGACTTGATCATGCCTTTCGTGACCGAAAGCCGTGCGTCACGCATAAAGTAACTTGGCGAATGCAAACATGCTAAGACGATGGGGAAATGAGTAATGGTAAGAGATGCATCTGGAGTCTGCGCCTGTGATAAATGAACAATCCAAAAATGTTTTCCTTGCCTACTCAGATGTTCGTTTTACATGCATTATTGAAGAACTCGCGAAGTTCAAACGGTTCTCGATTACATTGTCTTTGATTAACTCTAGTGAAAGTATTTTTTATTATTTGGTACGTTTTCACGAGTTAACTAAACCAAAGTACAGTAAATGAGTGTAGAACTACTGACTGGAACTGGGGTCGCTGATGACTGGCGTTGTAAGATCACTCCAAGTAGTTTTTTGCGATTACTGCTTAAAAGATGCATTTTACAGAAGATGATTATGAAAAGAAGCAAATTAGTTAATCTACAAATATTCGGAGAGTTTTTCTGAACGCTGCTTTTTTTAAGTATAATGCATGTAAAACAATTCATAAAAACGAGAAAAAAATAAAATATAGTTTTTATTTTGACTGTCAGATTCCATATTTTTAATACAAAATAAAGTAAGAATCAAGGTTAATTTAAAAAATACAATTCTATTCGGAAATTAGCCGAAAAGTTTTAAAATTTATTCATAAATTCAGACATAAATCTTACATTTGTCTCTTAAATAAACACATCTTAAATGTATTTATTCCAATTACGTATTCCAAAAGCAGGAGAGATTTTACAAATAAAATTATTGAGGCTTAACGTTAATTGGTTTTAAAGTTTAAACAGTAAAAAGTGTTTACAATAATTGAATTTCAAGTTAGAAAGGTAAAAATATAAAAAGAAATTTTTTTTATATTGATCTTTATGTATTACTGCAGACCAAATTTTATTCAAATTATTTAACAATAAATTATGTTGTTCTTGTAATCGCTTCTACTTATTTAAAATTGTATTTACTTATTCCAATGACCAATGTAAAAGACAATCAATTTATTATTAATTAATTTATTATTTATTAGCTTGGTTATTAATTAAATCGTTGATTTTATTTTCATTTACCACGTAATTTTATATTTGCATGACTTATTCTATTAAAAAATATTGAATTTTGTACTACGTACAGAATTTATTAGTCGCGAAAACCGATGACGTTTTCTTCCTTTTTTTAAAATGTCTCTATGTATCCAGTGGTTTATCAAAATGGTAAGACAATTTAATTGCGCTTACTATATTGCAATGAAAATTGACATTATAAAATTAAAAAATTTAAGCATAAACAGTTAGTTATATAGAAATGAATCTATCCAAACAAAAAGCCGAAAATATACGGAACAGGATTGTTTAAAATTCATTGTAAACACCAGTTAGAATGTGTTACTCAAATAATAGAAAATTTTTAAAGAAAATGAAGAGAATTTTGACATACCGTTTGCAGAGTATCTTACTGTCAGAGGATTACAATTCTGAAAATCCCATACATGTCAAAGGTTTTAACAAGTAGACCAGAGGAATAAAGAAAACGAATAGATGCTCGTATTCGATCGCAGCTACCATCCAAGTTTTTGCTCTTTCACCTCCGGAATCTACCTTAGAAATACCTTCTCCTTCGAACCTCACGCGCACTTTTCAGAGGAAGGGTTCCTTTTCAATATTGAAATCCATTCGGTATCTTCGAAACTCGGGGTATTCTTTTCGACCTAATGTAGACCGCGATTATAATGCAGACCAGCCGTATTAATAATAAGCTTAATCGGAATCGTCGAGTTTAAGAAGCCTGACAGCAGTGCAACGTTCCTGGTGTACCACCATGGCCAATTTAGGTTGTGCCAGCCTCTGCCAATTATCCAGTTTGATTGTACCTACTAACTTTCCAAATAATTGCATTAGGTCTGTTTAGTTTGGTGCTTTCGTCAAGCAAAAGAGATAGATTAGGCCTCGTGGGAGGGGGAGGACGGAGATCTTATCCCAAGGAAAGTTGGATTCATAATGCTCGAGGCGTTTAACGTGCGCTCCCGTCCAGAAAGGCACGTGGACTTCTTTTCCTTTTCTAATCCTGTAACCGGCAGAAACGTAATTGCAGTAGGTTCTTTTCGGACAGGCCCTTTTTCAAGGGTTCTCATTTTCAGAACGCTCTGAATACATTTACGTAAATCAGCTCTAATTTACATTTCAAAATAATAATATAATAAAAAAAAAGTCTTTTTATGAACTTTTTTTAAAATGTCTTTAACCGTATCAATAGTCGAATCTTAGCTGCACATTTCGGAAATAGATTTGTCGATCGTTGATTGATTAATTACTTTTATTTGAGAAATTTACATTTTGATAATTTCTTCTGAATTATTTCGACGTAGTATATATTCTCAATATTTTTAAATAACTATCGTTAAGTCTGCATTTATTTGTCTAGTAGACGTAATGTTAAAGTCTATCATTATTTATTACTATGAACGTAACAAAACTATACTTGATTAAAAGAAAGACTTCTTTTGTACAACTCTCTCGGTATTTAATAGGTCTTGTTTTTTTATTATAATATACAAAGAAATCCTTATTAAATCAAAGATTTAATAAGGACTAATTTACAAAGATATCAAACAGTGTTAAATGCTTCGTTAAATTTTTATTTGATTGACAATTTTAGATTTTTGTAAAGAATCATAAGTAGTTTTTATTTTTAAATTTCTTCTTTTAAAGGAATTTTATAACGAATATGAATTTCAAATTCCTTTAAAATGGACAATTCTTTATAGAGAATGATTTTATTATTAATTTAAGGTGCATAAATAATTAAAAATTCAAATAGGGAAAATGATTTTTTGATCTTTTGTTTCACAGATTTTAAATAAATCAAGATTTTAACGTACAATCTTAAAAACATACAAACGCACAAGATATTGTGTATTTTTGTTAATTTACCACACACGGCTATTAAATTAAAATATTAGACTTTTCAATTTTTCGTCATAATGGTGTCCACTTCCAATCAGTTATCGGATATAGAGAAATACTGTCAAACATGGAAATTTATTATATACTTGATGGATGAGTTTTTATATTTAATATGCAAGCGTGTACCAGAGAATGATGTTCTTCCAAGAATATGACTTTGAATCAAATAGAGAATTTCTTCTTTGCCTAAAACCGGTTTTCAGCGCTGTATCCAAGCATCATATTAGCTATGTATATCACTTTAGTAGAGATTTGTAAAAAGAAACGTAATAATAAGCAACGAAAATGTGCATTTGTTATTGTTTATAGAGCAATCGAGAGAGTTAATAAACGTATATATGCTAAACTCAAATATTAAGGTTAAGCCACTGTTGCTTGTCGATTATAATTAGAATAGTATACATCATTTTTCACGTATTTAAAAATAAAACAAGTAAAAAGGTATTTAATACGTTCTAGACTACGTTAAAAGATCGATATTTTCATATTTAATATACATCTACGAACAATATTACAGAAAAAAATATCTTACATTATTTTATTTTTAACTTGTATTGTTTTTCTGAGTATATCATGATAGTTATTTAAAACAAACATATTTTTATTGACGTTTGTTAGTAATTACTATATTTAAGAAGTGTAGTTTGCGTTGTACTAATTAATAATGTTAACCTTGCATTATAATACAAAAGACTAATTATTAAAATCATGAATTATTTGTTTTAAAAAACCAAAGGCTATTTACGAAAGGCTTTTTTGAAAATATTTACGACGGGCGTATCGAGTGAAACAGATGGTAGTTTAATATATGTACAAGTACACATGTCTTATATATGCACTATTTAATAGAAAAAAAAAGTTCCTACTGATTGCGACATACTTATACAAGTACGTGTAGAGCTTTATATTTAACTAGAAATTATACCTCAGGTCTAATGTAATTATACTTTAAACATATTAAATTTGATTGAAAATAGTATTTTATAGGAATGTTTTTTCCTTTGATGATATTATTGATTTTTTGGTTAATTTTATGACACTCCTGTTACCAATAAATAAGTATCATTTTCAAATACATTTCTACTTTTTTTATATTAATTTTGCAATTACGTTGTTTCTTAATCAAGATAATTTCTTTTCGGCAATTGACGCTTTAAACATTTTTTCCTATAATCGTCAATGATAATTTAATTGTACGATCAAACGAACCCATCTTTAATATAATAAATGCCGTGCTTCGTATACTTTATTTACACATACTACTATTTTTAATCGGAGGTAAGGAAAATCAGCAATGGTACAGCTTTTAGTTAAATGTCTTAAATCCATGCAATCTAGTGTACTTTCTTTCACTGTATTATCCCATTACCAGTACCAAAGTTCAAAAGAAAAGATTTGCCACTTATATTGGATTATGTTGTTCTTATATTTGCACTCATCACCATCCGTTTCGTTAGACGTTTCAAGATTTATTGCTACAAAGTCGGTTATCAGACGATCGATCAAGATTCTTAAAGATTTATTTTAACTTAAGGACTAGAAAAAAAGACTCTCAGAGATTTAAAGAAAAAAACTAAACATATGAATGTATAAAAAATCACCATCACCCCAATTGTGCGATTAAAATAATTACAAGATTAAAGACATTCCTTGTGTACAGACAATCTTTGTAATTACCGATGTAGCCACTCGTGCAACTAATTAAGGAAGCCAGAAAGTCCTCGAAAGATAAATATTATTCCAAGGAACTTGATTGGTTGGTGGTTCTCGAAATTTCGTTTCCATTTCCAAATCGAACAAAGAAATATTAATCAAGTTCATATCCGACCTTAAAGATATGCAAAACACCGCAGTTTTAAGTCGATAACGGTAACGGGAAAACAAGATTACGGCCTGTATTCAGCATTTTTTGAGTACGAAATTTCTACATATATCAGAGTGTGTTTTACTTGAGACTAAAAATATAAGGAGCCATTTCTATTCTATAAAAGTAGTCAAGATGCGCAGAGTACTTGGAGTTTTCTTTTGCCTGCTAGTGCAACAAAAAGTACCGAAACAGTAAATATACCTTGAATATCTCGTATTCTTATACCTTAGCCCCAGGACACCATAGGTTAATGAAAAGAAATGAAAAGAAGAAGATTAAACAGTTCGGCTTTGGAAAATAAATTGTATCTTTTTGAGAACTCAATTTTATGATGTTACTAGGATAATATGTTTCTCTAACAATGACCTTGAGAATAATTCCTGGATGGGTGTGGATGATAAGGTACCGACAAAAAATACGGTAATACATTTTTTCTTATACATCAGAAATTTCAAGATTTTTCATATTTATCTGTAAGTACTGTTGTATATAAATTTGACGTACCTACTATCTCTTGTAGAATACTTTTTAAATAATATTACTCCTTATAACATATCTTGCAAAATTAAAAATTTAACTTTATATTGCTCATAAAATTAATTAACTAATTAAATTAATAAATTAAACACTCACAATATAAATTCTAAATTCATGTTATTATATCACAGTTTTTATTTAAAACCTTTAATGGTAAATGAAATAATAAATTTTTATTTACGGTTTTAAAAAATTTTGAATAATAATTTCAGTTTTTTAAATAATTGATATTGGAACTGTTTTAATAAGGTTTTTATTTACAAAGAAACCTTCGAAATTTCGTTATTAAATAGATTGACCACAAATATTGAAACTAATTTTTAAAAAAAAAATTTTTTTTTTAATAGGTTTGACCAATTTTATATTATACAAAGTATTTTTAGAAAAATTAAATTATTCATTTTAAATCGAATGACTATTACATAATACATAATACGATTAAAGAAGAAATTAAATCCTATATTAAAAAAAAGTAAGATATTTTTGAAGACATCGAAACATAAATAAAAAGATAATATTAAAAAGAATTTGAGTGAAATAGGGAATTTTCAATAGCAGTATGCGTGAATACTGCGTAAAACGAAAAAATGTGATGCTCAATGGTGAGATGTCGAAAAATAAAACCTCTCAAAAAAATTCCTTGTACGCGAATAAAAAAATTTAAAAGTGTTTCGTTTACGTCGAGTTGCAAGCGTAATAAAATTAAATTTCGACACCCACATATATGATAATAATTATAATTATTACGTGCTGCTTATAATTTATTAATCGAATATTTGGAGCTTTTTCACATTTTCTATTAAATGCATATATATATATATATATATATGTCTCCAATTGTGTACTGAAAGCGCTCAAATAAGATTACTATGAAAAATGAATACTGACATTTTCATTAAAACGATAGGCTCTAAATGAAATATGGGACAGACAGATGTATGGACTCGTGCTATGTCTATAGAACTAGATGTTTTAACAATATTGCAAATACGAGTACTATATTGGGACACGAGGACGAGGATCATTACGCAATGCATTAGATGAAATTAATGACCAGCGATTAGACTGCAGAGCTCCGACATTCCCCACAAAAATGTCTTTATTTACCATTCACGAAAATGTAGTCGATTTATCCTGATTAACAAGGAGACGTAAATGCAACGTTCCGCCTGGGAGAGCAGCATCCGTCCGAAATACACCGGAGTGCAAAGAAGGACTGAGCCCCTCTGCTCCGGCCCCGCCGCCCCCGCCGCCCAATTGCACCAGGCTGCGCTCGGCCTCACACCAGGAGACGGCGAGCGCCGGCGGAGAATATAATTTTTCAATAAATGGCGAAGCCCGTGCTTTCACTTTTAGCGCAAGTGAAAGACGCATTCACGGACACGCACACGCGCGCGCGCGCGCAACCACACACATAAAAATCCGGCATCGCACGGCGCTCTTCTTCATTATGTGACGTCCCACTGAGCGACATCCGAATGAGACCCGCAAGGGAGAGGCCGAGTGGGGCGACCCATAGAGGGATACAGCGAGCAGCCGATTCCCGTAGTATCCCGTAGCCGTATTGTGCCCGGATTGCATTCATACATGAAAGCCTTTAAGGACCGTTAGATTTTTATTTCGAGCTGCCGTTCGACCTGAGCCCCACCCTCCCACCTCGCCGATGCTGCTGCAGTGCCGAACTGGAGGCGCGGTTACCCTCTCGAGCCGGCCAAAGACGACGACGACGACGGTAGGACAGGTAAGTCCTCGCGTGGGAGCGCCAAATAAGCGAACGCATTTCTTAACGGGAACTTGACGAGGGAATGGCCACGAGCAGGCAAAAATAGCTACGAGCTTCGTTTTCGATTTTCGTTTTAGTTGCGGATACGTATTGCTTATGATTGGTCTCTTATGCAATATCATTATTATTCATTTTTTTCCGTTTTTATTTTGATATTTTTATATACATTTATTCTTAATTGTCTTAATTTTTAAGCTGAAAAAAAAATCCGTAACCAAAACCGTTTTCCAAAACTAGTAGAAATCGAGGTTTGAATATGTAGTATCAATTGTGACATTTAGTAACTAATTTACCATAGTCGACCAATATATTTCATAAATATTGTACAGTGTTATGGAACAATTATTATAATGTATAAAATTTAAGTTCTTACTTAAGGATAATAAATATTTATTCTATAGCGGTAAAATTTACTAACAAAATTAAATTTCAAATAGAAACACCGATATAAAAAATAATTCTTATAGTAATATAATAATTCAATTTTATTATAATGCTAAATCAAAATACTTGACCAATCTATTCCAGAATAAAGATTAAATTGCAACTCGTTCATAGTACGTACAGTAACGTCTTATTTTTTAATTAAACGGAAAGACTAAACATATTCGCCACTTCCGCAATAGCAAATAAAACGAGTATTTATTTCTGTAAAAATAATATATCTAGTAAACACTAATTTTTAAAATTCAAATATTGGTCAGATAGATATATTTTAAAATAAATGTATGTTTTAATTATGTAGTTTTTACATAATATATGTGAACTTGTATAACATTAAAGTATTGCAATTTTGTTATAAAAGTTCCACAAGTTATATTTATTTTTTATACATTATTACAGTAGCGAGCTGAAATTCAATGCAATAAAATTAATTGCTCACATTTTACCAAAGTTTCAACATGTCTATATTATAATATATATATATTATTAAATCAAAGACGAAATTGATAAAATACTTTTCCAATGTTAATTACTCCAAAGAGTCATATATGTAACGAAATCGTATTAATCAAGTAACGCAAATATAGTAGGAAAAAACGGAAACTCCGAATTTCGCAGGTAAAGAAAATCCCCAAGTAGTACCGTTCAGGATATCTCACTTACCACTTCATAATCGGCAATATCTTCACAAAGATTTTCTTTCCCAAGCTTTCGGGGGTCTTAGTCATTGCTTCTTCTCATGGTACAACGATTACTTTGAAAAAAAACCGGCACGTGAAATTTATCGACCGCGTCGCCCCTTCTCGCATCCCATTACGAAATGGCCAAATTTCTTCCGAGTTCCGTGAGGTCACCGATGAAATTAGTCTGATATTGGAACTCGCCAATACCTCGATATGCCCCAGTGAATCGATTTCTCACACTGCACGTTGGAAATCGATTTCGTGCGCATCGACGCGTAAGGATGAGCTCGTCTCCTCTCGACTGTCGACCAAGACAACGGTGACGTTGACGACAACGGCAAAAAGACGGCGGAAGGGAAGAGAAAAATAAAAAAAGAAACGTTTGTTCGCCAATGTAGGACAAGGGACGAGGAAAGTCGAACGACATTTAGCCAACGACGAGTAGAGTTTTCGGCATTGCGTTTACGATATTTCGGACTCACCGTTCACTCACGGTTTCGACGCCTCTTACGTCGCATCCACTACTCGACGCACTTTTTCTCTTTGTGCTCTGTCTTTATCCATTTTCTCTCTTTTCTTTCGCTCCGCTTTATTTCACATTATTTCATTGCCAAGCCTACTTTTTTTCTTTTTCTTTTATATTGAGTGCCAGTCTATATGATGACTGAAAATGGTGCAATTTTTAATCGACTACAAATATAATTGAAAAAATAAAATTACTGAAGCAACACTATATATATATATATATATATTCTCAATAAAAAGTGTAAAAGATTATTAATTCTTAAAAGCTCTGCTATTATTAATCCATTCATTTATTGTTAAAAAAAAATCAGTTCTTAAACCAAAATTTTTCGAAAAAATATATAATTTATATGTTTTATTTACAAAACTATTTTATTGATAAAGATAATTAAATTACATCGATTTCACCATATAAATATTTAAAAAGAAGAGTGCAAATTAATGTATTAAGAGAATTAAATGATTGTATTCAAATAATTGTTATTTAAAAAAATTTTTAAACTAACCAGAAGTTTTTAAAAGTAATTATCAAATTTTTTATTACAAACTCAATGTACAATTAATGATGAAGGTTGATATAATAATCGAGTAATATATAAATTAATTAAATAAATTTTAAAGTAGTTATTATATTTATTATTATTATGTTTCACTATCATTATAATATTTTATAAATTTAAATAATAATTTTAAGTATAATGTTATTTAAAATCCGATACCCTCATCATAAATACACGTTTAAGCATCCTAGATAAGGTTCAATTAAGTAAACTAATTTAATTAGTGAAGGGTAAAGAAAAATAGAAAAAGTTTTTTAAAATCCTCGATAATAATTACCTCATACCATAATTTCATAATAATAGGTTAAAGTGCAAATAAGAAGTGAATTGATATTATTAGTTGCATTTTATTACAAATATAAAATAAATATATAAATACTAAAATTCTGACGTCGTTCTAAAATACGAACTCACAGTCAAATGTCTTTTTAAATAAAATTTTAAATATAGTAAACAAAATTACACTACTCTAATTTTTAAAATATTTTGATATTTTAATTGAAAAATACATTATTAAATCAAAATAATTAAATAATACATTTCGAAGTATTCAAATTATTCATTAACGTATAGCTAATAAATATAATTTTTATGTAACAAAATATAACTTTTATAATATAAGAATAAATATGATATATAAATTGTTGAATAAATTATTTCATCAACTTATATATTATGCATATGCAGTTGCATGTCACAAATTATATTTATCGTTAATTGTATTAATAATTCTGGAGTATGATAAATGCTTGAATACCGATTCCTTATTAAAATCATAAATAAATAACTTTTAAAAAATGATGTACTATTCCAACTTATTAATTTCATTTGAAAATTTTCTATAATTAAAAATATAATTTAATGCTTTGTAAAAAAGGAATGAAAAATTTGCTAGTCTAAATTAAATTTCAAAATTATACTCTATCATATAAATTCTTAAAAATGCTTCAATGAAACTTTTTTTTCAATATACTGATTATTAATGGTATGGCACACAAAAAATAAATAATTTCGTTTGCAATGATTTATCATTTCAACTACTGTACAATTGATTTTTAAATAAATAAGTGATTCGAATAAGATTTGTAACTTATATAATATGTTATTATAAACTTATTATGTTTTAATTGAAACATTAAAGGTAAAAACGGTTCTTAATTATACTTTCAAATTAAAAACTTTAATTATAATTAAATAATTAAATAGTAAAATAGTACAATAATGTAATCACAATTAATGTAAAAGTTTGATTTTGATTAAATGCATGCGTTTATGGGTAACTTGGTTCAAAATATCTCTAAATTATTTGGTTATCTTCGTAATCGGATATGTAGCCATATTTTATAGATTAAAATTTATCTGCTATTTTTTCAGTACTGCTGTTCATAATTGTGTTACCAATTACAATTTTTTTCAGTATTCAAAAGAAATTTTTTTATTCATTAACAAAGCATTTAAATACGTTGCTGGAAAAAATTCCGAAAATCGTTTTAGAAAATAAAAGAACGAAGCAAAAGGAAGAAGAACAATCGAAGTACAGGTGTTGGTTTTTTCGGCAGTGAACGGCAAAGAGAATAATGCAAAAAGAAGGGAAATAGCATAAAGCATCAGTTGCTACATTGTTTTTTTTTTTATACGTAGTCAAGTTATGAATAAAATGCAGTTTATCGAATAAAAGCAATTACTTATTAAGTGTTATCATTAGAATTTGAAGGCCTAAGCACCACGTACCTAAACTGCATGCACGTCAAATTGTAACCGTGTGACAGACGGCCTTCGTACATTATGATGAAATGGTGTGGGGCATTGCACGATAAGTTTGATGTCGCGCTGTTTGAATTATTAATGTTCTGACCACTGCATTCTGTGTTCACTTGGCTCTTGCTCGGTTATACATCTTTAGGATCGATTTTCGTACGCTCCCCCGATATAGACTCACATAAAAAATTGTTTATTGAAATACGTAAGTATGGAAATATTCAAATTATTAATGCTTAATGCTTTCAGTATTTCTTTCAGAACGTTTTGAAATTTATTCTAAAAACTAAGTTTCTTATTTGATTTTATTCAATAAATACGTCAATCGTCATAAAAATAAACAAACTGCATACTATTTATTAGTGTTTGTACACAGAGTTTCTATTTAGATATTAAATATATAATATCAAATACGTAATATCGATAAATTCCGCAATAAAGATATTTGTACATAACCAACACTGCCAAACTCTCATTCCATCTATAATGTTTCACGATAAAGAGCAACGTCATACTACTATGGTGAACTTATTATTAACAAAATTTATTTGTTGTAAAACGCATATTTATTGTTTTTAATTGCATAACAATTATATATTTGCAACATTTTAAACTCAATCAATGTTATTTCTTTTCACTTTCATTGCCATTGGTTACTTTCCAAATACCATTATTAAATTATGGCAATTTATATCAATATTGATTAAAAACATTTTGCATAACTTTTCTTACAACTGCACTTATTACTCAATATAAATATAATTATGAATTGCGTAAATCAATATGAATTCTCTTTTATGAAATAGAATTTAGAATTAAATGAATATTTTTGTATCTGAACATATATGCTATCAATATTATTCTAAGTTCGGTTTTATAAATATAAATTACTTACATTGGTACTAATTAAAAATTTTTTGAATTTATTAAATCTCAAATTAATATTTACTCTTTGTCATTAATTGAATATGACATAATTCTATTTTTATTTCTAAATAGAAGTATTGGTAAAATTAATTACAATTACTTTTTGCCCTAAAAAAATTAAAGTTAAAGCAGATAAGTGATACAATGTTATAAAATGAAAAAATAATTTTATTATGAGACTTCATAAAGAGAAAACGACGAAGCTGTTATTTACGACACTAATGTTGTTAGGACTGCATCTGAAGTTACATGTAATAATTTCCAAAATATTTCATACATCGGCTTAATACTCGCGAAGGAATAAATTTATTATAGTCGATTGCTCTATGCACTTACGTAGCGACAATTGTTTTTAAACTTTTATATTTTATGAACATAATACTAAATGTCTTAAAACTTCTTAAATGACTTAAAAAATATTCAACAGATGTATGTAACATGATAATTCAAGAGTTTTCATTCATGACGGAATTCTAGTAGAAAATAATTGCATGCACGAGAAAGGGGAAGCTATAAAAGAAACGCTAAGTAAATGTTTGAGGACCTTCTCGTATGTATCGACTGAACACCAACGTGGTCTACTTAATTAGAACGAAACACGGATTTTGTAGCAATTAACACATAGCCGTGATTACAACATAAATGTTACAAAACGCTTTACATCTATGTAAGAAATTTAACAAATATATATATAAGAAATTATTAAACTTGAATTTCTCTTCTCACAAATGAATATTGTTAATATACTGATAAAAAAACTGCATAGTCATTACTCATAAAATATGTGTATAACTAATTTTAATTATAATAATTTTTACTTTATTTCTTTTCAATTATTTATTATTCGTAGAAAGTAAATTCTCCTTTTCACAAATAATAAGAGTTTTTACATTTTTTTTATACAGTAAATTAGTAATGATTATCAGTAAACTTTAGGGACGATGAAGGAATGAAAAAATACAGAGAAATTGTAGTAAGGGTAAATAAATTATTGAAAAAAATTTTTTTCAGAAAAAGTTAATATTTCATAAAATGTTGATCAACTAGATGAATTTAGTATTCTTAAGTTTTCGAGAAAAAAAAATTTCTCCAAAAATACCGCTCATTAAACTCATTTCACTCTTAATACTCAGTGGAGGAACAGATGTTTTTTACATGGCCAAGCAGTGCCGAAATGATGCACGAAATACACTTAGGGAAAGATACCAACATCTTTGATAATCTATGAATAAAAAGAAGTTTTGAAAGTGTTTAATGCATTTTGTGTATCCGGGCCAGTAACGTTAAAAGGCCGTTACCTCGAACAATTTGAATTGAAAAGCTCCATTTTCTCGCGTGCCTTATGAGAACTTGTGAGATACGCGAACCAAATAGAATGCCATTAAGCGTCGTAATCAATATCCCAAAGAGCTTAATGACGATTGAATGCAATTTCTGACATTCTTGATATGATCTCGTTAATGCTGTACTACCTTTGCCTTTATCGAAATAAGCTTCGATAATCCGCCAATTATTCTTGTTAGTAAACGTTAGAGCAATACACGTTTACAAAGCCAAAGTCTAAATATCGCGAAGTTGACTATCGATGAACATGATTCAATGATGGATACGTTCTATGCAAACGTTCATTAACGAGAAGACAACAAATTTACATCAGTCGCGAAGAATCATAATAGTTTGTTCAATATTTTAAAAATTAATCAAAATTAAATGTCATTATATAAGTAGGTCAAATAACAGTATAGTTGGATAAATAAAAAGGGATTTTTTTCGCAACAATTTCTTTAATATTAATGCTTGTATTGATATAAGAATTAAAGGGATGATAATTAAGTAAAAATATTTTAAGTTGAGACTTATTGATCATTAAATTTTTTAATATTTGTTATTATTATTTTCGTAAGATCGAATACTGTATCACATATGAATTATCAGATAGCATTCAATCAAATGATACTAAATAGATCATTTTTGCATCCGAATTATAGAATAGGCTTATATTCAACAGTAGTTAATCTTACATATTAATAAAAAATCAGTTGAGAGTAATAATGAAGTATATATTCGAATATTTTTTATGTTCTAAATTTATTTATTTGATTTCTTATTGCACTTGAAATAACACATATCTAATTATAAATTCAGTACATGTATAATTTTTATACTTAACTAATTTAAAAACTACGTAATATCAAATTGTATTCTACAGATTGAAAATTTATCGAAAAATCAACTAGTAAAATCATTTGAACGTCTTTTTTATTAACTCTAATGCATGGAAATAAGAGTAAATATATGTTTATTATCATTTATTTACAAAATACTGGAGGAATAGAAATAATGAAAATGTAATTGTTAATGTTTGTTTTAATTTAGAATATATATATTTAATATTTTGTCAATATTATTCTAAATATTCACAATCATAATCTTAGAACTTTTAAAGTACATAAGATTTTACTATTTTTTAAACGAAGATTCTTCCATTCCTACTACTAATAATACAGAATTTAAAAATAACATTAAAATTTTATATTAAAAAAATTCTGTTAGCTTTTTTATATATTTCATAATCATTATCAAGCTGAATCTTTTCATACTTCGTCCATATGTTTTCAATGTCCATTTTCAGTTAAAATATAATATATCTATTCTAAATATAGTCAAAATTTCGTTACCTTTAATATTAATTTAATAAAAAAACGATTTATTATTTATTAACTTTGCGATTTTTGTCTAATCAAACACGTATTATTGAATTTCTTGCTTTAATCTAGTTTTAAATGCAGCATTTTAAATGCAAATCTTTTCTTTTGTCTAATGTATTAAATAGTAATGTTGCTCTACTATTCTTTAATAAGAATGTATTAACAACTTATAATAATATAATTATAAAAAAGTACTCTTTTCTTCATATCTGAAACACGTTTTAACAAGATATAAATCGGATATCGAAATTTTGAGATAATGTAGAAAAAAGAATGTGGAATTAAAAAAATTGAATGAAACTTGAAAAAAAACTGTTAGTAAATAATCAGAAAAATAAATTAAATTGATTTATTAGATTGTTTAATTAGAAATATAATTTTTGAGTATTACTTTTATAAAAGTAAGCATAAAGACTCCTAATTTGAAATAATTTTAGAAGCTTTTTCTTATTAATTAATAAAATATGAATGTTTTGTTAAAATAATTCACAATAAAAGAACAAATGTAATGTTGGTATTATTATTAATTATTTACGATATGTGTATTTACATTAATAACATTAATCAAAATTATTCGCTATATTTCGGTTCAAATTTAAAACTTTAAATTACATTAATCTCTGTAAAAATATAGTACAAAAATTTATTTATGAACTTAAAATAGCTTCCACTATTGGTCAAAATAGTTTTTATTACAATTTATATCATTTATAGAAATTATATTTTATACGACTAATAGCATGATGTAACAAATATATGCCTCATGATCCATTATCTTATGGATCATTTATTATATTATTGACATTTAAATAAATAAAATCGTTAAAGTGTATACTGGAATAGTGCTATTGAAAACTGTTCATATGCAGAAACAAGTTTGATAAATAGATACATATTGTTATGATGAAATTTAATTAAATATTACAATAAAAAATTTATGTAATGACTTTTTATAGAAAGTATTACGTTATATCATCAAAATATATAATATTATGTTTCTTTAGCATTTTTAAATGTGAGTCGCAAACGGATGGACGAAAAGATAATGTATCTCACAGATATAGAGTTTCATTAAATAATGTAAAAATAGTAGTATTAGTAAAGCAATATACATAATTAAATATATAATAGTATTATTAAAATTATTTTCAAGTATATTTATTTTTCGATTTATGTTCTTTAATGTAAAATCTATCAAAAACATTGAATATTTATTATCTAGTTCTATTAATTATATTTTGATATGATAGTAGCGCTGAAAATAACCATATTTAAATATAATTGAATTAATAACAAAACATAAATTATCAATGATAAACAACAACTCATCGAAGCTTTATAGTGCTCAAAGCATTATCAACATGTAAACGTATACAATTAAAATGAAGTAATTGACTGAAGAAGGAGAAATTGATTAATATTTTATAATAAATGCGTGTCATAATTATTCTAGGATATCATTAAATAAATTAAACATTCATCTTTATTATTTTAATAAGTTTAAATTAATAATTCAAATCCTAAAGTAATAAATAATATAGTAGTAAAATAACGAAATAAAATGAAATAAAATTTATTTCAGTACTATTATATTTAAAAACATTATAAGTATAAGGTTTAGTTAAATTAAATGTAATAAAATTAAGTTTGTTTTCTAATTAATTATTTTTTAATTATTATACAAATCCTATTATTTTGTATGTATAACATTTTTATTTATCTTTTATATAGTTAATATAATTTTCTTAGTGTCATATAATATTCTTTATTGTGCATTGATAAATAAATTTCTTTTTTGTTGTTGAATTTTTGTCGAGTAAAAACTTCTTATATTAATGAGTCGCTAATTAAAAAAATGTATTTAATAATATTTCATAGTATTTACTAGCATGTAACAAAATATAGGCATATTTAGGATTATAGGATCTATTGTTTATCATGTTGAATTTGAAGTGTTGCTATTAGTTATAACAAAATTCTAGACAATAGTCTATTATTACTTATCTATCAAATACTTCCTTTTTTATAAACTATACTCACTTAATAAATAGTTATATTTTTATCACATTTGAAAGACAACCGTGTATCTTTATTATCAGATTTTTTATTAAAATTTGATATTGACATACAAATCGATAGTTTCTAGAAAAAAAATTAAGCGAAACTTGCTTTCAAAATAATTTATAAATTATCTATTGTAAGCTATCCTCACTTGAAAAATAAAATTATTAAGCTTGGGAGCATATATATATGCAAAAATAATAAAATGATAAATGATAAAAAAGTCTTTACGTTAAACTTTTAGATTTTATTCAAATTTATGATTAACAGTTCAGAAGTGATAATCTATTTTACAGTTGTTGGCAAAATATTCTTTCCATTAAATCTTTTAATGTAAATTTTGAAACTTTTGAACAAAATTTTTTATTTTATCATAAGGTATACAAAAATTTCAAATAATAAATATTAAGATCTGATTATATTTAGATCCTTATAAATATAATGCATGATAAGCTGTAGCTAAATGTATGTATTAAAAATATATATTATAAGAATAAAAAAATAGTTCAAAAGCTTTAAATAACGCAATACACAAATGTTTTTAATAAAATATATACAACAAATGGCAAATATATGTGAATATAGATTATATTGTAATCAAATAATTATTGTGCTGAAGCTTCATAATACTATGTATATAATATATAAATAACTTTATAGGAATGAATTTCGATTTAAAAAAATTTAAAGTATTAAATAAAAAGTTTTCAAATGGGTTACTTATTATAAAATAATCTACATAAATATATTTTCCTCTCGTCTTGTAATTTTGTAGAACGATTTGCGAAGTTTCTCGTTAATATGAAATAAAGTATAAATTTAGCGATTTTGTGGTCGTTAATTATTCAAAACAAATCAAAACTTTAACTGTAACGTTTCAATTACTATCCTTTTAAGTATCCTAAAGTAATCTGCATTAAAAATATAAAAAGTATGCTAAATATTAAGCAAACAATGATTCCCTTATCTTAAGTCAACACTGCATCAAATTAAATATTCATTCTGATATACATAGGTCCCTTAGCATCGTAGATAGATGATAAGGACGCAAGAAACCGTAATCGTCAGCGTTGGATTTACATAATGTTTTAGTATTTAAATTTAATTTTAATGGCAAATTCATTGAAGTATCAAGTAAGTCTAAGAGCTGCCTTACTTGGAATATATGCAGTATAAAAACCAGGCCTAGTGCAAATTATCAAAAACTTACGCAATTAAAGTCAAATTAGCGAATAAGGGCGACTATACGCAATTAGTCACTGTCGCGGCAATGAACACACAATATCGCCAGAGTTGTCGGGAACTTTACTCGTTATTATAAATTAAAAACGCGTTAATTAAGATTTTCTCAATTTCATATATAATGTATAGACTATTGATTACAATCATTACAATCAATATTCAAACTGAATATAATTGATTGATTATGATACTTATTTATAGGATAAAATTATAAAAGGACTCTGCTGGGCTCATTCGTGCATTAAAAGAAAAGCACTTTAATAAGATGGCTTGGTAAAGCTAAATCAAGTCGCAAACAGTCGCCTGATAGTGTGCACGAGTAACGAAAAGCGGAAACAAACTGAATAAGCTAGAACTAAACTCACGGACGACTGATGCACCCGCATTATTCGCGCCTATCTCCGCGTCGCTCATGAAAGCTACGATACACGCTCAAGGTCAAGGACGTAACGTACGATGCATATTCGATGCGCTCGTGTACAGGAGGGAGAAACAGTGGGAACTCTGTGCGAATAATTTTTTTGCGAGGCAAACGATAGGCGAGTGTCCTTTTCCTGACACTTTGCTAAATTTTAAATAAAAAGCCCTACTATTTTCCATTTCCTAAACAATGAGCTCGATATAATTGGACTTTCTCTTTCTTTGCCCGACTATGACGCCGATAAGGTCAAGGGCATCGTGCAGGAACCTTTAAATTCAATTGGCTGAGTTCTTGAGTTTCATCAGGCTCGACAAAGTATTTGTTTCTTCGTCTTTACTCGTCGGTCATCGACTCCTATCGACTTTCCACATGTACTCCATATTTTTACGATTTTCTGCAAAAATACGATAATTAAAGCCCGTGTGCTCGTTAAGACCTTTTCAAGAATATTGTCCCCGTGTTAAGGACGAAGTATTCTATTAAAAGCACTCTGTTACTCAGGACTCAATTACTCGCACTAGTTAAATATTAATTATTGCAGACACCTTTTGTTGTAAATTTAAGCTAGATGCATTATGCAACTAACGTAAAACATATGTGTATCGCGTATTATTCATAATGTAAATTTCATAAAGAAATCAAGTTGCAGCTATCGTGAAAATATTTACGTGAAATCGATGTAATGAGGAATTTCGTCAGCGAGAGCGTTAATGTTTTGTAAATAAAAAAGTGAAAGAGAGACATAAAAGAACTCGAAGAAAAGATATTGTTTCGAATGAAAGAATGGTTAAAGAGTCGAAAGTTAAAGTACAGTTACACGAGTGCTAGCACAGAGGCATTGACCCGTTATTACTTCATGACTTAAACCCATCATTAAATTAACAATTATACGGAACAAACGCTAAAATATGAATCAAACGTCGAGATGGATACAATGGGCAGAAATGGGCGTTTGAGAAAGGAAGCGTATAGGTCGCGGTTCCAGGCGCGTTTCGGGGTTTCGTATTATTGGACCACATAAGTGCTCGCGCCTCAAGTATAATAACCTGTCGTGCACGTGGAATCATGTATGAGGCGTAAGCGTCTCGTCGGCAGATGCATTGTACGTACGGGAGCAAGTCCCTGATAGTCGAGGCCTGCCTAAGGAGATAGACGCATGCGTGCGTGACCACTGTAATTCAAATGATAGCGTGCTCGGATCACGTTAGGTGATTATTTAAATGGCTGCCTACCTGGATTTCGGCTTACACATACCGGGCTTCACGCAACCTCTATTCGCTGAATGACAACAGCATACTCGAACTGTTATGTATATTTATATCGATGGAGCATGTATGGACGGGCGTTTCTTGGATTTGCCGTTACCCGCGGACCCGATTATAAATTTATTCCCCTCCCTTCGCTCGCCGCTCACATCCACCGACGCTGCCAATGTTTCGACTCCTCCCCCAGCTCCTTAACCGCTTACGCTTCCAATAATTTTAGCGCCATATTTAATTACTCAACCTTACAGCAGCGCTGACGAGGAGGAGCGACTTTGTGAATATACATATGCATGTACATATATATATTTTACATATATATATATATATTTTTTTTTTTTTTGAAAAACCCTAAATCGAAATAACTATTTTAGAAAGCGTGCAGATGAAACGAAATTTATGGGGAAAGGAAACGGACGCGTTGACTTGTGCGGCCATGTAAGTGAACCTCTCCTATATGCCAATCTATAATTTTTAAACATCTGCTATCATTTGCTCGACGAAAATTAATACTTTTTAAATTCCCGACTTTCTAATCTATCTTTAGGTCCCAGCAATAACAAAACAGGCATTTCTCTTCCATTTATCGGTTTTATTGTTTTACATTTTTCTTTCTACTACTAATTACTTATTTACATGAATTTCTAATACTATTACGTAACACTGTAATTTTAAAACTTGTTCAATTTTTACGTTTAACGATTTATTTTTTCAATGCATTAAGTCAAGTATAACATTTTATTACAAATTTTCATGCGAATATATTATAAATCACATTCATAAATCATTTCAGAAATCGACATTTTAAAAATTTAACTATAATTGTTTTAAAAAAAAAGTATGAATTAATATTTTTATGATTTCCTTACAGTAAATATATAAAACTTTAAGAAAAATTTATATTTACGTATATATTACTTCACCTATTGCATTTTTAATAATTATATATAACTTTTAAGTTTTTAAAAAAGATTTTTATTTTAGCCATATTAAAGTTGGAGTCAAATTAAAAAAAATCTTTTTAATTAAATATTAGTACATTTAATTTAATTTTTATGAAATTGATTATTTGCTTAATAATCTTTAATTTTAATTTAGTAGTTCAAAATTTTTTTAAATAATAATTAATACATATTTTGAAAGAGCGTTAGACTCAATAATTTGAGAAAGTGAATATATTTGCCAGAGATTGAATAATATTTACTTTTATTTAATACCATTGTACAAGTCTGACGATTTAAATACACTAAGTGAAATAGATTAAATAAAAAACTTATGAAATAGTAATTTTTTACCATGTTAATGACTGAAAAATTTAATTGCGTAAGTTTAGCTTTGAATTTATTGCTCTGATGTATTAAAATATATAACAGAGATAAAATCATAACTTCATGCTTTTTCGTATAATTAAAATGATTTCATGAATGAGAGATTTATATTAATTATAAAATGAAATACGTATAAGAAATAAGAGAATCATAAAAAGTCATTTGTTAATTTTTATTAAATGAAATATCTTAAATGTGCGTCATTAATTTCTTACAAATTATATGGTTATTTACCCACAAAAAATTTGAGAAATGAAGAAAAGGTGTAGATGAAGTACATGGAATAGAAATACATGTTTGAATAACGAATGAGAGTCATGCGTCAATTATGCTAAAACCGAGAGTAAGGACGGCCAATTGATTTGAACAATCAATTCTTCTTAAAAAATCGTAAATCGATACTAGGGGAAAAATTAATTAATAATAAAAGAGTTTTTTGCATATTTTCATTTAAGCATACTGATGGCATGTACAAAAAAGAGAAGAAAAATAATGAGAGAAATTTGGACGATAAAAGCTTGAAATACAATAGTAAATAGTTTTTAAACGACTCAGCGTCATCGCATTTCATATCGGCGGGCATATCCGATTTGGTCATATCTACCCATAAGTTTAGTGCTGTTGCGAGGTGCCCGTATATACGCACACGTACAGCAAAACATGGCCAGCATCCGCTAATTACAATCGCGCTTCCACGTTCCTCGTGCCACTGCACGTTTCGCATGCAAAACAAGCGACCTAGGTTTCACCGATTCGGGATGGCCTCTTCCGGCTAACCTCGCTATAAACTTTAATTCCGGGTACCAGTCGTTTGACGTGGTTTTTTTTTTAAAGTCGCGATTCCGAGCCGTGTGTGTGTGGGTAGATTAATTCTAACTTAATTCGTGGCCTTTATGTTCTTGGGTCGAGTGAATTATCCATTATATAGGAAAAGCTAGCGGTCGACACTTCCACCTTTTGCCTTTTTGCTTATATGATTCAGTTTTAAATATTTTGATAACATGTTGAAGCCCTGAAGATATTGATTCGACGTAAAATTCGAAGAGAAGAATAAACTGGAGAAATGGTCGCAGACCGGCGAATTCAACAGTACTTACATTAATTAATAGATCCAGAACCTCAATCCCGCTGTTACCGAATTTTTATTATTATAGTGTTATTGAGAGTTTGATTGTAGCTATAAAAATAAACAGATATGATACAGAAAAAGAGCCCAACTTTTCAATAATATGAGGCGCATTACTGTGGCTCTTGTTGTTTTACATATTGATTGTTTTCTATGTATATGCAAATTTTTAACTAAATTTGATCCTTGACAAAAATACGAATATCATATTTACAGTAAGCGAATCTTTCGCATTTCCGTATTTTTATACTAAAAATTTAACTTATTTAGGTGATGCGTATAAAGTATTCACCTAATTGTGCTAAGGGCAGTTAAAATAATGTTTTTTTAAATAAGCATATTTAACCCTTATAAATTTCAAAAAAATTTTGGACTCATTTTCATCATAAAACTTCTTGAATTAAATTAAATAAAGTAAATAAAGTTATGATATCTCAAAGATTGTATAAATATAATAGAAGTTACTCGCATTTGATGCATAAAATTGCATGAAAAAATTTAACGTTGGTACAATTGTGGTACATACGTAAAATAAATATAATTGAAAATCAAATAATTTAAAAAACTTAACTCTGTATTATGTTAGTTGTTATATTTTATCAAGTGTCTTCTCTATCTAAAGTCCTTATTCGCTGCTTTAATACAATAAGAACAATAAGAATTGAACAATAAGAATCAGAAAGTTTTGTATAAATATTAATCTTGCGCTAAACCATTTTACCTAGTACAATATAAAATTAAATTACTATTTTATTAATAATTACTTTTAAATTTATAAATCTAACGAATATTATTTAGCAGCACAAGAATTTTCATTTTCATGAATTGCGATTAAGGAGACAGAAGCTTTATATGAGTTATTTAGAAAAATCAAATCCTCTATTACATATTAGATAGAAATGAACGCATTTTCTACATGTAATGGCTACAATATTGTTTTCTTTTTATGTATTGATGATACGTCTCCAAATAAATAGCGCCCGACTCGATCCACACTAAAAAGTAATAAATTGATTCCTTTCTTTCCTATACAGATTCTTCAAACTTATTAACTAAAATTGTTTTTCCTTATCACCTGTGGAAGTAAGTGAGGACCCAAAGTAAGTTGTGGAAGATGTGCACAATTGAATAATTTTAATAAATCCCCATCTTAATTTCTGTTGCTTATATGAAACTAAAAAAATTTCTTGTGTAAACATTTGTTTGAGCTTTCTAATTATTTTAACTAAATTTTAATTAAATTAACATTTAATTTGTAAATTATTTTAATACTAAATTTTATTAACATATAATCCTGTATGAAATTGAATAGATTATTTAGTAGACCTTTAAATAATGAAATGATTTTTTTCCGAAAAATATACAATGTTTAATATCCTTTACAAATACAATAGAATTAAAAAAATAAGATAAACGCTAATCAGATACAACATATTTAGTATAAGGAAAACAAAGTCAAACCAGTTTCCTCCTCAGGCGGTTCAAATTTGTACGCTATAAACGTAAGAACCGTGGGGTTCGTCCTAAAAATTCTCATCAAATAAATTTTCTAAAAAATATTCTCAAACTATATTTCTAATTATCCATATGAATTTAATTACTAAACCAAAGGTGAAATTTTCAATTTTTGTTGTATTTCAACTGTAATTACATATTTTACATAATCAATTTAAAATGCGCGTACACCAATGCCCCGGTTAAAATAAAATAGGTGTAACAGCAGATTATGATTGACAATGAAAATGCTCTTCACAACCAAGTACGTTAAAAAAAAAGCAAATAACCTTCTATTTTATATTAGTATTTATAAATATTAAAAATTTTATATTAGCTAACAATCTAAAATTATAATCAGCTTTAATGTTACTACTTTAACTATTGTTTCATTCAACATCCTATTTCCTGCTACATTATTCACACTAATATTTCAATACTTTTTTATTAATAGAGACTTCGCGTAAATTAATTTAAAATAATTAAAATTCTACTCTATAGACATTCTACAAATATTTTAATGGTAATAATTATATAAAATTCATTTGGTATACTTTTTCATTAATTAAGAATTATAACAATAACTTACTAAACAGTATTGGTAACAATATAATAATAATATAACTCACAAATCGAAATAATATATACATTATAATTAATATTATACCAAGAATTACATAATTGCAGGTTTATTTTCTACGAATAAACGATTTCTAGTTTGATATAATACTACGTATTTGTAATGAAAATATGATATCTAAGATTCTTTAATTTTAGATTATAAGTTTTTTAATTTATAAATAAACTCCTACTTTATTCGTAAATTAACGTTTACAACATTGTCGGCAAAGATTGGTTATCAAGTAAAAAGCTATGGTGCAAGCGAAACGTACTTTTCTCTCATATTACTCAAATGAAACTTACTTGAGCAAACATAAACGAGTAATCAAGGCACGTTGCACAACTGTAATTCAAAATAGCGATTCTATGAAAAGCACTGACTACCTCGATGTATTTAGCATATTGTAAAAAGTAATGCATACGTAACAAGATGAAGGCCTTCTGTTCATTGAAAATCTTATCTATGGTAATTTATGATACTCTTTGGTAGATTATTTTCATATTTCTCTATATTTTATATACAATAAGTATTGTGGGAAAATTCATCTTTTGGCCTGACAGTTCCTTTTTATTGATTTTATTTTATTTTTTTGTACACGAAAACAAATTAAAACTTAAATTCACTATCATAAATAAAGTATAATTATTCAGAAACCAAATTCTCTCTTTATTAATATTGAATAATTTTTTTATGAAATATAATTTTAAAAATTTCCGGAGAAAGCTTTTGTAACCATTTCTACATAATTATTATCAATTTTTAATAAGTATATACTTATAAGTGTAGTATCTTGTTTACTTATTAAGTATCTAAATAACTATAACCTAAATAAATAATATAACAGCATCTGATGATACAATAGTCAACAATGGATTTTGGTTTTAAATAATCTTGGTGAAGATTACAATATTATGAGTTAAGAAGTCTACGTTTCGTATAAAATGCATTTTTTAATTTAGTTTAATTATTAACCTAATAATAAAACACAATGACAATCGATTCATTGATAGACATACTTGTAGATAAGCTTTACTTTATAAACTCCATAAAACATTCTGCAAACGCAGCAATGCGAATTATACATACCTGCCTATGTTCCAAAAGACGAATCATGGAAAGTTAGTAACTAAGGTAATAGAAATATTGAGAGGCATAGAGAAACAGAGTGGGAGAAAGAGAGAGAGAATTTAATAAATATACTAAAACAATAAAGTTAACTTTTTATACTTAATATTAGTTTCGACTCCTGTATTTTCCTTAAGCAATATGTAAAAATTATATATCAATAATATATGGCAAAATTTGAATAAAAAATTACTTGAAGATATGGAGTTTTATCAAATAAATTATATTACAATCTTAATTAAACTTTGAAAATATTTACCCTTTAATTGCAAAAATTAACACATCGAATAATTTACTTTTACATTAACTGTATTATAATTTCACAAATATTATATTTTTGTTGATATTATTATACAATTAAAATTTAACTGAAATAATTTAATACACAAAGAAAAAATTTTCTTCGGTAGATGTACAGCGGGATACAATTAATGCTTCTTTTTACATTGTATAACTGAGAAATTGTTACATAAAAAGAAAGAAAAAATAATAGTTTTCAATATTTCCAATGAAGCAAAAAATGATAATTATCCCACTTATTTGTGTATCCATGTAATTTACTCAAAGCAAATTATGTTCAGTTGTGAGATGGTATTTACATCAATGAGTCCGCAACCTTTATCATGCAAGGTCTATCAAGCTTGCAGTTATTATTTTTACGATTATCCATTTTTTTAGAACTCTACTTTTCCCCTTAAGATTTACTTTTGGTTCTTATGAAAAAATTATTGCTGTTGCAAAATCAGTCGATTACAGCTGTATTTATTTAATTTAAAAAAGAATGCTCCACAAACAGAAGGAAATAAATTTTTCATTATGATGATTATGAATAAATAAAACAACTAAAAACTATTATATACTATTATGGTAATTGCTTAGTTTTCTTTGCAAATGCGAGGTTTTAAGAATAATTTTTAAACATGGTGCATTAAAAGTGCTTATTCATGTAAAATAATAAATATCTTAATTAATTTATATAAAGAAATATGCACTAATTCAATAAAGCTGCTATGAGTGAGTTTTAATTTATTATACATGAACAAGGAGTAGCAAATATTGTCCACAATTATAATAGTTATTCAAATAGTATCTTAAACATTTTTAAATCTTACATTAATTGATTTATTATAGAGAATTAATTATCTCTGTTTGAAATGTAAATCAAATATTTTATGTAATTTCATTTATTGTATGAATTTAGATTTAAAGACAAGCATTAATGAAATTTTTATAACAATAGCCAATTTGATGAATAAATATTAAATTTTTCTCCTTGAAACTTGAATTTCAACGCTAATGGCAATAAAATAGAATAATTAATATATTTATTTATGAATTGTTTTATCATCGTCGTCATCATCGTCACTATTACTATTATTATTATTATTTTATAATTAACATTATGACAAGTGTTATTTTATAACTTGTACTTTTACCATTATTAGTATTATTTATAGTAAAAACAAATCAATATACTAAACAAATATCAAAAACATCAAAACTACATATTTTGTATTAAATATTTTTTATTTAATCATAATAAATAATTTGCGGTCGATGATTTTTCAATATATACATATAATTTTAAAATTAGGACGCCCTTAGTCCCAATTTTCATTGTAAATTAATTCATATATTTTATTATTGTTAAATAAGTACTTAAATATGAATAATTGAAGAATTTTTTAATTTTTTGCGATTTAAATGATTTCACACACCTGTAAGCAATTTTTTTACAGAAATTACGATGAACACGTCGAGAGTAACCGATACTTATTATAGCTGGAAGCATGGCGCTGAACATACAGAGCCATGTGGCCAACGTCGCATTCTCGAGTTATGTATTCCTTCGATTCAGGATCTTAAACGACGATAAAGACAAGAAATATAAAAATTGATAGGGTTGATAGAAAAGTAAAGACTTGAAGGGATATGCCTAAGATCCGTTTCAAGATCAATGGAGAACAGGTGCGGTGCGATTGTTCCCCCTCTCCCGCACTCAACCGCTCCAATTATCTTGCAGGATGTGCCAAACGGGACTTATTCGGTGACGCCATTACGTATGCCAATGGTCAGGTGCCCATTACTTCTTCGCCACTGAAAAACGTGGGTCCAAGCGACGTTAAATTTTAGCATCACGTGTAAAATTTGCTGCATTGTCGATTTGAATTGCGTGCACCTCCATCAATTACAAACACGCAGAAAAAGTCGCCACTAATAAGCTGTGCTTATGAATTTTAAAGAGACCGAGTAAAATGAAGATAGGATAGCTATTGGACTCATTACGGTACAGTCGCGAAGTAAAGGAAGGGTGACTTAAGACAGTATTGACATTAAACTTTCGTAACGATCTTATTGGTTCGCTCTTCTTCGATTGCTTCTTTTGCGCGTAAAATTAATTTTCTATTTTACAACATTTAAAAAAAAATTTAGCTTATTAAAATCGTTGAAGATTCCATCGTTTACGAGCATTCCAAAATTTTACATTAACTTTGCCACTGTATTACAATAAAAGTGCTTCACTGATCTGAAGTAATACTTCCTTTTTTTCTCTACTCCTTCTTAATTGAAAGTAAATAGTTGAGCACCGGGTGCTTCTACTTCTTTGTGAAATAATTGAACGATCTGGAGAGGAAACGAAACCACACGAACAGCTATTGCACCGTTTAATCTCGGCTCTCATGCGCTAGCCGTACTTGCTGTAGCTATTCAGTGTAGCCATAACGCTACAATCATATATACTATTGTGACAACCACGATCCTTATCTCTTAATCTATTATACTTATTGTGTCTGTATGATGCATACACAGCTTAACAGAACAATCCTACATTGCATCTACACTCTTAGACGGCAGTCATACAACTCACACCTACGTCAAGTACAAAATACAAAATCAAAATCTTATTATCTTATACACATATAAATAGACAAGGCAAATCTCGTTTGAATACAAAAATTAATAAGCAAACATATTTTTTATCACTTTTCCATCAAAATTTTTTACCATACATTTAAGCTTATTAATGTATAAAAAACACTTTCTATTGCTGATTAAATTACTTTATGTATTTTTAAAGAAGTTTTAAACAAAATCAATTTTATAAAAAAAATGTGTAAAAATTATTAAAAAGTTATTTTGTCGATAAAAACTTAAGCACAAAATATAAAAAATAACTAAAAAGCTATAATCCTGTAAAATATTGATAAATAGCTACAATATTGATAAATCAAGACAAAAGACACGTGCAAGATTGACGCGATACTTGGATAAAGGTTTTTTCGATGTCGTGTTTAAATTTAAAAAATTAATCATTCAAAATTTCTTGATGTAACAACTAAGAATTTTTTGTAATTATGAGCCGAAACAAGTTATAAAATAGATTTTTATACGTATGAAAATAATGAATAACATATAACTGCAAAATTGTTATCTGTTTTCAATTTCATTTGTATATTTAAAAAAGGAATATACTTTATATTAAAAAATAATCTTTAAAACTTTCATTCTAAAAATATGCACATTATTTTAATTTTTAAAAATGATGAAACCGTAATCTTGAAAAATAGTTATACTTGTCAATCTGTACATAATTTGTCTCTTAAACTATGAAACAAAACATAAAAGCACAATTATCTAAAATAAAGATACCTGCATGGAAATAAAAAATGTTCATTTTAAGGTTAAAAAAATTTTTTGAACTTCTATTTTTTGAATCAGTGTCATTTAATATCAGATAAATTCATAAATGGAAAATGTAAATAAGACATTGATGTAAAAACAAGATTAAATCAAGGTACACCTTTATCAAACAGAGAAACATACGATGTTTAATATTAATCTAGTTTTAAATGTAGAAGAACAAAGCTTATGTTGTTAAATAGATATTACTTATTTAGAAAATTAATTTTATTTACAACATGCTTTATTCAGTGCTAAATAATCACTTTCCATGCCTTTTAAGTAAGACATTAAAAAAACCTTTAACCCTACTCACATTACCTACAATGTAATAACACAAAAAGTTCCATATACAATTCTAATGTCTTCTATTTGCAAGTATTAATTAATTTCTTGTATAATTTATAAATTAATTGAGAATAAATTTCTCAACTTTTATATCATATATAAAAAATTTTTTAAATATTTGAAAAAATGGTTCCAATCTACACATTGTAGTAATTTCAGGATAAATATGAAAAATTTATTGATACTAAATCAGCATTTATACACATAATATTAAAATTAATATAAAATAATATATTCTTTACCTGTTAACGTAAATGAAAATTTTTCTTCTTATAATAAGTTTACCCGAAGATAAAGAAAACATCGACCTTTTGTTTTGTACTTGAATTTTGTTCTTATTTTCTAACTCTTCGTTAGAATACAAATTAACCCTTCAAATTAATTTTCGATTGAAAAATAATTTAATTTTCAGATTGTTAAGTCGCATTTAAAGTTTTCATACATGCTTGTAGAAACAATTTTCTATGTAATTTTTTTACAAAAATCGTCGCATCCAATTTCTCCTTGATAATACAAATTTAATTAAGAAAATTTCATAATTATAAAATGTTCGTTATCAAGTTTAACCATATCTAATGAATACATATATATGTATATATATATATATGTATATATAAATACGTAAATAATAAAAATTATTGATTCAAAATTTGCAATTTTAATTTCTCTTCTTCGAATACTATTGTTTCCCATTATTAAGTATTTCTCTACGAATATTCAGTTCTCTCTGTTGAGTTCAATCTCTCATTATCTCTCTCCTCCATTCACCCCGACCCATTTCTCTCTCTCTCTCTCTCTCTCTCTCTCTCTCTCTTTCACTCTCAGTATGCTGTCACTATCTGTCAAGCCTCCCGCCGCCCCTCTTTAACTTGGTCTATCTACATCTTTCACGAGACTGTAATTATTCGTCGATCCCAGTCCCCTCGTCGTGTCACACTGCATTTATCCGGCGCCGAAGTCACGTTCTAAATAGCACGGTGGCATCATTAATCTCAAGATCGGCTTAACTTATAATTATCCGGGACATTTTATTTCGATTTAGATGCATGCTTTGCATACCCGCAAAGTAATGAGAGAGTAGCTCTTTAACCGTACGAACAGACTAATGACGCGATGATTTGCTTAAATAATGACTAATGAGTCATCGGATCATATAAAAGGTAGAGTGACATTAAATATGTCACAGGAAATTACGAAGATTCTCTCATTCTTCTCTGCCTCTCTTCTTCTTTCCTCTCCCTTCATTAATATTTTTCCTCTTATTTCCTCTTTCGAGCTGCTACAAATCGGATGCAACAAAATACTACTTTCAAGTATTTAATGATAATAAAATCAATAATAAATGATAAATGTCAATATTTATAATTGCCCTGTCGACAATCTGTTCGCACGTAAGTAAAGTATGCATTTGAAAGGATAATGCCAATCGTCTAAGTTTTTGTCACTTCATGGCTGATTCAGCTGATTGTGTTACATAATAACGATAGCACAGCACTTCGATTTGTATTGTAATTGAAGGAACATAATCGTGATTAAGATAGATATTAAATTGAACATACAAGGGCATTGATAGATGCGTTATTAGCTTAAAGCTTTAACGGCACTCGTCGCTGTTCTGGTTATGCAATTATAATGCTCAGTTCAGATACTGGCTCGTTGTAATTTTTGCAAATTGCGACGTTTATGCAAGTATTAATAATTTAATATTAACAATTCATGTCATCTAAGATTATACGTGAAAATAATTAAGGATTCAAAACTGCATTTTTACTAGTATCATTGCGCAACGAATTAAACTAATGCTACAAAGTTGCATTAAATTAAAAAGAATTTATACAAAATGTTAAAAATCTAATCAATTTTGTATACTTTTTTGTTGTAATTCAAATTAGTACTTATTACAATTATAAGTTGAATCTTTTATAATTCGAAAATGGCTTTAAGTACTGATAATATTGTTACATTAGATAAAATTGATTGATTGCATTGGAGTGAAGATACATGCACCACTATTACGACAAATAGAAAAGAATTTTTTATCTTTAATTTTTATAAGTAATTATCTTGGCCAATTAATAGAAGTAGAAAACGTTTATCTATTAGTCTACATTATAATTTTTATTTTTTTTTAATTTTTATATTTTCTTTTTTATATTACTCAAGTTATTACCCATTTAAAGCTTCGTCAGTAAATTTCGAATACTTTTAAAATAAATGTATTAAAAGTTAGAAAATTAATACTAATCAAATTTGCTTAATTATTTTTTCAAGTACATGTAGAAACTTGAAAAAAAAAGTTGTTTCGAAGTGTAGAATTTCAAATATAAAGCATGCTCTATATTCATAGCTCAATAATGAAGCTGCGTCCTGAATTTATATTCATAATTATCTAAATATAAAATATCAACGTATGTACATATTAAATAATCTGACATAGAATAAGAAATATATATATATATATAAATAAGCGTAAGGTAGCGTATGTAAAAGAAAGTGACAGTGAACTTGGCCTGCAACTATATTAAAACATATAGTAAAAGCAAATCATTTGTGTAAAAATTATGATTCAGAGACAAGTGTGACGTTACACTGGTCATTAAAACTGGTTATACATTACTGATTTCAACGCCTTTCGCAAACAATTTGACGCGCGTATGCGACTTCACTTATGCGACAAGAGATGAAAAAGGAATGAGGGAACAAAAGAAAAAGAACAAGCTATAAGTAGACCTAACCAGAGCAGGCATCATTTGAATAGATGACAACAATGGTAAATAATTTATTTATGCGTGGCTCATTATCGTATTGAAATTGCGTGTATATATATATATATACATATATACAACGTTTAATATTTGTAACATTAAAATTGCTGTAACTTAATTCAATTTTATTAAATATTTGAATTATAAAACAGAAATTTTTATTAATAGTTACACATTTATTAATAGTTACACAATTTAAAATGTATTGAAAAATAAATTGATACAGTTATAAGGTTTTATTTAAAATGCATAATTTGAAACTTCTATACAATAAATATAATTTTGAAGTAACAAAAATTTTTCTAGCATGTGATTTGAAACCGTTTCACATAAAGTAAGCGAATCCGATTAGAATATGAGGCATATTTACGATTGTTTTATATATGCATATGTGTTTGCGTGTATATGTCTGTGTGTCAGACATACAATAGTAGTAACATTCATTTTTTTAAAATCATATTCATAAAAATAATTCAAATTTATGTTCATATTGCTATATATGTATTTTATTGCTCATGTGTTAACCAGACAACAAAAATTATCATTTTTTTACTTCCTTTTTTTATTTTCTTAACTGCGTTGTATAAAAAAATTCAAATAATATTTAAATTCACCCATCTTAATAAATAAGTAATGCATAATCATTAGTTTATAATTAATTTTAAGATAAATATTATTATTGAAATACATATTGCTTACATATATTAAAACAAATTTGAAAAAGAATTATAGTTTCCATGGATGAAACAAATATATAAATAAATTAAAATATGATAAGTTATTTTTATGATCTTATTATATATATACATATATATATTTATATTACTATATAACTAATTTATTAATTAAAATACATGTAACATTTTTAATGATTCTTTTTCTGCCACATCAACATGATTGTAAATGTATAATTTATAAATTAAATAGAGAATACTTATTATTTTTAATTCTAAATATTATAATTTAAACATATTGATTTATAAAATATCGTTTTACAATTATATTAATTTTTTTTGAGATCAATAATTTAAAAAAAATTACGTTCATCTTTTACCAAAGACTGACTGACTCAATTTTTTAGTCAACAATTCATCGGTATCAAATTTAGTGTAAAACAATATTGCCATTTACGCGTAAAAAACAATTTTTCTAGTAGTATAAAATTTAAAATAATGAAACAAAGTTTCAGATTAAGATAGAAATATTGATTGAAATATTGTATAGATGATAAATCAAATACAAATGTTTTTCTTATTTGTACTGCTTTATAATAATTTGACCGCCATTGCAAAGAGGTCAGTAAAAATTCATAAATGTCCTTAGATTCAGATAATAAACTCAAATATTCACAATTACACAAAAAAATATTCACAAAATCTTCATAAAAATTATATTGAACTACTACGTGAACAATTTTAAACCAATTTAAATATAATTATTAATCTTTAACTTTCTTTCTATTAATGATTTAAAAAGTTAAACTATTTTTGGTACAATATATGCAGTAACTATTGAATTCTCTTTCATCCAGTTGAATAGAGAATAGATGTGACATATTCACAGCTTTAATTTTTTAATAAAGCCAAAAAATTTTCTTTTATGTTATTAAGCATAAACAATAACCAATGTTTGAAAGATTTTGAAATTATTTTTAAAAATCTCTGGATACAAGACCGTTAAATTGTATAAAATATACAAATTTGTAATAAAAAATTAAACATTGCGTTTTTATATAAAAGTTGTTTACATGTGAGCTTAATTTAAAATGACCATTTTACGAATTTCTTATACATTTGTTTAAAATGGATTGATAACTTATAATTTAATACAATAAAAAAGTTTGAATTTTTTAATTTAGTTTTTTTCAAAATTATCATAACAATAAAGATTTTATTTTAATCTTTGATAAAGACTATTCCTTCGATTACGTTTATTATATATTAAATAAAAATTCAAAAAGAAGCTTAAAAAAATTTTAATTATTCCGATTACATAATGGATGAATTTTTGTATAATTATAAATAATTGATTGCCGTCGTTTCTTAAATTATTTACATTTGTCTCCAACATTAAATATACACCAGAATGGAACGTAATTATATTTCAAGGTCAGTCAGAATACGCACTTGAATTTTCGCCTCTTTACGACATTCGACTCATCGTTATTTCCCATATGAAAAATTCTAAAATAACAGCAGACATTAAAGAAAAATAAATGGTAGTACTGTACATAAAAGAAATGTTCTTTTAATTGTATATGTCAATACATATTAACAATGGAATAGCCATAGAAATTAAAGCTGATAAGTAATAAAGTTAATATAAGTAAGTAAGTTGTTCGCTTTGTTCATGATTAAAAACAAAATATATTTCTACTAATTGTTAGTCTCTCTTTATAAGATATTATTCGAATATTAACGGAAAAATGCACAAAAAATAAGAAATTCGCGATTGTTACAATGTTATTATTTATTAATTCAATTTTTACAATTATGGTACGCACTAGTAAGGTATTCATCTTCATACTACAGCTGACTATTATTAATTTACTGAACAGTGTAACACTGTACAATATAATAATTTTTTTAGGAAATTTATAATTTTAAGAATCTTTATTATAATCTAAATTTAACTTTAGGTATATTAAAGACAAATTCCTTACATCCATACGTATATAAAACAAATGATTCTACGTATTAAAATATAAATATTTATAAGAATTTAATTAAATTTTTTTTTAATATAGTATATTTGATCGATCGCGTAGCAATAATTTTTATTAAAATTAAAATTTGTTTAAAGAAAAAAGTATAATATAATAATTTCTAAAATAATAAAGTTTCTTATTTAAAAAGTAAAAACATAAAAATCGAATTTCTTTAAGTGCAAATTATCTTTACTCTATAAAATTATGGATTATTAAAGACAAGAATAAATGCACTGATCAATATAATTATAAATTTATTATATTTGCATAGTATTAACAAACATTAAATTTTATTGTAATAGATATAATATTAGTGAATAAATAATCTCAACCCTAATTGAGTTATTGAAAACAAATTATTACTGAATTTTAAATGTAACCTCTGTCATGTTTTTATCTAAAAAGAAACCTCCAAATGCTTAAATTTTTATTCTACATTTTTCCTTTTTACTGTATTACCGTAAGATATGTACCTACTGTTATTTATTTTAATAAGACAGCACAATCTGCTGATACTTAATAAAACTATTAACTAAAGTACTAGTAATTAAACTATTTAAAAAGATTTTTTTTTAAATAATTTAGAATACTTACCAAATTTTTTAAAATGGTGTTTACATGCATACTACTAGATAGATTGAAACCGTACCTTTATAAAAATTTTCAACTAGAATAAATAAATGATCTACATAAAATTACATGAACTTCATGATCTTATCGATTAATCATTCATTATTTATGTTGTAATGCAACTAAATACTGAACAACTACATACGTTTCATCCACTTACTGTTGGTATATAATAAAGTATTATAACATTATATGAGTATTTTTTGTACACACCAATTTAGACGAATGGATTAGCTTAAATAAAAGATTATTCTTGCAAATATTAATTGCATTTAAATTTTTTAATTTATAAATATAGAACGACTAGAAATTCATGTGTTACTAATGAAATCTATGGCATCCATTTACCTTATATTCCTTTATAAACATCTACTTTTGAAACTCATTATGAATAAAATTAGATGTCAAAAATAAAATTAAAAAAGCTGTACAATAAAAAAAATAGTTTCTACAAAAATGAAAACAATATCAAACTATTCTTTATCAATAAAAGAAACTTTGTACAAAATAAATTCAACAAATTTTTTTTTATTGAATCTTAAAAATCTTAGATCCTATAAGTCGTAGGAATTCTTTTTTGATTCATGAATAATCAACGCAATCGTAAACTTATAGTGATAAAAAATATGCTGATTCACATTAAAAAGGAAATCCTAAATCATAAATTATCATGAAAAAGAAAAAATCAAAGCAACATTCATTCGTTGAATAAAATTAATTGAAAAAAGATGCTTAAAACGACATACAATATAACCACAATAAACAGCTACAAAGCAAAAAACAACGTTAAAAAAAAACGAACATGAGATAGAGGAATTCGACTTACTATATTATGCTATTATTCTTCATATTTCCACATACCACCTTGCTAAATAAATACCGTTAAAAATTTCAAATTAAATGGATTTAAAGAATGCCTTTTACGCGCGAATGCCGTAAAAATGAATTTCACAAGATTTAACAGATTATTGACGAATTCAAGAAACCACAATTGGAAATAGAGCGTATATGCAAAAGTTTTTAAAAAATCCAGCAAAGTGCATAAAAGTTGGGAAGAATAATTAAGTTTTTTGAAAAACTGCTCAAAATGAAATTATGAATCCATTGATCGAACATGGCTTAAAGCCTTTCCAAAAACTCGCCAAAACTTTACCCATGGCGGATTAGCTAAAAAATATTGCCTCCCATAAAGTCTTTAGGTATCAATTTCTCAACATACGCCTCTCAAGTGCACCAACACCTAGTTCACGAGTCCATCAAGACCCATTTGTTGTTCGAGCATTAAAGTAATCTCGCTCGTCAACCCTTCGCCGTCTACTATATGAAGCCTGCTAAGTTTACCAAACTGCAGACTACGAATCACAACTTTTCGAAATTATTCAATTACAGGCACACGGTATAAGATTTTGCCCGTTACTGGGAAGGCAATCAATACTTTTACATTTATATATTCATACCCTAAATTGCACTGACATTTTACTTACACCTATAATCTAATTTGCCTCATTTTCGCACATCTTCGCGCAACGGATGCGAGATTTATATTTTTATTTATATGAATTAGGTTCACGGCCTTAATGATTTTTTGCGTTATAACAATATTTTAGTATAGAAGGGATAATGACGGAAACGTAGCACAAAAAAAATGTATTCCATTTCAGTGCTGATTATCTACATAAAAATTTTGAGTTCAGCATGTCAATACGCTTGAGGAGTATTGCCGTTATATTAACGTTATTGCCAAAACTACTTTTTCTCGTATCCCTGTTCGCTCCACCATAAATTCACCTTCTTTTCTCTACAGCACTCATCCTCTGCGCTTCTCTGCTTTTATTAAATGCAGTGCTTTTACATTTATTCTACTTTGTTTCACTCACGCTTGGATTCATTTTTCCATCGCATCTTCTAGTGGCAACCAATATTTTTCTAATAACCGCAAATTTTCTACGTGTGCTCTATTTTTAAAAATAAATTAATAAAATAAATTAATAAGGTATTACATAATTACATTTTAATTAATAAGAATAAATAACTACCATTTTTATTGCGTTATTATAGAATATCAAATAATCGTACATTTATTGTTCATTGCATGGCAAGTAATTTAAACGCGATCAATATATTCAATCGGCGGTGAATTGTTTGAGGATTTTTTTATACCTTTGCTTTTTTAAATTCGATACCCTAAAACGCTGCTTGGATAACATAATATACAATCAATTTGTGGATAATAATTTTATTGAATACAGTCAAATTCACGGCAGAATTTTTAGGTGTAGGAAAATATAGGACTGAAAATGGTTTAAGAATAACATAGTATCCAAACTGAACGATTTATTGCTATACCAACATTGTTTTCATACTTCTAACTATTATAATGATAATTATCATAAAGATTATATTATAATATCTGCTGTATTTTTATAATATATTTTTCTATCATACATAAAAAGCTGTTTCATTTCTTGAAATAAATCTATTTGATGAAATTAAAAAATTTTCAATTCATTTTTATGAATATGGCATAAAGTAAGGCTTGGAAAATTCCAGAGCTTGCAAAATAAAAAATTTTAATTTTAGGTATCATAATATTATATGAACATTGAATCGTTCATTAATTTAACTAAATAGATAGTTAATTGGAAAATGTACTAGAAAATTACGACGTCGATATTTCTAAATAGACTTGACATTCTAACAATATTTCATTTCATATGAAAAAAAAATTGTTAAGCTTTTGCAGTACAAATAGATATTTCCAGAAAGTGAAATCGTCATTGCTTTATAATGTGCATTTGTTGTTTAATTGCGTTATAATTAATTGATCGTATGCGTTATGTCAGTTTTGTGATTAATTTTGCTGATAAAAATATGATTTCATTAATGTAGATTATTATTCGATATTTAATAATAGTATCTTAGTATAGTTTAATCGATCAATTTAATTTATTTTAAGCTTAGCTTAATAAAGAATAAGATTATGGAATTATCGTGTCGTATTTAACTATGTTTTTCTTATTCAGTGTATTAAAATATAGTGCTCTATTGCCAAAAAAGAAAACCTTTATTCATGAAATAACCTTAACTTAAAAATTTTTATTGCAATATTTTTATTATTCATATTAATATCTTCAAATATCTGAATAAATTTGTATTATAAAACAAATATTTGATATCAATTTTTCTCACAGCCCGGAAAGTAACGGAATAATCAACTATTATTATTCATTCAGCTATTTAGATTTTTATCAGTACAAAATATGGTACTTGCAAAAAAATTGCGGGTGAACAATAAGTTATTTCTTCTCATATGATAACACTATACGTAAAATGCCTCGCGTACAATTGAAATCGTAGGCTCATGATCGATCAATAATATTATTTAGTGGTTTCAAGCATTTATTCTAAAAAAGTTCAACACTCAATCAAGGAAAAAGCTTAACTCGTCTTCCTAGATGGCTATCATCACTTTTATATTATAACCTTTTTTTCAAAATTTACCAGTCTTTCGTATTAGTAGAATATTACACTTAAAAATTCATTAAAAATTCAATGATCTCTTGGCTGTACACGATGAATTGAAAACTAAAAAAAAAGCTTTCGTGCTACATGAAATCCACTAACCGCTTCGCTTGATATACAAAAGTGAATTGTGAGTGTCGAAATAGAATCTTGACTGGCACACTGACGATCATAAAATCCAGAGCTTTAATAATTTAATTAGTCGATTTAGCTCTTGACAAGAATTTTGCTGCAGGTTACTCGATGAGTCAAATAGACATTTGACCTCACTCGGCTAGATTCTGCAGATGCACCATTGAATGGCACTACTTTTCTTAAAAGGAATCATCATCACATTGATACTCGGCTGTTTCTCTTTCTCGCTCTCTCTCTCTCTCTCTCTCTTTCTTTCTCTTTATCTTTCACTCTGCCATTCTTTTTTCAATGACTTCTCACTCCCTCTAACGTTGTAGATATTGTGTTGTAGCTAAAGGATCTAAAGGATCTAATTAAAAAATACACATGAACTAACCGAAAATTCAAAAAATGTATGTAATTCTCGGTATTAAAGATCATGACAACATCCTATTGTGCTTTATACTTTTAATACCAACTTACAAACACACTTGCAAAAGTCACTCATTCACAAACAATGTAGAAAAACGATTTACCGTATTTATAATGCACTTGGATCAAGCTTTTCAAGTTATTGTTGTTTTTCGAGGTAGACCTACAAAAGCGGGACCATTCCTACGATTAAACGTTTTAAAACTATCAGGTATATGGTAGGCACTTAAGTGACACTTAATTTACTTTGATACATGTAGGAAGTTCGTACATAAGTTGCGGCTTGAACATGTAATTATTGATGCGATCCTACACTGATAAGACTTTGAAACCCTATTACGTACAATTAACAGTGCTGAGATCCGTGAACATAAAGGTATTGATCATGTTTCTGCAAAGTTGAAAGTGGGCGAATTCATAGGGGTTTTTTCTATATCGATGAATGGAATAATGATTCCGCTAATTAACGCTTAATGTTACCGAGGATAACATTAGAGGCGACGGGAAAAAATCAATTGTACCATACAAGAGCCAAATGAGCTTGGGATAATAAAAGTGCATCTCGCTATTTCCTGTATGTGTCATTTTGCGTTGGTGTTGATAGTAAAACTTTAAAGCTCGCCACTCAAAGACTTGCCATTATTATTTGAAAAGGTATAAATTAAATTTTAATTGAGCAAAAAGTATATAAACCTCTAAATAGCACAGCAGGCTTGAAAATAATATTAAATAGTAGTCATAAAATTTATCTGATACCATAAAAACTGGTTAGGCTGTCTTGTTTTAAAAAATGTCATTTCGACGCATCTTTTTGATCTCCATAAAAATCCAATAGTTCTAAAATAACGTTATAATATAATCTAGAATTTCGAGGATGCAATTCGTGATAGCACTAAATGACACAGAAATCAATGTCACTATAACAACAGTGTAAAAATTACAAAAAATAATGCATTACACTTATGTACTAATTTGAAGGTGTACTAATTGCTGCCCATTGAATAATTTTGAAGTGCATAAAACGCGAAAAACAACTAATAGATACCAAAGATCTTTAAACGACGAAATGCTCGAATTCAGCATTGATGAAGAATGAATACTACTACTATGAATTGTACATTAAAAAATTTGTTAAGTGAATTTCCGCCAACTCTGTAAGGCTTTTCCACTTAATAAACTCTCATAATCGGATGTGAATATCCTTTGGAGCTGCATCTACAACACAGTTAACCCCTGCATGTAATTTCGCTTACTGACTCGCATCAACTCGGCCACCCTTAGGAAACCATGCTTTTCGTAAGGTTTAAGTTTTGAAGTGGGATGGACAGAAGCACTCTACAATTACCAACGATCACCGTCGCTCCCTTAGAATCAGTCTGTGAATCGTGAACACACGATGGTGATGAAAATGTGTGCGACATAATTGATAACCCGTTGCGATAGCGTGCCACGGAGGGAAGAATAGGGAAATGCTGAAAACTAAGCAAAAATCCATAACTGTGGTTTCATTGATGCGAATCCAGTTATTAATTCGCCTCGAAATCCTCGAAAATTCGAAATTAATAACATTCAAGCCAGACACTGCTACGACTATCGGTACAATATTGTGAAATCTTATCATTGAATATTTTGAAAATTATTATTTACAAATATTAAATGACAATTGACCCCAATTCATCTGCAACTGTTATGTACAGATTGGCTTCATAAAAAGACTTTGACGAATTTTTTTAATAATTATTTAAAAACTGTAAATATATTTCAAGAATAATTTTATTGCAAATAAATAAAATTTTTAATTATTTTTATGTAAAAATTCAATGTATTTCATAAATTTTTATTAATTATTACAATATTAATTACTATTCTGACCGAAGTATGAACCACTAAATTTCTTAAACCGCAATACTTTTTAAATCATAATAGTTAGTTCAATATGCATCAAGATCAACTCGAAACATTGTCAGTTTCCCTCCGCATATATTACTGCATTTTAATGCATTTGATATATACAACTTGATCTCAGTTGCATATTTAAAGAACTTATCTAGACAAATTTATAGTGTCCATAACATTTTTTCTTGTTAATTAGAAAAAATAGCTTTTAATTTTATTATAGAATATTTTAATTCATAAATGCTCTTAAACAAATTTTATGAGCATATATATATATATATATATATATATGATATATACATCAATATATATGCATTAAAAATAATATATTTAAAATTATTATCAAATATACCACCATATTTAATTTAATAAATAAATAGTATCCAATATATTAAAGAATATATTATAAAAAAATATAATAAATATCATATTTAAAAGCATACTATAATTAAAAGATGTTAAAAAAACACTATATTCTCCTCGGCATAAATATTGTAGCGTACAAATATTATAATTCAATTTTTTCACTTCGTACATAAAATATTTTATTCGAAAAATCATCTTCATGAAATTAAATATTTAACAATATTATCAAAAAAATATGTTGTCAACAATTATTAACCATTCCCAAAAAAACTAACGTAATTATATTTGTAAAACTAAAGGTAATGATAAAAAAATTGTATATTTAAATTTTTGGTTAAAAGAAAATTCTATTCCATAATATAGAATAAATTATGTCTAATATATATTCATTTAGAATTCATGCCTGCTTTATTATTTCATTGAACATACATTTAATGACTTGCCTTCGGGCTAAAAAAGCCTTGTATTGATATTTAAGTTAATAAGGGGCAAGTATACAAAAAATTATTTACACAATAAATTTTAATAATTAGCTAATAAATTTTTAACAGAAAAAAAAATTATAATATTCACATTTTATAATTATGCATATTGATAAATGTTGTTATGTAGTAATACATTAAAATATATCTTAACAATTCTTTTTAAAATTTACACGCTTTCTTTTTTAAAAATTTTATCAAGAAATTTTCTTTTAAGATCAATCGAAAAAAACGTAAAATTTTGCATAAAATTATAAAGTTTCATTTTAATAAATATAAATAAAATAAAATAAATGATAAGATTGATACAGTGTATTCCGAAGTTAAATAAAAATTCATAGTAAAAAACTTTAGTATAACCACACACGTAGCATATTTACATTCAATTACAAGCGCATGTGATGCAAAATCTACCTGTTTAATATCTACTTTTTTGCAAAGATCGCAATGTACGTGGTTATCTAGTAAATTTCGTTGCTGGTCCTCAGTGTATAAAACTACCTCAGGCGTCAAATGTAACGAAGTATCGACTAACAATTATCCAGTAATAAATGATGAATCTTTCGAAATATTAAGATAATTCTATTCAAATACAACTGTAAATACGTGATGCTTATAATTCGGCAACATTCGATATTGATGTTCTTTTAATAACCCTTTTTACTTAAATAAATCTACCCTTATGATCACGACATGGATCTTTTTTGACGTATTTCAAGCTTTTTTAATAAAATCTGCTGTTTTTCTCGCAAATTTTATATTTATTTAACATTAAAACTAATACGTTTTAAATTTTGTAACTAATTAGCTTGAGTATTTACAAAATTCATTAATTTCTTTAACTCTAGTCAAGGATTCGTTTTTCTATTATTATTCTTCTTTTTTTTAGGAAAAAGTGCTTAATTTTAAAAATTACTGTATATGGTTAACGTAAATTTACATGTGCCATGTTCAGTTTATTAAAAAAAAAGTAAAAATTTATCATTTTCTCAAATATCAGAATCTAAATTCAATTTAAACACACATTTCACACGAATCGTCGAATTTTTTTTACGACAGCATATGACTAAATTTTTTCTATGAAATCATACTCTGAAAAAGCAAACAAATCTTATAAATGAACAGTATTAATAAGTTTAAAACAAAATTAAGTGCAAAGTATATAAAGGCTATTTTAAAAATTATGATGCATTGAAAAGTCTGTAATATAATTTCTTAAATTACAAAGATAAAATTATATTACATTACGTTGGTGTGGTCACTTTTTAGTCTCTCATAACTAGTGTTCGTATCAATTCTATATTTTTGAGTAGATGTATTTTGTTTAAAAATCCATGCAAATCGCTTGATAAGTAATTAAGCATGTAAAAAGAAAAATAAGTTGGACAAAGTAAATTGAAATAAATACATACAGATAAAATATTCGTACATTGCGGAATGTACATAAAACAAAAAGTATTGAACAGCTATCGCTTGCTAATAACTTTCACAGTTTTGTACACTTCATCACTCGGTGTTGTTTACGTAAATTCAAAAGTCATGGTTGAAGCACAAACTATTTTAACAGTAATCGTTTTGCTACCGCGCTCGTTGTGAATTTCAAGGGCCACTTAATGAAAATATGTGAGGAAATTACATCACGTATAATTACAAAAAATGACAAGGTAAAAAGCATTCTTTGGAACGTCATTTTCCACCAGAGTCGTTAGATAGATGAAAGGTGGATAATACGCCGGAAGTTCGATTGATCAAACTTTCAATTTCGTTCCGCTAAAAAATAATCATTAAATATCATTGTTTCATCAATTTACTTACTAGCACAGTCTTGTTTTATTTTAATATTTGATTATTTATTTAATTTTTCATATTTTATTTATTTATTAGCTATTTACAAAGAACTGTCTGCTTTCGAATAATTTAAAAAAAGTAATAAATAAAGCTTTTTATAGGATGTTTAGTATTTTTTATACTAATAAAAAAGGATCAAAAAATAAAGTAAAAAATATTATTTATTTTACATTAAAGCATCCATAAGTATTCTTAAAGTTCCAAGCAACATATTAAAAAACGTACTTGTTGCAATTAAATTTAAATTTAACGTAATATTGAAGGTATTAATTAAAAAAAAAACTTTTAAATTAAGTAATATATGGTAAAGAAAAAAAGAGAAGAAAGATTATATGGTAATAAATTTTACAAAATAATTTAAAATATTTTACCAGTCAAGTGATTATCTATAGTAATAGTAGGCATTAGTGACTGAATCTGTCTAATACACAGAAGCATAAGTTATTTATTTATTTATTTGTAATTTTAAATGCCATAAAAAAAATTGTATAATCTATAAACAACTTTAATGAAAAATTGTACACTATAAATTTGTTAAAATTGCTGAAATAATAACTATTTATTAATCCGATGATTTCATTAGAAAGAAACATTGTTTTTATCATTTTCTGATTTTTGCACATTGTTTATTTTTTAGAAAATTGGAGTACTTTTATTTGTGAGCCAGGACGTAAGTCATCATACACGTGATCATCACTTCGCAAGCTTAACACCGCAATTTTTCAGCAGAGCTTACGGCCTTCCCTTATGGGAGCTCATGTAACTGTCAATGTATACATTGAAATCACCATGAAAAATATAATTTATCAAAGCTACGACGAACTATGGTAGTTAATAGGCTATGGATGAAATGTATAGGTAATGCTTTATACTTGTTTGGGGTTCGTTCGAATACGGCGCGCCTTCGGGTGCACCATACTGTTCTGCTCTCGTTCACTTGTTCTTTCAGTCGTCAAACTTTCCATAAATCACAACATTGCGAACCAAGTCCTCGATCAACTAGTTACAGCTTCTACCGCTAGATGGTGGCAATTGATTCTCTCTAAGATTATCTATCTCCGAGAGTAGAAGTAGAGAGAGGCGAGCCGTCTTTTATGCAATTTACAGATTATCTTCAAATTCCATGCTCTTTATTATATCTGCACGTTTAGAGTTTTTATTTCTTCAACTCTTGTGGATTTCATTAAAACGATAAGATTCGGATGCGAGAAAAAACTTTTTCAATTGTTCTGATGTTCATTGACTCGAGACATCAAAAATTGTAATATAGGGAGGGAATAGCAAAGGGTTGAGAGCCAAACGCAAACAATAGTGTATTCCCCTTCTATTTACTGCGTACAATTCAAAGTATTTTTTTGCTAGGAAGAATCCATGTCACAACTCTAGAATACTAATATTTCATTGTTTACCTCTGCCCGTATGCTAACTTTGATTAGTACGAACTGTAAGTCTTTGACTATTGTCGCAGCTTCTATTTTACTGATGATTTTTTGTTAATTTTTATCCGCTTTTTTCTCATTTTAGATTAATATCCCTATGGTAAATACTAGCCCCTACTAGTAGTATTCTACCACTCTCCCAAAACAATACTTAACTCCACCTTCAGGATCGGATCAGATTTCAAAAAAATATCAAGTAAATAAACCGGCAGAATATTTGATATAATTTAGTAAATTGAAATACAATTAATAATTATAAATATCATGCAACAAACGACAACTATGTTTAATGACTACAATAGAAGTCTTTACAGATTAAAATGTAATAGATAGATTATTTATTCGAGTACGCTCTTCAACTACAATTTTTTTAATTGATAACTAGTACAAGTAGTCTCTCGAAAGTAATATCGATAATTAGAGTATACTAAGTAATTTAACAAACCACAAATAAGTACAACAAGTATAACGTATTAACACGCATATTTTGTACTCAACGTAAAATAATATATAATGTTTAATGTGTATAACACATTAACATTTGATAGATGATAATAGAAACATTTTTCTCATACTCGATCATTTGGAAAAATTCATATAAATTTTAAAATGGTTTTGTTTCAAGAAACACTGTTCGAGATAAATTAATACTATTCCGAAATAAACCATTTTATCAATTGAATAATATATAATTAATTCGAGCTCTATAGTAAGACTTTCAATTCAAAAACCTCTAACAAAAAAAGTAACTAATTTTTTTCAATACTTCATTATTTTTAATACGAAATTCTCCTATATTGAAATGTAATATATCTTATTAGTGAATAATGAAGGTACTATACTTATTATACTTTTTCATCTGATTCGAGTAGTAATTCTCAAGCAATTTTCTTCATATTAAAGCCTGATTCATTTTCTACAGAGAAATAATGATTTCATACTCTTTGAATCTTGGTAAGAATGAGAGTACTGTTAATTCAATTTATTTGAGCGTTAAGCAAATTTTATGTAATTACTTACTTAATTTCATTTCAAGTTCGGGACCAAAATAAGAAGGAAACTTACTCAGACCTTAAGTAATTATTTAAAAAATTCTATTAAATTACTTTTTCCTTTTATATAAAAGTCATGTCCCATCTATAATCAGTGACAAACCAGTTTAGCACAAAAAGTGAGAATTATACATGGTACAATTCATGTAGGAGATTTTAATGTGCTTGCATATGGAATCATAAAAAATTCTTTCATTGATTTAAGAATCAATTTAAAATATCTTCGCTGTTAAGCGAAAGAAACAATTATTTTTCATAGGAGTGGTTAAGCTTATACAATCGTAAATACTCATCATGAAACAGTAAACAACTATTAGGATTATCAATATTTCATTAAGAAGCAATAATTTGAATGTATTTCTATTTATCGAGATGATGTGAAATTACTGAAGAATATTAATAATATATTTTGCACCTATTTTGCACAAAACAGCTCAAAGTCACATTAAAATCATAGTAGCTATTCGAGAGAAAGAAACATCGTAATGCATTAACTGTCTGCATGTACGGTAATAATATGGTAAAACGCTGCTCTATGACGACAAAATATCCAATAAAGTGCGATTTTACGACCAAGTCACACAGAACGTGAACAATACACTTATATTGGCAGCCAACGTCACCGTCGCCTCAAAAGAGAAAACTTAACGAGACAAGAAGGATACGCAAGTGCGCAATGTATGCTTTTCAATAATAAACATTATCGATTGCGTGCTCGAGCCTTTCAATGATAGCACATTAGTCACAAGGCAAAGAGACAGAAACATAAGCCGTTCCCCATTGGTCACCTCGATATTTCGGTGGGGTCAAAAATAGGGCTTCGTAGCTGCCCACAATGTCAAGGTTGCGATCACCCCACTAACAAACTATGCATCGCAAAAAATCTCTGATATCGCTCCTTTAGTACAACGCCATCTCCGCCCTTCGGGGTTTAGAAACCCGCAACAAAATCGCGAAGTGGCTGCTAGCAAGCTTTAGTTAGAGGGGCGGGTATATAGATTTGCGACGGAGACAGAGGCAAGAAAACAGGTAATTTGAAGAATATAAGAAGAGTGTCGAAATCCGAAGCCTCTAATTGTCGACATATTTTAATATACCATGTTTGCAAGGTGAAGCTTCATTTTTCATATTGGATATCACAAAATAAATGGGATTTTAGTTTAAATTTCTCGACAAATTTGAAATTAAATAAACATGAACGTTAATAACACTAGAAGGCTAATAATACTACATTCAATGCATAACGTGTCACTCATATGTGCCGAGTTCCTTTGTAGCACGAGGTACAATTATAGCTTACGAGATCATTAGCTTCTTCTATACATTTGTAATCGCCTTTAAATTTATTCAAAAGTCACTGAATTATAATTTGGAAAAATTGAAATAAGGAACTGTTTTTCTTATTTTCCTAATACTTATAAAAAGTTCCTTACATCAAATGCCATACTTGTTGGATTGGAAATAATATTAATTAAATTCAACGATAATACTATAATTTTTGCATAATCGTAAAAAATAATTATTCGAGGAATTCAACTTTATTTGAATATATCTATATCAATTTTAAATGATTTTGTAAAATTTGTCACTTATATTAGTAATACATGCAAAAGTGATTTCAATTTCAAAGAAAATTAAGAATTGTCTACCACCGATATACTATAAAGAAATTAATTTCCATATCATTTGCAATTTTATTATTAACAAATATAATAGGATCATCTGGTTATTGCTCAAACATTTTACAAACCTGCAAAATGTACTTACTATATATTATAAAGAATATGTTTTTATTTCAGTTTTGGTACTTTATTTTTCAATAAAATGTAAATAATTAAAGTTACACATATTTAATGTATTCTAAATGCTCTAGATTGTTGTATAGAAATTACGGAAAAAACACCAAATTTCGAATTTTTGTTGACAATTTAACGGCATTAACTAATGTTAAATGAAAGTGTTCTGATTCTAATATAAATAATAGATGATTAGAAAACTACCCCACAAATGATAAAACAATGTCAATTTCGAAATTATTAACACATACGTAAGCACGTAATTCCTATTAATTATCAAGTTCTACCTAACAAATACTTCTAATTAATTAATGGAAGTACTTAATGATTTCTCGACACAATAATTAAAAAATACATTAAGTCCTGATTATTATTCATACAAACTGTTATTTTATTTTATGCGCTTCATCTTATTTACTCTCACAACTACTTACTTATTAGTTTTGATATAATGATAAAAAGGTTTATTAAATTCGAAATTGGAATATTTTAAATTCAAGAAAAATATCGATCTATGATCTGGGTTACATAAATGAGCGCATCGTCAATTGTCCAACGACGACAAGACTGGCGTTAAATTACATCATATTTTAGCGTACTCCAGCATAAATTAGTATACTCTACTCATTCAACAGGTAATTTCTGTATAAAAAGAAGTTCGAAAGCATAGAAAGTAGAGTAACGACAAACATAACAGACCGCGAAATTGACCAGAAAGAGACCTCATAGATCAATACGCCTTAAAGAATGAACTGTTCTTCGCATTATCGCACGACATTATTTGACGTGTCTTAATTAATGACTGAAACACCTCTATACTAAAAAGGATACGAAAAAAGACGAAGTTTTTTACATCTCCCCTGTCGACTAAAATAATTAATGTTTTTCATCATGTTATTCGACATACTCAAAAGCATTTAAATACTCCGAGAAGACGTATAAGTATTTTTTTTCGATGTACTTTCATCATCGGTGTATATGTATGAGAATTTTATTCAGCGCTTTACATTTATAATTAAAATTAATTCCGAATTCCGATAAACCCATCGAAGACAGTGGAAGTACGTTATTCGACGTGCTTATACGCACTCTCTATCCATATTCCGATGTACCGGCCCCCGTGCGATTGCGTCGTTCGATCCACCCATGTTCCACTGACAAATAACCGATTCGGCTCAATAGACGAGCTGGCGCCGTGACCGAAAAAATATTTATAAAAAAAAACGCAGTGTTTCGCTCAAATGAAAAAACTTTCTATTAAAAATATCGATAATCATAATTTATAAATTGTAAGAAACATCATAGATTCTTTGTTTATTCTGTTTTTAATAATATTTAGGATGCCATTACTTATTGGAAATAAATATACTAGGACAGAAAAATTATCTAACGATGGCTTTATATTAAAAATCTTGTTTCCTTCAAAATAAAAATCTATGAAAAACGGAATAATACCTGAGGTAGCGAGCTTATCGTCGAAAAATAATATTAAAATTGTTCCTAATATTATAAAATACAGATTGTACGCGAACAAGTGAGTCATTGCATTTCACACCCAAGCAGGCTTGTATTTTTATGTAACTTAGTTAACTTTGATTTTTAATATCTGTAGAATACCGAAAAATTTATAATTGATAAGTCGATAAATAAATATAAAAATATTTCGCAAGATATCACCGGCTCAACTATCTGATACAATATGATAAATAAAAAGACGTAAAAATTTTGTTTTGTTACTTTTTTTTTATAAAACAAAAGTACAAACAGCGAAACCTTGTCATGCAACGAATCTGATGAAAATGTTTAACAAATGATTAACGATAAGGTGATTTAACAATAGTATTAGCGAAACAGAATACCGGTCTCCGATAGATAAATAATGCTAGTAAAGACATACATCCTTTGGCACAAATAAATGGTACTCTTCGGCAGGTTAAAGGATTACATTTTATCAACGATATATTTAAAAAATAGGTACTAGTAAATCTCGATGATGGAGAAAAGCAAACCCTTGGCGTCGTTTACGTTTCATTCAGTAACTGTTGCAATTTAAATTTACGACCCTTGGGATACACTCCACCCCCTTAGTATTTCAATAAATAATCGATAAAATAATAACACTGTTTGACCAAACGTCTTTTCGTCTTTCGACGATATAATTATTGTATAACCAAAAAATTCAGAAGCATTAGAGTTAATATTAAAAAAATTAAAATCCGTGATATTATAACTTTATTTAGACGTAAAAGCAAATAATTAATTTTACTTATGACAGGGAATAAATGAGAAAGGCACATTACGTGGATCTCGACAAAATCTCTCTTTTTAGTACTAAGGCCTTTCACAAATTTTAAACATCTAACACAATTTAACAACGTAATTTTCTTGTACTATTTCATTGTACCCAACGTTGTGAAAACAAACACCCTCTATAATGTACAAGATATACAATTAAAGCACTAAATAACAGTATAAAACGAAAAAGTTAAAATTGGGACAAATTCTGTCTAAAAGCTCATGATGACATAGAAAATCTTTTGAGTACCACGCCAAATCATTTTAGCTCTATTTTAGAAAATCGTCTATTTTATAAACTCATGCAAGTAATGGCGGTTTAAGAACCACACTTTCTAAAAAAATTTTTAAAATGCGCGATTATTTTTAAGAATATCTTTTTTTATGCTAATAAATGAACAATTACTTAAATGGCTTCGTAATCTTGAGAATGCTTTGGAGGGACTAGGCGGTCAATAGAGTTGGGTCAGTGGGAATTAGAGGTTTATCCCGGGCGATAAGAAAATGCTTTAATCGACACATTATTGCGACAACTCGGGGCATTTGTAATAAAAACAATAGAATATTAGTGTCCATAATATAACGATGGAATAGAGTAATATGTAAATTTAAAAAATGTGCCGATTACCAAACAAAAATCAGTTATTATATCGATATCACGGGTGCTGAAAAACTCGAAAATTAAAAAATATGTATCTTTGAAGAACGGAGACGCGAAAATAATATGTGATTAATAAAGTATTCTTACCTGGAATGACGTACGAAATTTTGGCTTATATTAAATAATGAAAGGAGTATTGGGAGCACAAAGTTCCATGAAAAGCTTCTTTAAAGCTAATGCACTCGACAAAAGTTACACAACCATGGGAAACGGTATCTTTAGATTCGATTGGGCCGTTTTTACGATTCAAAAACTAAAATGCATGGCTTTTAGACATGTATGATCATTTCTCTAAATGGGTTTAAATCATGGCCTTTAAAAAATCAACTAGTTTCACTGTCTCTGAAAAATTTTAAGAACTAATATTTGTGCAGCATAAATGCATGTTCACAATTGTTAATGATTAAGCTAAACATTTCATGCAGGAAAAATTTTCGACGAAGTTGATGGAATGTGGTATTACAATTTTAAAATTTCACCTCACACATTGTAATTCTCTAAAGCGCACTAATAGAGATACAAAAACAATGATTGTGCAATGTATTAATAAAAATCATGAAATGAGAAAAATTCATACACGACATTTGTTTATAACACGGCGTAATCATTTTTGCATACGGATACAGAGTCCTCCAATCTCCATTAGGTTTCAAAACTTACGCAAAAACTAAAAATAAATGAAGGTATAAATCATTGCACGCAGCCGCACTTGAAGGAGCGAGCCGTCACACCATTTACTGTTCATTTATTATACTTTCTTCGGAACACTTGATTTCTGTATAATAGACCTTTTGCATGTTATTAAATATTAGTTATCAATATCAAGATATTGAAACAAATATATTACAAAATTATTATAATACTTATACTAAGTATAAGTGTTTAAGGAAATAATTAATATACAAAAAGTGTAATGAGATGAATTGGATTATACACAACCAGAATACTTACATAAACTCAATTAATTTGTTAAAGTATTTATTAATATAAATGTAAAATACTAAACATTGTAATAATAAATAACTTATTGTTTATATAATTTACTTCTTTTATAAAATGAATAACAAAAGTTACAAAAATCAATATGTATAATAAGCTGCATTTATGCATTTTACTTAAGCCTTATACTTCGTGTATAACATTCATTAAATAAATAAGTATTATTTACTAATTTTATAATTTGTATAAGTATCAAAATTTAATTTAAGATTTGTAAGATTGTTTTACTAAAAAAATTGTGAATATGTTAAAGCAGCACAATAGTAATATTCTTCATTTATAGCTTGCATTTAAATTTGTATAATTAATAAAAATTGTATTATTAAAAATATAACTTAATATATTTTTAATGTATTTTTAAACATTAAAGGGAAATAATTTTACTATTTTCCCAATATAGCTTTATTTAACCAGAAAGCCACTTTTATACCGGGATGTCGATAATGAGAGTGAATTATTATGAGGCAAGACAACGCTATTCAACAAAAGACGAACATTTGTAAAGAAAAAAGTTTTTTAATAAGGTATATATAGGCATTGGCTCTTCACAAATACGTAGGCAACCAGTGCATGTCACGAAAGGACTGCTTATTTAGACTGATGAAGCTCACATACAGACAAACAACAGAAATATTAAAAGGCATAGCCAAGGCCCACGATATATTTTCGTCCACAGAAAAGGGGGAGCGCAAAAAGGGAGCCAGTGCTGGCGGTGCCCCTGATGATCTAGAGATATACGAATTTAGAGCAGGTCCACACTTCGATGAAACTTTGTCAAATCAATAAAGAGATCGTCAAGCGAAATGGACAAAGCTTTTGATTCTCGTAATTAAGGATCGAGATTTTATGCATATGCCGAGACTTTTGATAGTGTCAGCCTATCATAAGATATTTTAGTTTTATCTGATATTTTACTTCTTAATATAATCAGCTTTATAGAAGTATTTTCGGGATTGTCTATAAAATTGCCAATGTGAGAATGTATGTTATTGAAACTATTAAAACATTCACTAATAACACTCGAATAATAAACTATCGGCCGAATTCGCAGATCGACTACATCAACTTCAATAATTGTCTTCCCTTCCCTCAATTCTCAATCGTCGCCGTTAATAACGAACCGGAGAGAAGGTCCACCGAATCGTAATCGCTGATCCGAGGGTTCCGACCAAGGTCTTAAGGATCCCCCAGAGTGGGTAAGAGACTTCCGGGCTCACGAGAGTGCGGTCAAGCACTTCGCCTCGATCCGCTACGAGGCTAACATTATTTATATCAATTCCCCTGGCCGCCTATTAACTTCATGATAGCCGAGAAGTTTGAAGGATGAGCCACTGGCGCACGTGTACATTGACCGGTAGCTCACAAACACGGTCACAAAAATGACAATCGATGCTTAAGCGTCTTTCTGCGCTCCGATAAGGAATTTCACATGTCATCAATTAAAGCACTAAGTGCGGATCAATCAATTATTATAATTATAATTGAAAGGTTGAGCGATATAATTTTTCATTAATTTTTGCATCAATTTCCTTCTTTTCTCTCCTCTACCGCCATTCGTTTACCTTCCTCTAAATGTCGAACTCCCCCTGTCACTCCAATCCCTACTCGTGCCCTATTCACCATCTGGAACATTTGACAGTATTTTTCATTTACGAATCACATTTAGAAAGGTGATAAGGCTAAAGCACCAACTCGTTCTCGACCGATCTTGGTTACATGTGAACCCACAAATATTTCGGTTTGCCGCTGTTGTTGCAATGAACTTAATAAACTATGTCCCTGACTTCTTAATGATATAAAAAATTCTTTTTCGTCAGTATCACATTTATATATAAAAATACATGATAAAATATCTATATCTTTTCAATAAATTTATGGTTCCGTTTCATTCTTATATAATTATTCACAATTTAATCTTACTTTCGACTTTCACTTGAAAGACTGCAATTGAATGCCTTACACAGGTAACCTGAGAACATTTAAATGTATATAAATATTAATATGTATTTTATATTAAGATGGGATAATTGATGCATAAAAATATAAATATTATTAATTTTATAATATAAATTAAGTTTAAATTTTCTTTTATTATCAGCTATAACATATTATTCACGTTGTCACTAAATTGTAAAATTTATTCGATTCAATTCAAATAAACCTAAATTATTGTCAAAACTATTATAAAACCTTCATTGATTGATAAATAAGAAGAAACATTTATTTCAAATTTATAATTTACATAATGGAGTTTTCAATTTCAAATCTAATTTTAATAAATGATCTGCAATGTTCATACAAATTGCCTAATAGTTTATTATATATTTATTATATACGTTACATATATACTGCATACAAATAAATGTCTGAAACTTATTTCCTTTAAAAAATATCAATATTAATTATAATCATTTTTATAGCTTAAAATCAATCTGAGAAAAATTTACAAACACACACGCACCTACGCATGCATATATATATATATATGTTCGTATACGTGTGCGCGTGCGATTGTGTGCGTGTGTATGCGTGCGTGTGTGTGTATACATATAGTGTACTATCAATTATAGTAAGGGACTGAAACATTAATGACTTGTTATTGCATCACTCACGTATAATGCAATAATATTTTATCACTATTATTAATATTGTATTAAATGTTAACGTAGAAAAAACGTTTATGTGCATTTTTCATTATAAATTTAGTTAGTTTAATATCATTTTACGTATGTAATAAATGGGTCTTTAAATTTATTAACATCAGAGATATGCTGTAAGATCTTAAATCTGTATTCATAAAATTCAATACGACTTCTTTTATTTTTAAATATATATTTAGCCTTATTTTTCTCATAAAATAAAGAAATAGTAATAAATTGTAGCGCTAAAAATGAAAAGTTCATACCTCTTCATCGTTTCTCTCCCATAAGTAACTATGTATATTTTTTATTACATTTGCCTAACCCATTGCAGTACGCTCCGTATCCACATAATATTACGTAACTTTCATGACCATTTATTATTTTATTACTGATTGAATAAATCACAAATACTTTTAGTTATCTTCTTGATGCCAATTATAAAATCCGACGGTACGATTTGTGACTCAATCTTGCCGCTACGCCTTTAAAACACTTCGTGACTTATATACTATATGAAGTTATAACCTATAAGGTTTCCTCGTGGGTCATTCTCGCATGAAGGGAGGCTTTAAGCCGAGAACGGATGGCATAATAGAGTGAAAGAAAGTAATAATTAGTGTAAACAATAATAGAGACCACGACGTGCACAGTAGAAGCCTCAGAAACATTAATACACAATACGTACGATACTCCGTGAGTATTTACATAGAGATCATTCGATGATTGGGACATCGATTTTTTTATCACTCACAGAATATTTTGAAAAAGCCAAAAGAAGAACTAATGAGGAAAATCTATTTTACCTTTTATCCCAAGTGACCAAATTTTTTTTGTTCACTCGCTTTAATCTTTGCCATTTTTCATTACTCTTAATTCTTCCCTCGTAATTTGTAACCATTAATTTAAAAAAAATCATTAAAAACCTCCTCCAGGAACACGAAAGCTTCAAATTTTCGATGATTAAGCTAAGAAGCTTTTCATTATATTCCCGAATTATGCGTAGATTACGTAGCAGGGAGGAAATACTAAGCGATACTCGCGTTACATATTTGAGTCCAGCCTGTTCTTTCCATTTCAGAGTTTGAAAAGTAATTTATTATCAGATTTATTTGTATTTGCCACGGTTTACTCATTCATGACTAAAACAGCGCCACTAAACTCTGAATCGGAAATTGATTATAATTTTACATTCCCTCTGCGTAAATATAATTCAATGTATTGAAATCCTTTTCGTATATATGGTTACATATTGTATGCATCATTTTCATTACTTTATACCTGTAAACCTTTAAAGACTTGGACATAAAATGCACATATCGAGAATATAAATTAGACCATGTGATGCTGAATACAGATGAGGCTAAAGTTAATTTGAATTAAAGGTTCTTTTCACTATGTAAGTTATAAATGTACTAATTAGATATTTTGCTCACATTTTTACAAGAAATTCCTTCAATATTAAACATAAAACATTTTTTCCATATTCTTTGAAGGACATCGATTAGGATTTCAAAATCGAGATCTTTCTTCTAAAAGCGTGTGCTGAATATCGAATATACGTAATTCAACCGAATTTTCGTGTATCAGACTTAAGCTCGGAAATAATTTTTTTATCCTAGAAATATATATTTTAAAGAGGCTGTGAGGTGGAAGCATAGAATCTACATCGATTTTTGATGATTATAAATCTTCTCAGCAAATTCGGTTTCTAAAGCCTGGATAACAGTTACTAATATTGTCAAGTTCAGAATATTTCTTCTTGAATTCTTAGTCTTTATTATATTTATATTAAGATTGTAAATTAATTTATTTCATATCGGATAAGACTGCAGTATTATACACATGTTTTTAGCAAAATCTACTTATTCCCTATAAATATAATTATATTTTTTATTTAAAACTAGTTGTCGAAAATTAATTATTTTACTTAATATGCACTAGAATAAAAAGAGAACTAATTTTTAATAATCGTTAGAATGTTACTTACTTATCTGTATTTTAAAAGCATCACTTACTGGTATTCATTATATTATTAATAATATTCATTTACTGTATTATATATATATATATATATATATATATATATATATATATCTTATTATACCTTTAATCATTTTTAAACTTAATAATTTTGTAAAATTTTACCATGTATGATTTTACCAAATTATATAGTTTACAAAAACATTTGACAAAAAAGTATTTACATATACAATGAAAGATTTTATTTATGTTAAACTGCATGCAAGAGAACATTGAAGGAATATAAGCAACTGTATACTTGTTTTTCATGTAAACATTTTAAAGCAGTAAATTTCGTAATGTTTTGAAATTTTATTGATACGTTTTTTAAAAAAAAAATTTATTTTAGAAATCCAAAAAAGATAATCATAACTTTTCGAATGATAACATTTTTAAACTAACGAGAATACTGAATTACAACTAAAACCTTAATGTTTAAAGCTCATATTTATTCTTTTGATGAGATCATGATAAAGTAAAAAAAATCTTCGTAAAAATGTATAAAAAAATTATTATTTTAATTATTTTTATGAGCTTCTAAAAATCTGTTGCAGGTTTTAATGTTTATGAATGTATGATACTTGAACAGTCAATAATTTAACATTGTGTATGAACTTAAAAATTCGATAAATATCTAATTTATAGAAAAGTTAAAATTTTATAATCTATCTAAAGTTATTATTCTAGTCATTATTAAAAGCCATTCAACCGTTCTAGTATACAGAATTTAAGTTACGCAATTTATGCGGTTAAATATGCAGATTAGCTTTTTGAGTGCATTGATTGTAAACACTTAAAATATTTATGAAGCAATAGTCAATATCTTCAGAGTAATGTATTTTGATATAATAATCAAATTTTTTAAATTCACTTTTTTCAACTTACACGGAAATATAATTCCTTTATTACATTTGTTAATAAATTTTTTTATTACAAAATTGTTTTTATAATTTTGAGTGTGATTATTCTCTTTTTCAATAAAAACAAATTTATTTTTCAGTGGAAATTAATTAGAAGCAATGTTTTCAGATTCAATTTGAATTCATTATAGAGTTTGTCATATATATACATATATGTATTCAAGAAACGATAAATGCACGTGTAATCAATATCATTTCATCCTGCTATGCTCTACGCAATTAATGATTTCTAAATAACATTAAATTTAATATATTTTTAACGACATTATTTTGAGCACGAAAACACGTTGGAAGTTATTATTTATTTTTCTTTCGAATTCTCTTTTCGTTTTAAAGAGCATATATTTATTTGATTCATGTATGTTTAATTATTTTAAAATTATAAATTATTTAATACTCAATATAAACAAAATATCTTTCATAATTTCAACATACTATCGTAACCTCTTTTCTTTACTCATTTTATAAAAAATTTTAGTTAAATGCGTATTAATATGTAAATATAAACAAATATATAGTGCCATATATTTGACTTAAACTTGCAATTAATGTAATATTTAATTCTATAATGTTTTATAAGAATTCACTATTTTCACATCCGATTATACAAATGTATTGTACATACGAATGAGAGGCATGATGTATGTATTATATATTATGATTGTTTGATTAGATTTTTCTAAATGACATGTATAATATACAAAATAGCTTATAAATCGCATTTGGTATTAATATTTTTAATTATAAAATGCAGTTATAAAAAGTATGATATTTATTCATTAGATATGATTCAGTTAATTATTTATTTTAATTTATGATAATATTCTACGATATAAATTTTAAAATTTGAGTCGCTTAAATCTATTATTTGGGTTACTTATGCAAGCCCATTGTATAAGTATTAAACAAAATTCTTTATTAAAATAATTTAAATAATTCATAATTGTTTCTAATTTGAAATAATTTTAATGTACATTAATATAAAATTGACATCAAATCTGTAATCGTAAAAAATATAGAATTGTGAATTCATATGTGCCCAGAATAATATTATTTGAGAAAATCATTATCACAGTTATTTGTATATCTAATGTAGATTACTAATGTAAATAAATATATATTTTATTCTAATATTGTATCTTATCAATACATGTGGTAATACAATTATAATAAATTAAAAAATTTAAGATATATATATATATTTTATAGTTACTTAATTGCATAAGATAATTAATTATAAAAAAACATAATTTGAATTATATATTTTCTATGATAAGTAGTATTTTAAATCATTAACATAAATAATCTTACAAACTTGTAATATTACCATAAATAATAAAAATACTGGCTAATTAAATAATAAACAGGTTAAACAATGTTTTTAAATTTACAGTTTACAAAATGTATGTTTCAAGAAAATTATAGATTTTGTCTTATTATAATTAGACAATAAAATTTATATTAGTTTGTAATTGGAAGAATTCAAAAGAGGTTCATGCAAAATGCAATTGCATTAATAAATTTTTTATCAATATGTGTCATATTTAAAAAATATAGCATTTATTGATGTATAAGTAATCCAATAAAGTGTCAGTAAAAGTAAAATAATATTATTTATTTTAAAAAATATCATAATTATGAAAATAAATATATAAATTATTAAGCTAGACATCAATTACTTTGATTTTATTAATACATTAGAAAAGTTAATATGAGTTGTAAGCAAGACAAATTATTTTAAAATATATCTATTTAATTATATACTGAAATACACGATACTTTGATATACATTAACTTTTTTTTGAAAATATGACGTAAATCATTCATAAAATTAACAATTTAGAAAAAAAGACAATAAAAACATTTGCTAAGAAATTAAAATAAATTTCAAATTATTATTTTTCAGAGTACATTAAATACAATAATAGAGAGACTCCTTATGTATTTAACTTTTGAAAATTGTTTCGTTAATAAATCACTTATAAAATAACAATAAAAATTGTTCATGAATTAGGTTCAGTATCATTTTGGCAAGAACAGCCAAAAATTAAAATTTGCAATAAGAATTCATGTTTATTATATGGAGCTATATGTATCATGTGTTTTAGTAACAAAGGACACAATATATGATAATTGCGAAACAAGACTAATGAAATGCGAATACAAAAAGTAACATTATGTATCAAATAAACTCGTTTTACTGTCGAAGGATAGTTTAGGTAGTGCAAAACACCGTAACGAATAGCCTGGTTCAATACTGATAATCTCATGATGCAAGCGAATCGATCGGACATTCACCGGAAAACAAGTCGTATGAAATTTCGAGGAGAGCCAAATCAGCCAGAGTCAAAGCAGGACAGATAGAGAAGGAGATACAAATAATTTAAAATAAATATAAATGAAAAAAGAAATAAAAAAAGAATATGAAGCGTACGAGTAGCGAGAAAGAAGTCTCAAGGTGCATTTTATACGATTTCTTGGTAGCTGTATTTACATTTGCATTCCCGATACATAGCGCGTACCGCACAGGATGTAGTGTGTTCGAACGTGACCGACGTACGAGTAAAAGTATAAATAATGCGACAAACGGGCGTATAAGCAGCAAAGCTGCCCACCAATGCTGTTCCTCATGGCTCTTAAAAATTGTCGTAATGTTATGACGATAGCAGCGTGCACACGTAAACTAATCTTGCAAAAATGGGAAAACATGAAGAAATGATCGAAGCCCTTCTTGGTCAGCGTCACATTTTCCGCATGCGAGATATTCATCAATAAATTCTTTACAAGAACTTATCAACGATAGAAAGAAATAGAGGAGGAGATATATATATATATATATAGAGAGAGAGAGAGAGAGAGAGAGAGAGAGAGAGAGAGAGAGAGAGAGAGAGAGAGAGAGAGAGAGAGAGAGAGAGAGAGAGAGAGAGAGAGAGAGAGAGAGAGAGAGAGAGAGAGAGAGAGAGAGAGAGAGAGATAGAGAGAGAGAGAGAGAGTAAGAGTACGCTTCGGAGGATTAGCAGCACTCTGATGAATCTCGAGACACTATTTCGACTAGTGCTTTCATTAACATTTAATGTGTATGATAATTCGCTCATTCCTAGTTCAACTAAGTATCCGGAAGCAACGCGCAAATAACTAATAATTTCTTATTTTTTTTTATGACGCGCGGGCGATGAGAAACGTTGCGACTGGGATAAATATTGTTGCGCATATCTTGTTTCAGTCCAGCAATACCAGAGTAAGCGCGTGCACGAGACACACATATATATACCCACAAACACATAAGTAAATACATGTGTATTATTTCGTGCACGTGTATGCTGCTTTGGTGCATGGATTAAAAAATGAAAACAATATTATTCTTTTAAATCGACAGTTCGTGAATTTTTGTTTGTGTTTCTATTATTTAGAGCGAAGACTGTTAGGCTCTAATTTCTTGATAGAATGATTAATTTGATCACGTGCACATTATTACAATCAATGGTCACGTGTCATGACGACAAATGCAAACCTATAGTTTATCTACGCATTTCATTATTCTGTTCGTTTTCGCCTCTCTCTTTCTATCTATCTATCTATCTATCTCTCTCTTTCTACTATATTTATTTATTTACGCTTTTAATATTAATCTTCAAATTAAAAAAAAATAGTGTGTCATCAATGCTTTAATGTAAAATGAAATCAGCGTAAAATGAATAGATCATTAAGCTGTCATTAGAAGTTGCATTAAATTAATAGCACAAGTTATATTGTATCGGTAGTAGAAATTGTATAGATAGAAGTCCGTCGTTAACTTTTTGATTTTTTAATTCTATAAAAGTTACTTTGTGTAATTACAGTCTTTTAAAGTAAGTCTAGAAAATGGCATTAAGTAAAATATATTGAACTCTTTCTGAAAATTAGAAATTCTATTGTAACTAACTTCTCTAAATAAAATTATAAGTATTCAAAAAAAAAGTGTTAAATACAAAAAATTTTTTAATATTTTTTAGTTCTATTTTAGGAGAAATTTTATTTAACAAATTTTTTGCAACAATTAAAGTGCAGATTTAAAACTTAAAATAAATTTTGTTAATCACTGTTTGTTAGCTTTAATTTTAATAATTTTTAGTGTCATTTATTTTTCGTTATTATAGCCCCTCCGCTGTACCGGATGAGGCAGCAAGTTTAAATAAAGTAAGACTTTCACAAAAGTAATTCATTACTTCAGCGTCGATATAAAATTTACAATAACCTTACTTTATAATTAAATCTTACGAAAAATGAAAATTGACAATTAGTTGATGACAATTAGTTTTGTCAGGTTACATAAAAAATGCATAGACAAGATCATTAAAAGTTAGAGCTGGTTAAAATGCACCCAAGGGGTGCAAATGTTGAAAAAAGAATAATGCAATTACCACACTGGAGACTAGGCTGAAAATCAAGCGTTGAAATGAAAACCTAAAATTCCAGTGTTTGTAATCAATTGCCAGGGTAGAGGTTTATAGGTTAAGCTGCTGAGCGACGTGGAATTAACTGTAAAAAAAAATCTGAGTGCCAGAATCCGATAGACGGAGAAAATTATGGAGTTGCACCTTTGGCAAAAGCTCGTACGCAGTAAAAGGCACATCGGTCAGAGTCGCTCGCAATTGTCCTTAAAACAATTAAAAAAGGTCTTTCTTAGTGTCATTTTCATAACCTGCGGGTCGAGTTACCCCACCACTGGGGCGTTCGCACACTGGCCATTTATATTACCCTCGGTTCATTCGAGGCTCAGCTGCTGACCTCTCTCCCTGCGTTTTAAAAACCATACAACGGACATGATAGGGAGCTCGCATTTAAAGTGAGTGCAGAGTCTCACGCTACCTCTGCTCAGAGCGCGAACCCTCTAGTTCGGCAGTGCGTTTAAACTTTAAAAGGACGCTTCTGTCTTCTGAAGTTTCGATCCTCCTACCTCATCCAAGCACAAATCCGTATTGCAAACAACCTGTCTTTCACGGCTCTCCCTCAGACGACACAATTGGGTTTCCTCGACTCCTTTGAACGCGAGGTAGAGCAGGGGAGAGAGAAAGAGAGACAAGGATAATAACAGATAGAAACGCACACTGGCGAAAGCAAAAGGTTGGCCTCTCATAAATACTACCTCTTTTTGAAACGATATCCTTCGATGCGACATTTGCCATTTCGTGGTATCCGCCCGTCACTTAGCACTGCGTAATACATGTCTGGATACTCGGGGCTTAGGATATTATCTGCCGTGGCTGCCAAGCGTTATCCGAAAAATCAATTGTCTCCTCACTCGTCACGCCCAATAAGGTCGATTAGTAAAAAATTAAAATATTCTCAGGCAGATGGACTAAATACGTGTGAGATCTGAAATTGTATTACGCCTCATTACATTTATTTAAGTGACTCTTATGCTTAGCGAACTGCCTCGTTCAAGGAATTCACGTGAACCGGTAATATATATATATATATATATATATACTTAATGTTGTAAAATAATTTAAAATACTTATTATACACAGCATTCAATGAAAAGTAAAAAATCTTTTAAAAAACGACGATAAGAAATACAACGGTTTTCATTTGACACAGTCCACGTTTACCTCGTAATTATTGTCTCGTGTAAAGAAAAGATATCGATGAAGAGTTAAAACACATTTAAAAGACGCAAAATATTTAAGAGCGTCGCTGAAATGCCAATGCCAGGTTTAAATACGAAGCTTCCAAGTCAATGTTTTTTATAATAAAACATTACCGAAGACAAAGTGAAATTGGCTGCGTAGACCATGTGCGCAATAAGTTGAGAAGCAAACGAGTGAGAGAATTTTTTGGTAAACCTAGTGGAGCGTGCAAACATGAATCAACGAAACGTACATGCAATTTCGGGAGAGGGTTGTCAGTGCCGTGAGAAAGGGAGAGAGAGAAGATTAAGGGAGAGGCCTGAAGCTAGGCAGAGATACGTTCCTTTTTGCTCGGGAGAAAAAACCAAAGACCGAGGACGGAATTGAAGCTACCTTACATTGTCATCACTCTTCTTTAAATCTCGCTCTCGAACTATCCACGTTATATCTTTGCCTCTTCTCATCGGTACCCTGTTTTTTGCAAAACATTTCTTGATTCAGTGTTTACGTACATACGGACAACGTGTATGTCGCATCCATGATTGTAGAATTCATTATCGATCGAACCGGACCTGCCCTCTTATTTAACGCTTCCCAATCGCGCCTGACTTGCATCGATACACGTGTACGTCAATACATGCACATAATATATATATATATATATATATATATAGAGAGAGAGAGAGAGAGAGAGAGAGAGAGCGAGATTCAAGGAGGCCAGATACATAGTTGGTAAGTAATGATTCTGCGAAGGCCGAGTCCGCCGGTGATCTTCTGGACGTCGTGCTTTTCATAGACGCTTTCACCGAGGTTACGATAACTACGTGGCCGGCTATAACTGAGCAGTTGAAAGAGTGTGAGGTACTGATGATGGAAGAAGAGAATGAGAAGGCGTCGTCGACTTACGAGAGCGCCCTTCGAGTAGCTCGCTGGGAGTATACCACGTGCACAATGCTCGAGCACAATGGGCCCCGATATTAGGGTACAGGTATGTTAGACGTGCGGCCAACAATGAAAGGGAGCGGAGCTGAGGCCGTCTGGACCCGCCACCGGTTTTTACCGAGGACCGCTTGGACCTTCGTCCCTCTACCCGTGGAAGTATCACCTCTCAGCGCCGACCAGACGATGCTGAAGGAAAAAGGTAAAAATAAACAACGAGGACAGCAGCTGACTAAGATTTCCTTGCGAACGGTTATTCTTCACCCTCGTCCCGCCTGATCCATCCGACGCGCGAGAGGAGACCCTCGCTATCGGGAAGGGTCTCAGCTAGGCAGCTCTTTTTCTCTCCTTTATCTCCTTCTCCTACTTCATGATCCCCCTATCGTGCAGGCTTTGATTTATCCACTTCGTTTAATTCTTCGTCTCCTTCTCATCCATCCTCCGCCCCTTTTACGCTGGACACAGACACGCGTTCGCAACTTTCACATCTTTTTTCCCTGACCGTGCTCAACGCCTCCCATTATGTTTAAAACCCCCGGAGTACTGCTTTCTTGGGATCGTCTCTATATTCGTATCCGAGAGATACCCCATTGTTGGGCATCACGCAATTTTCGGTTTTTGGAAATGGATTTCTCATCCGACTGTCTTTGACGCTGCCTGACAGCATAATCGAACTTTTATTTCTACTCGATATTCCTCGGATTCATGACAGTCTTACCACCTCGCCTTGCTTCCCTTTGTGAAACTTTCAAAAGTGCGAGAGCAATGTCATTATACTCCTATTCATGAATAAGCGTCACACCACGGCCCTATGTGTACACTAAGAACATTACGAATTCTCCCTGTTATCCAGAGTTTTCATTTGAACACTAGTCCTTTTATTGCCATGGGCGCTACGCTAAAGACTAGATATTTATTTTATATACGTTGTACGTGAATTTTGCAAACATAAACAGACCAGACTTTGTATACAATAGATTAAATACCACTACCCTTATTGAATTGTTATCAATATTATGTGTTTTCAATACGTTTAAATTTATAGCTTTCAGTGCAGCACTAGTTTATCGATAATTTAACAATACTTTTAACAAATTATATCCAGAAATGATTTTCTTCCAATTAAGCTTTAACGAGTAAAATTTGGATTCGTTGTCCAATTTTCATTCTATAATGAATATTAATTAATTTTAAAAATATAGATTTGAATAAAATACATAATTAATATTAAAATTTTAAATTCAATTTTCATACTTCGTTTGTTTATATTACCCATACACGTTTTTACTAATACACAATATAATAAAAAAAATTTTAGTCAAAAGTTAATGCAATATTTTATTTTACATATATAAAAAATCTCTGATTCCAATATCAAACAGAAGCCAAATAAATAATTTATTGAAAATAAATATAAAGTAAATAATAAATGAATATTTCGCAAAATATTACAAAGATAATAAATATTAACAGACTTAAGTAATATTTAGAAACTTTATTTTCGCTACATTACAAATGCATATAGTTTTATATTTTCATTAATAGAGAATGTAATAAAATTGAAGTTCTCATACAAAAATCATTGCATAGCTCAAACATAGAAAACAATTTTATAAACAAACTGTAAATGTTCAGCAAAGTAAATACTATACTATAGACTTATCATTGAATTTATGTTAATAAATACAATTGAATGATAAAAAATCATTATCCTCAGCACGCGACTCCAATCTATATTCGTGATACCAGATTAATTTATCTGCAAATGAATGAAACTAATTAAACATTTTATATAAAATGGCATCCGAAAATGCTAATAAAAGCGATACTGATAAAAATAAATAAAAGCAATGAACATTGTCAAAATGCATTAAATATTAACTCCCGCAACGAACTGCTGATCACGCGCGATGCTAATCGTAGTGCTGCGCGTCTCTTAATGAAGCTTGCAATTAATAGTCTTTTAATTCTTTATATGGCCGTTCTCTACCAATCCCCCTAACCCTCTTATTTTACCGTCATCATCGACTTAATCCTGATTGTACTGGGCTATTAGCGCAATCGACGTACGATCAATGTTCGTTTAAGAATGAAGGAAACTCCCCACTCGCCAACGAAAGAAATTGAAATTGTCGTGAGTACGTCACGTGGTGCATAAGTTAACAGTCGATCGACAAATTCGTGCCAAACGTGTTCGGACCCGTTCGGCCATGGTGCGATTGACGAACGCGACAAACGGAGTGGTAGTGGAGCCATCATCAATAATTGGATTCCAGGAAGAGAGTGCCGAAACAGGACAGAAGCGTTGAATCATCATCGCGTACAAGCCTCCGATGTGTCTTCCATCCCATCCCCCGCGGCAAGGGCCATGATCGGGCAGCCATATCTTGATCGTGATCGAGGCTTTAGACCGGGGCTCGAAAAGGAAGATAGAGCAGCTGCTTTCAAGCTTATGAAACACAAGCAATTTGATTACGGGTAGCTGCTGTATTATTTTCTGTGTCGATCCAGTTACCAAGCGCACTCATGAGGAATGTATTTATTATCCTGTATTTTCCAACTGTGAGATCAATTGACCTACATGCAAATATGGATTATTCTAGAATAGCTTTGAGGGTGGTGGATATGGAATTAATATCCACCTCTTTTGGCTTTCTAGAAACATTTTACGATTTTTTCATCTTTGGCTGTAAGTCGGAGAATCTCAGTATTGCGAGTATAAAACACAAAATGATTCAATCGAACCGCATTCAACTACTATTGCGGAGTCCCTACGTAACTCTGCTTAACGATATTGCTATTTAAATTTTTAGTTATGTACAAATAGCGTGCAAATTTCATACCTAACAGAAGAATGATAGAAAGATAATATTCTTGTAAAAACAAAATAGAAATGTATATTAACGATAAAGTTCAACTATATTTTACAATTCATACCTGACAATTAAGCCCCTGTGTGTCATTGACAAATTTAAAAATTAAAAGTGGCTATTCATATTCCTTAGTGCTTACGATACTTTCTTAACATCCCTCATGAGTGCTGAATTTCTGTAAAAAGGCGATCAATGTAATGCTAAAAATAAAATTAAATCCAGATCAAACTTCGCCAATATAATCGGATGTGGATTTTATTTTTCAAGTATTATATATGTATCTTCATTTTTAAATTATACCTTGTACGTTTATTACATCTAAACTGCATAGCTTTTGGCCATTATTCACTCAACGGCGGCAAAACAGGTTTACTAATAATGTAATGAGGACCAAAAAGGTAAAAAGCATCTAAGTCACGAACCTTAACCCGCAAGAATATAAGAGAACCACTATGGATCTTTTAACTTTTTTATATTCCAGTATTTTAAATAAAACTTAGTAAATTTTTGAGATATTACATATCACCATTAAATATAAATGATTATCGTGCATAGGAGAACAACAAAAGTTATATTGGAAGTGGGCAAACGGATAAGGAGCTGTTGCCTAGTTCAACTTCCTGTTGACAAACTCGTGAATATTATTAATAATATAAATCATTTTAACATTTTGACTTCAGCACAAGTAAGCATTTATGCAAACGTTCCTCTCATATTCATTCAATATCTTAATCATTAATCTTGAAACTCACAACAAATGTATTAAAAGGATATTCAGTAAATTTTAATTAAAAAAAAAAACAATTTTCATCGCATACTTGGATAATAAAGAATTTTATTATAAATCTATATACAATATGCTCCTAAATTGTATATTCTCTAATCTAATTTATTCTATTCTATAATCTAATTTATATTATCGTTTGAAGCATGCATATATAATAAGCAAACGTAACTTGTTGCATACAAGAGTTCAAAATTCAAAGCAAATACATTTAAAAGCATTACTTTCTTATTATCTTTGTCTTTAGATTAATTATAATGTCTTTATTTAAAATTAACAACAAGTATTGTTTTATTGATATTAAAGAAAAATGACAAAATTTTTAACTATCCTTAATATAACAAATTAAATAAATGCTTAAAACACATTTTTAATATGCTTTGTTTCACGTACTATATCCTGATATTATAAACCATTATTATGAAGTATGGAAGCTTTCTCCTTCAGAATTAATATCGAAAGATTATTTGTAAGATAAGTGACCTAATAATAATAAGCATTTATTAATAATTTGCATAATTGATCTAAGTGGATTAATCCATTTATTTACTGAGACTTTTTGAATTAAACTGTATTCTATTGCATTATGTATTGTTTTAATGGTAACTACCTCATTCAGTTACAACATTGTCGCATCAAAAATCGCAAGTGATCTCAATATCCTATGTACTAACTTTAATTTGAAAGATTGAACATACTCTAGTGTTCCAGACGGCATAAATATTTGACTTGGAATTAAGCTTATGCTCAATGAAACACGATTATGCATTGTCTTAAATTTCTGTAGCGTTTTACAATACAAACGATCCTCGAAATACATACAATACATACAATAGTGATAAATTACTTAGAATAGAATAATGATCATAAAAAAACTTTCTTTGAGTTTTCTGATTTTTTTCATAGAAGAACAAACAAGTATTGATAAAGAACAGTTTTCATGTATTGATTGTGAATTTTTATACAATAAGAAAATGTTACATTGACTAATATAATTTTAATTAAAAAATTTCGTTTTATTTCTTTAATATTATTAAATTCTATTAATTAATTGTATAGAATTACAAAGATTCAATTAATAATATAGCATAAATTAAAAAAGTCCAAAGAAAAAAATTACAAAGTAATTATAAAGTAATTTATAATTGGTAAGTCAATGTTGATCCATAATTATATTTAGATATGTAACATATGTATATTTATATATATATATATATATGATAAAAATACTTTTTCATTCAAATTGCTTATAGTTTATAATGAAAAAATACTAACGTTGAAAATACGTAAAAAGATTTCAAAAAGACAAATTACTTTTTAAAAAATTAGCATTTAAACTAGACTATCTAATATCATGACGCAATACGCATTGCATACATTTTTAAGAAGCAACTAAGAAAATAAATTACTACAAAAACAGATAATTAATATTAATGGTTTCGTTATATGAATATTAATTGTAATTCGACATTTGTCAAATTATTAGGCATATTCATAAAATTTATTAAAATTCAAATAATTTAAAAAGTCTTAATATTTACCAGAATATTGTTATCGAAGATGTATAAAAATGAGCATTATTTGCTGTTATGTGGATGCTAATAGCGTAACTTTAAAAACAAATTACAATAAAACTGTATAATAATAATCATCATATTCACATCGCTACATAAGTTCTAATAAGGTTGCTTAGTCAATAAAGATATAATAATATAAAAAAATAAATGATTATAATGTAACTAAAATGTTGGTGGTGATTAAGAATGCATACACCCTTCATCGCAAAGTCAAACATATTTGAGAAACTAATGCAAAAAATAAGTGAGCATAAAATGGTGTGTAAAAGCAATAAATTCGAGATTAAACAACACATAAATCGAAGAAAAACAATAATTTTGTGTATCTTAAATGAATAAAAGTCACGTGTATTATAGAATTAATTCCTTTAGGCAAATATACTTCACGCAATTGTCGAATGATTATTAAAACTGCTACTGTTACAACAATGATGACTTTCGATCAGCTGCACGTGACTTTATAACAGGACCTACTAATTGATGTAACTTCGTTATGCTGTTGCTAGATGTACAATGATATAAGAAAATAAATTGCGCAGGTTATGACTTCATATCTTTGGTGTCTCCTTTTTCTGATCTCGTGCCTCTTAGTCCCCTCTACTATCTCGATAATCATTTCTTTAACTTATCTTTCTTGCTAATCAAAAATATCATTATCTTATATTTTTAGGACTTCTTGCTGCACATTCCTTGACATATTTTTTCACTTTTTGCATGTAGCATTAACAATTATAAAGTCAGCAGATCGAATAGAATAGAATGTTATTCAATTCCTTATTATTAATTCTTTGCTTACTAATATAACATACTTAATGTGCGTAATATAAGATTTGTTTTTATATAAATATTTGATTTATTTACATAGAAAAAACGTGTTATATTATTATTAATCAATAATATCTGTTTGTAATTTTTTTCGCACGCATACATATTTACTGAATATATAAAAAAACTCACTTGTGAATTTTACGGATAGAAAATATATTTAGAAAATATTTATAGATAGAAAAAATATTTCTTATGAATATAAATTTTTATATACATAAAGGTGTTTATCACAAAAACAGTATGTTTATTTGTAATTAAATGTTTTGTCAACACTTGTAATTTACGAACTACAAAAATTTGATAATTTATAAAATGGTCTATTTTATACTTTTTTGTTTTCAAACATTTAAGTTTTAAGAAAGTATATGGAAGTATACAGTGTTAAATCTTATAACATTATTACATAACAGCATTATTTTACAAGCCATTCTCTAATATAATTTTTCAAAACCACCGAATTTCAGGCCAAAAGAATTTAATTATCTTACAATTATTTTCACAACGGAAATAAATGAATGAAATACGAATTAAAAAAGAAAAAAGCAATGTAGGGGAAGAAAGAGACTTAATTATATTTGTTTTTAATCATACATTATTTACATAATCGCTTAAATCAATGAACTTGTATCTATATATGATACAGTCATAGTGTGCTTGATAATTATTTAAATATAATGTATGTTTGCATAATTAGGGTTTATTGATTAATCAAATAATAAATAGCTATTTTCTTAACACGTGAGATTTCAGGCTCTTTTTCTCTCGTATATCTTAATTAGAATATGTTGAGACTTGAGAAGCTCCACAATTCTATGCAAAGCAAAAAATAAATTACTTATACAGGTAATTCTAAGAATAAGGTTTTCTTATAACTTACAGATTAAAATGGGTTTAAAAACTTTTCCTATAATTCAGATACGCTGTTTAATTTTTTTGTTTCGTTGGAACTAGATATACTTTGACGTGTATATTGAAAATGTTTATATATTCAACTAGGAAGGTGTTTGTACGATGGAAATAAAATAAAAATATTCTATTCAAATTTGCATTTAGACTCTAAGTAGATTTTAAAATAATAATCCACATTCAATATAAAATTCGTTTTAGTATTAATTTCAACAATAGATTAAAAACGCATATATATGTTCATATCAAATTATTTAATCATCATAAAGATATAGGAACTGTTGATACATTGATCAAATTATTAAACAAAATGTATATATATTAAAATAATAAAAATAATTTTCTTTCAAACTGTGATACTAAAAATCTGTACTCTCTGGTTGAATTCTATAAGCAGCATTATGAATTTAAAATACCGTCAAACAGTAACTTGATGTATAAAAATAACGAATAATTTGTAAAAGGATTTTAATCAAATATTGTGCTTGATTTTTTACAAATCTAATGCTTATCACTACAAAAATTATGTACAACATATGTAAGTTGGTATTTTCTATAATATTGCGGAAAATTGTAAAGTATAATATTTAATTAATTTTTGTTATAAGTGTGTAAATGCCAAAAGCAGTCTTCTATGTCCATTCCCTTTTCCATTTCGAATGTCACGTACATCGTGGCAGCATGAGAGCTGACATTGGAAAATTAAAAGAAATTAAAGAAAAAGCTAACAGATTTCTTATAGAAAAACATTGGAATTAAAGGTAATAAATAGAATAGTATAAACAATAAGGAAAGGAGTAGGGAAGCAAAGAGAGACCTTGTGAATATATTGAAATCAATAGCAAAACCTTTTCGAATACCCTTGAACCTACTCTTCCTTTATCGCTTTATCTCGATTCTCTTTTCCGCCCCTTTCTCATTCTTGCACGGATCGCTCATCGATACCGGTGCAACCTCCTACCTCCGGTGCATAGTTCGTCTTGGCGGTATCTTTACAGAGTGTTTTCATGTAAACATAACATGCACCCGAGTATTTAATATTCCTTGGCCGATGTAGTTGAGCATCCGGTTCACCAGCTATCCTGAGAACGAACGAACTAGCGAGAGAGAGAGAGAGAGAGAGAGAGAGAGTGAGAGTATGCGAGCGAGCGGAGGGGGGAGTAGGAGGACTTTAGGGAATGAAAGGGAGAGAGAATGGTAGAGTGGAACTTAGAGAACGAAAGGAGAAGAGCCGAGAGGCCTTTGAGGCAATTTTTTTGTGGACTCCATTGCATCTCATTCTTTCAATAAGACCTTCAATAGCAGCGTCTTTACTTTTGTCGTGGTCATCGTGATCGTTGTCGGCTTCGGCAATAACATGTTACCCACATAAAAAACACATGCACACATAAGCAACTGTAAAAGTTCGAAAGAGAACGATAGGTAGAGCGAGAAATATGGATCAACAGAATACTTGTAGGTGTGAAATACGATAAGCTGTGTACGTATAACCTTTTTTGTTGCATTCGTGCACATTTCCATTCGACTAAAGAACTGGGCTCATGATAATTTAATCGTAATTTATGAGTTTAACAATCGGACATAAACTTTATGTGATATAATGATTTTTTTTTAAACTTTTCTTATTGAATTAGTAAATAAAAACATTATTTTCCTTAATTGTAATGCAATATATTTGGGTATTGTTTTTCTTCTTTTCTTATTTATTTCCAACTTCAGGGCATTAATTAATAAAATAACAAGTAAGAACAAATATAATAGCTTTAAAGTAATTGTAAAACTTTATCAATATCATTGAAGTTATTGAATAATAATTTTAAAGAATAATAAAGAGCATAAAACATCATATTTTCAATTTATGCTGTATTATTGAAATTAATTAACAAACAATTTTATATTTGAACATAATCGAAAAAAATCCAATTTACATAGTAAAATATTATTTATATAAATTATATTATAATTAAAGCTATGTAAATCCTTATCTTAAGTAGTAAGATCCTGAATCATATTATGAAATCGAAATTGTAAATTTCAAATGACACTTTTATTTTCATTATAAGCAGAAACTTATCTTAGTATCATATCATTTCAGGGGAAAAAATTTCTGTAATACTAATTTTTTCAACAATTACATTTATATTTCTTTTTTTTACATAAAAAAATAAAAATAATACAATTTATTGAAAGATTGGAGTTTTTTCTATTTGTACGTTCTGTCTTTTTTGCGATACTTAAATTGAGTATTTAATCTTAATTATATACCGTCAAGTCTATAAGAATTATAATTATAAAAAGCATATATAATTAATTTATACGTACAATTCTTAAGGTTTATTCATAACTTTGAAAATATATGAATGTAAAAATTTTTTCAGATAAGAATTTTGAATATAAAACACATATATTATTTATAATGAGTGCAAACAAGGAACATATTTAATTTGATTTTTTTAATGGTGTTGATTTATTACTTATAATAATTATTCAAATTTATTTTAATAACTGTTTAACGTGTAATGATTTTAACTTGTAATAAAAGTTAATAAAATATTAATTAGGGTATAGACTATGCAATTACCTCTTTAAAAATTTTATTCATAGATGCTTATTATATGTTTGTACAATAATGCAGTCAAGAAAATAAAGGATCTCTTAGAATAATAATATATCATATTATGAAAAAGGCAATTACAAAGCCAAAACAACAACATACCTTTCAAAGATCTTTGATTTCAGAATAAAGCATATTATAAGTCACATTATAAAATGCTCATTTTTAGTAACCAATGTTTACGTCTGGCACGATCTACAGTCAATATAAAGGAAAATTATTTGATGAGCCTTTTTTATATCATATAAGGTAAGATTAAAAATAATTGAAATATATTTATACATTAGTACAGATAAATATGTATGCATAGAAAGATCAGAATAAATCAATTTATTTTACACATCTACTAATATTTATGTAAGTCAGCGAAAAATACATCAACAAAAAAGTTTCAGAGATTATACTAAACACAATGCTTACAACTAAACGACTGTTAACTGTAAGTATATACAGATATTTGGCTCTTTCCGACGCAGATCACGAACACGATTAGGAAGCAAGATATCCCAATAATTCTCAGAATCATATAAATATCGAATGGCCCCATGAACATATGAAGAGTTTTATAGATAGCACGTAGATAGTATGTCTATGTATATAAGAGGAGGTTTAAAAAATTTTAGGTGCATAATGAGAAGATTATTAGAGTTTCAAGTTAAGTTGAAGTTGCATTAATTGTAAAATAAACCGAAACATTTAAATTAAATTTACTAATATTAATAAGTCTTATTAATAAATAAAATTAATGTCGATGTTAATAAAAACTGAGCATCATGATAAGAGTAAAAATAAAAAAATTATTAATAGGCAAATGAAAATAGTAAAAAAACATCAAAAGGATATTTTATAAGACTCATTTTCTTACATTATTATATATTTTGACAAAACGCAGCAAAAAAATGATATGTATATCTTTCTCTAAAAATCTCTATTTTTAACTATCTCTATTAAATATATTGTTTCTAGTATTTTAAATGTGCAGTGTAATATTTATCAACAATAGTATTGAAATATTATAACGAGGCAATATGACATCTAGTAAAAAATGTTTGAACTATAGAATAATAATGAAAGCAAAACATACAAGTATGACATGTTAAAATATTTAAATGGCATTTTTGTATCAAATTTTATGAAATAAATCATTTCTGAATTGTGTTAATTTAAAAAAATAATTTTATAGTTATTTTAAAAAAAAATTGATGTAATTTTAGTTTTTAATGTGAGAAACGCACATAAAGAATTTTTTCTAAAATATTTTTATCAAAACTGACAAGATTGTGTAATTTTATCCGTAATGCATTTTCGTTTAACAAATCGTCACGTATGTAGATGATATGTAAGAGAAAAAATTTCTTTTTTATTTTATTTTATTTTATAAAATTGATGTAGAAAAAAAGTAAGATAGTATTTTTTAAAATACTATAAGAATTAGATATAAATTGAAAAAAAATTATTGACATGCTTTTCTGATGTTTCGAAGAAAAATAGTAAAATTCAGCTAATCATGAAAAATAGCTACATATTAAAAGCATTGTACTATAAAAACTTGTGCATTTCTTTCAATTTATAGTATCATAAATTGTATGCACTATATTAATATAAAAGGAATAATAAATACGGGATTATCGTAAAAATAAACACTTGAGTAACCCGTGACAGTTACATCGTAGCTGTCATCCCTCAAAACCATGCATCAATTCAAATCAAATGTTTGCTTCTCGTCAATAAAAGATCGAAAAATGCTCGTACTATTATGAAATGGCTTCTTCATTTCTTCGAAATTCGGTAACTTCCAATTACACGAAAACCCAAGGGTTCCCAGGTATTTGTGAGCACGCGCCAAGAGAGCGAAAACCCGTGAAAATTTAAATTTCGGAAAATTGAAGATTATTACTGTTTCATAAGAGAACCGAAGCGGCAGGGTATAATTTATACGAGAAGAAACAGAGATACCGACAGAAAGAGATACGGAGCGCGCGTGGGTGAAGACAGAGAATGGGAGGGAGACAGAGGGAGAGAGAGAGAGAGAGAGAGAGAGAGAGAGAGAGAGAGAGAGAGAGAGAGTGCGAGAGAGTGTGAGTGGGAGGGGAGGGGGAAGAGAAGGAGGGAGAAAGTAAAAAATAAATTGAAAAAATAAGAAAAAAAGATTTTTGACCGCAACAAGAAGTCTCCCGCAATTTCGTATGCAAGGATAAGCATCTATGGGGAAAAACAGCGGGGAGCTCCCATAACGCATCCGTCATCCCGGGCTACCGCCCCACAGTCTCCGATTTTCCATGCGGCCCCTATAATCACTCTCTCCAATATCCAATGTCGTCGTCGAAGCTTTGCAAAACATCAGAGCTCGAGGGCCTCAGAAGTTTTCGTCGTATGACATGCGACTCCCCACCTGACCTCCCGTCTGTTGTCCTTGCTACCCCTCGTAGGCCATCCAGGCTCTCGTTGCAACTAGGCCCGTGGTTATACGAATCGCGTGAGCCGGCCGAAGCAAAACTCTCTCAAAGACAGGTTTTGTCCAACAGGTCAGCGCGGCGAGAGCCTCGCAAAACGAAAAAGGAGTCTCTCGAGAGAGCCGGGACCGAGAGCCGGGACCGAGAGCCGGGACCGAGAGCCGAAACCCAGAACAAGATCGTCTTGCCAACGACGAGACGCGGGTGGGTGGGGGACTATCGGGACAACGGCGGTCGAACCAGCACCACGGACCGAGGAGAGTGAATTGGGAGATGGAGAGCGATGGGCGGTCAGAGGGAGCGAGAGAGATGGCCTGTTAGAGAGAACGAGAAATGGAGGAAGAGAGAAGTTCGGGGAAAAATCAGAAATTCAAATCGAGCTCCGAGATATGAATCGCGAGAGATAGATGGACTTTCGGCGCACGTATAGAGAAAAATCTGCAGGTTTTCTTTTGTCTCGACTCGAACCCGTTTTGTGTGCGTTTTTTCACCTCTTTCCTTTTTCCTTTAAACTGGCGCTCGAAGGCGAGCCAATCAATTTTAATTTTTTTCCCTAGTGTTATTGAAAATCTCTTAGGATTCTTAAGATTTTAACAAACCCCGGTGTCTTTTTCAGAATTTATAGCGTTATCGGTCGATTGTGCGGTCAAAAGTTATATGAGCGGTCGATCAAAACAACTTCCTATGTAGCGTAGCGCCGAAATCCGATGAAACTATGTTTTAACTTCAGGCTGATGCAAGCACTTGATTTTAAATACTAATGTGAGATTTAAGCTAACAGTTTCAAAAGCAACAAAAAACCAATTAATTCATACTTACGTAATAATCTATTACTTAACTTAACTTGACTCGAAAAAGTAAATGAGTTCGCGAGTGCATTAACGATTGAACATTTTTTATTTGTAAAATCATAAAGCCTATTAAAATTTAAGTTAAAACTGCAACATAATTTGACACAACAAGGTTTCTCCGTCTGATTAAATAAGTTTTTTTCAAGTATATGGTATTCTAAATTATTCACCTCGAATATTTTAATACTTTCAAAATCATTTTTTTTTATTTTTTTGTATAAAAATTTACCTTTGTTACGAATTGACTCAATTATTTAAGTCAAACTTTTATTTGCAGTAATTCATACTTAAGGGAGCGTAAAATATAAACTACTGCAACAAGCATAGAAAAATTCATAATCGACAATGTCAAATTTTCAAAGTTTCACGTCAAATCATAATGTTTGTAAATGTACTGAGAGTTAAAAACACGTTTCTTAACCTTTTATAACCCATTTATATAAAATAATGCAGTTATATAATTACTTCCAATATATTTGATTATTTTAAATTAATCACGGTAATTGATGGAGTAATTGTTGATTCACAGTCTCTCTTTATAAGGTTATTAACACATAAAAAAATTCGGAGCATGAATAATTACACATCAATTCTAGTGCAGAATCCATTCTTATCAACTGATAAATTGTTTTACTATGATAAACATGTATTTAAACAATATGAGAGTATTGAGAGTTAAATTTTAATAGTTAGTATATTTTCTATCAATATGTCAATATGTCTACAAAAACAGAAATTTAAATATTTAATTAATAAACAAAATTAAAGCTGGCTCAATGCAATAAAAACTCAATTATAAAATTAAAACTATTTTATTTTCTGACATAATTTTCTCACAAGCTGTATAGTATGATTTTATTAAACTTCATTGAATTTTATAAAATATAAATTAGTCCGTGTACTATTTTGTTATCATAATTTTCTTTAATTTTAAACATTTTAAAAGTATTATGTATACAATTAAACACGCATTTTTAAATTAATTGAACTCTGTATAAATAATTTCATCCGAAAATACCCACATTTTAATAATATAAATCCTTTTCAATAAATACTTGTATTAGTTCAAAATGTGAATAACGTAAGCTTTTTATTCAAAAAGCCTTAAAACAAATTATATTGATTAAGTATCATCGCTTATGTTAGAGAAGAAATTTCCCTATTTAACGTTTCATTTTTTAAATAACATCTCACAATTCTGATTAAGCACGCCTCTGTACTGTTTACAATATTTTTTAACTCAAAGGTATTTTTCATAAATCTCTACATAAAATTATCGATCCATTAGTGTATAAGATTTCTCTGATATGCTTACGCTATTAAATTTGAATTCGTAGTACAATCGATGATATAATAATATGCAGGTAAAAAATAAATATAATTTTCTGTATTTTCAAGATAAACGAACAGCTAATTTTAACACAATGAAATTTGTTAGTAATTTAAAGTTATAGTTGACATAAATAGTGCTCATCATTGATATACAAGCGACACCTATTAGATAAATATATATATATATATATATATATTTTATCTTCTCTATAAATTATTCTGTTAATTATTCTTTTGGATATTATATTATAGTATATGGAATCTTTTTCGAGCTTTTTACATCCATTTATATTTTAGGCTTTGATGTGATGACTAATCTAGAGGCAAAAGTTTTGCATTAAATTCTTACGGTATAGCTAATGGAAATATGACTAGTAAAAATGCTTGAATCTAAATCGTAGACTGTTCAATAAAAATGTTCATGAAAATGTCGCGAACTAAGGGTTCAGTTGATTTTCAGTACAAACTTGTAAATTTCTATGCATAAAAAAACGTGTAAGTATTTTAAAAAGAAATCAGATGACAATTTATTTCTTATGAAAAAACAATTCTTGGTAAATGTTTAATCATCTGCCGGGATCACAGACTATGCATGATTTTAAATAAGCAAAAAGCCAAAAATATATGCCAGCACCGCTTGACCATGGGCTTGAGATTGTCGATTATTTCTTACCTTGCTTAAGAGAACAAAGAGCGGTAGGGATAGGGAAAATTGAGCAATTTTTTTCGGCGAGGACAACTGTTTTTCTTAATGGTGGTAAAACTTTGTGCTTGTACCTAATAGCTTTATTTATTTCGTTTTTAGTGATTGCGTATCAAGCTCAGCCGATTCTGAATGACTATAGTCATTAACAAAGCCCCACTTCTCTCCTTGCCCTTCGGCGAGCTACTGAGTGAACAGCCAGAGGGGCGTGTAGGTGCCCGTTATTGATAGAGGGTAGGTAAAAAAACCAAAGGACACCTGGCATATTATTCAAGTAATTCTGAGAACGGTAGTCTAACCTTGACTTATGTTGAAGACTACGGTCGCCAGGCTATCTCTCAGAAATGTAACAAACTAAGCTCGTTCTGCTTGTAGCTTAATTTTTTGTACTCTTAATAGATCATTTTCTCTTTTTTTTCTAAATACGAGAGTTCGTTTTCTCGCTTTCTCCTCTCTCTCTCTCTCTCTCTCTCTCTCTCTCTCTCTCTCTCTCTTTATATTTCTCTCTCTCTCTATCTCTCTGCATCTCTCTTTCTATTTCCCTGTATCTTCACTATTTTGTCGTTTTCAGTAATATGTATCCTTTTTTATGGTAAAAATTAAATTATAGTTTCCCATTTCTTAGCAACTTTTTCCCCCAAATATTGCTTTATTTTGTACAATTTTTCGAAAGCTATATTAAAGTGACTGGACTTATCATGCATTATTAAAAATTATGCATTTGCCAGCACAAGATGTTTTCTATTAAATTTTTTACCAAACATTAAAGTCTTTCTATGATCTTTTTTAAATGCATTATATAATCATTTTTCCATTAGTGGGAAATTACAAAGTTTCTGCAAAATCAGTTAAATATACAATTTTTATTAAATCAAGATTCAATAGATCTAATTAATAATGAATATATAATTGAACATTTAGTTCATCTAAGGGATTTTTAAAATTAGCTTTAATGTTACTATTCTATTATTGATTATGTAGCCTATTTCTCTTCTTGCTTCATAGATATAAATTAAAAAGACTCAAATACAGTAGTGATATATCGATTTGTTACACATTCAAATAAAATAGTAGAAGCATTAATTAAAATTAATTAAAATTAATTATATACGTCATGCATCCTATAAACCGAACTATTATCTGTAATTTAAATACTATCGTTACAAAATAATAATAATATTAATTAAAACTCAATACATGAAATAAAAAATTAAATAGGAAATTAAATATGATTTTAAAAACAGAAATTAAAATAGAAGACATTTTTAAATTGCTATAAAAAATTATAATTTATAAACTTTTATTTTTTTTTTTAAACTATCTAAGATAATGAATACATTCGTACCGTTATCATACTGCACAAACGATTCACAAATTTTTTATAAGAATTCAAACTTTTTAAATTGAAATTAATTTTGTAAATTAGGTTTTTATCTTTTATATCTTTCATTTTTCGAAATAGATAAAAATGTAATTAGACTTATTTAGTTTTTTACAATTTGTACATTACAAATTTAGTTGTAATTTATCTGTTAGTGTAAGACAGCGATTAATTGAAAAATAATAAAAATTGAAATTTAAACGACAAATGAATATTTATTTTATAAATAAAATTCATTAAATTAAGTTTAATAGAAATATGTCATTTTAGTATTTGGTTCTATTAAAAACAAAAACGAACACCACTAATTATTTATAAGTCATTTAATCAAATATACTTATCTTGTACACCATTGATGTATATAAAAAAGTATATACATGTATATATATATAAATAATACTGGCAGCATATTTATTTTATGATAATGATAATTAATTAAAAAGTGAAAAATTAATAAATGAAAAAAAATGAAGTAAATAATTTTGTAGAATTTTTAATTCAAAATAATAATATTTAAATTTAATTTATTTATAACTCTGGGTTAATTTGTTAAATTACCAACAAGCTTAAATATACCAACTCAACCAATTTTTACTATTTGTATAATTTATAATTGATATACAATATTGATACAATATTGATTTTTGGTAAAATATGTAGATAATTATAGAATTCTCAATACAATAAGTTGACAGAAACAAATGGTCATTTAATAATATAAAATGTAATACAAAATATTTTTAATGTATTTTAATAATATACATATTATTGTTATTAATATTTTTGTTAACTTGAATCAGACAATTTTAATATTTCTTAAGTGTTACATAAAATTTAATGACTGAATAACATTACACAATACGTATCATAAATAAAAAAACAAAAATTATTTTAAAATTTTGTTGTCATTATGTCAGAATCTTATATTTAATAAATCAAATACAAAAGTCTTTGTTATAAACAGTTTTTTAGAAAAGTGAAGCATATTAATTGACTTTCAATTCCATATACATGTAAAATAATTAATTAAAAATGTAAGATAAAATTCTACTTAAAAAAAAAATTATATGAATTTGATTTTATAATGCTGAACACAATAATACATGATAAAGGGAATAATGAATATGTGAACAGCAGTGTTCAAAAATCTTTAAGTGCGTAATATTAAATAAAAACTACAACTAGTTGTTTATGTTTGCTTATTTTATAGTAGTACCTTTTGGGTGTCACTATTTTTTATATTCTGTAAAAGTGATTTCTAGAAACTTCAAAAAATCACCCCCAAAAGTCCAAAGCTTTTAAATGCAAAATTCAAACCTTCGTAACGCATTTCTCAGGCGTGCTCGACGTTGCTCCTCCTATTTTTTTCTAGAATACATGTGTTAGTGATGCATAGCTAACGCACGTCAACACGTGTAGTACAGGCAATTTTCAAATTACATTGAAATTTTTAAGTAGGAAACGCATTAGTAACGCATAAACTGTCGTTTGTTTAATAATGATAATTGTACATTAGAGTAGATCCTACGTTTTTATAAAAAAAGAATATATGTTTGCTTTTGTGAAATGTATCATACTACTTATTAGAAATGAGATATAGAAAATAACGTAAGAAGAGAAATCTGAATTATTTAGAGAAATGCAATGATCATTAGAGGGAGAATAAAATATACATTTTATTATTTAACATACCTTAAAATGAATTACTCTTACCGTATTCTTCACGAAAGTAAAGAAATTTTACTTTTTTTCGAAATATGTTTTTTAAAAAAGAAAAAAGAACAATTTATACAAATAAGCTTATTAAAGCATTTTACACTACGCCGATTTATATAAGTTTAAAAATTAGATGCGAATTTTCGTTATTCAAAGCGATCATGAGTATATTTTATGTAAGGCTAATGTGACGTGCCTTTCGCCCGTTTTTACAGTTCAGTTCTTCTTAGCATTTAATTAAAATTAATTATTACATTTTTCAATATGGTATCATTCAATTAACATTAATTAATGCATTTGTCAATGTGGTAATACTTGAAGAGATAATACATGTGCATCACAAGTGTGTGCAGTAATTCTTAAAACAACCTTACTTTAATAATTGCATTTTGTGTAATATATGAATGTTTATAGAAAGAAAGTGAGAGTGGGAGAGAGAGAGAGAGAAAGAGAGAGAGAGAGAGAGAGAGAAATATTAAATATCCCTTAGAAGATTGCCAGATTGGAGAAATAACCATAGACCCTTCGACACTACTCAAATTCCATAGGCGCATTTCCAAAAATAACCATTAAATTGTCAAGACAAACACGAAGGCTGCTGCACGTTATTGCAAGCCTACTATTTTATACATCCCACGAGTCATGATTTTCAAAACCCCCTTTCACCCGCGTGAAAATTAGTACGAAAACTTAACTAACACGCGAAAGAGTCGCTTTTCGCCGAAATTGGACCAACTGAAGCGCCGTGCGAGAGAACTTCCTTGACTCCCCCCTGCCGCCCAGTCGAAGTTACTTGAGTCGGCAGCTGCAACGAGGACTAAAGTTACGCCTCGTATAAATAATCGTGGCTTTACTTCTTTACGACAGAGATTTCGGCTCTCTGTCTAAGCACTCTGTATCTTTCCTAGGTAGGAAAGCTAATCCTTACGACATCTGAGAGATTTACGCTTGCATCCCGCTGCATAAAATCACGGATGAACTTTCAAACGAGGGGAGTAACTTTGGATACCACGATGCTCGTGACAGTGCACCGAGGTCGGCAAGTGTCAAGAGGAGTCGAGCGGGGAGGGGCAGGGAAGCAATAGCAGCTCGCGCACGACGAGGAGGCGCATCTGTCCTCATAAAGCCTTGGCCTACCGACAATCGCATTCGCAACGTGCGACCGGGCAGCGCATCTACGACCCTTAGACTTGTAATGTACTTGCCTTAATCCGTGAGTTCCGAAAATCGTAAAAACGAAGGATCGCTTTGCGGCATTTGTACGGAAGAAAATGGGGAGGAGGTGACCCCCGATGTGCCATTATTGAGCAGCCTAGAACTTTTTGGAGCGATTGCATCAGATAAATTCTTATTTTCTTTCTTTCATTTTTTTTTCCTTTTTTTACGATGATTCCCATTCAAAGATACGAGTAATGCAAAGGAAGACGGAAAGTAAGCACGATGACAGAAATACGGTGAGAAAATTCATATCCTAAATATTGTGTAGTTAAACATCCTATTTTGTAAATAACAACGCGTTTCTTTTATTGCCGCAAGATTTAGGTGATCAATGAATCAAGTAAAATACGTATTAGTGTAATCACAATTTTTACGCATTGCTGTAATTTTTATCTTAGGATTCCGATAGATCATACATTGTTACGAGGATAGCTTCTACGTACGCAGCTCCTATTTTTTGACGAAGAAATCATTTAAATACTTTGACGCTCTAGTACTTGGGCGACTTTTTCCATAACGTTTCGCAAGAGTTTGACATGCGAATAAAGTATTAATATAGAGGATTCTATTTACATACTTGGGCGATTAAGATGAGTAAGACACTTACTACGCTTTCCGATTTTCTTTCCCCGTTCAAGATTTTAAGGCACAAAAAGTGATAAGCCATATTAAGCGGGGTCATATTTCTCGACATATATTTCTGATTTACTAATATAATTTTTAACTTCTAAATGGTAATCAAAATTAATTTAACTAGCATAATTTATTTCAAAGGATTAAATTCAAAAGTTAAATCTTGATATTATTTTATTAGACCTCCTAAAAATGAATATAAAAATAAATATCAAATTACATAGCAATCAAAATATATTCAATGTTGTTACATATTTAATTAATAGTTCCACTATTAATTAAATAATCAGGTAGCTTATATTATATAAGGATTTATGGGTAAATTTTGAAAAGGAACATTAAAAAAAATTTATTAAACAAACCCAATTTTTGAAAAATTAATTTTCAATAACACTTAAATATTACTGAAATTCCTTAACTGATTGATAAAAACAAATAACAAGCGCAATTATGTTAACATATAAAAAAGTAATATTTCAACAAGTTATTATAAATTATTCAGTATTCTTATTTCTAAAAAAATTAAGTAAGAATAGTAATGTAATTAAATATTTTATTAATTAATGTAATAGTAGTAATGTAAGAATAGTAATGTAAAAAAATCTAGAAAATTAAAATCATATAACCTTGAAGAAATATTTAGATGTGATGGGAGGGAACAAATTATTAGTACAAAGAAACTATAGTTTGCAGAATTAGAAACTAGTTTTGAATTTGCTTAAGAACTATTTTACTCTTTATCTTATTATATTTAGTGAACTAAAGTAATTAAATATTATTACATTACACATAGCCATAAATATTTTTTTCACATTATAAATGTCTCTCAATCTTTTAAAATCAATTTACTAATGTTTATTTTAAAAAATTTTGGAATCTTTATTCACAATAAGTTTCTGAACTGCTTTATTTACCAAATATAAAAATAACGTTTTGACAAAAGAAATTAAATTAAAATAGTTAATCGTTACTAAGACAAATAAAATTATTATAATAAAACCGAGTAAAATTAATAATAATATATATATATATATATATATATATATCTGTATACATAATTATGATTATTAATTTCTTTATCAATTCGATTTACCAATTAAAAAAAAAGATGTTTTATTTGGCAATTGAGCAATTTTATTTGTTTACGGAAAATAAAACAGAAATCAATATAAAATAAAAATATGTATTTTATATGACAACTTCCAATGTCATTGTAGATTATTGTGAACAATAACCACATTAAAAGGTCAGATCTTTTCATATTAAGATATTTAATTTTATGCATTTCGTAAACAATATATTTAAATAATATATTTAAATAAATAGGAATGCGCATATAAATAAAGAAATCATTATGATAAAATATTTTTTTTTAACTAATAATTTACTTGTCTACTAATGCTTGATGGTACATAAAAATCGATAACATTTAATCAGATCAAAATCCTAACTAGATAACAATAAAGATTCCTTAGAAACAAGTATACAATATACTTGACCTACATATTAAAATATCCTTTGAGAATAAAAAGTGTATTATATTTCAAACAGTCTTTTATTAAATTGTGCTTATAATCCTTAAATAATTAATAATAACATGTAATAAATCATGGCGATTATAGTATTATTGTGTACAACTAAGCCTACTTTATAAGACAATAATAATAACAACACAGTATAAAGATAAGATAGAAACGAAAGATAAAAGTAATATTGAATTAGTTTTGATTAAAATTTACTAAGGTACATAATTAAAAATTAAATGCTGAATATTTCACGTTAATTTGCCGATACTACCCAAGTTGCAAAGTTAATAACAAAAATAATTGACTAATTAATAATAATATAACATATAAATTCAAACTGCGATAATACACGTAAATGATTCAATGTTTATGATGTATACAAATTATTAACTTCCTTATTTTCTATTAACGTCGTGGCATTAGCATAATGTAATGGCTGCTTACAATTAGGTTTACGTCATTGCTTTACTAAATTTAATATACTGCTTATAACTTATTAAGGAAATAATTATGACTAATACATTAAAAATCTTAGAATCGAGATACAACATACAGACCAAAGCATTGTAAGTAATTATTCCTAGTGAGAGTTAGAGAATGTGGGCGAAGACTCAGCTCTATGCAAATATTTTAACATTCTGACGTGGGAAGGGCAAACGAAAAGAGCAGCAAGGTAAGGATATGGTCGTCGAGAGACGGCTCGGCATCGGTGTGAATAGGGTGAGGAGACGAAGCAGCGTCCATAAATCATGGGTCACTATTTTTTAGAAAACAGCTTAATATTATGAGGTCTTAGCGAAAAGCCTTTTTAAATACCCCCGGGTGTGATTGCACAGGGCACAATTCCAGCAGCAGCCCCTGTTTGTGTAAATGGGCAAGGCATTGCGGGAGGCATTGCCTGACAAGCTATGCGAATACATTGTTGGCCAACCTTACGGGCTCAAAGACTCAAATGGCAACGCACGGACCTATGCCTTATCGGCCGCCAAAGACATCCCGAATAAAGGGAGCGTCCCTCTTTTGCGTTCTTTTTTCACTCTGTCTCGCCCTTCCTGTCGCTTTATCATACTCTACGTCCTGTCACAGCGATCGTCTGCCACGTGGCGCGTACTCCACGCCATCACTACTCGTACAATGCGAGGACATCCGCGCGAGCCCACGTGCTTTTCCCGAATAGCGAATTTCGCGAGCACCGTAATTCTTACCCCGTCCCCCCCCCTGTCGCCCCAACAACCGAACTCGCTCTTCCGCTATCGCACACTCGAGGCTCAGTGCAAATGGCTCTCGTACACGGGATCCTCTTACGAAGACACTTTTGTCCAAGAAAAGCACGTGTGCCGAGTGGTTAGATGAACAATCCGTGAGAGCAGGGGTAGGACTAAAACTAGAAAGAAAACTAGAATTAAAACTCTCTTCCAACAAGGAGGGAAAAAATCATTCATGGAGAGAGAGAGAGAGAGAAAGAGAGAGAATGAATGAGCGACAAAGAAAGCACGTTTTTAAATGAGCACCGAACAGTTAAAGTAGGCTGTGAGTATATTTTATATGGGCAGGCGCAAAAGTGAAAAAGGAAAGGGAAAGGAAATTGTCAAGACCTTCGCCTCATGTGTAACAAGGAAACTGTTAAAACTAGCGGCATATTTCTAAACACTTTCATCTTGTTGTTCACCAACTGCCTATAATACCATTATTTAAATTCCTTTTTTTTCTCTTTTAACAGCATACGTCACCACAATACGTGTAAGAAAATATATTAGTTTTTTTTGGTGTGAATATAATCGAATACCTTTTTTATGCGTTCAAAACAAATAATTTGATCGTCTTGTCTTTTGTTATATGAAATCATTAAAAGTTAGATAAGTAAAGTTACTGACAATGTACTTTGTGACCACTGATTAATACAATTCTGACACGTTTTTTATATATTTATCACACTTTGTTTTTGGCATTGTAAAAGTATTTTGGTATAAAATTGTATGAAAACGTTAAATTTTATATATAAACTTAATCGATTATTAAAAACTACAGTTCAACATGTCGATTTATTGTAAATGTACATATCTTATATACAGGTTTGTGCATGAAAATACATTATTCAATAGTTTTATAATTTTTGAAATATTACATTATCGATTTTTTATTTTAAATATTCAAAAATATGCAATTTTTTTAATATTTCTAAAATATCAATTTCAGTTATGATTCTCATAAGAAAGTATACGTTCGATATATTAAATAAAAATTATTTCATTTTCGAACACGATTGCTTTAGCAACATATTTAATATGCTTCTTGAAATAAATATAAAATATGCTTTAAATGTATTTTTAATTACTTCAAAATTCGATGTATCATTTTATCATAGAGTTATAACAATTTTTATATTATTTTATATTTATTATTATTCTTTGTAATTTATTTTTATTTTAACAATCCAGTAACATGTGCTCTTTAATTAAAAAGAAATTTATCTTGGTTCATATGAATACAAAACATATTTAGTTTTACCATTTTAATATATATAAACAGTGTACAGAATCTGAAAATCTTATTTTTATCATCTTTTAGTGAAGTACAAATAAGCAATAAGTTTTTTATATCATAAAACCAAATATACATTTACAGTATATTTATTAAATATCTTTATAATTACGTTACCTTTAGGTCGACATTTGAATCTGGTATTATATGACATTATAACTTAAATAATTACAATTTTATAATATTGAATGCAATTTATTTTGTTTTTATATCGGTATCCTCAATTATTGTAACTTTTTACGTATCGACAGAAAGTTATTCTGAAAATGAATTATTAATAATTTGATGCAATTATCATTAACATTTCTAAGATTGTCTTTTTTGAAGTTTAAAACGATTCAGTAATGCTTTTAAAGAAAAAAGTTTGTGAATTTATGTGAAAGCGTCAGCGTATAAGTACGTATATGTATTTTTACGCCTTAATTTATTTTCCAGACTTATATGCAAGGCATAATTATTGCATCAGCAGTTATAATTTTCTTTAAAGAATTTTAAATTATACTAAAATTTTAATATTTCTGAATGTGTTCATTTAATAATTTAGAATTTTAACAAATTTTGAATTTAAAAATTTTGTATTTGCAAATACAGCCTATGCAGTCTTACTTTTAAAAAGTTTGGAGCTTTAATTAATTATGAAAACTCTATTTTTTAGAACTGTAACAATAATATAACAGTATTTAAATATAGATTTTTAAAACATTATTTTTCAATATGTTAGCATAAAAGAATTGTTCTTTATTCGCTTCTATTTAAAATTGTAAATATTTAAAATTGTAATGAAATTATTATTAATGAAGATATGAAGATGTTTTGTGGAATTTGGATGAGAACAATTAAATAAATGTAATAAATAAATTACAATTAATGATTATAAAATTAGAATTAAATATTTTATAATTTAAATAATAATTTCAAGTACACTTACACTTGAATAATAAAAATAAGCAGTACTTATTTATATTTTAAAATATATAATGGGCTTTCTGAAAGCCAAGTGTCAATGAGGTTTTTTATAATATAACTTTTCAACTTTATTTAAAGGATTTCCTTAGATAATTGTTTTATGAATTCGCAGAACACATATTAAAACTTATTATGAGTTATAAAAACATGTCCAGAGATAACTTAGATAATTGAGATAAATTGTAATTAGATTAATTTACTACAAACATTATTTTAGTTTATCTTTGAAACCAATTCGTACACGTCAAGTCGTTTTCAAATGCAATATTTAATTTAAAATATAAATCCTTCTTTTTAAATATGTAGTTACCTTATTTAATAAAAATTAAAGTACTTCATACGAACATTAAAAGTGTAATTTGCTTTTAGAGCAAATAAATTTCGTTTTTAAGATTTGAAAAATGTTTGAAAAATTAATTACAGAAAATTTTATATTAAATAATAACAAGATTTTGCAATTACGTCAAACGATTTAATAGTTACGAAATCACATAGGTATAAATTAGTACAATTATTTATAATTTCTACTTGATGCAAAACATAGATAAGGAACAGATAAAAGTCCGAACAATATAATTGTAAATTTGTGATTCGCTAGTAAAAGCACTGTAAGTAATGATTCCCTTTTGTAAAAATAACTTGCACAAATTATTATATACGTATATTAATAACTTAACTATACTGAGAAACGTATGGAGAAAAGAAAAACGTTTTTGTAAAGGCTTGCTGACATAAATATGAATTATTACAATATATTCTGATCTTCCATTATTAAACGAAAGTCTAAATACGAATACATCGGGAGAAAACATTTTATGGCCAAATTTATGCAGTTGAACATTTTAATCATCTTATAAAAAGAAATGATTACTGTATGCATATTAATTAGAAAGTAACCAGTTGTTTTAAAGTTGTATTTAAAATTTCAAGTTGATGTAATGTAACAATAAAATTTTTACTTACTTTTTCAATAGATTGCACGGTTTTGAAATGAACGTTAATCAGAGCGCGGTAATATTATAGAAACGTGCAAAAATTCAAAATATGTTAAAGCAGGTTATGTAATATGGTTACAATTAATCTGTCGAAGTTATATGAAAGATTGAATTAATGCAAATAAATCGTTTATACGGAAAAACAGCAGTAGTGTCAGTAGCATCGCTAACGATAGCAGCACTAGTAAACGTAGCAATAATAATAACGATGTAGGTGTGCAAGATATTCTGTTTGAAAATCCACGCAGGAATTTTTGAAAGACGGGAAAAAGACGGGGAAGGTCAGCATCTCACTAAAAGTTATCGTCGAAGCAGTTATAAGCGGCGTTATTATTATTGCATGTGAGCAATAATTATAGTGTCACTCGCTCGGGAGATTTTCCCAACCACGTGGTGGTTGTTGAAATTGAGGGGGTGGAAAAAGTGAACAAAAATATGGGCAATACAATACGATAGAGCCCTTATTAATAATCTATGCAGAAGTAAAGTTTTTCGTAATATCGAAGGGAAGCTAATGATACGTAGATGGGCAAACATAGATGCAATTGTATAAGCCGAATGACCGCGAAACGAGTCGAATTTTGCGGGGCTGTTTCCGGCTGCGTGAAGATCTAAGGACAAGGGCAGTCATAAACAAGAAGCACTGCCATTAAGGGGTTAGAGATGCCTAAATTCGTGGCTTCTGCACGAGGGATATAGCCAAAAAAAGAAGACTACCAGTCGTCGGAACGATCATGCAGGCCGATCTCGCATCGCTATAAGACATCGTAAAAGTAATAAAAGCTCGGTTGGGCGTGAGTTTCTATATTCGAGTTCTATCCCGTCGTCGTACTCGCTCGCTTGCGTGACGAAGGACTAGGACATGGGGTCCACTTTCTCTATCTCTCTTTCTTTGGCTCTCTCGTGCACGCGAGCGCGGAGCTCCATTGGTCGGTCACGTCTGTGCGCGCGCGTGCATGCAGTCACCCACCCTGTCACGCTCTCTCTCTCTCTGTCTCTCGGTCTCGCGCGTTCGCTCTCGCTCCTATTCGGTTAGAGCTGCGGCAGCGGGGGCATTAACGCTCGTGCTCCTACCTCGGCGGGGAGGTGACGTAGGCTCGGGGCAGGGGGCCGCATTGTTGACTACGGTTTGCCGAGAGGTTAGTAGGGGCAGAGGTAGTGGGGCTCCGTAGCGACTGGGGGTTTTCGGCGGGACGCCTCGGCCTCGGAGAAGGGAGGCAACAGCCGCTGGCTCGAAAACCAGCTGATGCGCCGTCGCCGTCGTCGCCGAAGCCGCCGGGCGCAGGCCGCCGCAGTCAGTCAGTGATCGTTCCTCGGTATAGTTGGTTGTCTCGGGCAGCGTGCGAGTCAGTAGCACACGAGCGCTCCTCGCAAGAGTATCGCATCTTGTTTTGATTCGAGGCTCTTGGCCACTGGAGGCACGGACCGAGAGCCGGAGCAATAAAAGATCCTTACAATCGAGAGTTGCATTGCCAGAGAAGCTGACAGCCGAGCCCGTATATAATGTCAGCGCGCGTTAGACTTCTTGGAAGCGACCGTCGACGCATCTGATACACGCGTTACACCCGCGCGCTGGAGGGTGGATCCGAGCACTCTCCTCGACGGACAATCGCTCGCTGATCCGAGCCTGCACGCAGGTGCCGAGTGAATCTGTAAGGGCGAGTCACCGGCCGAAGAAGGAAGAGAGAATATTCGCGAGTGTGGTGATTTAAAAAAAATCCCTCGATAAGTGAAGTGACCCTCGGCTGTTTGCGCCTGTAAACGCGCATTCGCACGGCATTATAATGGTGCCGCAGCAGCAGGATAGCCCCTCGAGCTCGGGCATACCCCTCTTCGGCTCGCTCCTCATTGACAAGAACTCATCGACGCCCTATTCGGACGCAACACAGGTAAAACAATAGTGTCGAGTTCATGGGAACTTAGCGAGCTTAGTCCTGGTCTCTCTCTCTCTCTCTCTCTCTCTCTCTCTCTCTCTCTATCTATCTATCTATCTCTCTCTCTCTCTCTCTTTCCGTCTCCTCTCCTCTTCTCTCCTCTTCTCTCCTCTCGACTATTTAGCCACTATCGTGGGCTGATTTGTCGTTTGCCAAACCCGCTTCCCAGCGCCTAGCCTGAAAGCTCTCTCCGAGATATTCGTAACTTTGTCCCCGTTATTCCCGGACCTCCAGACGATAAGCTTGTAACGATTACATTCTCAGAACTCCGCGATATGATTTTCCCTTTTCCTTTAGTTCTGTGCTTGCGTGCGCCTCGTGCACAGAATTTGTGGTTGACTTCATACGAGAATGGTAAGAAGGCGTTCTGACGCTTAATTGGATCGATGCTGTTATATGGCCCACCTCTAGTTTTCTTTTGTGCGAAAAAAATTAATTGGCTTTCGAGCCATCAGGGTCGTTTGCCAGAATTCGCAATGATAAACTATCCGTCGCACGCGATTTCCACTTGACCTGACTCGGTTTCACCGACGACTTGTTCCTTAAAGTTACGTACACTATTTGACAGGGATGCTAGTTCATTCTCCTTGACGACTTTTTTTTTTTATTTTCACTCTTATTAAATACGTGATACCGACATCAATCTCATTTATCCCCTGCCGTTCCGTTTAATCGACCTTCTAGTTATGTATCCAATAGGACCAGATATTTTCATATTTCATGCGGACTTGTTAAATTTCCTTTTTTCCCTTTATTATTATTTCTATTTCTATTATTATTATTATTATTATTATTATTATTATTATTATTATTATTATTATTATTATTATTTATCATTATTATTATTACTACTACTACTACTACTTATTGCACAAGCGCGGTGTAGTAGATTTCAAATCTTTTGCAAGCAGGCTTCGTACATTAGTTGGCCAAGGAGGGGCAGAAAGATAGAAATAATAAGTGAAGTACTGGGCTTGTGCAAGTGTTGTGAAAATTATGATTATAACATTGCGAATTGGCAATCATAAACAATTTTTAGATAGTGATTGATTCGGATAGTTTGTTTAGAAAGCTTTCAAAAAAGCAAGGCCTCGGTCAGAAAAATTTTATTTTATCCTCCTTTCAAACGCAGCATGAGAAAAAGTTTCTGCTACCGACTCAATACCAAATAATTAACGAGCTGATGAATATAGTGAAGCGAATTATAGATTGGTTTTTCATTAGATCTAACATTATTCCAAGCTTCTAGCAACGCGGGCCAAGAGCCTTTCCACTTTACTTTGCATCAGCGCCGTTTTTCATCTTGACACACCGATAAAGTTTTCGACGCGTTTGCATCCCATCTTCGGTTATTAACGGTGCCTTTTTTGCTCTATGGCCTTGGTCGACATCAGACTATTACCTTGTCGGTATTACCGAAACAGCAGGCCGAAATTGGCTCGTGCGCCCAAACAAAACATAAGTAACGTCTCTTCCACAGGGACTCGACCTCTCATCCCTGTCGCTGACCTCTTTGTCCGTCTCCACTAACCCCTGTGCACATGTGTCGCGGTTGTCCGCGAACGAAAAACATCGTCGAGTGAGTTCGCGGTCGAAGATCGAGCTAGAGAAATGAAACATTTTTTGGGAGGCGTGTAAGCCTTCAGAAATGTAAACAAGTCAGACGAGTCGAAGGGCATCCGTCTCCTCGTTCCCGACGGGTATCTCGCCCTCTGCGCTACTCGTTGCTCCTAATAAATCCGGATGGCTGGTCATTAAAAAACAGAGGCTCTCTCTCTCTCTCTATATATATATATATATCTCTGTACAAATAAGTACGAGCGAGAGTGAAGTGAAGCTTCTTACAGTCATTTAAACTTTTCGTCCTGATGGGTCTGCTCGATTACTCATTTTTTGTTTTGCGTTCCTGTTGCTCCTGTTGATCTAAAAAAATCAATTTTTGGGATATTTTTTTTTACCTGCCCTAGGGGTCTATTATTCATTCGTAAAGTTATTTCCGAGTTATGCGATACAGTGCAACTATTATTTTATTTTACGTAACCCCGCTGTGCCGTCGGTGATCGGGCAAACCATACATCAACAATGTAATGTACAGCTGCGCTAGTTAAGCAGATAATCGTTAATATAATTCAATTTAATTTATCGAATCTTTACAAACCCGTAGACTAAAATTAATGGAGGAACTTTATCAATTTTAAGCCTTTAAAATCAATATATAAATATATATGTAATATATATGTAATATATATATGTGTGTGTGTATATTTCAGCTGAACAAAATGTTTTCGATTGATAAATATGGCGTTCTGTGTATAATCCATTGGGATCTGTAATTCGCCGGGGTGGAGTTTATGCAGTGGAAAATTAAAAATTTATGTTACGGCTTTTTTTTATTTTACTCGGCAACTGTATGACTATGCGGCTGCCTACACACTAAACGTATGCGGTGTTTTTCAAGCTGGCAGGAAATAAAATTAAAATTTGCCTTTGCTCTCTATCCTTTTTACCGTAAAATATTTTTTTGTATCGTAAAACAAACTGTGGGCTTGCCTTTATCCCGTTTTTGTCGTGGGTTTGCTTGTTTAACTGTTTATTTAATAAAACTTGTTTTTGCAATCGTCCCTCACCTTGTTTTCGCCGTCTCCAGATTTAATATCGAATAAAGCGTCGTAGCACCAGGCGAAGGCATAGTTATTACTTAGGGCTCACTCTCTTTTTTTTCTCGGAACCCAAATCGGCTTCCCCGGGATCGCGATGTTATATGCACTTCGCCCAGTTTTCACCTTTGATATTGTGACGACCATTTTTTCTGTTTTTCAATCGCTTGCATGAATGGCTCTCACCGCGTGTGTTTGTTTACATGTCTGGGGACACCGGAGACGTGTATTTACATTCTCGGCGTTCAAATGTTTAGCTGTGATCGACATTCTGAGCCATGGTGGGGTGATACACATAAACAATCTGTGGCCCGGTGGAAAAATCCTCCTTCAGTCTCGGCTCGTGAAAAAACGTCTTATCCCCTGACAGGGTCTCCTGTGCCTCTCATCCTCGCTTAGCCACGTTCTCCCGCACTCTTCATAGAATGTAGCTCTCAACTCAGTATTGAGGTGTTTCTTATCCGACGGATGTTGCACGCGACATCATTCAAGGCGTTGTGAAAGAATCGATATTGTTGAACGCGAAGCACAACAGGGTTGTATTCTGTATTCTTTACCGCGAGTAGCAGGCAGGCCCCGTATCCAGGGTCAGTCTCATAAATAGTGACATTTATTAGTTTTCGTTCCTTTAAATTACTCGTCTGTGTTTCATAACTCCTCTGCTCTCTCTCTCTCTCTCTCTCTCTCTCTCTCTCTCTCTCTCTCTCTCTCTCTCTCTCTCTCTCTCTCTCTCTCTTTCTCTCTCTCTCTCTCTCTCTCTCTCTGCGATTATGAACATTTTTTTGTGTAAAAATAGCTTAGTACCTAGTGCTTTATTCAATAATCAAAGGCATTTTTTACATCTTTATAATTAAAACCAAAAGTGAAAAAGCAGACATCTTACTGATGCGCGTAAATAACATCTGTTGAAATTATTTGAAATGCTCGTTACATTTTCACACCTAACATGTAACGCTTTAATCACTCTTATTTCTAACATATGATGAACCATAAGTAATACATCGTTTTTTATGTGTAAAAAAGAGAATTTTTATGCGAATAATATTCCTTTCGTTCCCACGTCTTTTTATGACCACGCTCGTCATGAAAAATAATTATGTATCAATCTGGTTTAAAGTAATAATTAGTATCGGTCTGCTGGAAAATAATTTGTAACTGTTTCTTCAGGATGCTTACATTTTATACATATAAAATGACTCAAATCATTTTCATCTTAAAAGAGTTTAGATCTATATTGAGTTCCATTAAATTCTAAGTATAAGTCAATGTTACAGTTTTAACTATTTACGTGTTACTATTTTTTCAATAATTATGTCCCACCCGCGTACATAATACATGATTCATGATATTTCCTGTCCTTTAATTATTTTTATTTTTCAAAAAATAACGAGGAACTAATTATACATTTTATAGATAGAAAGGATCGTCTTTTCTCTCCAACTTTTATGAAAAAGTACCACGATAGAAACTAGAAAAGTTTCGAGAGTAAAGAAATTCCGTTCTTTTCCTCAGTTAGGAGGGTGAAACCTAATCGTGTGCGTAATTGCTCTCAACTTTATCAGTTCCATTCTCGCTCTTGGTCTATAATTATTCCAAGCCCTTAAATTTCAGTCCCTCACTTCATTTCTGTTGTTCGTCTGTATATCTTTTTTCTTCTTTTTTTCTCAACGCATTTTTTCTGGGTAAAGTCGCGACCATAGAAAAAAAACAACAGCGAAACTTTCGTACCCGAGCAGGCCAATTATCTCACAGGATTTTAATGGTCCGTCTCAAAATTGTAGAGATCGCCTTTGGTCCCTCCCTTCTCCGTCACTCTGTCTCACTTCTCCCCTTCCCAGGTGACTGCCACACTCCTCTCATACCGATTGTCTCACTCTATTTTGCTGCTCAGGTAATCTCAGAGGTCATGCATTTCTTATCGCCTCGGAGGAAATTCCCATATTCATTGCTAAAAGGTAACAGTCGAAGGTTAAATTCAAAAGCTTCTTGTGAACTACGTAAAAATTCGTCTCTTTAAGAAAAAATTGCCTTCTAGGACATAAAGACCACACACGTTTGAATACAACCACATCGTTGATACAAACGGTACTTATCTTAAATATCAATTACACAACACGCGCGTCTTATTGATGAAAAACTTACATTAATCAGTTGTGTAAATTGAAAATATTAAAATGATTTCAAAACTCATTATCTGACGTTTTTATTATTAATGGAATTGGTCAATTTACTTTTATTTTATAAGATATAATTTACTGAGTGAAATTGTTAGTCTTAAAATTTGTTTTTTGAATTATCACTATAACTAACTGTGCTTTAATTTTCATGCATAAATTATATGTATAGTCATTTAAACTTACCATTTAATATTTTGTAAATGTACAATCAGTTTATAATACTGCCATGTACTTTTGTAACGTCAGCATTCATTATTAAAAATTAAAAAAAAACAGTCTTACAGAATTCAATCACTATTTTCATAATCGTATTTGTTCATTTATTACGATTTAGTAAAAAAAATAATATTCATGTAAACACACGTTCTCTCTCTCTCTCTCTTTCTCCCCCCCCTCTCCGTTCTTTCTCTTTCTCAGGCAAACTAACGAATGCTTCTCAGCATAGCCAGAAAGTGAAAGTTTCTACATTGAAATTAGATAATAAATTAAAGAATATAAGAAAGGGAGAGGCGTGCTTACTTTGAGAAACTTTGATACAATAATGGTTGTCTCTCTCCAGGGAAGAAGGGGAATTCATGTACCCTCGCGCAGTTGTTCGTAGGTAACAGTACCAAATTCCAAAAAAATCTGAAGATGGGATACTTTGTATGAAAATTAAAACATTGTATCGAAAGGTCTTGGGAACAACGTTTAGATTAGCAATTAAGCTTATCGAATCATTTGTGGGAACAATTATTCGGTTGTGCAATTACGTGCAATGATTAATTATAAATTGTTAAATTAATTTACAGTAAATTTAATAATGAAAACCAAAGTATAATTAAAAATATTAAAATACTGAAAAAAGCATTTAAGTAACAGTATTCCATTCGGTAAAATAATATTCCTTAAGTGATTTTAATTTTTCATAAAGTATTTCTAATTTTTACGGTAGTTCTTAATTTTGATATTTGATTGTGTTAAAATTAGGTATTAATATATTCGAAAATAAGTTGCAAAGTCTCAAGCTATTGCAGAAAAATGAAGGCTAACGGGGATCGATTCAAAATAAAAATAAAGAAGTTTACTATTCGTCAGAAACCATAATTTCTGTTTCGATTCATTTTTTTCGCAAATTAAATTTCGTGAGGGGATTGAGTTCCCTTAATCTTTGTCTCTCCAGTGTATTGTCCAACCAATTGATCAGAGTTTTTAAACGATAACGAAGTCCCATAAATTTTCTCAATTACCCATAGCTGTAACAACAAAAAATAAAATTATAACGAAAATATTGCTTTCAGACAAAACTGACAAGAGATCAATATTTTTGTCCTTAATTACGATAGCATCATTAAGCATTTGAAAATTTTTTATGTACGGCAGATAAATGAATTACCATTTCAAAAAGAGGGTTAGCGATGAAAGGGGTGTGTATAGGAATAGGGCTGATTTGTAGTAAAACAAGCATTTTAGGGTTCTTACACGCTATGGCTATTAATAGCGAGAAAAAGAAATTCGAGCTCTTCCTTGTCCACCTTCTTCGTTGAAACTTCTTTATTCCATCCCTCCCTCTCGCTCCGCCTGACTGTCTGTTTCTCTTCTACCTACCATTGGTCGTCGCACATCAACCTTCTACGCTTAGCACTCCCGAAAAGAGATAACCAAACGGCATCTATGGTTTCATTGAGAGGCGTTCGTTCACATTAAACGTCAATCATCGAACGGAGTCGCGACACGATGATTTTTATCGAGTACCTACATCACTGTCTTCATCACCGCGGCTAGCTTTAATTGCCTAGCCGCGGTAAATACGTGATAGGCGTTCACGTAAGCACATACACACGAACTTGGCCTTCTTCCTTTCGCTACTAAGTTGCTGTGCGCTGTGCGATGGATGCAGAAGTCCCGCATTTAAGACGTGAGATTTCTGCTTTTTTGTTCCTCGCGCGTATTATTAGTCGTTTTAAAGCGAACTCAAAGAGAGAAGTGCACTTAACAGGCGGAATCGTGGCTAAATACGAGGTGGGAATACGGGTATTGACAAAATCACAAAACCCGCGCCGATACATACATACTCTGGTCCGTGCTTATGTGTGTAAATCATTGCATCGTAAGGAATTAGTGGCTTCTACAACCTAGAGAAGTTTATATGTATTCGTGAGCTTCTTAATAAGTGCCTTTACCTTTTATGGAATGCTACAACTTTTATTTCGTTCTTGTCAAAACTAGCTTAATAATTCTTTCGGTGGGTCTCTCTAATGAAAAAGACTGATGAAATAGTAACTAAAATTGTATTCGCTGTTAAAGTCACGACGAACACAATTTTAATATCTTTCACTTTCTTACTTTCCATAAATTTAATAGTTTTTACATGCCACGCTTTGTTATTTCCATTTTAATATCCGATAGGGAAAACTCGCGCCTGCGTAAAAATTAAATACACGCGTCAAAGTGCAAAATTTCCATTCAATGACTGCTCCGACTTATCAGTATCAACAAGCCACGAGGATGAAAATGTTTTTAAAATATTACGGCAATTAAGAAGGCGTATGCGCGCGCGTTCATTACGACGGTAAAAACGAGGCCTTATTTAATGGAAAAACCGACGCGTGCGAGTGAAAAACTTGTGAGTAAGTGAGAGGAATGAAAGTCGAATAGCTGTAGCACGTGGAAAAAGAATCAGCACGTGTTCGTGTGCTTCGCCGTTCGTCCGTGGAATAATAATGCTGTAATTCGCCTTTTGATTTTTTTTTATGTAAATCACATTCGCTAAGGATCCCAGTCCTTATCGGTTATTAAATAAATAATTACCTCGAATTCTGTAAAATTTACATTCGGTTATAATGTTTTGCAAAAGTTAAGAGGCTCATAGTCGACATTTCTATATCAAGGTAATTTCTTTTACAAGTTTTTACTCATCGGGTACCAATTATGCTTTTCAATCATCGTTTCGTCAATTTTCTATTAAATTCTTTTACCTATAACCATGTTTATGCATACACTTAGAAGTACAAGGACACGAACAATAGCGCAAGAATAGTAGCACGGGGAGAATTTTTTTTACTATCCATATACTCATGAAAATATTAAAAAAAAAATCATTTACTTTCCCAAAGATTTATTTAAAGTGGGCTTGTGATTTTAAATTCTAGAACCGTCGCAATAATAATTTTAAACATAAAATGGTTATATTTACATTGATATGAATGTTTGTGGATTAAAAGTTATACTGTGTGATTGGTATTGTTCATCTAACCTGATTAATTATTTTTGCATTTTTTTCGATTTATGATCCGGATGCGCCGAGCCCACACATGCTTGCAGTAGCTTTAAAATGAAATTTAATATATGTCGATCAAAGCTGTCGGCGGCTTGTAATAGCAACCATTTGGCAATTGACCGTCAGCTTGAACTTAGAAAGTGAGGTTTTCTACGAATCACTTAGTCGCAATGTTATTACGCTTGCGCGGGCTGATCTCACTCTTTTAAAAGACGCTCACTCGAATCCTCTGACTCCGTAACGCATATGCATATGCCATGCGCACTCACGCATACTAGCATATGAAAAATTAATTTATATTGCGCGGCTCACCATCACCACGATTTACAGTCTAGAACTAGAACGTCGAAAGAACGAGGTTTTACTTTGAATATAAAAGACCATTACAAACAGTTTCTCTCGACGCGGAAAGTGCGCTGTAAAAATATCACGCGTATGTTTTTATGTATGTTCCACAGTAAACGAGAGAGAGAGAGAGAGAGAGAGAGAGAGAGAGAGAGAGAGAGAGAGAGAGAGAGAGAGAGAGAGAGAGAGAGAGAGAGAGAGAGAGAGAGAGAGAGAGAGAACGCGAGTATTAGTGGCCTATCCACAATGTACCACCGCATGTAACGGAACAGGAAAATGTTGCCGTTGCAGTTTTGCACTTAATCCTATTGCCGCTTTCGATATTTCATGCTTTTTACACCGATGACATATGCATGCATATAAGACACATCCGTTTTTTGCTCTTAGTTCGGCAATACTTGTCGTCGGATATGATGAAGTAATTTATCTCTATTTCGCAAATTTAGAATGAAGAATCGATTACGATTAATCTTGACTTAATACGCCCTGAGAATAATTGTTACACCAATCATTCTTAAAAAAAACGCAAAACTACAGACTCGAGTTAACAAAATATCAGAAGACTTTATTCTTATATCGGAATCATCTGACTCATCAGCTGAAATTTTTTGGTCTATATATTTTCACTTATTTAAAATATAATTGTCCCAAGCATTGTTATTAATTTCTAAATAGCTTTTAACTTCTAATCGGTCTGTCAATTTTATAACTTAATTTTTTGATTAAATTAGTTTATGTTAATAATTTTGTTCTTAATCGAGATTATTGGTTAAACATACAAAACCGTTATTTTCTCGAGATTTTGTAACCTTTATGAGTGACAGTATAATCTTAGCGTCACAACATTCATTTTATTTCAAAATCTTTACGAGACCGTTGGCCTCTTCTATAGTTACGAACTTGCAATGTTAGCGCAATTATGTCTCTGCGGATAAAATTCAGTGTCTGGACGGTCTCTCGATTATACGAATAAAAGAAAAACAGACAAGGACTCATCGGGCGGAATCAACTACGACGATGGTACAATTTAAAATATCCTGTTCGTCGTTGTTTTAAATGGGGAAGGCTGTGCTTTCTCTCTCCCTTTATATTTGAAAGATTCTACCCGAGAACTTTTTTACCTATATAATCACTCGGGCTTCTTCCTCAACTATTTTTTTTTCTTTTTTTTAAAAGCCTATTCGAGCAAAGAATGAGCCTTCTTCAACCGCAACATTTTTATTATCGTTCGTTTTTTAGACTTTCTAAAATTATTTATTTACTATTACTGGGAACAGAATCTTTGTCATTATTAGCCGCAGCCAGAGCCTCATAAATCGAGTAAATAATAATATACAACCGCGACACTCATCTTTACTAGTCGATTAAATCAATTATTGAAATCACATCATCGATATAAACAATGAAAACTGTCTGGGCCACGTGTATGCAAAAAATTTTTTACGTTCGATTCGATTGCGAATATTTAAATTTATGCGAGACTCTAGTAGTATTCTGGTGTTGCAAGCGAGGAAACGGGGGGAGTTAATGAATCTGACGAAGTGGTACCCAGACGTGAGCTTTGTCTGTGCCGTTGGTCTCAAATTCACCAGTCAGTCAACTTCATGGCCAATTCATCGCATCAAAAATAACTTTAACCAATAAGTCGTATACCTGCGCCCGACTGTATCCTCATCCTTTATCTCGACTTCCTTCCACTACCTTGGCTGCCGTCGATGACCAACCCTCGGCAAACAAGTACAATCGGACTGCTAATGAATCTTCCGCATCCGACTTTGCGCCCGACGTTGCTTTTAACTTTACAGGCACGTATTATGGACTATTTTACTCCCCCCCCTTGCTTACCCTAATATTTTTCTGGCCCTCTCGGGCGACCATGAATAATGTCACCCACGCAGACCTTGGACACTGGAACATCCCATTTTATGTGTAATTTTTCGGTTTTACAATTCTAGCTCTAACGAGGCTTAAAAACCTAACAATGTTCTTGCTGTAAGCTGTTGCTCCTTATTTTTATATATGTTAATTTATCCCGCGCTTTTTAATTCATTGGCACATAAGTCGTAAATTGTGCGGTTATTATTAATGCTGGTTATGTATCCTTTTCCTTTGTATAATTTTTAAAGGAACAGACCTAACTGTCATTAATCGTGTCTAATATGGTTACGAACGAGAGGCTTATGCTGCTACTACAGCTGTCGGTTATTGCTGTTCATAATCTTTTTGAGAAATTCTGCATATATGAAAGAGCAAGATAGAAAGAGTTAAATTAAGCGCATAACGTCAGATAAATTTGATAAGGTACGAGCGTTCAGAGTTGCGAAGCGGTATGCAAAGTGGTAAATTCAATTCGGTGAAATTCGAGAACATGATTTAAATATAATCTGTTCATTGCGTCAGCCGGAGCACCTAAAATATACAATAATCTGAATTTTGCTGGAATCATATTTATCGAACCTTTTTTTTAATGGGACATGATAAGGAGCCCCTCCATAATAAGTAATCTGTTTGAGCATTAATAAGAGCTTTCAAGCCTTCAGTTTTTTTTTGCTGTTTGTATATTGTCCATATTGATTAGAGGATAAGAATGACAATGGACGCCTTTGGAAGTAAGGTACTTGATTAAAATAATAATATAAAACATAAAGAGCAACTTAAAAGACGCACACACCACATCGAAATAGCTTGCGTTTCTAATACCTTATTTGAAAATACGCATTGAATTTTGATTAAATAAATAACCATGGTGATCAATATTATTTTTGGTTTTATTTTTCAAAACATGTGAGAGCGATTCATTATCAATATCGCATTTTCAAAAGTAACAAATACCAAAAGAAAAAAATTTATAAATTGTGAGAGAAGTGATTATTGTGCGTAGACGCGAACTTCAGGCGCGTCGTTGAAATGAGGCTTACATACAAAGAGTGTAAGTAAATAAGCAGCGTTGCTTTTGTATACCCATGCGTTTGTGTATTATGCATCACGTCGCTGCCGGTTTTACGTAAAGCCTTCTTTTAGTTCACACGCACAAAGCTGTACGCACGTTCCACGAGTGCGTGTTATGCCCTCACAGCACGTGAAATTTCTGGTTTCAGCTCCTTCTCATTCTTTTCTCCTCTTTATTTCCGTCGTCACTCCTTCATCTTTTCTTCTTCTTTTAACAACTCTCGGGCAACTCCCCTTCCCTTTCCAATATCCATTTACGACAATAATTTTACGTACATCGTTGGGGGTTCACAATCCACTTTTTCACCGAGGTCATTTATGCGCGCACGCGTTTCCGCTTTGTAGCCTTTGTGTGATAATTCGCGCCCAAAGCCCGCGATTTATTATTTTTATGCGCACATACAAAATGCACCACGTGAGTAACATCGCGTTGGTACATCGGATCAATATTGTGTGTTTGCTCATCTTATACCTCTGATATAATGCTTCATAATGTCTAGCCCTTGAAATAACTTGAGACGGGATACCAAGCGTCGACTGGACTTTTCGAAAGCTACCATTATAATGACATACGTGTTATTTGACATTGAGGCGATCAACGGAGGCATTAGCGCCATTGTGTAGATATTGCAATCGGAATCATTTGCGTACATAATGATTCTTGACAATGCAAATTGTGAAGATCATAATTAACAATGAAATCAGCAGATATTTTGGTTAAAACCGTCTATTTCAAGAAAATGGAAGACAGAAGAAAATGCGTTTTACGAGCATAGCCAATTAATAATTAATACTTTACTTGATAAAAGGTCGATTGGAAATAAATAAATCTTCACCAAACAGCGCAGCAATCCTATCTACATCGATGTGAAAAATCATGACCAGCTGTAGCGCAGTCAGCCCTTATCAGATGAATCATGCTCGATGAACTGTGGTTCATGGGATGGGGATTATAATATTTCAGTGTAATAATAAATTTCATCGTCGCATTGTTTAATTATCCATCCATGCACATGGTCCGTTTGTGTAACATCGTCTATTGTAATACGACATCAGGCTAAGATGCTTATTACCGCTTCACGCAATGGAAGCGTACGCACAAGTCAATTTGAATTATATACCAGTGCTAATTGGTGGAAGGTAAGCGCATTCATGCAAAAATTGTGTAATTTTTCTTGCACTCGGCAATTAATTTGCTCGGTGAAGCTTCGGTTATGCGTAATGACGATTGAATGGGGGTGAGTAGAGAAATGAAATATCGAAAAATTGCAATGTGGTTGAAATCCCGGAATGTATTACTGAAAAATGGTGCAATCACACAAATGTGCATACACGACTGCATAGATACATGTGAATTACCTGCGTAAAAGATCGGGATCGTCTTTAATGTTCGATTTCAACGATTTTTCATTTTAAGGCCCTCTGAACATAGTCAGCTTCTTCATACATCTATTATGTCCACACTTGCAAAATGTGAGATTTATGCCTCCACTATGCATCTCTCAAATATCACAGGGCTCATTCTGGCAAATAAAACGTTTCATACAACTGCATCGTTTACCCAGAACCCCCTCCTTATTGTGCTGCAATTTTTATATTTATCGCTATAGCATATTGTGACGGGGCTCGCTAATATTTATCCGCATGATTATAATTATAATACTCCTTACCAGCGTTCACGATATTTTATACTTCAAACACACTTATTTACTTCTACAGATTAATTTAATTATACATTTGTCGCTCACTTGTATGCTACGTATTCTTCAGGGTCAATTTTACGTTAATGTGCGCTCTGTCTGTTCCACAATTTCACCACAGGTCTAAAAAGTTTACGTTAAGTCTATTTAAGATATTTTTGTGCAGCTTCTGAAAGTACTTTTTACCATCAATGACTTGAGGAATGGAGAGAGCATACGTTGTTTACAGATATTAACGCTGTTCTGTAAACTCATTGCTCTTTTAGAACACTTAAGTTTCTTTTTTACCATTTTGTTGTTGCGCAAAAGCAGGACTTTTAGCATTAGAAATAATGCGCTCGTTTTTTAGAAAAATAAAATGTCAGTCTTAAGCGTAATATTTAATCATTTGATTATACGGTGATGCTTACATTTAGTATTTTTTCGAGGGTTGTGATAGTCTGACATTTACATCTACTTTTTTTGTTCTCATTAATATTATTGCGAGCCATTTTGTAAAACTTGTCGGTAGTGTGACACCGACTTCCGCTAAAATAATTCTTTCCCTAATTTTACAGAACAACGAGTTCTTAAAGTGCAAGTTACCACTACTTATTACGCATAATATATGTGCATGTTTCAAAAACGCACATGTCAATTAATAACACGCAACTGAACTCCCTTCATTCATTCCCCTTGGTCCCTTTTTTTTAAAGAAAGAAAAAAATAATCCATTAAAGTGATCTCCCATGAGCATTTATCTTTTTCCCAACAGATTACTTCGAAGGCACTTTTGTGTAGTTGAATATCGAAGTGCGAGGAAGTCGTTTCGCACTTTTCTGGCTCGCCTATAATAGCATTTGCTACAATTCTGTCTTGAATCTATCTATTCGATTTACTTTTTTCGGGCAGATGTTGCTGTACTGGTTATTCATAAATCAAGTAAGCGATGGTGTTTCTCCGATAGCTACATTACATTTTATCAGGCTAGTTTAAATAATCTTGAATACCACCCACACTCGTGTTTTCTTATCATACCGAAATACAGTGTACTTTACTCTAAATTTATATGTTAAACCTTGTATCCAATTGCTAATCTCACTGTCGCAACATCTGCGAAGCTTCAGTGTGACTCTTTTTGACATCCTCACCGAGCACAGGATAAGTACTAACTGTGTGACAAGTCGGACGACGAGGCGATTCATGTCTGAAAGTAAAACGGGGCGAGGAAGGAAAGAAGTATTATGTTCAACGCACGTATATTCTAATAAATCCATATGGCCCCCTCCGCCTCGCGTTCATTTTTTATCTTTGAGTATAAAACTTGTATTTAGAAGTAATCTTTGATGACGCCTGACAGACTTGTTCATGACGAACGGTTGGGAGAGAGGATTAATTTTTTCTCTTTCTACTTTTATTGTTCGTTGGGTCTGGCATTCGATCGGCCTCCTCTTATATCTGGGACCGTTAAGTGCGCAAACAAGATTTTAACGTATTTGGTTTATCGAGGACTGTTGGGCTGTGCATTGTACTGGGCTTTGCATTGTACTGTACTTGGGCTTGCAAATGATGATCGAATTTATTTATCGAAATTTTTCGCTTATCCCCCTTTAAAAATATTTGCCGATTACAATATGTATTTTTACTAAAGCCTTTACTCAAGCATTATTTTTAAGACTTGTTGACTTTGTAAATAAATGTAACATTTTACTTGAATAAAAGAGTAAAATTTAGCAAAGACTTTGTTCTCATTGACTTTGATAGGGGAAACTTTTACCGCTGGAAACAGCTTCTGTTAAAGAAAACGAAGGAAACTCGAAGTTGACGAATATAAAAGTATAGTATTGACGCATTTCCAATACTTGCTTATTGACTTTCTCTCCTGTGTGTATTACCTCATCAGTGAAACATAGATCACCATAATGTTGCTGCAAAATCCTTTGTGTTTATATATATACATTTCATTAGCATGAGCACACGTATACTTGAAAGTATTTACATATAATAAACGATCTTTCTTCTCTTTCAGTATGTGAATATATTAAAGCCATTGTGGTTCTCAAAGCTTCCATTTCTTGTAATAATTATCATATTTTTAGGTGCGAATATAATAGTATGGTAGTAGCAATATTAGTAATACTGGTATTAATAGTGTCGCTAGTTTTGATGGAACGGTTCTTCGTCGAAGTAACCGATAATATCGAAGACAAATTCAATATTTAATAAGCATGACGTCGATTATTAGAGTTTATGCGTGTTTCTGTCACTTTCTCTTTATCGACGGCCACAAATGCAGAACTGATGCATTAATGCTTGTTAAAAATGCTTCTTACACTTTCTTATGCTTTTTTTTTATCAAAATTTGTATTAACATTGGCATTTTTACTTTAAATTACATTTAACCCTTCTAATCATCCAATTGATGGATACTTTTTTTTTTTACTTTTTTTTTAAGCTTTAATGTTGTAATATCTTGCATGTTGTATGTATCAAGGTTCGCGTGCGATTCTGATTCTACAAAAGGCAAGTTTAATTTCCCTCATTCTTGATTGGCGCGTGACCGATAAGAGGCACAAATAAGGTTATTGGCTTAGGCACGAATAAATTCAGTTGATAAATGAGCATTATCAAAAAAAAAAAAAAAAAAAAAAAAAAAAAAAAAAAAAAAAAAAAACGCAACAAACTTAAAGTAGGCACAAATCACGGATTCAAAACAGAATGAATCGAATGTAAAAACATAAAGATAATTGAGTTCGGTGACAGTAAGTGCAGCGATTTTTTAAGTAGTCGCTTGTATTGTATTACAGAAATTATCGAGGATTAAATTTGATGCGCGTATTTTTGAGAAAGTGAGATAAGTTGTAAATGTGTAAAAAATTGGTTTAAGGGGAGGGAGTGAAAGGGAAAATGAGACGAAGACTTATCTTAAGTGTTACCAATAAACATTATACATGGCGCCGTGGCATAGTCTGTGCTGCCGAAATGATTTTACCATAACCGTGTGCAAGTACATCATATATTACGGAATCTGTATATAAGTAATATATGGGGTATGTGTGAACGCACCAAGGCGATAGAGTCGAGAGTGAGTGAACGAGCAAGGAAGTATTTTTGTCGGCACGTGCAATATTCTAAAAACGAAATGAATATACAGATATCGATAATTTACTTTTATTCTTGAGAGAGGGTTAGGTTTTACACGAAGAAAAATTCTGCCTTACCTATGCAACATTTTATTAATTAATGCACGAACGAATGTCGTAATGACAAAAAGAAATTTCACACTCTTATCTATTTTTTCTTTTTATTTTTTCCTTTTTTTTTACCAATAAGCCTAATACGACGTGCAAAATGTAAAAAGCGCGTACGGATAGATTAAACTCAGTCGAAAGCAGAGCTTGAAATAATAGAAAAGCTAAATCGATGACACGTGGCGGAATTTCTTGTGAATTATCGGCTCTCATCGCAGTAGCTAAGGAGTCGTGCGCGGCCCATTTCGACTCTTGGGAGAATTGTCTCCTCGTTTCCAATCGTGATTCGCTCTTTGCTAGTAAGCGCGCAAATCATTAATTTCATCGTAACCGTGGGAGCCAACGGCAGTAGCTGTGGCAGCAGCAGAAGCAGTAACTCTTAAAAAAAAAATCTCCTCGGCAACGTTTTGACTTTCGAAGAGAGGTCGCGGGATATTCTCCTCCGGGTGAGCGGTGAGAGTAGAGAAAAAAGTAAAGAAAAAGACAGATTTATGGGAACGGCATTGCGCTAACGAAGGGATCGATTGCCACTCGGCATCCAAATTGGATGGAATATCAGTTACTGTATTCGAGCTGCGCGCTAACTGTATCGATATAAGTTGTTTAAGTATGTGTACGTATGGGATATGTGTAAATATATTACCGCGCAATTCAAACCAATTGATATTGCGAGCTCATTTATGGATTGGTTAGTGAATATTAGTTAGAAAAATTCTTTGGAAATTATTTTATGTTTTTCTGGATAAGGCATTACTAAGAATATTATTAATTTTTTTTCGTTTTTACAATTTGAAGTTGATCAAACAACGAGTCAAATTCAATTTCATGGGCTATATTGATTAAATACTAATGATTGAATTAAAATTCTTTTCTTAATTATAATGAATATAATTATCTTTCCTTTTTAAATCACAAGTCGTTTAAAAAAAAACAGCAAGGATTAATTGAAATAATCATATAATTTAGGATGTAATACGAAGAACATAATTGCTTAATATATTTCAAAAATATCTAAGTATTTTATAAAGCTTTCAACGGTCACTCAAGGCTTATCTCGACTTACAAAGCTTGTGATTGATTCTCTTGAAAATGCAGATAAGAACTTTATGCGGAAAATGCAGTAACAGCTTCGCAGTTGAAATTTGCATAAGCATCCCCAAATGGCTATTGATACACATGTTTTCATGCACTTAATGAATATAAAGATAATAATCTATCCAATGTAAAACTCTTGCCGCACGCGCTTACATACGTTTAACAACTTGTACTCTATTTTTCAATGGGGGCAGCATCCGTGGATTCACATCAAAGTACATCAAAATGCTTAGGTACTTAACAAAATATTTTCCATCTCGACTCGCGTCCACATACACACACTCGCACGAGATCGTCGCACGACCATTGGTGTACATATCAGATCAAGCATACTCAGATTGCAATCGATTCGCAGATTCATTAAATAGCATTTACCTTTATATATCTGTTGGAATTGAAATAAAAAATAAAAAACATTTTAAGCTGCACGTATCTCTCGAGGTATCTACCTTGGATTTGTAAATGAGAAATGTAATGGACTTTGTGTGTCAATCTGACTTAAATACAACACAAAAAATTACTCGAAAAAGGTTATTATTTGCATAAGATGCAAACGCCCGTTTCATGTAGGCGTGAATGGTTTCCACAATTTCATTGTTATAACGACCTCCGCTTTTCTCCCGTAAGTTCGATATTTTTCTTTATGAGATTCTATCGCGATGATTTTAGAAAGAACAAAGAACTGAATAAATCTCTAAACTATAATGTAAAAGTCCTTAACACTGACTTACGGTAAAATAAGGATCACACGTTTCAATGATGTCAAAAGCGAGGATACCAAAGTTGAACGATCTGTCTTTACAGTAAAATCATTTTGTAACTTTGAGACTATCTTAACAGAGGCCTTTTTACCACATACAAGGGATATTCGGAAGTGGAAGTTAAAACATGAGCGAAATGGAGAGTGATATAAATTCATCACCCTTACATTTTGTGCGTTTAGATTTGTTTTAATTTATTGTTTTTTATAATATGTGTTGTGCTTTTTTTGGCAAACTTTACAATCTTAAACGGTGGAGATAACCTACTTGAGAATCAAATGCACATATAAAAACTACGTGGTTCGATAACCAAAAAAAATGTTTATGAAGAAAACCATTAATCTCCGTACAACTTTAACGAATACATTTTATGCTGTCAATAACAATTCAGAATTCTCAAAAATTAATCTGGCACTTTTCCTCTGTCAGATGATGTTTAACTTATGAAGATTGGTATTTATAACTATTAATTATAAGAATAAATTAAAAAAAAAAGTAGGTTTTAAATTAATGACAACATGGCGTTGTACCTCTAGTGCTTGAGCATCACATTTTCTATGAATCTAAATCTAGGCATATAAGAATTACTTACTTACTGTTTAGGTATGTCTGAGAAAAAAAAACTTTTACTACACTGCCAGACACGGCGATTAATCTTTTTTTTAAAGTACATATTGTATACATTTAAGGCCGTTATAGTGTTTATTTCATATTGGCTTTAGCCCTATCTAGAGCCTAAAATCCATACAATGCTGTAATGTTACCTCGACTGATTGCGTTTTGCATAAAAATTGGTCAAAGGGGCTTCACTTATTCAGGTGTTTTTAACGAAAATTAGTTTCGCTTTGTGTTTCAATAATTAATTTGTTAGTTCAATAATTTTTAATTATATGCAAAAATGCATTAGTCTCAGATGATGTTTTATAGCCGATAGTATTATATTGTTATTGAATTTTTTTGTACTAACCAATATTGCGCAATCACTTATAGAAACGAGTATGCGATAATTATGTGCAGGAACTGCTAATCCTCGGCCGCTTGGCTTAAATCTTTTTGGCAGGGTTGGTAGCTTTTTATGTATGCTCGAAAATACGTTAGTTCCATGGTAACGACCACCGACACATATCGCAACAGCCAGTCCATTATCATTTCCCTGGGTTCTGTTGTTCCATGTAATTGCAGATATATCTGAAAGTCTAATCTGGAGCATTATGCTTGCGCTTCAGCGGTATTACACAGAAGCTCACCACAAGACTAAATGCAATACAATGGATGCGTCTGCGCTCACAGATGCGATTTTGATAATTATATAAGACGACAATAGGAATTGTGCCCATGGTTAAGCAGCTTCGCCGCTTCCCCTTTTTTATTTCGCCCGTCATCCTGCGTTGCATTAAACGCGGAAAATAAAATCGTTTTATACTAAACGACGAATGTACTAGAAAAGACGTGCACACTTTGAATTTCAGCAATAAATACTACTTTTTATTTCTGAATATTTCAACATACGTTCGCTTTCATGGAAATATACTTTTATATACATAGTTTCTTACAACGATTAATTCATAAGTGAAATTACTAATATTAATGTGAGCTTCTTCTCTTGTATAAATTAAACAAAAATGACAGGCTCATTGAATGCGACATTACATGTTATATATACGGACCTCGGTTAGGTACACATATGTTAGTTTACAAACAATTGAGTCTACTAATTTCATGCTTTGATTAAAATTTACGTCACTAACAGGTTGATATAAAAATATGATTTGACGCCGTTATAAATTTGTCCTAATTCTCTTCTTCTATCATCAAATATTCATCGAAAATGCACAAACGATTTTTTATTTATACTCTAATTGATTGTTGCTTATCCATATATGGACTTTCATCATCGTCATGGTCGTTAAATGAAATTATCTTTCCGATGTGAATCATCGTATTATATCCACTGTATAGATCGGAGTAAAAAAATGAAGATAATTAATTTCTCCCTTTTCTCTAACGCTGCAGTTAAAATTGTTAATTTTCATTTTATGCTTCTTATCGTTCCCCTTACTTCAACGCTTTCTTGTATGCGAATAACAGTATTTATCGATGATGCTAAAAGTTGTATTATTTATATTTTTATTCGTTCTCATTGATTACATTAGCAAATGCGTATACGTGTAGTTACGAGAGGAAAGAGGTTTACAACTTAACATAATATTTTAAGCTTCATACAGGGCTTTAGACATTTTATATATTAACTATATAATAAAAGAAAAATCTTGTTACCAATATACCAAAAGAAACAAGATATTATGAGCAAGAATTGAAAATAAATCGATGTCTTCCTTTCTTTCCTTTTTTTGCTTGCTTTATCCGCGCTTTCTTACCAAGTGCTAGCATTATTATAAATTCTTCATTACATCATTGACTTTGATTTTCTCGCAATTTTCCAGTTTTATAATGTTTATAATGTTTATAATGTTAAATTAATAACTTTACGAGAACACACATGTGCACGGGGTTGTGGGACTCATCGACTCGGGCTATCCTTTTCATTTTTCATTCTTATCGTAACGTCAAGTTGATAAGATAATCGCGCTTCATGAGCAGGTTTAATTTGTGATATCATTTTAATAAGTTTTATAAGGCTCTGACCTATAGCTTTAGAAAATTGAAAAATTGTGCATGAGATTATGTACCTTTTGAAGACTATCACTAATATGACTAAATATTATTTACGAAGAAATGTATTGAACTAAAATATCGAAATGACTTGGAGCATGAAGGTGTACACTGAAAAAAATACATATACATATGTATTTAACTTTATAGATTTTGCATATAGAAAATACTGGAGTTCTAATAAAATGAAACCGTTCTGCAGAAAATGTTGGCAAATTTTCCTCGTGATTCTATATCGAATGCCAAATATATCAGATATTGAAAAACACTTAAGACTCCTGACTGATAAGTTAATCCTCTTTAAATACCTTTAATAAATGTAATCGAATTTATCATTGGGAGTTAATCCTGTCCTAGCCAGATAAATAAAGTTACGTCGTGAAATTGAAATTATCATACTAGCTCAGCCGTGGATACGTTATAAATGGCTCATGCAAGTGTGGCTTTTTGATAATATCTGTGAAAAGTTTGACGTACCGTATATCAATCTTAATCGAATATACTACTCATACTCGTTGAATGTGCATTGAGAAGATCTTTGGCAGTACATCATCGTAAATTGTTGTACTGTTAGAATGAGGGCTTTTTACTTAGGGGAAAATCTCCGCCCTATGTTTCGTTATATTTTTTATACACAGCATTCAGTCGCTTTTGCTGACATCACGTAGATTGGTTACAGCATATCGATAATTTTCTGTTTACCGACGTGTGGAAAGTTAAGGCTATAATCACGATTCTGCTATATTTTAACCCTCTATTTATTATAGAAATAATACATTTTTATAATTTCCCCTGGAACTCGCATCAACCTTTCCATTCAGACGCTTGTGGGAATTCAATTTTATTAAATGTAGCAAAAAAAAAATTTTAAATTAGTTTTAATTAAGCGTAATTAAACGAAATCACAGACTTGTACTTTTCCTTAGCTGAACAAGCTATTCAAATTTCAGATGAACCTTTATACTTCTAACCACTTTGAAATTTATAGAATTTATTTAAATTCTTACAGTAACAAAGCTGAATGGGAAGTAAAAATTATACTTTTTCATGTTATTGTTGATTGTCATTGACGAAATTTTATGTCATGCAATTGCTACAGAAATACCATAGAATTCTCCATCAGGACGAATGAAGGCGAGACGAGACGCCTATTATAAAATCAATATTTAGTACAGTATACAGTAGATGTGACATACCTTCTAGTAGATATTAACCAACACGGAACACTATTTTAAACTTTACGAGTAAAATGTGAAAAATTGGACGTCTGCTTAAGCCTTTAATGTTAAAAATTTAAATTTTCCAGCCAAGAGGGATCAATAAAATGACCGCAAAAGTTCGTAAAATTTCACGAAACTGGTGGGACTATTCCAAGCGGGATCCCCGAGGTGCAATTGCTCAAGTAAATACCTGCGCTTTACAATACAGTAGATCATTTGAAGCCAGAGCGGAAAAATCAGCTATTACGAATTCAAGGTCTCGGCCTCTCTTTTCTTTTTCCTTCTCCTTCAGTTTCGGCTTTGTTCTTCGCTGGCCAGAAGTGACTAGTGCGATGTTCATCATTAATCTTTTCTGGCTAAGAGAACCACTGAACCGCCTATGGCTTTCATTTTTACTACTTTTTTTTTTTTAATTCATCATTTCCATGAAATGGCCGGCAACGAACATGGCTCATACAAATAGTAAATGTGTCGGCTAGGTAATTTTCAAATGGGATTTGGGGCTGTGATGATAGGGCACTTTATTTTCTCTTTTTTCTGCCTACCTTTTAACGTGAAAGATTACACGTATAAGTCAAGTATACACAATTTCGTTGCTGTACTGGCTGCCAAAAAATACGCGCATTGATAATTTATTTAATCAGAGTAAAATAAATGCACGGTTACTTATATCTTTGGTTATTTTTTAAAGCAACGAGAAATTTGATAAATTAGGTAAGCAGTTTTGGTCTTTCGATTGGGGATATAAGGAACGGAAAAATTAAGTTGTAACAATGATGTTTTAAAGAATTGCAGAAACTGATTTATATGCAGTGTTTACATAATTTCATAATTACTTGTATTCGATTAAATTTTACTTATGGCTTATGGAACTAATGAAAATTATATTTTTTTCTATTATTATATTATTATTTAATTCTATTCCCTTCACCGATGAACAGCCGATGGAGTAGATAACAATACCATTGAGCGCCATTTTTAAATATAAATGCTAAATATCCTCATCTTATATTTCCCAGTAACTGCGTCTTTGACAAGGAGCACCGTCGTTAATGTTTTTGCTTTAATGGTACCTATTACAAGTAATTACGATAAGAGAATCACCTATTTTTGTCTCTTTCTCGGTTCGATGCTCACTTGTCTTGGCATAGCAGATTGAACACGAGGTGCATTATATTGAATGTGATTGTCAGACTCTTTTTTTTGGAATTGCCTTAGCTTGACGGGCATGGAGATGAGAGTATATGCAAAAGAAAAACGTAAGATGACAATTTATAATCGTGACTATAATTATATTTAAAGTGCTGTCAAATGGAATTTGATGTTCCTGGTACACGTACTAAAATTAAACAACGTAATTAAACAAATCCTACCATGTGGACGATGAACATAGACGAGCCATCTAGTTATTGTATTTCAATTTGGTTGGGTACTAAATAAATTTGAATATTAAATTTAAATGTGTTTCATATCAATTACAAAGCCTAAATAAAACGGATTTATGTAGGATCGCTTTATTTTTGTCCTTGAAAAGTAATCATTTTTTGTTATAAAAGTACTATATACGTATGTTAGTTTATCGATGGGGGAGCTGCATTGTCTTTCTTTGTACGTTTATTTTAAATATAAATCAAAACAAAACTTAACAAAAAAGAAGGCAAAAGTAAACGCATAAAAGACTAATGAAAAAATAGTGTGCCTCTTTTCTAGAGGCTGTAAAAAAACATTAGTAAAGGAAGCAGAAGATGGCGCGGAGTAAAATAAGTAAAAGGATAAAAGCCCATTTGAAACTTTTTTATGTTAGACTTGCATACTTGTACGTGTGACAACTTGCAGTGCAATAAAGACTTTCTATCAAGAGTTTGCTGGGGGAGCGTGAGCGAAGATACACGACTTGTAACAAATAGTTTTCAATCGATGAGCGATACGTTCACGACGGATGATGATACAGGCCAACTCCAAATCGCCCCAAACCTTGGCCTACGATTCTTCGTATCGACTTTCGTATGCTTGGCGCGCAATGCCTCTTCACTGTTCATGCGTTGATAGCACGCGACCAAAAGTTGACTTCTCTTTCGAAATAAATATATATATATATATGTGTCCCTCTAGCTTTGAATGTATTCACCTTCGAATTGTATTGTTAGGAAGACAATGCTGGTCAACGAGGGAAAGTCACGAAGCGAATGATGACCTTTATCTGTATTAACAAGTAGGGCCCATTATTGAGGCAACAAACGGCTAGAGGCAGCAGCACTTCGCATTAAGCCACATTTGTATAACTGAAGGGAAGGACATAACTGAGAAAGACATCTCGTCTGTTTGTTATTTCCATGAAGTTCATCTATTGTGCTTCGTTTGACAGTGTTGTGCTTAATGCCTCAAATCGCAGAGTATCTCTTTCTTGCGACTACTATTCTACTGACCCAACTCTTCTCGCTTTGAATAAGACTTTGATCGCTCTACGAAAACTTTTGTCCTCTCATATTATTTATTTCTAAATAAATAGCCTTCTCAATCTGTTTAAAAGAAGTCTTCACACTTACTCATTTCTCTTAAATATTTACTTTTTCCCTCGTTTTAGAACAAACGGGTTTTCACTACTTGGCACGCATAAGCTACCGAATTGTAATTTCAATACATATGTATAAGTGCGTTTTTTTTATTTATTTCGAAAATGTCGTTTAATACTCATTGGCTGAATAATAGGAATGAAAAAAACATTAAAATTAAATCAGCTCGTCGCCGTGTGTTTCTCGATGATGAATCGGTTCGTCTGATTAGTATTTTCGAAGAAAGCGACCGAAAATTTTTGTCTCTTATCTTCATCCTTAGCCACAACATACACGTCCCCTCTGTATTCAATCCTCAAGGAATACCACCTACCGTGACCATCCTTTTTTCACCGGCCTTAAGCTCTACAGCTCATCTCTTATTCACTTGATAGACAACCGGTAACGGGGTGTCGGTTTCTCCAGTCACCTAACCGGGTGATTAAATATAGAAGAAAGATGCGAACGAAAAAAATCCGCCGAGTCACCACCGTTGCGGCGTCCCGGTATGATGTAGTTTAATCCAACGGCAGCGATTGGCTTTTATACGTTCTACATTCAGCTTTGCAGCCTCTCTTCTGCCACGGTACCCACGCATCTGTGAACGATGTTATATGTAATAGCTCGTCACTTCTCCAGAACTTGCATTTCATAGCTACCGCTTAAATTTTTAATATTTAATTCCCTTCTTCGCTCTCTGTGAACCACAGTCTCTAAGGAATATGTTATAATTATCCTCGTTCATCATACAGTTACGAACAATATTCGCAAAGGCGTACTTCAACTCACGGGCTCCAGGAATTATTAAACTAGCTAAATACACATAACTTGGCGGCTCCCTAATCCGTGAGGTAAACGCACAGCAGGGGATGTGCGTTGACGCGTAGCTTACGTGAACCATGATTTACCTCACAGATGTATTTTTTGAGCTCCATCATGAGCAAGGATATACCCATAAATCACGAGCTAATATTTATTCAAGTTCCGCATTATTTGATGAATTACCGGGTTCGTACAACCTTAACGATCCAAAGTTTTTTAATTGAAAAATTAGAGACAAAATTTATGCAATTAATAGCTGAACGTAGCCGAAAAGTTTTATAAAGAAAAGTCTTATTGTGGCTATTTTATACGGTGCAATCGTACGTGTGCTTCCCATTTCACGAATACTACGTGTACAGCCTCAAAGAAACTCATAAGGGACGTCGATTTTCACGTGGTGCGAGTAGAATCAGAACGTAACTCCGACAGAGCTTTACTACAAAAGTGTTTCATAATTAATATCGTTAGTCCCGCATCGTGTGCCCATTGCTCGAGTTGCGACCGTCGATTCGCGAATCCATTTGGTTTTGCGATAGCGCGGTAGAAGATTGGGGCAATCATAACCGAACACTTGCAAATAACTTGCAAAATACTGACAAAGAGTCGCGCACGTAAATTCGCCTGCGTATCGAACATCCGCACATGCTCCCGAGGTGTACTGTGTGATATATCATTCGCGATTAGCTAGCAGCTGACGGAAGTGAGGAACTTCTAAGGTCAGCGTTGAGGAGGCAGACCTGGTTATATCTCGGATAGTGCGCCCGAGAGTCGTTCGGCCTTCGTTTGTCAAGAAGCTATTATGTGCCGTGTGCAATTGTACATGTGTATCGCGCGTTCGAGGATTTCCATTTGCGGCAAAAAATGTGGCCTCGATTTTGCGCGTACGTCACACATAAAGTACATACGTACATATGCTGCCGTTCACACGCCGGATGAGATTGTCCTGGGAAGCCAAGCAGCCAGATGTTTATTTGGGAATTTTCTTTTTTTTTTCTTTTTTTTTTATTGGCTTCTTACAGTTCAAACATCCCCCTACTTATTTGATCGGTGTTGGCGTCCGAGGGTTAATGCGATCGCAGTCGAGATATTATCAGAGGGCTATTTTCGTGGAAGAGGGCACTCGACCATTTTCGAACGACCATTTCTTACGAACATTTTCAGTTATGAATATAAATGAATTACTTCAAAATCATTTTTTAAGAGCGTTAAAGCACGCACAGCCTAGTAATGCGAGACAAAACTTTGACGAGGAGTGGGATTGCGCGGTGAGGTGGAGGGGTGGGGGTGAGGAAGGAAATGAAATTTAGTACTAACGAGTTGACGCGCGACTGTTGTCGTTGCTGCTTTTGACAAAGACTTGTTATCGATTGCACCTTTCTTTACTGACGCGATCTTGGTAATTTTCTTACCTAGAAGTTAGATTGTTACTTGGCTGTTGAGGAAAATCGTAAAAGAATTCGAATTCGTAGTAAGAGAGCGGCGAATGATATGTATCGGCAAATGTGATGAGCATAATATGACTTTACACAAATTACTTAATCAATTAGCGTTATTGGCACGAGTTGAATTAGAGTATAGTTTAAGAACAAAGAAGCTATTCAAAACTATTAGGAAAAACTTGTACGACAGAGTTGAAAAATTATTTAAATAAAAAATGAGTTCGGAAGAGCAATTTACACAGCTATTTTCCATAGCTATTTGTACAGTGTGCTCAACGATTTTGAGTTATGCAAATATTATGCTGTATCGGCATTCGCTTTTCCGCGCATTGAAACTCTTGTATTTCTTCGAATGAAAAAAAAAGGATTCAATTAAGCTTGAAAATGACAAAAAAGACTAGATGCTCCACTATGTATTAACACTCAAGCATTTATCTGTATAAAAACGCACAAATGATTAAAAAGTAATAATAAACAATAAAATTAATTCACATTAGAAACATTTATTACTCTGTATACGAAGACCCTGCCATATATTCCCAAACGAACTGCGAATGGATTCTTTTGAGAACTAGTGTATTTTACAAATCTAAATTATCAGGCTTAAACGTTATTCTCCAACATTGAATCTCTTGATAAAAATTCTCCTGATAAAAATTAACTTCGGCCTCTATGGCATTCCCAATTAACGTATTATTGGTATTCTACGTATGATTTCCGCGAATTTGTCGACGAAGCAATCCACCATATTCAAGTAATCAGTATTATAGAAAGAGTACTGTACAGAGAGAGAGAGAGAGAGAGAGACTGATGGTAAAACCATCTAACTTTATTAAAAAGCTTTATTGCAACATCTCATTTACATTGATCATGGATTAAGAGGGGATTCATAAGCATCCAGTTTTCATCATATCCTTCTCGATATGGCAGCATTATTTTATTAATTGAATCCGAGTTTAATAATTAAGAATCTACTGACTCTTTATCAATACGTAAAATAATCATGCGCTTGCGTCATTACACGTGCTGCTGTTAACCTTAGCATTAGTTTGCGAGTAGTTTGCATGCCCAACAAAATCGATCTCTCCTTATTAAATAACTCCCTGCATTCGTTAGTCGCGTTCTTTTTGTCTTTATCGAAGTTCTGTAATAATTTTACCCATTTAATTAGACGTTTAAGAAAAATTTCGCAACTATAAAATCCTTGCTCGCGTCTTACGCATGCGTGAAAATGAGACGCTAAGTGTAGTTTTGCATGCCATAAGCCAATGATAATGTATATTTAGATAGCCTGTAGGCAACTTTGAATAAGAAATCCTTACCCCTCGAACAGAACCCTACTGGATAATGCATAGGAAGGGTTGATCAGAGAATTGAGTTGACATCTATCTCTCTCAATCTACTCAATCTGTCCTTTCTTGCCTCTAGTGCTTGAATATCTCTTGCGTCTGTCTCTTTTCTCGTCTTGTGTGTAGCTTTTACTAAAACAAGATCGTGCGATAGACAACGGGTCATTTTACAATCAGATGTCCTGAGTCACCCTTATTCACACTCCCATCGACACATTTCGTCGAATTCGCTTGCCGGACTGGAACCAATGCCCACCTACCTTCCTGTCCAATGGAATCAATGGAGGGAGGAAAGGTGTCTGCCTTGTACAAAAAATTAATTCTTGACTTTGAATGCAATGCCTTGTAAATAAATCAGCGCAAGTTATGTAGGATCTCAAGCACTTGCAATGCTTTTAGAATCATCCATTTATATTTTTAACGCGCATAGTAAGTGAATATATAGCCTATGTTCTATATATATACAGGCTTTATGTATTGCCTAAATTGCATCCTTGAATAGAGATGATGTGCAATATTTTGCTCCCATCTTCATTACTGCCCTTGCCATAAAAATAATTTACTTTTTTGCGATTCCTTCGGTCGTATGCTATATATCAGAGAAATTGTCTCGCTCTCAAATAGAAGAATTAAAAACAACTACTAAGTTTAATTTGCTTTTTACTAAATTGGTACATCGATTTCTTGGAGATATTTTTTTCAACACAAGACTTCTATCGACGACTGCTCATGAAATTTATATCATAATAAGTTATGATTTTCCGTTTGTGATCCGATGTGGTCCGATATAGTGTTTCGCTATAGCTGTCGTTTCTTTAGAAATTGAGAGTATAATATTGATATATTTTCTTCTATTATATTATTATAGTATTTATTTCTGTGGTGCTGCATTTCAGTTAATTCAAAATAATATGTAATTTGAATTTTGTTATAAAATATGTTTATTAAATAAATGAAAAATGTTAACAAAATATGTTACTACTTGACAAAAATAAAACAATTATTTTATTTGACTACATTTTGTAATGAATATGATGTAAATATTAAAAAAAAGCCTTACATCTTATTAGAGAATTAAATTTCAGAAACATTTATAATAAAACATTGCGACTACTAGTTTGAGCAATGTGAGATCTGTCTATCTCCTTTCTAAAAGACAGAAAGAGCGAATTTGATACATAATAGCAAGCAACAATAGCTAGTGAATTATTTATGTGTGTATGCGATGTCAGTCTTTATCTGTAACCTTGGTTGAATCATATTCACACACGTGTGCATATGTGCATGAAAGTGTATCTGTCAACTGGAGCCCGATCATCATAACTCTGGCTTCTCACATATGTGCACGCACGTACACATAGATCCGCTCCCCCCCCCCAGTCAACCCTCACACTTATCTCACTTTTTTGAGAGCAGCTGCACAAAAAGTTAGATAGAAGCTCAAACAATTATGGACTCTGATCGTTGTTATTTTAGAGCAATATGAAACTTTGCACGTGTGTAACGCTCCCGCACATCGATACACCGATAAAAAAGCAAAAGAGTTTTGGGAAAAAATTTTTTCATTGGAAAAGGGAAAACACGAAAGATCGAATGAAACGTTATCATAATAAACGAAGAGGAAGGTAATCGGTGGCTTGGAGGATCAAGATTTGCTCACAATTCAAATATTGTTCGAATTCAAAGTCTGATGGTGCTCCCAAGGTCATACATTCTCTCTCTATCTACTCTCTCTCTCTCTTTCTTTCACTCACTCACTCACCTTCCAATCTCTTATTCTTTTTGATTATCTGACATTTCCCCTCTTTTATCGGTCATAGTGCCTTTTCCCTCGACGCCCGTGTACCCAACCCTTCACACCCATCTCATATTGTGCTTGACGTTAGTTTGATCCAGGACATAGCTATAATTTTAGAACGCGAATATGAGTAAATGCGCTTCTGTGTGTGTGGGTAATTGAGTTAGAGAGATATGGAGGGAAGGCAGTTCGAAACGGGTCTCCACATTGAGATGGCCTGGCGCGGCAACGCAAAATTAGTTCCCTGGCGTTTTATAGCTCTTCTACTAGGCGACCCCTTTATATTCGGACGAATTGTTAGGTACTTTTATTCTCTCCATTTATCCACACTTTTTCGCAAAAGATAGGATCGTCCCCTACTAGGCATAATTATTATTATTGCGTTCTACAGGCACGTGGCATTTATATAGATATTCGGCCTCGCCGAATGTGTCTTAAACTACTGCTAAAAAGGAAATATTGAATAGATATGATTGTTAAAAACCACGAAAGTTAAACCTCGAAAATAGCATTATTGATATTTCAGTAGTCTTGAAATTAGTCAGATTGGCTATTTTTTTAATTTTATATAGATTGTGTACACGTAAACTTATTTTTATGGTAGTAACATTTTCAATCAATTTTACTTTTTGAACTCATTTCTAGTGTCAAATTTACTCGGTAGAAAAATAAAATTCATGAATAAAAAATCATCAATAAATGCATGATATGATGTGAATAAGACACACAAGAAAACTAAGTATCTGTATACGTTAAGACGTACAAGATGATAAAGTTCCCATGTGAATTTATTTTGCGAAGAACAGAGAAAAAAGTTACATTTGCTTTAAAAGCACTACTTTTAATAACTGTCAACCCTCCTCATTAGTTATTTGAACAGCCATTTTAGATTTCGTTTACGTTTTTTATTGTTGAAATATTTTCGGACCTTATAAAATTCTGAAAAAATGAATAATTAAGCTTGCGTTTAAAAATTTTTTTAAAACCTTGAGTCTACACTTGATATAAATATTCTAAATCTAAATATCTAAATATTCTCAGTTAGAAATTAATTTTATAGAGAGTTAAATAACCAGATCTCTGTATTTTTATTGTTGATGAATTTCTGTTTTCATTGATTTTTAAAATTGTTATATATTTTAAATGATTTTGATTTAATAGAGACATGCTGAGTTAAAGTTTAATACATCTATTTTCTTTTTGTTACAGACGAAAAAGAACAACCCAAATCACATAAAACGACCAATGAATGCATTTATGGTTTGGTCGCAAATAGAACGTAGGAAAATATGCGAAGTACAGCCAGATATGCACAATGCTGAAATTAGTAAAAGGCTTGGTAGGCGCTGGAAGACACTGGATGAGGCTGAGCGCAGGCCTTTTATTGAAGAAGCAGAGAGACTTCGTCAGTTACATATGATGGAATATCCTGATTATAAATACAGACCACGAAAGAAGACGAGTAAGCCGATACCTACTCCGAAAACTAAGGAGCTCAAAAAGAGCAAGAAGTCTTCGTCTCCATCCTCCTCCGCGTCGTCACAATCGTCTTCCTCGCCAGCACCATCTTCCATAACCGCTAGCCCCAACTCCACGCCATCGTCAAAGAATCGCAATGACACGAACAATAATCAGCAGAGCCCATTAAAGAGGCTTCAATCCAGCCCGACTACGAATCCCATTTCAAGGCTCAAAGTTAGACTGGCATTGGACAAAAGGCCGACCGCAAGTGATTACACACCCACACCTCCGATCGCCACTGCTAAGGTACCCAGCAGCCCATCCTGTGACACTCCAGACTCTCCCGAATCAGCCAGCTTCTACGACGATCACTTCATTGATTGTCAAACACAAATAGTTAGCGCCATTCATCATCATCATCAGCAACAGCAGCAGCAGCAGCAGCAACAACAGTCCAAGCTGATCAAACAAGAAGCAATGGACTTTGTCACGACGGATTTTACAAACGACAGGCTTTTATCATCGATAAGATCGTATGCATCTCCGGACCTCAATAGTCTTGCCAGAAATTTCCAGAGGAGCAACTGTCATTCCACGGACATTTTCGTTAAGGAAGAGCCCGTTGATATATCCAGTGCTATTGCCACTTCCACATCTATTAAAATGGAAGAGCCGACGAATCCGAGTCTCGCTGATCTTGACTCTATGGCGTTAACAGATCTCTTGCAAATACAGCCCTCGGACTTCAAGCTAGATCTCGATATGGAGACTATTGCCACAGACCTTGAGAATTTCGAAAGGTCGGCTGGCACAGACAACACCACTCACTTTGAGTTCACTTGCAATCCTGATGTCACTGACATGTTTTCTGATATTGGCGTTAACAACGAATGGGGCGGCTTCTGAAACGAATCGGAGGACAAAGGTCGAGAAAAAAGCATTGACGACGTCGAAACCTCGCCCTTTGATGTAAATGTTTTATCGGTGAGCTCGCCTTTGAGGATTAAGAGAAATCATAGAAATAAGAAGTCGAAGAAGACGAACAAGAAGACGAAGAATAAGAAGAGGAGACGAAGTCAAAAGTCAAAACGTACCGATAGCTCACCATTGGTCGTGTTGTAACCAGTGGTACTGATCGATCAATCTTCCCTCCAATATAGTCTCTCGTCTTGTAATATTTGAGAAGATAGGAGATTGAAATTCAACGAGAGCAAGGGGGGGGGAGCAAGAGAGAAACAGAAGGAATGTAAAAGAAAAATGGCTTACTGAAAGCCGATAAACATACGTTGTGTTCATTAATAAGAAATAAAGTGATCTCTGTGTGTCTAATGATTGTATTTCGGGTATATTGTGGACAATTGCTGAAACTTTAAAAACATTTTTATAGCGTTTTTGCTCTTTTTGGATACTTTAAAAATATTGAGTAGGAAAACAAGATTAAAAAAAAAACAGAAGATTGAAAATATTGTCGTACGTCGATTTCATGCGTGCACATATTCACTCGCCCTCTTCAAAAAAGAAAACTTGTAAGCACGGAATTAATAGAACTAATAATAATAGTTGTAGCATCAGCAAAAGCAGTAGTGATGATGTTAGTTGATTTAAAGGGACGTGAATTAAATAGCGGCTATTTTGTTTCGGTAACGAGGTCGGTAGAACGGGCCAGTCAAGTGGAATCGCAGCTATTCGTTCCGATATTTCCACCAACTTATTCAAGGACTATCTATAAAAAATTTCTTTTCTAACTAAGGTGTAATTTAGTTGCAAATTTTTTTATATCTACTAATATCTAACTGCTCACCTTACTTTTTACAAACACAGGAATAGCTGGGATTATAAAAGAGATACGAGTGCACACTTTTTCTTTTTGAATGTTAATGTAATAAATCTCATAAAGTCGTATTTGAAATTTTTAAATCGTGCGTTTACTACTCTTTCTTACTTCTTTGATCGAGGAGGCGAAATATTCTGACTCAATAATCGTAACGTGCTACTTAGTTCAATGCGATAGAGAAATGAATTTATCCTCAAATTGGTGTGTAGGTACGACTTTCAAAGCGTGACATGAATCAACATCTTCCACCATGTCATTGTCACGCGTTTATGAACAACATCTATAACTATTTTCTCGTTTTTGTATTTGTTTTTGTATTTTTATTGACAAATTTTTGTTTTATTTTATGTAGGCGATGCGAATAAAGTAAGAAAAATAAATCGATCGAGATTAATATAATTTACGTTCGTTTTAGTGTTTGAACGATATATATATATATAATTATACCCATACAAAGCATAAGCAAAGGGAAAAACTTCTTTTTCTTTCTTTGTATACTTTGTATATGTAGTGTTGTATATTAAAAATCTAAGCACTTTTGTACGAAGCATGAACCTAGATTTGTCGACTTGCGATCGTGATTGGGTCGGAATCACAACATAGTGTGCATAAATTTTCCTTCTCAATATTATCCGACGAACTCACAAAGTCCACTCTCCCATACAATGAACTTAAGTCTTTTCAAATGGCTTTATCACTCAAGGTAGAAAAAATGCTTCTTTCTACCTTTCTTACACCTTCGTTTTATTCTCGTTCGCGAGCTCGTCACTGTTAATTGTTTTACACGTCAGGCTATCCGATCGCAAGCGCATTGCTGATCTTCACGCCCCCATTGTGTATATCGATTATAAATAAATATTTAGTAATATATTAAGTCTTTGTAATATACAAGATGAAAAATGGCCCTCGGTTGGTATTTATCCTAATGTCGCAATAGAGTTTTAAGAGAAGTATTCGATATGTATATGTTTTTATTTGTCTGTACGCGTTAAAGAACTAATTGACATTATTTGATTGTTTCTCGCCATTCTCAATCCTCGACTATCTCGGCTTTCTTGTTCATTATTTGAGCTCTATACCTTTGTTTTTATATATCTTGCGCTACGAGAAGCTGCGTTACTTCTTGCATAAAGTTCTTAAAAATAGTTATTATTTATTTATCTCATATAAATACTATATATATATATATATATATATATATATATATATATATATAATAATAAAGAATGTGTATAGCATTGAGAAACAAAACGATTCAAATAAAGCACGAGATTCAAGATCATTGATTCGTAGATAAGAGTGGATCGGGTATGGTGAGTGTACATGATGATATGGCCGACATTAAGCGGCAGGTATGCGTAATAACTAGCGTTTTAAAGGCTTAACTTTTAACGTCCCTCGTCTCTTTCCTATTCAAAATGTTATCTGCACACAAGAGATGAAATATTAACACATGTACCCTGTGGCACGAAATTGTATTTTGATTAAATGAACAGCGACAGGAAATATTGTCGACAATGACGGATTACGCACATTGACAAAGCACACTGATAAGTGTACCTATCCTTTAAAACTTTTCTTAACTGCAAATGCGATATTTACATAGATCTGCACTCGAGAGAAAAGAATCATTGAAAAAGGGCAAGATCTATTTATATCGGAACAAGATCTAGAAGAAAGAATTACTAAGCGATACAATATTAATAATAATGTGCGAAAAAATTTAAGATTAATTATTATTATTCTTTTAATAATAATTGTATTATTATTGTAAAAAGATCATTGCGGCATAGCTATATCTTAGTAAACACCTATAACAAATGTCATAAAATCATAATGCTACAGAAAACTTACTGATGTTGTACATTATATATATGTATGTATATATGTATGTATAAATATGTATGTATGTATATATATGTATGTATGTATATATATGTATGTATGTATATATGTATACATGTATATAAGTGTAACATCAATATAGTGCCGTATGCATACTTAGTAGTGAATATAAGAGAAAATTAAAAAAACGATGCTTCAAAATTATAACCCCAAATTCGAAATGAAGATGCATACTTTTTTACGTTTGAGGGTTACTGTGTGATTACACGTGCGCAAACACACGTACACTTAAAATAAAAAAGAAAGAGTGTCTGAATTTTTATACGGGTGAATAAACACAGGCCAGGTGCGTAAAGTCTTATTTTCGCCTTTTTAAACTATCAATATCAAACCTTGATCTCATGTTTCTTTTATTATATTTACATTAATTATTAATGATTGTCGATGTATTATCAATAATTAATGTAATCTGTTTCCTTTTTCTTAGTACCATCAATTCACTACCACAATTTCGTTTTTCTCTTCATTTTTTACAGTCATTTTTTATTTCCTTCAAAGTTATTATTTTTTTCCCTACGTAACAGACGGAGACAGAAAAAAAATAATCTTAAGCAACGAAATAGATGCAATATAGTAAAATCTTTTTAAACGAATTTTGAATCGAGGGAAATTGAAGATTAAGAAAAAAAAATTATATTTATGAAAAGAAAGAATGGAGAAAAAATTTTCTACATATAATTAAGTTTGATCTTACATTATGATGTTAATTCTTCAGCTGTTTATATGAGTTCCAAAAATTATCAAAAGCACCACTCTAAAAGTACAGAGAGACACAGAGGGTAGGAAGACGTATCAGTGTGTGTGTTAGAACATGTAAGAATGAAATAGTGTTATGCTAGAAATAAATAGATAAAAGTAAAAAAAGGAAGAAACAAAGATTATCAAAAAAAGTACGTTAACCGTTAAAGGCATGAATAATTAAAAAAATAGATGAAACAAACAACAAAAAATAGTGCCTATTACCTCCAATCTTTGAAGGATAGAAAACGTTTGTACAAAATTTAATACAGGGCTCAAATAAATAAATTAAAAGGAAGAAAAAATAAACTTATATTTACATACTAAATAAAAATTAATTATTGATTACACTGAATAATAAACACTGTTAATAAAATAATTAATTGTTCTCAGTTACGATTGCAAAAAAACATTAAACAGAGAGAAAGAGAAAATGAAAAAAAAGAAGAAAATGTAGAGAAGTCTATGAATGAGTCAAAGAGATTAAATGATTTTACGTGTATGTTTGAATGAGGGATGGCAATAATAATAATTGATATAAAAAATTAATTAATATTCAGGAAATAGAGGCGCGAACAAAAAGTACGCAGAGGTTGAAAAAGAGATTTTAAAGCTTAATTAAAAATAACACAAACACATTTTCTCTATAAAAATGCAGAATTTCGAAATAGAAATCAACTCGGCGATATATAGGAAATCACTATAATGTAAAGAAACAGGCTGTGAAATATGATAAAAGAAGAAAAATAAATCGGAAAGAACGTTGAAAAAGGAGGGTAAGGAATAAGAAGACGGAATAGGATACTTTTTCAATAGAGATAACATAAAGGGAGAAGTAGTTGGTGAAGAAAGTGAACTGAAAGAATTTTCAACCAGATTCAAATAGTCAATTTTCAACTTATTTCATTTATATGGACGTACATGGACATTTTAATCATAGACAATCAGAATGGACATCATTAGAAGGCCATTAAAATTGTAATTGTTACTTTATTACAAGTCCGTTATTGAAATAGTTTTTGAAATGATGAATGATGTGTGTATTGGTAATAATAAATGACAAGAAGGTGAGATGAGAAATTCTTGAATTCACCGTAGGTTCTGAAATGCCAAATATTAAAAAAAAAGATGGAAAATACATAAAACACTGAAATTTTTTGTAGATTTTTGAAGGTATCAGTGAGCGCGTACGATAATAAAAACGAGAAAAAGAAAGACGGACGAAATTTCCTATTCGCTGAATTAAGGCTCGCAGCTTATTGCTCTTAATGAAAATTTTTACGTATCGGAATAAGTGATAGACGTTGAAAATGTAGTTTTAAAAAGGATCTGGCAATAAATTGCGTAAATTTGAAAACATCAGAAAAAAGTACACAAAGGAAAAGAGAAGGAGCGGAGCCACTTTCCCTAAAGGGAATGAGAATTGGTCTGAAGCTAAGCTCGAGCCAAGTTCATTTCTCTCAAAATTGAAAGGTTTGGATTTGCGTTTCGCAGGACAATCATGTTTGATCAGGGAGCTTTTACTTTCCCTTTTTTCGTGACAGTCGTCGATAATCATCGTCGTATAAAATCATAATATTTCGGGGACAAAAAACAGGGAAGGTGTAACTAAGCAAAAATATGTTAGGTCGTTATGAAACTCCAAAAATGAAAATAAAATTTTGAGATTAAGGACGTAAATGTACTAGTTATTGACGCGAATATCGATTTTTTAAATGTGCAGATATTTAATAAATTCATTATTAGAAGCAAATTCAACATTAGTTAACTTTTGTTTGTGGCTTGATCGTATTCATTTAAGTAATTTTATACGGATTTATATTTTTTGTCTTTAACTTTTCTCTTACATTAAATACTAAAATAGAAAAATATATGTACAAATCATAGATTTTAATATTAGTTATTATCTGATTTCTGACAAATACATTGTCTATTATTATACAAATTTTAATAGTCACTTTAATATAACATACTTGATATAACTGATCTCATTTTCAAAAGAGTTATACATATTTAGTCAGATTTACATTTATAATCGATGAAAATAAAGTATAATATATGCATTGCTTAAATTATTACTAATTAATTTTCATAATTTCGATTTCCATCATTACTGTTTTTATCGTATAGCTTGTTCTTTAATATTTATAGGATTTTTTATAACTTCGTATCAATTGTGCGTGCGAGTTTCAAACTATTATCAATAAATCTCGTTAAATACAGATCATTTTATATAATTAATTTGTTTGATTAAGAGTAATGATTCATTTTTATATAATATCGGCACATATTCTTATAATATAGTTTTATAAGTACAAAATATATAAGTTCACCGTGCTTTATTACTGAATTTTGGATTATTGAAAAAATTTTGTAATACTAGATCGATTTAACCTATCGCAGTTATGGTTTTATAGATAAAGTCACGATTCGGGTATTGTCATTACTTGAAGTAGAGGCTTGCTTTCTTCTTGTTTACTTAAACTAAAAGACATTGAATTAATGAAAGTATAAACTCTCAAATTATTCATTTTGCAAATTCTAAATATAAAACTTGTACTATGTTTTTATAATATAAGAAGCATGTAAATCACAAAATACAAGAATTCGTTTGACTAATTTGAGCGTTCCTTATTTGGATTTTGTGTGTATTATGAATATAATAAAATTTGTGTGTTATGATTTTACTCGTTTGTTAAAGTCTTTTATAAATTTTTCTATTTTCATTATTTTGACTCAATCACTCATCGTTACGATAGTTTTTATTTTATTTTTCATATTCTAATTAAATAACATATCTCGTATCATAAAAAAAACATTAGTAAAATGTCCAGAACCTTACATCAAATACTCATTTCACGCTTCACGATAAATGTATCTAAATGAATCAAAATTGTATTTGAGATGATTATTATGAATTTGTGTTTGATTCAGTTGAAGGTTATTTCATAATATTCGTACATTTATTTGTACTATTCTTTTAAAATGCAAGAGATCAGCGGATGTGTGGTTGCTAAATAGCAACATCTCACACTATTGTTTTGATTCCTTACACGACTCTTCTTGGAAATTGTGGTATCAAATAGTTTCGTAAAATGTCTCGTTATTGTTGGCGTCTAATGTTCTTGTAATGGACCGACAGACTTCTGGGTTTGCAGGATGCTTACAAATTACGATTAGGATATCTGCTACGTCACACATTTTCCAGTGATAAACATTATAATGTATAGTTTATTATCTACATTTTTTCGTATTTACGAACTTTGTTTGACACATGTATATGAATTATTACAATTTACAAAGGTTATTGCACTTAGTTTTTTTCTTTAGTATATCCTCTAATATAGTTGAAAATTTTTTGTGTTCATACTGAACACCTTGCGGGCGATCGGAAAACGCACCATTTTTTATCTTTAATTAAAAATACTTTTGATTCTTTGATACGAATAGAGTCTGATTTCATTTTTTTGTGTTGGTTTCTCACTGGTTACTGCAGATTGTAAGTTCATTCTCCAGCCGCAATAATAAATGGTTGTAAAGACTCAATAAGAACCATCGCAAATTTTTTTTATTTACATAAACAAAGTTCAGTCGACTACAATTAAATGGCTAACGTAAAATACAAGGCGCCTTTTACAGCATCATGACGTAATGAAACATGTGGAGACATGTAGAATTTTTTTAAGATAAAGCTTTCTCATGATCTATACGCTGTATTTTTCGTTCATTCAATATGTCGCATTTGTTACTTAAAATTTGTTCATAAATTCCGTGCTGCATAGTATCTGTTTATTGGCCGTTTCATTAATATGGGAATGATAAACGTAGTTTTAAAATACTCTGGTCTTATTATGCATTAGTTTACGAAATGTGTGGAATAATTTTAATTGTTATCCATGATCCATCGTCATTAATAACGGTACGCCATAGTGAGATACCTTCAAGTCCATGAAATATTTTTTACATTTTATTCTTGTACTGTTATCAATGATTATATAGATCAAGGACTGTTTTTAGTCAACCCAACTATGCCGTCTTAACGGATGTTAATGGAGGGACCTAGATATATGATGTAAATATATTTAATTTCTTTATTGCAGTAAAGATCATTTATTGAATGAGCTGGCTTTATCAAAAATTCTATTCTATTCTATTATGTGCGCACGTACATCTTGTAGTACGATGAAAGTAATAAAATGTCATCCAGCTATGGCTACCTTGTATTTTAAAGTAACATTTCACGTCGGCCAGGTTAGCATCCCACAACCTCTGGGTAGATCTATATCGCAAGAATTTTTCTATGTTTTCAAAGTAAGATAGGGGCCTTAGTATCAACGTCCATTTTATTAGTGTCTTCCACTTTTCTTTTCGTTTTTTACCGAAACTGAATTGAGTAGTACATAATATTGCCAAAATTATTGTATTGGCTAGTATTGTCTAGAATAACGTTTACATTTTGATGGTGTGCTATTACGGATCCTCCGTCTGTCAACTGTTCGAGGAATCTAAATAGTTTTTATGTGCAACACAGTACTACGAAAAAATTTTATTTTTTATTAAACAAAAACTTTTCAATGCTCATTGGTTTTTAGAGGGGGAGCTAAAACCAGCACAGAATAATAAGTATTAAAGTCAAAGTAATAATGTATACAGTAGAAACTTATAAGATGTATTTCGTCTCTTAGTGATCTTTTGACAAGAAATGAGAGTAATGCAATATTTTTATTGATTTTTATATTATATTTTTATGGATTTTTAATAATATTTTTTGGAATTTTATGCAGTAGTACTACAGCGTACCCTAACTGAATCTCTTTAAAGTAATTTCCTTTAGGCGCTACTAGTACCAAATTTTAGATCTTACTATTGTTAAAATAAAATTAAGATTAATAAGTTGTAAACAATCTACTGATAATTTTAAAAAATTAAAAACATCCAAGTTTTTATTTACAAAAAATGTTGGAATCAATAAAAATATTTTATAATTGTTGTGACTTATCTAAAAAGCGTCATACATCTTTTACAAGAATGTAGTTTTTTAATTTCTTCTTCGTTGTGTTCTAAATTCAACTTTTTTATGCCCCTTTTCAAAAAACCCCCGTAAAAATTTAAATGCAATGAGCTAATGAGTATAAATACACGTTTTTAGTGTAATCCATAATCCAAATTTTTCTATAATTGATGAAAAACTGCTTATCGTACTGATCAATTAATTATTTTTCTTCTGGTCGGATTGTAGTAATGTTCCTGTAGGACCAATGGGCTAAAACTATTTATGGGATGTTCGTTAAAAACGTAAAAAGCATTAGTCACTCGGATCGGAGTTTAATCATCAAAAAATATCAGCTGACTAAGTTGAGATATCGTTTACTGGTTCGTTCATTTACGCTATAAGTGCAATTACAAAACTATAAATGAAAAATCATCTTTTCATTTCTTAAGAAATTTTGTTTTTCAAGCTACAATTTATTATTGTACAATTTTTTTTAAGAAATGAAAATAATATTCTTCGTTTTTTGTTTGATTTTAATTTTGTTTTAACATTTTTATCATCAAATCGTAACATTTGTTATTACTTGCGATACAGCGTTCAAGTCACTGCAGAAGTTAAACAATTATATCGATAATATTTTGGTTTTTTTATTAGATGTTTATATATGTATTTAAATATATCTCCTTTAATAATTTCAATATTTTTGATGAAGTAAAGAACAAAATTATTAGATAAATATTAAGATTTTTTGAAAAATTGATTTAAATATGAAATCTCTCCTCAATTGTAAATAGTTTTCGTGTAAACGTAAATATGCTTAAGAGAAAACTTTAGGGCGAATGAAAAAATTAGATTTAAAATACGATAATTTTTTATGAGCTGACGGTGATTTTTCCTTACAAAAGAGATACTTGTGTTGGACGATGAATTTTTATTATGTGTAAAAAAATCTATAATTAAAAATTAATATTATAAATATATATGATGCAAACGTATATGCGTATACATATGTATACACATAGATAAATTTCCATGATATAAAGCGGCCGGCTGCAGAGGAACGGTTGCGGAAGACCTATTTTAATGATTCGTCCATTTGTTACTCAAGATAAAGTTTTTTAAGAGATAAAGAAAATTAATGAAAACAAAAAAATTAATTAAATTTTATCATAAAAAGTATTTATTATCCTAGATGTAATAAGTTATGTATGCATTTAATAAAAAAAGAGAGGAAGATAATAAAAAAAGAAATATGCGAACAACAACAAAAATTTTCGTGAGCCATGACCTGCGTTTTCATATCTCTGCTACCGTCGAATTATGTCTTCTTTTATTGCAAATATTTGCGGTAGATTGTGATGGATACCGAGATCATTGCTTCGACTTTTATGTTTTCTGTATAACACGTCAATAAAATATAAAACATCTACATAAAATAAAAAAGACGTTTAAATATAGTGCGCAATGGGTTTTCTTATGAGTCTCGATAATCTTCCAGGCGCACTCTTGTTTTACGATTCAAATTTCCTATTTTTAAAAGCTTAAGGTTGAAAACAAAAAAAAAATATATATATATATACGATATGCAAGTAGATGTGTAGTAGTTCTTAACAAATTTTTAGCATTGTATATATGTCCAATTTAAAGAGAAAAAGAGAAGGAACGTCAAGCGGAGTGTGCTTAATATCCTAATTAAGGGATAGTTTTTGGGGTAGTTTGAAAGAATACGCCTACAATAAATATACATTGACATTACTTTACGTTTGAATGAAATGACTAATATAAAAAATTCGTTTTCCTCCTCAGGAGTCTTGCAACATTTTTTATAAGATAAATAAATAAATGCATCTTTCCAACGTATTGCGCTTGGTGTACATAAAACTTCACATTAACGTTCATTGTCAATCTCATTCTTATTTTATTTCTTTGTCTTTATTTTAATTATTATTTCATTTTTTAAGTACCTTATTAAGCGTCGCGCGCAGACCTAAAATGCGCGACGCACGCAGTTGGGACTAGTCTGTGAACGCCGTCGTCTTCGGTGGAGCGTCGGCGTCATACAAGCATTTTTGTTTTTCTGTTGTATGCAATTTTCGGTAATACTTAAAAATGTAAATGGCAGATACTCTCCTGATAAAATTTTTAATAAAAGGCATTTTCATTTCAATGCTGGGCGAAAGACAATCGACGGACATTATTAGCTCCTGTACCGCCGTCTTGGGTCCCCTTTCATCTCGAGGGATGTAATCTTTTATCAAAATTGTAACACTTTTTGGAAACACTGCGGAGAGTACACCACAGTGCAATATCAATTTAAACGAACTCGCAATACTGGAAGAGTTTCACTTTTAACGAGATACGTAATCATGAGCAAATGATGGTTTTCCATTTTTGTAAAACAGCCGTAATGAAGAAACTATATTTTGCAAATTAAGAAAATAAGTAAAAACGCTAAATTAAGTAAGTGGCGATGAGTAATAATGGCTAGGCTACGATGTTTTAGGGGCTTGCCGTTAATTCTTAATAATGCATAAGTGAAAAAGAATTGGGGGGGGGATGAATGACGAAAAAAATTATAGCAATATTTTTACACGATGTCTATTTAAAAATAACTATTGCCAAGTTTTGTTTGTTAGAGATTTTTTTTAATATTTTACGAGAGCTTACCATTTTACAAGTTTCGTTTGCTTCTTTACTTTTGTTCTCTTTTCTTTTTTCTCTCTTCTTTCAATTTCTTATGTTTTTTTTTTAATTTACATTTATTTTCTCTTCCAACAAGTTATATGTAAGGATCGCGAAGAATTTGTGTTTCATAGTTTATTTTGTTTCATTTATTTACCAAAATGCGTATTAAACTGGAAAAAAGCGTCAATTTTATAAAGTTTGAACGAGAAATGCATCAATGTAATTATTCAGAAAAATTAAATACGTCTTCAAATTATCTATCCTAGATCTTAAGTTACGTTTATATATAAGGAAAATAAAGTTACGCTAACGACTAACTTTGAAAAAACCCAAATGTACATTTGTATTTAGTCCTCTTGTTTATAATACTTATTATCTTGTTATTAAGTACTCGATTTATATCATTTTTTATCGAAATTATTAAAAAATTATTTAAAAATAACTAATCGACTTGTCAATTTTATTTATCGTGCACTTTTTCCTATTCCACTATCCAACTATAATAATTAATTATTAAGATTTACAATAATGTGAAAAAGAAGAATTTTAGTATTTTTATATAAATAATCTGTATTTAATAATTAATACAAAAAAAACAGATTTTATATCATACTCGACAGTATATAATTATGTGTATAAATAGTTATTTGCAAAAATTTTTAATTGTTATTAAAATATAATTACAAAAATCTATGCTCTTAATGCAGTCGAATAATTAATATTGATTGTGTATATTTTATTAATATGAGTTTATTTTTATGAAAAATTTTTTTAATTCAAAATGATTATAAGTAAATATATGTAAATAACTAATATTAAAAAATATATTTATAGGGAATCAAATTTATTTTTTATAAAAAAATTATATTTTAACACGCCATAAACTTTAAACGCAGCAATTGGTTTCAAAACTGTGAAATAAAATTTTTTTATATAGTATTTCAAACATAATATGATCTTGGTTGTCATTAGCAACAATTTCTTATGTAGTATTTTAGTAAAGTAGAAAAATTAAGTGCCAATTTTAGTTATTGTCGATGTATATAAAAGCAACATCAACAAATGTAGTAAGTACCACAGTACATATCAATAAGACACAAATGATCGTAAATGAATTTAATGTTACATCATACATCCGCATAAGCTGTAAAGAAATATAATTTATGAAAACGAATAATTTTACTTGCTGCACCGGTTAGTTTTTATCAATAAATTAAATATTTCTTTACACATCTACCTGTGTGGTATAATTTTTGTTATAGTATTCTTTTGCTAAAAAAATTAAACATAAATGCATCTAGGTTTTGACCCTAATACTCTAAACTAAACGAGCCGTATTTTATAAGGAAATATATACAAACTATTAATGGGTACTTCGGGAAGCTTTTGAAATATTCTTTATTAGATCATTTTTTGTTAAGAAGAGGCCATATTAAAGTTGGTACAAATAAAAAAAAAGTCATGAATGCTTAATTAGTAATAAATTTTTTATTTGTACCAATGCATGAGTTTGTATCTGTGCAATGTATCTTTAATTAAACGATATATTGCAATCAAAATAAAACTGATTAATTATAAAATAAAAATACTATTTAAATATACATATATTATTAATATATTAATAAAATCTTATACAGTTTATAAATTAAAATTATTTTCAATATACTCTATATCAAAGCAATGATTTGTAATAAAATTTATTGTATTCCTAGCCGATAAAATATTTACGATATTCTCAGATACTTTCACAATTTTAAGTAAAATGAACATTTGTTAGAAATGCTACTTTAATAGATTAGCCATAAAAATATCGTATATTATTAACATGTATATAAATAGAAAATTAATAACGAAATCGTAAGAAATCAAATCAAATACGTTACCAGCTCTTATGACAATGTAATCCTTTATATTATTTTATATTTTTGTAAAATTTGTAATAAAACTTCCATGTAAACGTATAAGATCATTTTTATAATTAAAATATTAAGTAGTGCATACATTTTTAAATAATTTTATTTCTTCATTTTCATTCAAATTTCATGAAAATTAATATCATACTTTTTATAATATATACAATCTTTTTATGCATATAAATTCAATAATTAAAATAATTGTTTTGATGAAAATTTGATTTTATTATAATTATATAAATATTTATAAAAAAAGAATATTCTTAGAATATAGAAATACTTATAGAAAATATTTTTGCAGATATTTCTCAACATTATGTTATAAATATATGTAATTTACATACATATGTATTCTAAGTTTGCTCTTTTATTTCTCATTTATTCACGTGCTCTTCTAATCTTGATCTATACGATCATTTCTTCAATTTATATTGTTTCGTCTTCACTTATACATATCTCTCAATAGCGTCAATTTAATTTCATAAAACTTATTTTTCAGAAAAAATAGTTTTTCCTGTAACTTATGATATTTTATTACATATTTAATAATTTGTAAATGTAAAAGCAAACGAAAAAAATGAGTAGAACTTTCGATTAAATAAATATATATTTTTGAAATAAAATTCAACCTGCAATTCTTCTTTACTATATATCTGTACATATTTATAAAAAATTATCATCTTTAAAAACATTTCGTATAATAATAATAACAAAAAAATGTTATATTTATTTTTTTATCTTTATTACTTTTTACTAAATTTAAACAGTACTAAATTTAAGTATTTTAATCATGAAATATTTTTGCGGGTGTAGTGATTAATAATATGAAAAAACTAAATTATATTATAAATTGGCAAACTTTTGTCTCTTTAAAACTTATCGAGTTCGAATGAAATAAATAATTTTTTTTCATCCTTTTAGTTATTATATAAATTTATATATAGATAAATTTTATTTGGAAAAAACTATTTAAATTGGGCTTTAATAAAATAGTATTTTCTTTGTACAGAAAATAACTAAATAATACTTCGTAAAACTTTTATTCTTGTAAGGCTAATTTTCTTTTAATATTTAATTTTGTAATCAATCAATCATGTAAAACTATATATTAATTATAATTGTATGGATCGTCTGCAAAAAAATTAATAACTGTCAATATTGGATTCAAATATTAACTTGCGATATATGAAGAATACTGAATTTATTCAATTTTGTATGCTTTTACATATATTTTGTAAACTGAAATATAAACAGATATTATTAAGCAAAAGTTTTTAATTTAATGAGTGAACTTATTGAGTAATTTTTGAGTAATTATAATCGGATATGAAATAAAGCTGATTTTATAGACTGCTTATGCACTATAGAAATTGTGGTAGAAGAGTTAGAATTTTGAATAAAGTATCGAAAATAGAAAATTAAATTAGTATATAATAATCGTTAAAAAATTATTGATATGTAATGATTTTTAATCAATATCGGATAAATGCATGAATTTAGCGTATACTTATAACTTTACAACCACTTATATCTGAGGATATCTGAGTATTAACCTAAAAGCTGTGTATTGAACAGTACATAACTAGTGTAGGCGGCGAAATCGGTCATCATTATAAACAGTATTCATATATACATAAATAAATATTAGCGATGAATACATCAGTTATAAGCTAGTGGACAAAGCAAAATGACAATGCATTATATATAGAAACTGTCAATATCTTGCATTACGGGTATACCACTGGACCGTATATTATAGACAATTTAAATCAATAGGTATAATTATTGTTTTCTTACGAATATATTTATAATTAGATAGGTAAGTTAAATATTAATTTTTATTTTTTCTATAATTATTTGATATTTTTAAATATAGGTACTGTGATTCCGAATTTTTTTTTATCAAATTAAATGTTTTATTATTGAATATAAAGTTTTAGTTTTCATTAAATTGATAAGTATCAATATTCAATATTTAGCATTTAGCCATTAGTTATACATTTACATTGTCCAACTTAATTATATAGAGTACATAAAATTTAGCTTAAGGTAGAAAGTTGACGTCTAATTTAATATCGGTTTGTAACGAAAATGTTTTCAGTAATGAGTCGCTCATTAAAAATTTATGCACAATATTGAATTTTATTAATTTGCGAGGTCATGAAAGTTCGGAAGTAATTTATTATTGTTTTGCAATACTTTCTTATTTTATAATTCAATAGCTATAGATTGACCAAGTAAATAGTTTTATGTTGCGTTAAGTAATTTAAGGTAGGAATATTTTCTATCATAGCTTGTTTATTTAACTACATTATTTAAGATTGTATTGACTTAAGTAATATATTATATAATATCTTATTACTTATGAATATCAATTATGATTTTAATATATTATTTTTTATGTTAACTGCAGTTTCTTACTATGCAAATAAAATTGAAATAAACTTCACTAATGATTCCGTTTTAGCCATTGCATAGTAGCATGGAAAGTATAATATGTAATTTTGCTTCAATGTATCAAACATGTGCATGCAGTGATTGCAATGCAATAAGAAAGAAAATTGAATTAAATAGATGATATTGTTGTCATAAGTAAGTAGAGAATTGTTGTGAAAAAAAATTAGGACCAACGAACGAACATTTATTTTTCACTACATAAACATTCGAAGTCAATCAGTTTGTTAAATACGTATTCAAGAAACAATCACGCCTTATTGTCGCTGATATGTACCAAGATATAGATGAGATTATTTTTACTGTTGTAAACCATATTATCGATTCAATTATACCTATAGATAAGCGCGTAATCTTTGAGCTTAACGATCGACGCCTGAACGACAATAACATTATCTATATTAATTCTATTTTTAAAAAAGATGAGAAAATTAGAATATCTTGTATGTCGAATATATTTGAAAATCAATTAGCGTGACGAGGCCCTTCCTACCACTGCTTCTGACACTGCATTCAAATTATTGTGTATTTGTAAGGCAATTATAATGTGCGCGCGCGGGCAGATGCGCATGCAATGGTTTTAGTAGGAGTGGCCAGAGAAATTGTGAATGTCGATGTCGCGAGTGCGTATCGCTCGACGCTTTACATAAACAGAATAAAAATAAAAGCGCAAGCTTTTGAAAGCAGCACGCTAATCTGAAGCAAGGTCACTGATTTCAGCTGCTGATTGCCACTTCCGTCTTGGGTGCGTCGCCGATACCTTGGACAGAAGATGACGGCGGTGCGCACGTATGGGTCGGTGTGACGTGGTCAGGTGGCGGAGGGGCCGGGAGGGCCGAGCGAGCAGCACAGCCGAAACGAGTGCCGATAACTTTATTATCGCCTGTTGGGGCTTGTTTATTATCGGCGCTTGGATAGCGTCTGCGAGCGTTTAAAAGGCCGAGGTGGCCGATTGTGCTCGTCGCTGCTCGTTGACCTTCCGAATTTGTTTTAATGGCATGGTAAAGCGCGCAGGTCAAGACCGATCGCAAGGCATGTACAATGCGAGCGCTTTTTAGACCATTGACGGATAAGGAGGAGTACTATTTTATACCGGATTGCTCCAATAAGCAAGCACACGATTGCTGGTCCAACATTGAAGTGAAAGATAAGCGTTGATGAGCGGTAAATGCGGTTTCAATGAAGACTGAAGCTTGCGATAAGTGCGCATGCCCGCTCAGCTTAAAATACGCATCCAGATGGAGAATTTGTGATTGTATATTTACGCACTTTTTATCCTCAATTATTAATGGATTGTTGCAACTTACTTCGGTGGTTACGAGCATCTCGTACTGACACGGATGTAATTAATTTTAACGGATTTAATTTAAATGTGAAAAACAAACTTTGATTTCTTAAGCTTGAGCTCGTTTAATAAAAGTAGACGTGCGGTAAAGAAAATAAGAAAATTTGTTGTACACTTCTTTTAAGCGATTAAGTACATTTTTTTTCTAATTAAAATTTAATTTATTTAGGAACCATTTCTAACAGACTATTATATATAGAAACAAATTTAAGAATTGCCATTCTTTTGAATTTTTGTTACATTTAAAATTGTACTTTTATTTCAATGAACTTTAAATTCAAGAAGTAATATGCACAAATGTATATTCCCATAATTGGATACGAAGTTTTTATTTGAAAGAAGATGTTTAAATTTTTTTGAAATTTAACTATTCCTGTCAACGTATATGAATGTAAATGACATTCGCATTATCATTATATGGCAATAAATTACTAAAGCATTGTCACACTCAATATTTCATGTATTGTGCTATTATTTTTGTTATATGATAAAGTTTAATAAGATAAGTTTATATGATAAAATATTTAAAATTTTCAAATCAATAGTTCTTAAAATAACGCATTTGTTTTTTAATTTTCAAATATCAAACTTTTTCAAATGAAAATGATCAATGAAGTTGCATTTTTGAAATATATTGTTTGATATTCTCTTCTTTAAGACAAGTGAAAGCTAAATTGAAGGTGAATTTTAAAAATTCGTTAGTCATTGTATGTAAATAACTGTAATTAGTGTATCCTTGTGACTTGAAAATCTTGAAAAGCGTATCCTGTATATAGCAGTAACGAAAAAAATTTGAGCAAAGAAAATACATAGCGGATTGTTGTTTTTTTTCTATATTTTTTTATAATAAATTATAATTTAGAGTACAGTAATAAAATTTATTAATGTATTTAAAATAAACATATAGTTAACTAAATTATATTAAACCTAAATATAAGTTGAAAGTTTTTTAAAATATATATTTAAATATTCAAATTTAAGATGTAGAGTAATAGATTTATTACTTAAAAATTTTATTTTTATTACTTAACTATACATTTAAATTACTTACACATTATTATTTCTTAATCATTCATTTTTTATGTATCATTTTCTAGGTAAAAAATTTTCTTTAATTAATGGGTGTGAATATAAAATAAATAAATTTAAATAAATTGAAGAATTTTTTTATATTTAAATTAAACCTGAACCTAATTCCATTTACCTTCCATTTATTATTTGCTTTCAACTTATTATTGCATAATATAAATTTTAAAATGTTTACTAAAAAAATTTTTTTTAAGTTTATTAACAAATTCAATGCTTAATTGTAATTTTTGAAACAGATTAACCATACTAATGCTTTTAATTCTACAAAACACACTTTTAAAAATGTTTTTAAAGATAATATCGGAAGCTTGTTGTTGTTTACTTTTCATTAGTATTAAAATATTTTTTACCTCGAATGATTTTTAATATTAATAAATATTCATAATACTTATTCATAATAATTACTTAGTTGTTTTCATGATCTCTGTTTCAGGTATTTATATTTCGATATAATTAAAAATAAAATTAAAAATTCTCTTCTTCTTAATATGGTAGATTATTAAACTCTAGATTATCGACTTGTGGGTATTTTTCTTCGAAAGGCATACATTTATTGAATCATACATTTTTCGTAATTTAGTGATAATAGGCTACAACAAAATATTGATTGAAATATTAATTTCTTATTGCCGTTTATTCATAGATTTACTTTGTTGATAAACTGATATTTTTAAGACGATATAGCTTTACTTATACTTATTTATACTTATTTATAAAAAATGAGAAATAAATATTTTACCATTTCAATTTTCCATAAAGTGACCTTCTTAAATTACCTACTGGCTTTCTTTTCTGAAATTTAGTGTTACTTTACTGTACTTTTTGTAGAGTATTAGATATATTATTTAATGGTATTAATTAAAAAAATGATTTTTTACGTTGCACAAAAAAAAGTTTAATAACATTTATACATAAATATGCAGAGCATATTTTTTTATGAATCTACGTTTCAACAAAACAGGTTCGATAAGGTAAAAAGTTTTTCAAGCATATTTTCCAATAAAATATTTTTTGTATTGGATTTTTTGTATTAAGTATCTTCATGAATATTAAGGTACATAAATCGATATTCCAGAATGGGAAACTTTCATTTAGACGATATTGAAAGGTACACTCTGAATTAAGGGCAGCGGATGGTACTAAAAATGAAAGTTTTGGTAGAAGAGTCTCTTTAAGAAATGTAGCATCCCAGTAATTTAGCGTCCCCAGGTAAATGAGAAAATGTAATTGAGCGATAAGTTATTAAGCTTTAGTAGCTTAAGAATCTAATAAAGTCGTACAGCAAAGCAGTACAAAGTCTTCCCTTTCTCAAGTAAATTGCTCGTTCACCTATACGTATATTTCATCTTCGAATAAGAAGCACCTATACATCAAACTTGGATCGGTCATCCGTGAAGCTGCGAGGAACCCATGTGCACTTAGAGCAGACGCATTGTCGGCTCAACATCAGCTTAGCGTCATTTCGTGACCTCGTGGTCACTTGTCATATCCTTGGTGCGCCCAATTTATCGCGTAACTCCAGGTAGGTGCTGGTAAACATCGCGTGTAGTTTGGACATTTGAACTTGTAGGCCGGTTAAGAATAAGTCGTGCGCATGAGCCCAAAGCTTAAACGATGCTTGATTTTGCTGGATTTGCCTGACTATCGGGGGACCCGGACAGTTAGACATTGTTGACCGACATTGCGGTGCAAGTTTATCCCACTCGTTATGTTGATAAATGTTTACCTATTTTATAGGTATGTATATTATGGCTAAGCTCCTGAGTCGTATGCATAAACTGCACTTGCTTTATGAGTGTCATCCGATTGGGAATCTCATGGATTCGATCGAATGGCTTCTATTGAAAAATGCAAAAAAAATTAGTGTCAAATAGTGAGAACACTGATTACTATGCTATCGAATAAAATAAATAAAAAGGTTTTTTATATATGAATACAAAAAAAATATACAAAAGAATATTTACGTGAATTTGAGCAGAATATTTGTGTACCAATCAAAAACTTTTATAATCACTTTAATATTGCAATGTAAACGTAAAGCTTTGCTTCTTCACTTTTGAAACTTTAATACTCGTGACAAGATCTCAAACTTATGGATTGGCCTCGATTTTATTTAATGGCGATGACTCGAAACATGTTTTGTTTCATATATTTAAACATGATGAAATATTAAATAAAGGACAAAATGATACTATTTCACATTATTCGAATTTGTCTGCATTTATCATTGATACTGTTATCGACTACGAGATAGACCTTAAAATAGATTTAAATGCATTTTTTTTTATTTTAATCAGCATGAATATTTTATTCAATACTAGACAAGTGCATTTATTTTCAATTTTTAATATTTTATTTTAAATTATTTTAAAATAGTATTTTATTTATTAAATTACAAAGTAATACCGTTTAATCGACATATAGTTTTTAGAATGTTTTACACTGCATAGATAAAACTAAATCATTAAACGAAATTTGATTTAAAATTTTTTAGCACCAAACATTACTTTTAATAATTGTTATTTTTTTTAAATTAAAATGAATTGAAATAATCATTCGGAATTTAAACGTGATAGATATCATTAATTTACAATAAAGTTACACGTCATTAATGAGAGAAATGTGTTTGAAAGGCAATTCAATTACATTTTAATTTGTTTGATAATGATTAAACATATAAAAAAAGCTTAAAAATTGTATCAATATTTCATTTAGATCATTTTTACGTACGTTAGTGACAGTAAACAGATATTAGTTTAGTTTGCATGATCATTTAATTATATATATCAAAATCTTAGAATCTTCTGACAGACAAACACACGCACCCACACTCAAAATTAATTTCTATAGCCTTTTTCAAAATATTGTAAAGTTTTAGCAGTATTTTATATTAATACAGCATTTTTACTTTGACATCGATATATCTTTTACAAATGCACTTAACATACTCACTCACAAAAAAGTAGGTTATTCTTTTACGTCTCATTTTAATTACACGGCAAATGTATTTACTATTCAAACCATTTACATTTCAATTTATAATAAGGCTTTAATAAAATTTTAATTTTTTCATGATTATCTATTGTACTTATTTATTTTTATTTTGATACATTTTTTTATAAGTTTTAATGTATTCACTTTAAAGTATCTTCAGTAAAAAAATAAAATTATATTTAATACATTTTATAAATTTTATTTAAATTTTTTTTTATAACAAGTAAGGCTTCATTAATGACTGAAGTAGTTTTATTTACATTGTGATTCGTTGTTATTATTATATCCTTAAGACTATTTTAGCAATACTGTACTTTTCAATCATATATTCAATGGTTTTATTTATAAAATTTTGTATTTATAATGAAAATAAGTTGAGCATTTTGTGCACAATCTGCAGAAGATAATTTGAGGATAAAAATATAAGTAGTTCAGAAAACTTCAGAATTTATTTCTTTTAATTTCAATTTAAAATTACAATAAATTTGACAGCATAATCGTATATTATCACAGAATATTTACATTGCACGATGTTGATAATATTTGTCATTTATAAGACAATTCATTGTATTTTTGTATTACTCATAAGATCGCTTGTAGAAGTATTAAAGGTAGTTTTGCGAACTAGTCCCTTATATTCTATTATCATATACGAAATGTCTAGTTATGTTATACAACTAAAGTTCTTTACAATTCTATGATACAAGCATTTAAAAATCTCATAAGTAAGTGATTATCAGAGTTAGTCAATTTCTTGAAACTTCTTCTTAAAATTTATTTTAAAAACAAAATTAAAGTGAAAAATCAAATGTAGATGCATTACAATAATAATCATCGATTATAAATCTGTATTAAAAAAGATTTTGAATAATATTTTATGTGAGAATAAAGTCGCATGGATTATCATATGTGTATATAATTATTAACTACATATGATTAAGGAAATATTTATATGATAACATAAAATCGTCCTTTTAATTTTAAATTATTGCTTTATATTAGCAGATATTTGTATATATATATATATTAGTACATATAATCACATATTATATGGTTACTTATATTTTAAAAAAATAATATAAATGTATAAATACTCATTGTACCTAATCTTTGCCGATCTTGATTCGATCATGTATACAATCAAAAATTAAAGGTGTATTTTTCCGTTTTTTTTACTTAATTAAATGGCAAACGATAATGTATAGTTTATTATGAGAAAAAAACATGTATTAAATATATGAAGAGATATTTTTAATTCAAATATTTTATTACTTTATTGTAAGCATTGTAACAAAAATCTCGTAAATTTGTCACTTCTATAAATAAAACTAATTGAATACCTGAAACTGATTGTGTAAATGTTAAATTAAAATAATAAAGGTAATTAAATTTTAGATACAATTATATTAAAAAAAAATATAATATACTTTATTAACTAAAAATTAGTTTTATATTTATAAGATACAAATTTTTGTGAGTGCTAACTTTTCATTTATGTGTTATATACTTAATTATTTGCACTATATTGAATATAATTGATGAAATGATATAATCATAAATTGATAAATTGATGAATGAAAAATTTAATTTTTAATCTTAGCATTAGGTTCTGAATTCTGCATTATGTTTTTAAATATATGAAAAATTACGTTTTATAATAATTTAAGTTTTACACATGCTAGTAAATATTAAAAGAACCTTAAAACATTTTAGATGTTTTTGATAAAATGATTTGGCTTTTTTAACATGTAAGTAAGGAAATGCTGCTTTTGGGAAGCTTATCCAATTGGCTATTAATTTCAAGGTTATTATATTATGTATCCTGGACAAGGTTAATAAAACAACTTTTTCGCGATTATAAACATTTTCTTATTTCCCTTACATTCACCATTATACTGCATCTGAATATTATGTGTAATCAAAACTAAACTTATCTCAGGTCTGATGTACAAAATTATCTATAGGGCCAAGTTAATTGATATTGAAAGTATTAGTATGAATCAGAAATACATAGAGAGAGAGAGAGACAGACAGAGAGAGAGAGAGAAGTAATCAGAATTAGAAACCGCGTGGCTAATGGTAATAAGAAAAGTAAATATAAATAGGGATTTAATGTGAAGAAGTTACATTAAAAAGAAAAGTCAGAACAAACATATATACGTCAAGGCTGAATACAATAATATAATTGCCATGGTAGAGAGAGATAAATAATCCGATGTAATTGAATGAGAGACGGAATAAGATGAATGTTGAGAGGATAGTGGGGGCGACGAGAGGGGCGTGGAGTGAACAAAGGAATAATCACGAGTGAAATGATAATGCAAAAGAAGAAGAGTAAAAGTGCATTATTAAGGTAAGAAAAGTGAGGAGAAGGTTTGAAAGCATGTACAAATAATAAACACAGAGTAAAAAAGAACAAAATGTGAAGCAGGAGATGGTGGGAGAGGACGGCAGGAGTAATGGTATATTACACACGAAAGAGAAAAGGCGAGGGCGACAAACGAGGAGGTAAGAGAGCCAGATAGTAGTGGCTGTTTAATACATCGAGGCGTTCACAGTAAAATAATCGATCAAGGTCCGCCGTGGCGTTGCACCCAGCGACTGCCTCCAACATTCCACTACCGTCTGCTTCGAAATCGGCCTCAATGAGTTATGTTTAAAACATATTGCCGGCGTCCCGGGAACTCGCGCGTTGGTTTTCATCCTATTTCCGAAATTCCATGATGTACGAAACTTTAAGATTCTTCGACGGCTGATTCGTTTTCGGTCGAATTCATCGCGATTTATTTTTCAAGGCATTTTAATGACGTGCAAGGATCAATGATTGCGCGCCTTTGATCTCTATATTTACTTTATTGCCGTGGCACTGATTTCGTTCATGAACTTGCGCTATTCGTCCATGCTCAAAGCTATAAGTGCGCTTTATTCGGCGCACGCGTCGCCTTTTGGATCCTCGATCACCAATTTTGAAACTTATCTGCTCTACTGCCGTTACGAACGCTTCGTCGATATGATCGCAATTATATGATAAGACGGCTGAATTTTCTGAGTATTTCACTTATTTTCGCTATCTGAAAAAATGTTTCATGATTTATGGCTTAAAGGAACTTTCCGACTAATACTTATGAACCCTGTAAGCGAAGCATTCTTTTAATGCAGCGAAAAGAAATTTTATTTCGAGTTTTAGGTAAGTGTAAATTTGTAGTGTCATTTATTTATTAAATAAGAAAGTGATATTCTTTGATAAGAGATAAATCAACGAAAAAAAGGTCTGATAAAGTTTTGTACGCCGGAGCTGCACAGGAGAGAAAATAAGAACGGCTTTTATGTTTTAGTTGTTTAAAGTAGATGTTGGGGATCATTCGATGTATGAGTGATTTAATAATACTATACTTAGCTTGTGTATGATTAAATTCAGCAGCATTGAGTGGACTAAAGTTAAATGGAGCATATTTTAACGTTCTTTCATCATCAATGTAGAATTTGCCGGGAAAGCTTTTTCAAATGTTACAATTGCCGAATAATTTATGGGCACTAGCACTATTCATACAGATTGCTTTTTTCATTGAATTGCTCCAAGTTTAAATATAGTTTAGGTAGAGCATTTTTATCGGGGATCAATAAATGCCTCAGTTTTGATTGATTTACATAGTGTTTGATTGTTAAAGTATCTGCATGGAGCCATAGATATACATAAGCTTCACTTTTTAATAAATTACACAGGTTTGTCTCAAAGAACTAAGGCTATCATAGTAAGATCTGTTTTAAAAGGAGTGAAATCTTTTTGTAAAGTTTGTAATTCCATACTTAATAAATAACATAACCAAAAACTCTTTTCCTGATCTTCTCCACACTATACCGACTCGTTACTCACTGCCTCGCCTGTTCGAATTTTTATCAATAGTCGATTTTATTCGCTCTACAATATTACATTTTTATCGCGGATATACGGCAAAGGAAGTACATGATTAATCGCCAATGCAAATAATATTCCTCTAAGTGCAAAATGCTACTGAGATTTTTATGAAAGACCCTGAGTACTACAAAACAGCCGTGAGTATACAAGCCGGGTAAATCACGAAATGTTTCCTCCGGGGAAGCGTAAGTTACCTCCAATATATTATTTGTAGAATAAAAAGAAGTATCCTCTTGCCTTTTCTCGGCTCGCCGCCGAAGGGCTTACGCCGTTTGCTCGTTACTCTCATCTCCTGATGCTCCCACTTCCGACTGCATCAACATACACGGCTACATAATATGATATATTGTTACCGTTCCTAGTTTTCTTTCTCCCTTAGTCACTCTACCTCTCTCGATCTCCATCTCTCGTTTCCGCAGAACAATCTCAACAATTCGGCATTCCTTTTGCGTAATTTTTAATAACGAAATATGAATTGTGACACGTAGGAATTAATGAAGATTACGAGGACGAATTCACGGACCAGGTTTGAACGCGTATATACATGAAAAATCCTTGAACTCTTTTATCACTGATAAAATAGAAATTTCATTGGGTATTCATAGATTTATGCAGGTGATAGTCCATGAAATAGAGGTACGCGAGCTTGAAGAGGCTCTGAACTGCAATCGCGCTTAATATAGAACCCAGGCGAATGAGCCTCTCAAGACCCTTGCGCTCGAAATTTAGCTTGTTAAGCTAATCGATGCGTATCTGACGTATTCCTAATGAACAGCATCGATTTGCACAGCCGTTGTGTAACGATCAATGACTATGAGGGAAAGCATAAGAGCATCGAGCTGGCATTAACGTAGAAAATTAAAAAGTGCCGTTCGTCAAATGATCAAATATGCGTTGAAATAAATACTGCCCATCGAATAAAAACAGAATTGGTCATATTGTCTATCCGATACACCGATTATCCGCAACGAGTTTAAATCTTCATCGTCAGCTCTAATGTATTAGTAAGCAATGAATGATTTTTTCGTATAAATGTGCCAAGCGAATAACGTTATAAACGACGTTAAGGAGTGGGTCAATCACTTGAATAGCTGTTTAAATCGAGATACGATACAGGGATCATTTCCACATGGAAAATTGTTAGATAAGGCTATGTATGCGAACTTAGGCGATTCGCACCATCGTTAGTAGATAAAACTTTCAAGCGGAACGGAAGGTGACAGATAGTAAAATCAAATAGAGATTAATGTCCGATACAATTTTACAGAGAGTTACTAATAAATTTACAAACAAAATGAATAATTACGGAAAAGATTGTTACATAAAACTAAAATTATTGATTGTATGATAAAACGTTATTTACTTTCATCAGCATATTGATTACCTGTTTACATTATTAATACTATTTAAGAAATCAACATACACATATATTTGATTTCGATTTGGGAGGAAAGTGAAATTTGTGCACTTTACAATACACCTCACTTCTAAATTCTCTCCTACTAAATTGATATTAGATTGGGAATTTTGAAAATTTCTTCATTCTATTGCGTTAAAAAGCAAAATAACCAAAAGATATTTGAAAATTAGTGTTTTAAATTTTGTGTTTTGTGTGTATAATTATATTTTTTTTGTTGGTCCGTGTCGACTAAAGTTTGATCGTCTCTAATTTGAATAATATTCAAATGTGAGATCTAATGGACAAGGAATCAACATAAGGATTGTTTCATGAGTGGGGAAATAGGAGGAAGTACTGTGGGGTGCCTGCGAGCAAGTCCAGAGTCGATCGCGATGCCGCAGATGTTGGCGAGGTCAGGAGAAGGAGGAGGTAGTGGTAGACCGAAAGAACGAACAAACTATTCTCTGAAAGCGGTGCTTTCTTCTTTTTTTCCCTACCGATGAGCACAAGATAGAATGCATCGCGCACATTGATTATACTTAATTGCACGTTGTTATTAATGTTCAATTAAACCGCTGATTTCATCGCTCACTTTTTTCTTCTTTTTCCTTCATCTCGTATTTTTACTATTTCTCTTGCTTAAGTGCCTTCTTTTCAACTCGTGTTCTACGACTTGCTTGTGATTTTGTACGAAATTTGCGATGCTTTACTGGATAAGAGTATAGTGCGATTGGTGTTTCTTGCCTGCGGTATGCGAACATGCTTATCAATTATACTAAGTTCCAAAGTGTTTATTTTATAATATGCCAGAGAAAAGGACTTTTCTTTCCAAATAGAGTATCACAAGGCTGCTGTCATTGCCGAATTTATGTAGGGATGGGGGGATGATAAAGAGATTCGATTACATCGAATAAGGTTCATGGAAACTATTCGATGAAGTATTGTAGACAGTGCGTCTTACGCGATGATCAAATTATTAAATATTATAATTCCATGTCATTTCATTTACAATCAATTTGAATTAGAATTAAAGTAAAATGACAATATGCGGAAAAGTTGTTTTTCTTTCCTAATATTAAACATTTATTCGTTTTCATTATTATTAAATTTTTTTAAATATCCATAATAATTATTGTTTTATTAAAAATAAGGTACCAAAAGAATTATATTTATTAAAGCACAATTTTACAAAATTTAAATCTACCAGAATCTCAAATCTGTTCTAATGTGACACAATTTAGTAAAAAAATAAAAAATTTACGAGAGTTTTTTTCGTAATATTATAATATTATTTTGTACCGGAGTTAAATATTATTAATTAACTATTAAGATGCTTTTTAAGAAACAAATTTTTAGTTTAGTAATAAAAAGGTAAAATTTGATACACGATGCCTATCAACTATGATATGATAAGTCACACTTTTAATATTAAGGTTTTTATACACTATTATAAGTTTTCAAATGTGTGAAAATTTTTAAATTATATTATAAAATGAAAAAGATCACAATAATAGCCAGTATTTTTAAGCTTATATGAAATGAATCTAAATTTTGTTTTTTACCTGACAAATTATAATTATTTCTACTAACGTATTTTTTTAAATATTACTCACTGAGTTATTTCAGAAGTAGATTTAACCGATTAAAAAGTAAAAAATTCTTGGTTTTTGTATTTATAATATTACTATCAAATAGCTTGTGAATTGTTCCAAAATTATATAATACCATTTTAAGTCTGATTAATCGAAAAAAGGTATTTTGTTGTATTTGATTAATAGTTCAAAGAAAACTTTTATCCATTGAATGTTTTCGTAATTAAAAAATTTTCATAACAGGTGGTTCATATCAGATCAGAGAATACATTTTACTTTGTAATAAATAAATTCCTTGAGCAATAGGCACAAATGAATATTATTTTTATTCGAATGTTGTACAAATTGTTTTCAATGTAAAAAATGCGGCATTAGTTTTCAGAATTAATATTGAAAATTAGTTTTATTTACGCATGTAGAGAATTGGTACAGCATACAATTTTTAAAAATCCATTACTCGAATGATAATGAATAATTTATAATATGGGAGTTAGTGTATTGATTGTTCGAAATCAATAAATGGTGTTCTCCGTGAGTTCTTTCATATTAAACATCACCTCGAACAATTAAGAAAAATGACAATTAAGCTATCTGTTATTTTTGTGATATTCAATGACCTTCTGGACTCCCCGAAACAGTAAAAGTTGAACACTCACTTCCAGAAATATCTGGCACACCCGGCACATACTTAACATTGTCCCGGTAAGCTGTAGGTTGTCCGCGTTTGGGACTCTAGCAATTACTGTTTTAAAAATTTTCTATCCACTTGATAAGTCTGGCCAAGGCATGATTTTATTAAAGTGCTGAAGAATGGTACGGCATGCAGCTGCAGGTGATAAAACTATTCCTTTTCCTCATTATCGCTGCTTAATGAGCTACGGTTTTCGCGCGCAGGTCCAACTCTGAACACTTGTAGCAATTAAGCCGGAATATCATATGCGGATGCTGCGAGCATCTCTAGCAGAAATCGAGTTTATTCGATCACTTCGCTGGGGCGTGCGTAATTGCGCATCCGCAGGCTCAATTTTTCCTTCCTCCCACTCTTGTAACCCCGTCGTCTCTGCACCGCCACAAATGCCCTTGAGCTTACAATCTGAGAATTGCTTGAGAATCATACACTACATTTTATGGAAGAAGCCTTTATGTGCTAGCTAAGAAATGATTCGTACATTTTTCTACGATTTCTATTGGCTAATGGCGGGCAACTTAGTTTTTATACATTCGGATTGTCGGCAAATCATTCGTATTACGTTTCAAATGATTTATGCACTTTGATGATATTCATTAACATTCATTAAATTGTGCAATTGAAATTTGATGCATCATTAGATAGAAATATATACATATATATATATATATATATATATATATATATATATTAAGATGTCGATCTAATTTTATTATCTACTTCAATAATATTGGATTAGGAGTTTTAAAGATTTGGTTTTAAAGAAGAGAATTTGTTTAAAAAACATATCTTCAGTATGCTAAAGTTCTTTTCATATTTGCCGTATGCATATAAGTCACGGCGTATAATCGATCGTGCGATACATAAAGAATCAAAAATTATTTATTGCTCTAGTTGGAAAGTCACTTTTTGGCTGTCTCTCTTTCTTAACTTTTCTCCTCTCTTCTTCAATAATGTAAATTTATATAAAAATATACAATGATATTTACTTTATATACCACAGTATTGACCTTGAATTTGATAAGGCCTAGAAGTAAGGTTCGTACATATTTATATTCCTTCCAGCCGGGTGTATAAAGTGGCTAGCATAAAAAGGCGGTGCTTTTAAGCTGTCATCGTCCATAAAAATCCAATTAACGCGGTAATGCCTAGTTATCCTTTTATGCAGAAGCAAAAAGAGAAAATGCAAATAAATGAAAATTGACAATGTTGACTTGTGAGCGACGAAATGAAGATACATATCGGACCAAATACGTACAGCGCACCGAGCAAGTGAAGAAATTCCAAACATATCGTTCGAGTTTTTGTATTTAATTACATGAATACTTACATGCACTGCATGCGTATCTTTTGGTGTGCATGTTCCTTTCGATAATCAACAAGACTACACTCAAAGAAACTCACTTACAGCGTGCTCCAATAATATTGCTAGTTTTCAAAAATACTTTTCTGCCGTGTTTTGATCATTTTAAGTATTTTACGCCAGATACTTTTCTTCATTTTTATTAACAGTACCTCAAATTCTTATTTCATGGAGTTTTTATAAACTTTAACTGCATTAATGATAGTACCTGTAGTTCTAAATTAATTTTGCAGTCCACTGAATTTATTATCATTGAATAAAAGGAGATAATAATCAACAAATCAATATTATTTTTATAAAGACAAGTCTTTAATTTTATAATAATTGTCGCTTAGAATGTAGCTTTTGATGAATAGTGAGAAACTGTTCATTTCAGATAATGGAACAATTTCTATTGTTAAATTATCAAATAATTACAAAATAAACTAGTAACTATTACCAAAGATAAACTTTTTAATACAAAAAATAACCAAATCAATATTTGTAATTGCCAAAAATGCTCCACTCGTAGAAAAGATTGCCTTATATTTAAATTTTAGTGAAAAATATTCTACTTGAAAAGGACGTTAAACTTGAGATTATACACTTTATACTTTTGATAAAAGACATATATTTGAATGCCCACGTAGTATTTTACGAAGCGTGTACTTAGCAACCGATGAATGATAAAAGTAAATTAGTTCCAATTCAAAAGTGTGCATTAAATGATCATTGAAACGGAGTGGCCTCGATTTTTAATACCAATAATGAAAGAGATTTTAAGTCGTTGACTGAATACGGGTGGATATCATCAGGCCTCAATGGAGCTGTTCGAGACTAGAGTGGCACACGCCACCACGTAAATTAAAATCCTGGTGATTGATATGAGTTCAGTGGACTATTACCTCGCAGTTTGCGTATGTGCAACGAGTCGATGTCTTTCTGTATGTGGGCGGCAGGTACGGTTTCGGAGTCGATTATACAATTGAAAAAGAGTAATTCAATTCGATGTGGTATTTATTTAGCTTTTTTTTCTTAATTGATGTTGATACATGTGTTTTTTTTATTACCCGTTCATTTAGATTTTTAAGTTTTGTTATAATATAATTTTTTAATGATTTTTTTTATTATTATTATTATATTAAAATTAAACCTAAGTTTTGTTCTGATGAAGAGTTATATTATTTTTAAAAAACCTACTTTAGTAAATCGTTCGACTACTCATCTATAATTAGGCCTTGAAGTGTTTACGGACATGCGAAAATTCTCGTGAGTTATTCTTCTTTTAGATATACTTTATCTAAACTGTGAAAAAATGTCGATAAATTAAGTCTGAAAAGCCACATTACAAACTCTCAAACATAATTCAATTGCATTGCAAAATTGAAAATTTAGCCTCGTTAAAAGCTTTTTGTAACATTGAAAATACTGATACTATAAAAAAAAGGTTTAGTAAGATGAAATATTTTGTTATCAGTATGGATGAGTCTATGTATTAAGTATAGGTGTAAAAAGTAGTCATTCAATTAGGGTAGTATTTAAATTTTTATCGAAGAAGCCATAATTTAATTTCATTTAAAATCATATAATTTATAAAATTTTAATTACAATCATTTAATTTAAGCCATTTAATTTAAACGAAAATAGCGTGTCTTCATTTCTCCTACAAAATTTACAAGTAAGGTCACTTACGCAACGTATATTTTTCGCTATACCCGTTAAATCTGTAAAAAAAGAAGTTTTAACGACAATTAATACGACTGAGAGGTTTTAAAATCATTCTTAGCAAAGCGGTCTAAAAAATGACAGGACTAAAAATTCGCCGTGCAATCTACTCTCGGACAACTATGATCATCTTTACGCCGTTCTCGGAACAGTCTTACCGAATTGTCTGTTGGACAACTGCTCAGCATCACATTGCATGGATTTTGCACTTCCCGGCAACGTGTATTTTTAGTAGTGCTCGGAGGCCCTTCATCTCCTCAGGGCTCAAAGCCTGGTGCATCCTGTCACGCTCTCGGTCACATGTGCCTTAAGAAAAGTATCACGTTATCGGAGGAAGCAGTGAACATGAAATAATTAAATCCATCGGTTACGAGGGAGCCGAGACGAAGATACGATTCGTTCATAGTGCTGTTTCTTCCTTGGACGTCTTTCTAAGTTTTGGTTGTGCGCATCTGTTCCACGAATATTTTCTCACTATTTATGCCTTAAATGACCTTGGAGGTACTAGTGAGCGGAATTTCAATATTGAAGCTACGGTATGCTATATTACAAAGGGAATAAATATTGCGGGTGTAAGAACAAGTCTGAAACCTCAGGAATAACATTATCAAATTTAAAAGGCGCTTTAAAGTGGAAGTGAAGCACAAAATTTCGGTTATTTTAAGTAGAATGTTTGAAAAGGATAAAGTACTGTCAAATGAATAATTCACTCTGTCAAGGTACATCAAGAGTTTTTCTTTATTTTTATAAATTTATTATAGCTACGACTTTAAAGCAGAAAAATGTTCTATAAATATAAACGTAGCCCAAGTATTACACATTCGCATCAAAACGTGGCCAAATTCACAGTTCACATAGGCAGCTGTTTCACATGGAGCAAAAAAGTGAAGAGTAAAGGAGACGACGAGGGTGGGTAGGGGGCAGATTTGGGATAGGGGTCGGTCAGTGGAACAAGCAGCGTCGGCGGTAGAGGAGGACGCTTAGGTAATTTTTTTTGTACTATAACACAACCTCGGCTACTCTCCGAGCAGCCCGAGGACTGAAACCTGGGACGATCCGTAGCAAATCACTGCCAGAGCGATGGAAGTTTGCGGTTTGATAATTTGCTCATCGGAGAAGGAAAGATATAGAGTGCGGTTCTTTGATCACGGTTCTTGCGTTCTTTTCCTTTCTCGACCTTTTTCTTCTATATTACAGCTGAACGTACGAGAGCGCTTCTTTACATTTAGCCGTATTTTCGATTTTTAACCCAGCCATTTAATTAATATTATATGGTATTTTAAGAAATACTTTGCGAGAACTTCCACAAAATTTGATTAAACCGTAGTCTATATTTTTCTTAGATACATTTATAGAATCTTGATTAAGTATTCAGAAAAATGTTTATTAAATTATTATTTTAAATTATCTTGATGATTTTGAAACGAATGTTAGTGTTAACATCAATACTGATATTTCATTTTATATATAGTAGTTCTATAAAACGTAGCTACAAAAAAAATACCAAGAATCAAATTATGAATTATTAACTTTCAAATTGATATAGGAAAATATTTTTTTTAATTGCTTCTACTTTTTTATCTTAACTTGTATAAATAAAAAAAAATTAAATGCCGCATTATAGTGCAAATCTTAAAATTTATATAAAAAATTTTATTTTATCTTAAGATACAGCTACGACCATTTAAAAATCCTTTCATTTTAGTACAACTGATTGATTGTACTTATAATGAGATAATTAATAATTTAACATAATGATGTGTATAATACTTTAGAATTATTGAATGATTGAAAAAAGAATTAAAATTTATTTATGCCAGCAAAAATAGTTTAATTTTTGTATTAATTTTGTTGACCTAATTTTATTAAATTCATATCTAATGATAAAAATATAATGATACTGAAAAACATAAGTTTCTACCTTGAATTATTATCTATTACTAATCTTTTAGAATTTTGTCAAGATCCCTTATCAGTAATATTATGTATTTTATATTTAAGAAACAAAACATTTGAATGAAAAAAAAAATTTAAAAAATTTTTTTTTTTTAAAGGATTTTTATATCTGCAATTTTTGAATGTAACGAAATTGATGATTTTCAATCATGGAAAACATTAAAAAATTACAACTCTTTATCAGAAGATATGTTCAACGGATATGCAGAAAATATTTATCAACATTCTTCTCTAAATATAAATAGTTTTTGGTAATAAAAATAATTTTTAATGACATTATGAAAGTACCAGAACTATAATTATTTATTTGTAGATATTAGAAAGCAAAAGTTCGTAATTAGTTTGCCTTATTTTCGATATCATTGAGAATTACGAATCGTTTTAGTTTTTTAATGTGTTTTTAATATCGATAAAAGTAATAATTTTTATTATAGATTATATTTTGTATTAACTTGTTCATAATTTAGTAACATAATGAATAAAGAAAATCATTGACTATTCTAAACTGCTTTTTTAAAAACGTTGAATTCAAGATTTTGATCCATAACTTTAACATAGTAAGAAAGAAGAACTGGAGCGATGAAATTATTTTCTTAGTTAAATAAACTTCTAAAAATATATATACATTATTAATTAAGATACAATAGCCAGAAATCAAAATTAAATGTTATTTTAAAAAAAAATTAAATTCCTTGATTTGTATAATTGATTTCATTTATTTCTTACCACATAGTTCAAATGTAAGATACTAGAATGTGATTACACTAATATAATACTTCCTTGAACATATGTTTTGTGTTTGATTAAATAAATATCAATCATAAAATTGCACATTGAAGGGAAACCTCAAGACTGTTATGTAATTTTTCTATAAAAAATATGTTTTAATTATTTAAATTCACTTCATAAAATATAATAAAATTATTTTAAACTTATTTAAAACAATATTCATTTTTAAAAGTACAATAAAAGTTTTCTATACTAAAAAAAATTTTTATACATTTAATTTTATTTACCGGGTTTAATGTACGTTTTTTACTGAATATACTAAATTTCATTGCAAATAGTTTTAATTATTAGCGCATTGTTTCTTTAATGTATGAAAATAATTGAAGGTATATATATATAAATTTAAACTAGTTGATACTTTCATTCAGAAAAAACGATGGACATTTTTATAATTATATAAATTAATATTATTGAATTTATTATTTCAAATCATTTTTTTAAAAACGTATTTTTATATGTTTAAAAATTTCATAAGAAAAAGGTAATTGTCAACCAAATTTTTTTAAGGCACAAATATTGTTTATAAGGCTTCTAAAATTTTTTTTTATTAAAAACACGAGTGCTAATTTTCATTTAATTACTTTTTTCTTTGATTCTTATTTATTTTCTCTTAAGATGGGTTAATTTACATACTATTCACATTTCTCTTCCTCTCAACACTTTCATACGCTCAAGTAAACATGGCTTACGGAGTGCAATCAAGCAGTATTTTTCATTACGTAATGTAATCTATTATCAATCAAACAGTGGCTAGTTCATTTACTTATCTTGAGAAATCGTAGAGCATTTGCACTTTTTTAAAAATTTATTTATTATCTACTTAGACATTTTATACTTTTTATATCTGTTTATGTATATAAACCTTTATACAGTTAATTAACCTAATTAACTCATTAAACAATTGCTACTGTTTAAGCATTCTGGTTTATATTATCATATCAATTATGTATAGACAATAACCGAGTATATTTTTCATCAAGATTACTGATTGTGAAAATTTAATGATAATGTATTAAAATAAAATGGTAATAGCCAAACTGTATATGTGAAATCTATGTAAGTAGAATTTATAACAATAGTTTTATAAAATACATTATTTAATATATTATATTTAATGTATCTAAAATTAATTTAAATATTTAAAAATTTACGAGACTTTACAAATGTAAAACTCTAAGATGTTTGAAAATTATTAAATAATTTACAGAGAGTTTTCAAAGAAATATATGCTTCAACTGTTAATGCATATACATTTAATTATTGATGTATTTGATATTAAGTAGTTAATTTTTAAACATAGCAGTACATTTTTGTTTTACATCTATTTTTAATTTAAATTACGTGATTTACAAAGTTGGATTTATGATAATCTCTTACATTCAAAATAAATTGCACTCGAATTTTTTTCAACGATACCATAACGTTTTGAAACCTTATAAAAATTAACTAAAAAACATGTATACGAAAATTTTTAATGTATTAAATAATATTTTATGGGGCTTAATTAAATACACAAGTTTATGATTAAATGATATTTATTGAGGTTTAATTAAATATATATATGTATATTACATACATATATGATTGATGGAAGATAAATTATTATATTACTTGAATAAAAAGTTACAATTAAAAAATATAATGCTGCCAAAGTATTTTACCAAAGGTATTTTCTTTTGTTATTGAAAATATGAATAATGACTATAATTGTATTTAAAGAGATACTAATAACTATTTCAAATTATTATTCATACTTTTATTTAATATATGATATAAAAATACTCATTATGTTTATATTTAATATAAAAATATTTGTAATAAATTATTTCGCTATATTTATAGAACTTAGTAAATATATCATAATTTCATAATAATAACAAATATTATAGATTTAAAAAAACTCATAACAAAAAATTTTTATTTTTTTTTGTAAATTAAAAAATTATATGATAGTACATAATAAATAATTAAAAAAGATATTTTAATCAATTTAATCAATATAAATATAAAAATGTACAAGTTTTTTTAAATTGTTAAGAATTTTCAGAAGACAGTAGAAAATTTTTTATAGAAACATGTGAAAATAGAGGAGGCGAGAAATAATTTAAAAAGACGATGCTTTAAATTTATTATTTAGTATAATTTCTGAACAGTTCAGATAATTAAATTAATTAAGAATATAAATGTCTATACTGTTATTTTAATGAGAATGAATAATGTGAATTAATTTAAACGTCTATTTGTAAAGAAGCAGTAGGATAAATGAAAGTAAAAAAATTCATTTTCTTATGAAATGATTAGAGTCAACTATTTATAATTATCATTATGATGAAATTTTGCAACCATAAAATTTTAATGCTTGGTATGCAAAATTCTTGTTTAGGTCTGAAGCTAAAGAGCGCATTTTCTCGAGCGATATTAATTGTCACGCCACGGGACAAATTTGCCTTTTCTCGACTGGCCCGTATTAAAATTGTCTTGATGGAGCAGTATAATGTGTGGATTGACTGACACGATATTTGAAGGATATTCGACTAGTCAATCCTAGTTATTTTTCTATTTTTTGTGCTTACTTAACTAATCAGAAATTAGTTCCATATTCAGGAATCGATCGGTTTAATTTTTCCACAAAATGATAAGGTGATTGTTACTTCGTCCAAAAAATTAATCTACTTGGAAAGAAACTTCAAGTAGGAAAAGAATTTTCTTTTAGCACCTCCGAGATTTTTGATACGGTATTATGAGTGACGATTCGGATCCTGAGAAAAATTATGCTCGTTTTAATTTCTTTCTTGCAGAACGTGAAGAATCGCGACTCTGTGTTGAATGACAATGTATTGAATATCTCAATTGAACACTTGGCAAATGCCTGGTGGCAGTGGAATGGAACTGATGTTTGGTCGGGGGCGAGGAATTGGAAGAGGTACGACAAGAGGAAGCCATAATCTTTCCACTTAGTTTTTTGAGATACTTCTACAATATTGGCAAGACCCTCGAACATACCACGAAGTGATGATATTTTGAAAGTTTTTTATTAGTAGGATCTAAAAAAACTGATTTTTTCTAGCACTTATTGCATTTAAAATTAGTGTTATTTTAGATATAAGCGCAATTCAAATTTTTAATATTCTAGAAACATACCTTTTGAATCAAGAAGTTTTTATAAAACAGTAAAAAAGATGAATATAATGTAAAAAAGAAATTAAAATCGTTTAAAAAATGTAGAAAGCTTTTTTATGAAAAGTTGAGATGTCATTGATTTTTTGTATCGCGTATTTTTATTAATTTTAAATTATTTGAAGAAAGAAAAATTGTTTTGGGATTGAAATATACGATTTTACATGTTAAATTACCCAAAAACGTGGTCTAGTATATTTTTTAATACTATAATGTTAATTATGAAAAAAATTATAAAGAATAAATCATAATTTAAGAATGGTTTTAATCGATATAAATATTAATATGAATTTTACAAGTCTTCAAATGTATTAATGATACTACATCATTTGGATCATTAATGTCTCTCATAAATGATAAATTTATTTTTAAAAGAATCTCTAGCTTCTAGATAATTCGTTTAACATTTAAAATTAAAGGGAATTTTCAAACTGTCAAACAAATGTTATTATGCTCATTTTTCTTTTATCGATAAAATAATGCGTAATTTAAAATAGGAAATCGATTAAAGTTTCTAACGTAATAAAAGATGACGTTTTAAAGTATGATAGAGAAGTGTTTTTAAAGTTTAGAAAACGCATAAACTATTTTATAAAAAAAATTTCACACAAAAAGCAGTTTCTAAAATTTATTTTTTTTTTCGGAAATATGTCTGATTTTTGGTGGCAATTGAATTTAAGATAACTAGTTACTTTGAAATGTAATTTGTTTAAACATAAAATAATAAATAAGCAGCTGAACATAAAAAATTATCATTATTTATAAAAAAATGTTTTACATTAACTTTTATGATTTACAATACATTGAAAAAATGAGCTCGCATATAGTTGCAATTATCTTAAGCACCAGAATTCCTGGTATAAATTACACATGACGATAGAAAATAATGGGAAAAAGGTAGGTATTTATAAAGTCATTAAAAAACGAGGGTTGTTATATTCTCTTTATATTCGTGAAAATAACTTAAGTATACGCTCCATTACGTGCTATAAATCTAATTCAGCAGCCTTTTTTAAAAACCGCTGTCAAACAGAGAAACTGTGGCAACCTTGATCCGAGACGCTTATGTTCAATCTCAAAATACAGACGAGTCCCGATCACTAGCGATTCACTCAAATGAATCGAAAAATTACCTCCGTCAAGCTTGAAATAAAATAAAAATAAATGTGTCAGCCTACAAAGGGGAAGAGGAGTAACTACTGACAAAGTCTCTAGTCTTTCAAGTTCCCCTCCTCGTGGCACTGTATTTCGTCGTAGTCGTGGCTGGCGTGCGCTCTTAAGAACTTGGTTGCGTTGCTCTTCCGCCATGAACCTTCACGAATCTCTTTTCTTTCTCTCACTCCTTCGCCACGGCGGGGCGAAGGTAGTCGTTTTCGAGTCGAACCAACAAATGAACCAGGCGACTGTCAGGGTCGAACGAGCGGTGCAAATCGCACACGGATCGGATCGCCGAGAAAAGAAAACGTCGTGCGGTCGCTGTTTACGATCGCGATCCGATCGAAAAAAGAAAAATGAAGAAAAAGGGTGAAGGCAAAAGGCGGACTTACAAGATGTGCATAAAAGTCAAATGCACCTTCTTTTCTTCCATTTGCCCCGTCGCTCTCTTTCTCTCTTAGCTTTTTGTTTGCTCTTTTGACATAAAAAGAGACGGAGACAAGAAACAGTAAAGCGTACATGAGCATTATTATTGTCGGCTCACAAAATTGAGGCATTCGAAAATCCAAACTCTAGCGGGATATTGGAAATTATCGGGGCTTGTAATCATCCAATAGATGGCTAGTCGAATATTTGTTTTGGAGAAATGCGAAATTGCGAAAGATCGACTAGTACCAAGATTTTGCTCTTCTAAGTTATCTCATTGATATCAATGGAGGCAGTATGCAGATTCCACGGCAGAAGTTAGGCTTTTCACTCGGGTGCAAGTAATACGCCCAACTCTCGATTTTTCTTTTGGGGGCATAGCAACTCGGTGTTGCACCACCGACCTTTTAACCACGGCGCGGGACGTCCAGAGCGAGTTATTGGAATGCTCGGGGCGATTGCGAAAGAAAAAACTCGTTTAACGAGCCGCGCAGGGGTCGTCGTTCGGGGCCGAGGATGGCCAATCGGGCCTGGAGATACTAAAGGAAGAGTGGAACCCAGTCACGTCGATTAATATCTCCCACGGCTGTTTGCGGCCTAGGCGCGCCTAAGCTCCTTTATTCTCTTTTGTTTAAAAGTGGCAAGGAAAGATGTACGGTCAATGTCATCTTACTCCCAGGCGTAGGGGCACCAGGAGCTCCGCTTGTTTAATCCGCGAATTACGCGCGACCTTCGGCTCCTGTTTTCCCCTTTATTTTCATTTTCGACTTAGCGAGTTTTATATTTACTTTAAAGAGTGGCTTTGAACATACACACGTACATATTATCACGAAAATATGCCCTAAAGGTGGAGAAAACATTATAGCATGAAAAGTCTTCAATTATCGTTAACAATGCTCGTTCATCCAAATAATTACTCCGGTAATCCTAAGCACCTGGATAGCTGAGCACTTGGCAATGAATGATTTCTCGATTGAGTAGATAGATGCGCACTCGTATATTAAGTATAGTTATAAATTTAATTGTAATCTGGTCTTATGATCTTACACTGATATTGGGCACCGACACCAGATGTGCGTTGCAGTAGAGAATATTATTGCCCAGTGTAATGATAAATACAGCTAAGGAGCATTCGAAGCGATATTGTTGCAGCGTCAATGAAATGTACTCGTGGATGACTTTTTGGCAAAAAATGTATCTATAACTATTATTTAAATGGCGGTTCGGAGTACCTTAAGCCTTAAGATAAATCAGCGTCCCGAGCATTGCTTTTACCTGGAACATGCGCGGGCGCGCGAGGGTATTTCAGCCGAATGCATATACTTAGCTTGTCTGGCACTAAACAGGAAGAAGCAGACTCGGTCTTTAGATATCACTATCAAGGACACTTATTGCCGGGTGATCGTTAACTCGGCATCGTCGCTCGCGACGCTGGCGGTTGATGTATGCAGAAGCCGAATTATATCATGTTGCTGAGCGCCCGGTCGTCGACATCCCCCGACCTCGAAGTTCCTGTGGACAAAGTACCTATCTCGATTCGGAATGTGCAAGTTGCCTCGTGATGTCGGTTTGATGGCCTGTCGCTAGCGAGGTTGCCGAGATTAAGGAGCGGGGAAACGGCGAGTCGAGCTCCGGTATATAGCGAGGGGGTCAAGCACCGAAAGCATTGCGTTTTAAATGCGACGTCTTTAGATTTCTCTTTTTATCTCTTAATACGACAGACCGTGAAATCTAAATCTAGTTACAATTTTCTTTGTACTTTTTAAATTATCTATATTGGTTGGTAAGAGACCTCTAAACTTAATAATATTTGCACAGTGCTTATTTTTGTCCGAATCGCTCCTATATCCGGACGTTCTTGTCTTTTCAACTATTAATGAAAAACTAACCGTTTAATTTTATTAAATAATTATCTTAATAAACAAATTATTATTATTAATATTATTATTATTTACATCAGCAAAGACAAAGACAATAATTGTATTATTAGTAACAATTACGATAATGATAAAAATAATAATCCTATTATTAGTAATCAATGAGGTAATCTTGTAACAAAATCAAAATTAATGATAGCTGCCAACCCTTATCGAATTAAGCGTATTGTTTCTGGCTAATGAGAAAAATCGTAGGTCGCTAATGTGGTATTATAATTGTTGTAGGCGGAGTAATAAAGTTAAACTAATTTATTTTTATGTAGTAATATGAATAAATTTATTGAATAAAAAATAATTTCATAAGTTTAACTTGGCCATAATTCATATTCTAATGATGTGTACAAGCGCAAAGTTATTAGATATTAATGACGATAGATAGAGTTTAAAATTATAATTCAATGACGAACGAACACACTATTTAAGAAAACTGAGCTATTGCAAAATTAATTTTATTTTACTTGATGCTATTACTAAATTAATCGATGCTTTGATATTACTTATTAGCCAATCACGACTGGAGGTCACCACAATTCATTCAATATCTGATGAGATGGAATTCCTTCTGATTCGGGAGATCTTTAAATTTTTCCTGAGATGTAGTACAGTAACAATGAAATAATCCTGTTATAATCGAGAGGGCTATACCCATGCATCGGTAATCTTAATGATTAGTCCTCGTATACGAATCAAAATTAGTCCCATAATTATTTTGAAGTTACAACAAGTGTAAAATGGCGAAAAATGGTGAAAAAAGGTTTGTTCGGTTCCTTCAGCCTTGGACTTAGGCAAATTGATTCGCAACTATTCGCAGAGCTCGTATTTTATACATGCATTATATCTTTCTTCTGCATATTATATCTCGCATACTTAACAGTAAACTTCGATTATGGAAGGTCAAAAATGATACATTTTTATGAAATAGTTTATCGATCGTACTGCAAGTCAAATCTGAACCTCAGATGCTTAACGAGTTCTCTGCCCTTATTAACAGAATCTTACACATTTCTTATTATTTTAAAATTGAGTTAAGGATATTTATGAGATCTTACGTAGTCCTACTTCTGTTCCTTTAACGATTTTGTATTTAAAAATTTACATTTAATTTTAATTTAGATAAGCTTATTTTTTTTCATTTTTTGCTTTGCAATAGTTTGAAATTCATAATTGTTATAGTTATACAAACCTTGTAAATTACACTATAGAAATGGATCAAATACTCGACTGATATTATTAGTTAATAGTATTTAGATTTCCTTGCAATGTCGAATTTTTCCTTAGCTGTTTAACTAGTAAAAGTAATATTTGTATTTATTCTGTTTGTTTTACATTTACAAGCATGCATTGATGCTATATTATATTTGCTCATATTTTCATTTTATAGTTTAGCAATATTTACAAAAAAACTTGTAAAAGCTTTAGTAATAATAAATAAATACGCTCTAATAACTTTATTATTGTGATAACAACCAATAGAAATTTATCATTTTATCATATTAAAAAGTATTTAGATTTTATAGATTCACTAACAAAATGTTTTTAATTAATCATATATATTATATATTTAGGTTATCAATTAATTGCAATGTAATATAAAGAAATACTTTAACAATTTCAAACAGAGGAAAATTTTGTTTAAAAAAAAACTACATACTCTAATAGCTGCTGACAAAGATCCTTGAATAAATCTTAAAACCTCATCTAAAATTATTAAAAATAATTAATTATATAATTAATTTTTCGAAATAATTTATGAAAAAATCATCCATAGGAATATTTGAAATTAGCTGTAAGTACACTCATGCACCTATAATTAATTTATCCTTGACTACTTTATATCTCTTATTATTTTATTATTATTTGTATCACATTTATGCATTCTTGCTTTGCTCAATTATGTTCTATTTTTAATAATTTGATATGTTTCATAATTTTTTATGCATTTGTACTAACAAAGCTATTATACGTAATTTTCAACGCAAGTAAAATGCTATAAACCTTTTCTTCGCTGGTTTCTAATTGATGGTAACTGCATTACTACACATGTCTACTGAGATACTTAGAAAAAATAATGAAATTTGTTTTCTTGCTTCCTGTTGATTGCGTTGGTAATTCAATCCAACCAAACACAAGCATGGTATTCAAATGTACGTTATAGGCAAGCGGAGTACAAAATTATAAGTAACCAAATATTTACAAGGACTTGAAAAATAATTGGTAAATTTTTTATTTATAATACTAAGCAACCTTATAGTTTCATTTATCCTCTAGAACATTTAGATAATTAGCGATCATTGCTGTATTGTAATTCACGCAAAAAGAGCATGGACCGCGTTCAGAACTACTTTTTTTGCAAGTAACTAAACTGCCAAATAATATACTTGAGAGTCGAGGGTTAAAGCTTTTCCGCCCTTTTACCGACATTCAGAGATCAGCTGCCAAAAGTAAACGTTGCGACGGTCAGTTATGCGCAAGCCAGTTACGCCGGTTTTCTCTGACTTGCTTGTACATAGCCAAGAATCAATGGCGGATTTCCTTCGTATCGTACGAGCCTTAAACCTTCAATTGTATTTTTTACAGACACCGTTTACCTCTTGACTCCTCCTTCTTCCTGACCCAAACCACTTTTGTGCTATACTATGACCGTGATCGTTGTATCGTAAAAATCAAGTTCGGTCACTGAAATCAGTCAGTTGTGTTGACTCGGAATCTCCTTCAATCATTCGAACAAATATTTTGCTTGAAATTCCGCTGGAATATTACACAGAACCCTACGAGTGCGAAATTGAAATAATACTTAGTATAGCGAATACCTGGTAAAGAGCGAGAGGGGTTGGGGGAAAAAATTGAGAGGGAGAGGGAACGATTTCATGTCTTGAGAGAGCGTGAAATTGACCTTATGGCATTTTGGTCTTTTAATTTTATTGTGCGCGTGACGCCAAAGCCTTGGAAAAATAATTGCTCTCCCTGTATCTTACGCATTTAATAGAAGAAACCAGTTTTCGTTTTCAAAAAAATCTCCTTTTAAATTAATTATTCTACTTACAATTTTAATTTATTTCTTGTTATTACTTGAATGCATTATTGTTGATGCATTTATTACAAATTAGCTTATCAATCTCACAAAACAGCAAAAAAATTTTACCTCAAAAGACTTACGTGGTGTTGTTTTTTAAATTATTACTATATCAGTCAAATAAATAATTATAACAATTAGAAGTCTTGAATGCCTGAATTATGTAAATAATTTATGTGAAATGCGTATGTTTCACTTATCCATTTATTGAGATTTTGTAATAGGTAAATGTCAAAAATTTTTCATCCTTATTTGGATTTAAATTTTTCTTAAACTTGAATTAACTGAAATCTGAACAAAAATTTTTTATTAAATTTCACAATTGTATCTAAGTACTCTGCAGTAATTTTAAGTCACGTGTATAAATTTTGTTAATTTTTCAATGGTAAATATTTTCATATTTAAATATTTTCGTCGAAATCATGAAGTTTATAATAATTTTAATTATATAATAAAACAAAATACAATAGAATTCTAATATGCAAATATTTTTTTCCGAATTTTGGTTCACTATTATTTACGTAATTATACTTTATTATGTTTCATAAATTTGTAATTGTATTTCTAGTATACTTCTTGAACAAACTATTGTTGCTAAAATATATGTGTTCTAAGTTATTGAGTCATTTTAGTTATTATGGATTATTTAATTCAAAATATTTCACAATTTTTTTAAAAAGAACCATTTGTAGATGATATAATTCAAAGAAATTTATAATCGAAGCTCCTGTATTATTTTTTTAATGATTTTAATTATATGTCTATCATATTTTTTAAAGTTACATGTATCATATTTGATATACTTATGAAACTATAATGTATGTAATTAGAACTATGAAATTATTCACTATTAATTTTTCTTTCTGGTTATCATTTGTTATACAGAATAAGTATAACAAATATATATAAAAAAGTAATAAAATTAATTTAGTTCAGGTAATATTTTTATCATTATATACACGTATAATATCAAGTCATATATAATTGAAAATATATCAAAAGCATTTCTTAATTTTATAAAGTTCGAGATAGTTTGCTACTCTGCTAACAATAATAATTGTGTATAAAATAGCTTATGATTATATAATGTATATATTTGTATTTGTGTGTTAACTGTGTATGTGCGAGTGTGTAAGAGGGTAGTGTGGGTGTGTTTGTAAATAAAAAAGTTACGTGTAAAAAAATACAGTGTGCGTAAAGAAATATTTATATATAACACACAATAATGTTATGTACTCGCAGTTCAGTAATAACAGACTATTCTGAATGTTTACGAAACGGGATAAAAATTACCTTATAATGAGAAGTCTACTCCTCGAGTTGTAACAATACTTTAATCATTATCATTGGTCTACTTTTAAAAATGAGTGCGATCCACATTAGTCATCAGTAATTCATCGTGCTTTTTTATTGCTACTCCCCACCTTTCCTTTTTCTTCTTTCTCTTTTCTCTCTCTTTTCTCTTTCTGATTTACTGCCTACATCTAGATTTAAAGCTATGACTACGACCTTAAAAATGCAGCACATATGTTTTTCGTGTTTAGTGTAAGAAAATTAAAGACACTTATGAAATGTCAGTTGGCAATATTATATTGTATTTCTATAAGAAAATTTTATGTATCCAAAATTCAAAATACTGAATAATATTTATTTTATACGTTATATAACAAATCATAGAATGCAAAACAAGCATGTGTTTTATTATGAAACTTCATTTTCCATAATATATAGTGCTTATGCCCATAGTTTCCATACGTGTTGAAATTGTATTAAGTAATAATAAAATAACTAGAATTTACTTTATAAAATAGTATATTCATATGTAACTCAACATGAGTTAATCAACATAAAAATTTCATATTACATTTATATTAGGTAACGGAAAATCATGTAAATAACTGTAATTACTAACAATGATTTATACAAACTTTTAGTAATGGTCTTGATGAAATTAATTATAGATATATAAATATATATGTGCAATAAAAAAGGGTTGATGATTTCGAGATTACTTCTTACTTCTTCGTATAAAACTTCATTATATAATTTATTTTGAAATTATATATAATATAATCCTTATTGTAGTTCTACTTTACTTTTCTTAATTTGATTTTATGAATTTAATTATTTTTAAAAACTTACAATATCGTCAACAATTCTCTATATTATTCTTTTTATTTTATTAAAAATTTTTAATATTTTTTTTAAGATTAAATAGAATTTGTAATTACTTTATTGTTCGATAAAAATAAATTTGAAATATTGTAATAAGCAAACGCTATAAATACAGTTAAGGAAGATTCTTTTCTTGAAAGTTATAAAAATTATATTTAGTCAAAAAATTTATTTGTTCTACTTTTTAAGGAAACGCTTTTAAATCAAAATATATTTGCATATAATTTTTATTTAATATGTATATTTAATGATATTACTGATATTTTGTTGCAAGGATTGATATCATACATAAATTTTAAATGACAAACATTTGTACTAATGTATACACAAATACCATTTCTTATTTGAACATTAATTTACGACACAAGTTTATTTATTTTTTAGTATTGTAAATTAAAAATTTTTTTTCTAAGTATATTTATTTTTTTCAGTTTAATATTTCTAAGCTTTTAATTTATTTATAATAGGTATGTACCGTATCTCAATTTTTATGACATAATTGAATTGGGAACACTATAAAAATTATGTATTTAATATGACTTAAAATACAGATGGTTTGCTTTTTAGCAAATCATAATATTTTCTAAGAAAATAAAAATTACATTTAACATTTTAATATTATTTGAATAATTGATTCGTATTTTAAACTGCAATTAAATTCTTTTAATTACAACTATTTATAATTTTTCTATTATTATCTTCATGGCTAGTATATTCCGACAAATTAAAAGTTTAAATACAAAATTTTATTATCATTTTTTTCATTTTTATAGTCTCAATGAAATAATCATTACGTATGATAATTTTAGTTTTATGTGTTAATAATGTAATATTATGTATAGATAATAATAAAATTAGTAGTAACAGAAGTCATACTGGTAATAATAATAATAATAATAATAGAAAGATTCTAAATTTGTCGTTTTTTTATAATTAATTAAATATATTACTTATCTACTTATACTATTTTGTTGTATAAGTATATTTCATGATTATTAAAAAAAAATGTTTCGATACAATTTCTGTTTTTAAGTAGCATATTCTGTTTTTAAGTTGAAATACTTTAATAATAACATACAAAAAAATATATTCACTTATGAAAATTCGATTTGAAGTAATTTGTCGTCATTTAATTTTTTTTCTCTTATATAAATAAATGTATTTAACAATAGTATTTTTATATTATTGAACTAAAAATATCTTTAATTGATAAACTAAATTTTTGTGCTTAAATAACTTTTTATTCATAAAGAAAACCTATTTTTAAATTATATAATTTGACTCTTTTTACAAAAAAAATGAAAAAATATTTTTTAAAAGTTATTTGTTTTAACTTCAGCACATAAATGCACCTAATCTTTCATTTTAGGTAAAAGTGAACACTATTGAAGAAAATATTTGTTACGTTAGTATATTTGTGTTCGTATCTGGACTAATTAATATTTTATGAAAATTACTCCATCTTAGCGTAAATTTTTTTTTTGTAAGGAAGGTTTTATTTAGCCATAATGTTAGAGTAGTTATAGTGAAATTTATATGAATCTTGAAGTGAAAAATGTTTAATTACACATTTTTCTGTTATTCTCTAAGAGTTCTTTTCATTTTCTATAGTTGTCTGTGAATTAATGTTGTATTCTGTAAAGTAGTAATATCTAACTTCGCTAATTTTACCACCATTATTTATAAATAGATATATTATATCAATATTAATCTTTATTTTTTGATTTTTTAATACTAAAAATTGTTTATATGAAAAATCGCAAATATGTTATGTAATAAGCAGCTCATTAATTTTTTTTTATCAAATAACTTACAGTATTTATCAGAACTTTAGTTAAATTTTTACAAAATTTCTTCAATAAACTATATCTCATTTAAAAAATAATTAAAATAGTTCTTGTGCATCCTGTAAGTGTTACATTTCCTCCAATTCTAATGATAAAAGACAATAGAAAAAATTTGTTTTAAATAGGTCAGAGTATTATATTTTAAATATATTCTTATAATTATTTCTCATCATGAGTGTTTATTATGTAATCAAGTTTCAATTATAAAAAACAATAAACATTTGTATATTTTTTATAGATTTTATAATCAATGAAATAAATGTTTTAGAAATATCTTACACTAATTTTTAATAATTTATATTTGACTTGATTTCCAATATTAAGTATATTGTATGAGACTATTACACAGGAAATCCAGTTGAATTTTTAGCTATGAATAGCGAGTGTCATCTAGTGTGAAATAAAGTTTGTTGAAATTAGAGTATACAGGGTGATCATAATTACCTGTGTAGCAATAGCTTTTGTATTTCTGGACGTAATATTTACGTTTATGTAATAATTTACGTCCTTGTAAATGATCTCTCCGGCGATAAAATTATAATTTTAGTTGAACGAGAATGAAAATTTGATGATTAATACAATTTAACCAAATTTTACTCGCATAAACTAAAAAGGTATAAGAATTTTATAATATACTTTCTATAGCATGCTTGCATATTCGTTGAACGAAATTGCTATAATGATTCAGACGTGCTTTTATAATAATCGGCAAGCAGAAGAGTTGTAAGTACAGTCAAGAATAAAGGTCAAATATGATTCGATCTTATATTGAGTCTTAAATAACTTCGCACATTTTTGATTGGTTCGACGAACGATTTCATGTTTTACTACCCTTTGAGAAACCAGGATGTAAACTCATTACTTCAGCTCCAACTTTGTTGTTCGATTGATAATTTATTTCCGTGGTTTATTGTGATCATGCCACCTTTTCGAGCTTATATATTTCTTTATTTATCTCGAATTCAATAGTCTTAAAGGTATCCATACACCTTTAAAAATTAATGATTCTACAGATTCTTCTACTGCACTTAGCAATTTAATTTTTTGGCCACGATTGTGACTTATATAATACGATTTATAGTCATAATTTTTTTTTTTATATACTCCAAAAAGTGTTTTAGGGGTAAATTTAAAAGTGTAAAATTATAAATAATTATTAAATGTCTTTTGGAAAATATATAAGTTTAATAATTTAAAAGAAGCACTCGTTAAATTAAATTATGTGCATCTTTACCCAACCATGATACATAATTATCTTGTGATATGATTGACACTCCAATTTTCAAATAGACCGAGCTATTTTATACATTGCTGAAACATCGATTGTCCAGCTTTTATTTTAAAAAATTGTTCTAAAGTAGAATAAAAAAGATAAGTTGTCGCAAATGAATTTTTTTAAAAATATTATATTTTGCAATGGTTAGTACATCAACGACAAAATCAATCCTTTAAAATCACCTATTAATATTTATTAGGACGCGTAAGCAATTTTTTTAAATTATACTTTTTTGACTATTGTGTACACATGGACTTACAATTTGTCAAATATTACACAAAAACAACTTTGATTATTGTAGTCGTTGATTTTTACCGTGATTTCATCAAAAATAATTGCAAGTACAAAAATGTTAATCAAGGATTTTATATACTTATCTCTAAAGAGAACGAATAAAATTTATTTCTTAGCAAACAATTTTAAAACTAATAAGTGATTTTTATGCATAAATTCAATAATCTGTACGATTGTCTGATTAAAATATAATTGTTTTAAAGCATAGTATGCTTTTGTAGGAATTAAAAAAATTGTATTATAAGGTCTAAAATTTGAATTTGCTTCTCTTTTCCTGTATAACATACATTGTCATGAGAAAACGGATTAACTTTCATTCCTTAAGCATTGATTAGTATTTTTGATTAGCAGTGACTCCTTTAAAAATGTATTAGTAAGGCATAATGCAACACAAATATTTTTCTTTTTTAATAAATAAATAGTTGCATACATATTATTCATATTATAGTCAGCGTATATAAAATAAATGCAAATTGACTAGTTTTTATAAATTATGAATAATTATTGTGAATAAACCCGCTGTTTAATATTTATAATTATTAAAGCTGTTGCCTTAAAAGAAAAAGGTTTCGAATCTAATTAACATAGTTATGAAACTTATAGCTAAAAGCAAATGAAGAATATTTAATAAAGCGCGTCTTTGATATACGTCAATTAGAGAAATACGATGTACTTAAATATTATATGTACATCTTATTCTTACATCTTAATAAATTTTTTAATTATTAGCATGTAGTATAATATCTTCAAAATTTTAGCGCTCATGATGATCCACGGTAACATTCGGAGCTAGACTATTATACCTCAACTGCGTCACACGTAATATGAAAATGGAGAGAAATAGAGTAAGATGAAAGACAGACAGACAGATAGAGAGAGAGAGAGAGAGAGAGAGAGAGAGAGGATAAAGATAGTAATTAAGAAGTAATTAACATATCAACTCTATATGGTCATACCAGTAAAATGCAGCCGCCATAAAAAAAGTATTTTTTAATAAAATCAACGAAGTTGAAATAGTGCACGAGCAAGTTTTTTTCTGTTGAGTCTATAGCGTATTGACGTTTTCTTGAAGTCTTTTTGACAATGATTTTTTACAGTTTCTAGACCTTCCCTCCTTCCTTAATATCCTTCACTTGTGCTCATTGGCTCTTACTCTCAAGTCAATGAATGTGGAGAACTCGAGGCTAATGATTTGCTCTTACCTGAATCATAATTCTCCATGAAGGTCGCGCGCCACGCGGCTCACCGATCTTTTGAATTGGCGTCCTTGAACGGGCTTTAACCATAACTAACGTCATTTATTGCTTGCAGCGCGCACAGCAAAATTACTCCTCCGATGTATCTCTCTCTCTCTCTCTCTCTCTCTCTCTCTTCCTCTCCTTCATTCCCTCTATTTCTCTCTTTTTATTTCTCTCTTGTCTCTCTCTCTCTCTCTCTTCCTCTCCTTCATTCCCTCTATTTCTCTCTTTTTATTTCTCTCTTGTCTCTCTCTCTCTTTTTCTTTATTTATTTCTCTCTCACTCTCTCTCTCTCTCTCTTTCTCTTTATTTATTTCTCTCTCACTCTCTCTCTCTCACTCTTCCTAGCCCTTCACAGCTTTTTTCTTCTCCTTCTCTTCTTTCAAATTACGCCTTTCCTTACCAACTTTAAGCCTACCAGCCATCACTACCCGTCGACATCCATGTGGTTTTTAAACCCTTTACACAACACAAACGCAAAATACACGTGTAAGATCTTCAGGCCTTAATAATGACAGGCCTGTAATAAGGTCTCGCCTCATTGTGAACAACGTTCTGAAGCTAATGAGAATTACATCACTTCTTTTGTCAGAGCACTTAAGTAGCGAACTTAAGTGAACTTAACGAACAATTTTACCACCCTTATCCTCCTATCTTTACTGCGACAAAATGTATTTCAACTTGGGTCTATTAAGATTAATAAGCGTCACAAGCCGGTAATATGTGGTAATCGAAAATCTATAATATACGTTATATATATACTAATGCGATAGTGATATAGATTCTAATGAAAGCTTGAACTAGTAGTTGAATGTGATGGAGATGATTCATAAGGATCAACCTTTTTTACAAAAAAACAATTGATCGGTAAATTTACAATGAAAGTAAACCAAGAGAATATATAATATATAGCTATATTTAAATAAATTATTACTGTATTAATAAATTAAGAAGAAATTATTTTCTTTTCTGAATTATTACTTTGAGATTTAATCTAATGATGTAATTAGATCAAAATAATATTAATTGAATGAAAAAAATATAGGTTTTCTATATAGTAAATAATATCATTATATTAATAATAAAAGATGTTTTAATATTTTTTCATATTATATTTATATATAACGAGGCTCAAATGGAATAAAAATCACGGAACCTTTAAATTAGAAAACAAAAGTCTTTTTATGACAGCAGTATTTCAGAACATTATACAGTATGACAAAGATGTTAATTACATTATCTGATACATTAAATCATGTTCTGATTTAATTTCCATATAAATATTTATCAAGGACAATGATAAAGTATTACAAAAAAATTCTCCAAGATTATTGTGAATTAACCGAGCATCTAAGAATGTTGTAATCAATATCAGCGATAGGCGATTACCGGTTCCTTCTTACGATCTCCGCATCCACAAGACTTTATTTTTTGTTTACACTTGGATTTTGTAGTCTCGGTCGCGCGAATACGTGTGCTTAGGATGATGAATAAAGCCAATGAGAAGTAAAGTTTTAAAAAGTATAACAAACATTTTCATTCTCCACAGTTCGTCGACTAATTTAAAGTTAATTAACAAATTTCTAAAACGACGTAACATCGCGACCAATCATTTAGCATTTTGTTCAAATTTCTTTTGTATGATATTTCGCAATGTTATGATTCAGTTTTATTCTAACATACGCAGAACAGGACTCGCTCCTGAGAGCGAGCGATAGGAAGCAGAACCATGCCCCCCTCAACCGAGGATTTCTTTAGCAGGGGATCGTCAATTCTCTCCAGGTGACCATAAATAGATTCTCGCTCAATTACAATACGGACTGAGAGGATCTGTACAAACAAGTGAAAAGTTGAGACACTTGTCATTTAGTTTATGGTAGTTTTGTGCCTGCATTTATTAAACGACTTTTTTTAAATATCAGGCCGTATTGGCTGGGCCGAATGGATACTAAGCAAAAAAGGCCCTTTTGTAATAGACATTTAGTCGCGCATTCTCAAACTATCCCCTAAATGAACTGTGGTCGTTGAGAACCCAGATAAGAGATTGAGAGCATATTTTCTTATTGATACGGAATCAGGGTTGAACGTTGAAGCTCGAACACAAATTTGTCAGGGCGAATTTTTATTCGAGCTGTTTGCAGCATTAACAAATGGATAACTCGTATCACTCAGTTTATAAGATTAGCTTTTTTATTTCAAAATAATTTTTTTATTAAGATAGCAAATTACTTGTAATTTTTACACATAAGTATAATAAAGGATACTTGTAGAATAATAGTTACTATTATTTTCAAACGTATAAACTTATATAAATATTACTTCAATGTGAAACGGATTTATATATTTTCAATGAAGAGGAATAACAAATTAAATCACAAGAAGGATAATGCAGTAGATATAGAAGTTGCAAACATATATTCTTTAATGAATTTTTTAAGCTATGCGTTAAACTAATTCTTAAGTTATTAGGTCTTGTTAATTGACGAAATATTCTCGTGCGAAGTGAAATTTAAAAAAATATTTTCTTCCATAAAAATAAATTAATTTAAAGTTTAAGAATTAAACACTTCTAAAAGTGAATTTGAAATATTTTGATAGCATGCTACTGCACAGTTACAAAAGTAGCATCGTATTTTATAGAATATAAGCATCTAGCAAAATTTAGAGTAATTCGTTAATTAAAGATAGTTATATAGAATATTATGCTCAATAATATTCATATAGTTAAAGAAATAAAATAAAATTCATGTAGCTTAATTTCATAAAAAGCATTGTAGTTATATTGAATAGAAATTTAATACAAAATGCCAATTATTGTAAATTATTAAATTTTTACAAATAATAAAAAATAAATTCGACAAAATTGATAACTTTGTCGAACAAATTTCCTTTTGATATTGTTCTTCATCACTATGCACAGCTTACCTAAAAAATTATGAATTTAAATTTTAAAGATCACAAATTTATAATATCAAAACTTTTATTATGAAAAAAAAATTCATAAGATATTGCCACGTTTTTTCTAATTGTTTATTTAATAAGTATGAAGGTTAATGTAGTTTAGTTCGAAAAGTATTTGTTGTGTAGTTATAATTTATATAGCATTAAATCTTTTTCGAAATGTTGCGCTATAATAAAATTAAATAATGAGCCTAATGAAAATTTATCGTGATACAAGTAATTTATCTGTACATAATTTACCTTGCAATCATAAATATTTTTATAATTTCAGGTTTACTCTTGAATTATGTAAAGTCAGTAAGGTACATTTAATACTTGCAATTGTTCTATATATAAATAACCATGTAACACCATTCATATGTTAAATTAAATGTAAAAGTAATAGTAATATTATTTTTATAATTATATGTACTCTTTCAATATTTATTATAAATTGATATGTCCATTATGCTCAATGTAATGACATAGTAAAAATTTTTTTAAGTACAATTATTATTTTTTCATCATTTTCTTAGGAGTTTTGAAACAGATGCTTGCTAATGCTTGAATATATATCTCCACAAATTGATACTTTAATAGATTTACAATAAATACTAACAAAAACTACTATTTTTTGTATTTAAAAAATAATTCATGAAATTTACATGTTAAGACAAATATACTATTAATTATTTAATTAAAAATTATAGATTATTTTTTAAAAATTAGGCAAATGAAGATATCTGTATTTTACACATAGAGAAGAGGGTAAATATTACAGCTAGCCATTATTTTTACGTTTTTCGAGTGTTTCCTTATATAATTTTATAGACATGTAAGCTAAATAAACCATATATTACAATAGAGAATACGTAAATTGCTAACTTTTTTACATTTAATAGAACTATTATTTTAGGTTAATAAAAAAAATTTTCTTATGATGTAACATGTTAAATTTTAGTAACTTCTTTTATGTAACTTAGATTTTTTTATATTCTGAATAATTTTGCAAAAGTTAAACAAATATTAATTGATAAAATCATCGATTTTAGTTACAAAAAAGTTCTTAAAAAAACATTTTAAATGTAGAAACAATTAATTATGTTTCTATATATATTTTATATAGATAGAATATGTTATATAACATATATTATTATAATTGCCATTTAGCCAGAATTCAATTTTAAATAGAAATCAATAAAAAGCGATAAAAAAATGTTTATCCAATACAATTACTGCAATTTGATTAATTATTAATCAGAACAAATTCAAATTCAATCTTTTTTTTAGTAATAATGTCCATAGACGCTATTTTCTATTTACGTTATAAAAGTAAGAAGACATATGCTTTACAGTTATTAGTAAGAATTTTTTTTTAAATGTATTTTGTTTTATAAAATTTTTAATTGAAATAGCTTAAAAATCTGTTTAATAAAATGATAAATGAGTAAAGAAAGATATAAGAAACATTCAGTATTTGACTTATGATCAAACTATGTATAATGAGAATACATATCATAATCGTAGTATTATAGTAAATATATATACATATGTATATATATATATATATATATATATATATGCATGTGTGTATGTATTTCTCTTGAATGAGAATCCATTTAAATGCATATATTAAAGTAATAGTGGCTTATTTTTTAAAATAAAACAGTATCAAATATTTATGTGTTCTTGTATATAAATTTAATGAATTATTCATAGGAATTGGACAAAATAACAGAATTTAATTTACATATAAGCATATATACATAATTCTCGATTTACTTTTGTTCAAAAGGAAACCTATGTTGACTTAGTATGAAAGTATATTAGATTCATATTAAAATACATCAAATCAGTTTTTAATACAATACTTTATACACTTGAGAAAAAAAATGCCAGGTCATCACATCGTTAATAAAGCTACGACAACTTTCGCGTCGGGTATGTATAAATTTAATATTGATATACGTTGGGCGTTTGTAGCGTAATCTTAACCTACCGATTAGAAGGTAATACGATTCCTTTTTTTCATCGTTATCGTCGAATATTTGTTTTGAAATCTCTGACTGTACAAATTCAATCATTTATCTCATTACTTTTCGGCATAATTATGCATCTAAATGTCAGGCAAAAGATTTGAGGAAACTTGCGGAGTATTTATAAGCAAAAATATAAAAAATTAGTCGTCGATCAATCATTCCGTGCGCAGCTTGAATGTAATTAAGCTTACGTCAAGATTACGGGTTCGGGGCATAGCCCTAAATGGATTTACCGTTGTTATTTGAGCAACTGTATATATCTGTGGATCAGGAAGTTTCTGTCCAAATTGATACATAACGTTTTTTAGTTTTTTACCATAAGGTCTATATTTCTCCATGCGAGCTAAACTTGAAATTTACCAAACGTATGATCGTATTTTTTTCATGTTTTTTTATCATCTAAACTGGAAAATCACTCGAGAAATGACAAATACAACACAATTAAAATTATTTTTTTAATATTTGTATATTTATGCTGACTTTATTTCCAGCGGATACTTTTCTATGAGTTTAAAGATTATTGTAATTTCAAAAATGACTAGATTCTTTTTAAAAACATTCCATCACAATTTTATTATATAGTATATGTAAAAAGTACAAAAGATAATAATAAATTCGTATTAAAATAACAAGTATTTCGAGCTCACAAAAAAACCCACATCAATTTTTATAATATATTTATATTTGAAGGATTTTTCGATACTCATCAAAACTTATTATAATTGGAAAATTAATTAAAAAATAAATCTGTATTTTTCAGGAAATAAACAATCAATGAATAAACATTTTATTATCAAATATTAATATAGAAATAGGACTGATTTATTGCCTCTTTAGCTTCAACGAAATTTATCAACTTACAATTATAAATGGATTATTATAAGCTTTAGTAATTCAGCGATAATATATATGTGATTATATCGTATCATTTAAAAATAATAGTACTAAAAACTAATGGTTCAATTTAATTTTTAATAATGTATCTAATTTCATGAGATATCCTTGGACTGCATGAATGTTTATTTGAAACTTCACGCGCCATACAATCGGTATATTTATCAATTTTTACACATAATAATACAGCACTCAGTATTAACAGTGGCACGAAAATAGAAAAAGTATTGCGATAAGTCAAATAATTTATGTTGTATGTAGTTATTATTCCAATGATCTTTTAAGTAATTATAAGTAGACTTTTTCTTAAAAACAGGAGAATAATTTATGTTGTATGTAGTTATTATTACAATGAACTTTTAAGTAATTGTAAATAGACTTTTTCTTAAAAACAGGGGAAAATTTTCATGCGTGTGTTAAAAAAAACACTTGCATCCAAGGATGAACTTTCCACGGCACGTCTCAAATTCATTATCATAGTACGAGTTATCGAGTGATGATGCGTAATGGCCCTCTTACGAAATTCCGTGCGGTTTCCTGCTTTTGGAAAAAATTCGCGAGGAAGCGCTCGGTGGAAAACGGTTATCATTTAGGTGTTGAAAACGGGTCGCTATTTCGGTTCTGGATTTTCGTTTTTATTCGCAAGGTCGACGATGTTCGTTGGAGCCCGAGCACTTGAACCTGAAATTACGTCCGCCGACGCCGCGATGCTCGAAATAACCAACTGTCTGCGGGGTCTAAGGAGTTAAGTCTAGGCGACAAGAATATTATTGTGGTGCAGCGTCGCCCTTCCGAAAAACCGGCGCGTGGCTTTTTTTTTGCTTCTGTCGCGGCGTCGTGGCACCAAGACTCCCTCGCCGTGTCGTTCCAGACGTCAACTCCACACCCGTAATCTCAGATTCCCCTGGAATCCACGAGGGGCCGAAGGCCGTACAAGCGCCTGCTCGCGAAATGTGGTGCGAGTGTGTTTATTCGCCAGGCCCGGCGGCCTCGCTTAAGGTCCTTATTTATAGCCAAGTCCGTAATTTTTTATTTAATGATATTTCAAGGTCGGCAGCAATTTTTGCCTCCATTTGTCCGCTTGTCGAAGACAAGTACCGCCGTGCCACTCGAAGCTCAGCTGTAAAAATACATTGAGAAATATGTGCCTTCTCTCCCTTTCGTTCTTCCTCTTTTTAACTCTCTCTTTCTCTATCTTTCTTTCTCTTAGTCTTTACGTCTTAGTTCCTCTTATTTATGCTATATCTGGTGGTTATTGTTTGTTGCGATGATAAGGTTTTCAGTGATGATAATTCTATTGATTATGAAAGACAATCTTTTTTGTTCATATTTTTTTATCACCTTTTTAATTCCATATGTCCATCTATCTTATTATCTATACAAAATGTTAGTTGCGAATGTAGATATGATGTCATGATATCTTTATTCTGTAGTTCTACTAATGAAGTAATGTATCCGAACAAGCAATGATATAATTAACTAAGTATTTAAAATGTAAACATTTACAGAAAGTCGTTCTAAGCTAATTTCATCTCATTGATTTATTTGCAAATTTACTTGAGATAAAACTCGACCTTCTAAACTTTTTAAAAGAAATAAAGTTGAACTCATATTAATATTCTTATTTTTAATTTCTTGTGCGTTACCATAATTATACAGAAAAGAAGATTATGATGCTCCATATATATTAATTATATGAAATGCGTTGAAACTAAGCAAACCTAGAAAGCAATACATCAATCTATAACGTGTTTAAATTAAAAAATTGCACAGCATGTACACCATAGTATATATGACTTTATATGAACCATTCACATAAATAAATATCAGGATAGTTATAAATAAATATGTCATAGCGATTAAAGTTAATAATAAAATTTTGACGCGTAAGGATGAATGACTTTGGAGATAAATTTTAAATAATAAATTTTAAGAAAAAAAATATATTTTTGAATAACCAAATTGTTATATAAATAATTTTACATTTTAGAAAAGAAATTAAAAAATTTGACTGAGTATTGATTGATCAATTTTTCTGGTATTAAGGGAAAATGTTTAACAATACGTATTTAGTGATAAAAGTTTTTAGGAATTAATTAATTATGAATATGTCTATTGATGTATCTTAGTAGGGTTAATTCCTCGTTAATGCTAATCAATTTAAAATATCATATCTTGTCAATTAATACTCAATTATTATTGAAGAAAAGGCATAAATTACATTGTAAATTGTCACAGAGAAAAATCTATGATATCTCTGCTGCACATACTGTTGATCCCAGAGAAATAATTGACCCAATACTGCTTGTTTCTACAGTCATACTGACGACGAAGTGGGCAAAGATACCAATAAAGTAACGACAACGATGGGTAGAAAATCGATAGTTGATGTCTAAATTTCAATAATTTATGTGTGCAGAACTTACTGCATAATATACCTTATATTTATTTTATGATGAGTGATTTTCTTACTTTTTTTCATACTCGAATTTATTTCTCACTAGAGTATTTTTTCTATGTCTGTTACGTCAGATTGCACTTTATATCAGACGATTACCTTACGGTCAATCATACTGCTTTCATACGTATTTTAATTAATTAAAATGAACGTGTACGGCTTTATGGAGCTCTCAACGTAGTCACCTACATCGAGAAACTACTTATTCCAGGTTGTTAACGTTTAAGAAAGTCGTGAGTTATAATAAAAAATGTATCCGGCCGAAGCTTATCTTATATCGTCTACATTTTAAGTAATGATAAAAGCACGCTTTCAGCTAATGAGCTGCTCATAACTCCTATATGTATGCATTCGTTCTTTGGTGCTTATATCGATATCATATGCTAAACTGAACGTCAACATTTAAAGAACAAAAAGTAGTAACGTAGACACAATAAGTCAATTTTAGAAATTAGCATTTTGCATAATCGTCATAATACCAATAATAAATCCTGATTAAATTACGAACCGTTGAAAGTTATGAAAAAAACATTAGGATTTAAATAAATTTATAGTTCACTTTTTAATAATTAAAATCAGATAGAAGCATCTGTTTTTAAAATCAGTTTTAAAGAGTTTTAAGCACTTTTGGGTTAAATTTTAAAATAGCAATTACGTAAAAGGAGCAATAGTTGAGGGTAATTAAACTACAGGAGGCAGTCCAAACGCTGATTGTTCATTTGTTCGTGAAATAAGGGAATATCAACAGCCATAAAGGGCTATGATTAGCCAAAGATCTCCGTCACGCAGTTGTGCACATTACAACAGTTTTTTCCTCTCTGTTCATCATAAAGAATCTCCCATCCCTTGCTAGAACCTTCATTACCATCATCGCTGCCAACTTCAGCACCTCCTTCATCAACTCTCATTCTCACCTGCTTCTAGAATAGTTATCGGTAAACGTGCATCAGAGTTAAAGTAGGAGAGATAAAGGAGGAATGAGAGTAGACAATTATTTAGTACTTGCATTTAAGAAATTGGTTTTTAAAATTCTAAAATTTGTCAAATCTCCGAATAAAACGGTAAACTTATTTGTATAAAATGTAATAAAACGGTATATAAAATGTAATATGTAATAAAACGGTATTCTTATTTGTATATATCTGACATAAAAAGAGGGAAAGAGGGAGGCATGCAGAGAGAGGGAACAGGTTCAAGTGACAGAGGCAAGTATACGCACCAAGAGAAGAAATAAATGGACGATCCAGGCATGGCTTCTATTACATATTACATGTGGGCGTCTTGGCCTAATGAACTACGCTTATTTGTAGTCACTTCTACGTCTGAATCCTCGGAAAATATGATTCCATCTGTTTTTCAAACTTTCCTAAAATCTCTCTTTTTCTATCTCGTCATTATATTCCTACTCATTCAGCTCATTACTTATGTAGTCTTTATCACTTTTTCTTAATTTTTTTTTCTTTTTCTTTTCTCTTTTACACGCACTTTTTCTAGGTACTTTATTTTCTTCCTTTACATTTCTCCCTTCGCCTAATTCCTTACTGAGTTTCGTTGACTGCATAAAGATTGAAATTTTACGGAAGTAAGAAAAAAATAGCATAAATGGATGTTCTTTGGATTTTTTCATTACTTTTTTTCCAAAATTCTGTTTCCAAAGACTACATTGGAAGAATAAATAAAATCTTAGAGAATACATTAGTTTTCAAGAAGTTTTCTGCTTAAATATTAGTATTTTTAGTGAACAAAGTTTTTTGAAATTTAATCATTCGTTTTATAAAAAGTATAAATTGTTTCAATTTAAAAATTTTTTTTAAATACTTGAGAATAGAGCTTTAAAAGAATTTTGTATATAGCTTTACAAAGCTTAGTGAAAATATTTTGTTTTTTAATATATGTTTCGTTGTTAAAAATGATTCTTTATTTGAGCATTTATATCACCGAATCAAATGAGTTACTAATATTTCTACTAAATCTGTTTAGTGTTGAGTGAATATTATTATTCTCATGTTTACCATTTAAAATGAGAAATTAAACAACTTATAAAATATTAAATATGTTCAATATCACATATAAAATTGAACACGATTCTAATTAACTAAAATTTATTCATTTTATTTTCAAACTATTTGAACATTATTAGACATTATTGAAATCATTATCAAATCTAACGTCTTCTTATACATTTTAACGCCATAATGGTTTTAAGTTCGTCATCAGTCTATTAAATATATAGGTCAAAGAAATCAAATTCAAATTATCGAAAAGTGTGTCGTATGCACTGAATAAATAATGTGTTATATAGTAATGTTGGAAATAATTAAGATTGTCGTTAAATGTTATTAATACATAATGCCCTGAAACTCTATAATACGCTATTCTATAAATGAGTAAATAATACCGGATTATTTATTTGTAATTATCGATTTAAAAATATCCAAGATATACTTTTTTTAATCAGAATCCCTTCTTGTGATTCAATTTTACGGAAAATTTATTAATTAGAGCAATTATATTAATTATTAATAATTATATTAATTAAAAAAACAGTTTTTTTATTTGTAAATTAGAATGATTAAAATTTGTTTATCTGTTCGAAGACTTAGTCAAGGAAATTTTTCAGCTCGGATGATCAGCTTGAGATTCAGGTGATTACATGACGAGGCATTGATTATGTAATATAGGACTGCGAGTGCAGTATCTAGTTCTGGAATCATCAGGATCGTTATATATATATCTTCATAATAAGTTGTCTTCCTTCATAATATTCAGAGTCCTATCGAGCTTACGATCAAGATTAAACCTTGCTGTCACATTACAGGTGTAAGTATCAGTGTATTGATTATACAGTGGAAGATCTTAATAGAGATAATCAATATTAAGACAGTTTATTTATTTTCAAAGACGCATCGTGACAGCTAATTGCTATTGAATGAAATATAAATGTAAAGATAGAATTTTACTAAAAATAATATTACAAATAACATTATAAATGAAACTAAACATAAATGAATATACGATTCTTATAAACAAATTATAGATAATGCAATTAAATATACAATCATTGAAAATGTCAATTTTTTTACCGAAATTTTATAATCTTTATATATTTTCATACCCCAGGTAATTATTTTTGCTACTGTGGTAAATAATGATATACACTACTGTACCTGAATATTTATATATAATAACGAAAGTTAATTTTTGTAATTCCTAGTTTCCAACATGATCCGTATTAAAACATACTATAAATTACCTGTTAAAGTATAAAGCCGTTCGACCATCTTGTGTGTTTCAATTAACGTAATTCACGTTTGAAAAATATGCAATGCACATTTCTCGAAATTTTTAATTGTAATAATGCAGTGTTAATAGCAAAACATTTAAGCAATGATAGTCTATATAAAATGTAAATAAAATATGTCCGCTACCTATTCGGATTCAATAAGCTTACATGTACCATTTAGATAATACAGATTTAAATATTTTTAAAAAATTTATAGTTTCTGATAGCTATATAATTAAAAATTTAATTTTACGAAAAAAAACAAACCTTTTATTTTAATTACTTAAAAATTATTGTTTAATCTCAATAACAACGCATTTCACGTGCTGTAATACTATTCACTAGCTGTAATACTTTAAAAAAATATTTTTAAATGACTACTTATTGCAGGACCCTATGCTCTTTATTTCGAGTGAATTATTTTACTACGTGCTGCGTTTTACTTTATAAAAAAAAATATATACAGTCATTTTTTTCATTCGAATAGTGAAGATTTAACAGATGCCATCCTTTTCAGTGTCACCCTTCACAATGCACCCTATCGGGAATTACATTACTTTGGTCGAACATTATCCTCTTTTATAAGTAATATTAATCTTGGTCCTTGTAGAGCTTACTCTATTTTAGTCTCCTTTGAAGCTGTATCAAGAAGTCGTATTCCCAGCATTGCCAAAAATACTAAAGCGTTTCTCGTTAGCGGTGGTACTGGTTCAAGATTGTTATACGAAGTTCAATTAGATTATTTTCTGGCATTGCAACGAGAAATCCGGAATTAAAGAGAGATCCGCAGGATATAAGGATGAGGTATTTAAAGGCCCTTGCATTTAAACATGCCTTTTATTTTAACTAGCGAAGTATAAAAGTCCTCATAAAGAATCAAGGCTCTCTGAATACTCGTTTTAGATTTATTTTACAAATTTAACTGCACCGTTCTCTTAAATCTCCACGGCTACTTTCATGGCGGTATTATATGCTATTTTATAAAATTCATAACGCTGAGCTTAAATTTTTCATGTTTCAGTAATTTTTGTGTTTTATACAATTAGCTCCGAGCAAAATAAGTTATTATTGAGCAGGTACGATGCGCTGATGGCACTTAAAATTAAATCTATTGGAATTGATTTAGATTACTTATAAACCTAGTTACTGTTAATAAATTCTTATAGCGACTCTGTTTGCAACTAATATTCTTCAACTGGCTAACGGTATCCTGATTCATGCAAGTTTCACAGTAGAAATGAAAAAAACTATTGTTCATTTTTTAAATTATCTAATGTTTTAGCTCTATGAATCAATCATGGAGCTAAAAGTTTACCTAAGGTTTCTAATCGTGAAAATGACTCTATAAAAATATCACGCGAGCAAGCACAGATTTATTCTCCATGTGCGCTCCAAAAAGTGTTAAAATCCATGAAATTCAATATTGGCAATGAGCAATGTGTTGATCCCTGATGCTATAAAATCATTAACGTTAAATAAGTCTTTGTGAATATTAAGCCATGTGTTATGAGAGTCTTAGTAACTCATCCTAATTAAGGCTCTCAAACAATTTTAGTAATATTTTCGTTTTTATTTTTACTAAGCTTGATAAAAATATTTAAAAAAAAAAAAGATAATGTTACAAAAATATAAAATGTTCAGCGGCATATTAAACTGAATCTTTATTTGACAGCCTGTAGAGTTAAACTAATATGTCAGGAATCTTAGCTGACGTACGGAACTAACTTAAAGGCGCTCACACAAAATTTACAAGCACACTATCTATCCAACTACTTGTATTTCCCGGTTTCCAGATTTGTTTTTTTCTTACGAGATCTGGAGCTATTTTTTCTCCTTCTCCTTTAACTGAGCTCATGACGTATTTAAATTTTCTTTTTTTGTACCTATTCAGGCATAATTTTTTATAATTTTCTGATGTTTTTTTCTATCCATTGTGTGCTTATCAAGTTTTGATCAATTTCTACTTATGTCTATCTGTACTCTCTCTTCCGATTTTCAATTACACACATAATCGTTAGATATAATATAATCTATAGTTGTTTCTTCATATTTGTTATCGAGAAAATCTTCCTTCATCCCTATCGTACTATTCAATATTTTTCTGTTATTTGTATCCTCATCATTGTATATTTCTTATAAAAATTTTATCCGTTCAATATTTACCTTGTACTTTGATTTCTTTTACCCGTAACCTGATTATCTTCTAACCTAATTATCTAGCCACAACAACGTTGTTTATCCTTGATTAGAATGGATCTAATTTGAAATACAATTCAACAAATAAGCACATATAGAAGTTAATATTATCATAATTTGCATATTGAAACCACATTATATATTAAATAGTAGTGCTTGTGAAATATGACGTTGCAAATAATAATACATCTGATATAAAAATTTTAATTAATTTACCAAAAATTTATTTAAGAAGTATATCAAGTCTATTATTTTAAAGTTTATATCATTTATTATATATAATAGTTTTAAAACATTAATAACTATGTTTATTATTTAAAGTCTATTCGCATTAATGATAGCAAGGATATTTGATGCAATTGTTTTATATTTTTAAGATTTTTATTTAATAAATGATGGATTTTTCTAAATAAATGGTATTGAAATATCAATTAAAAGCTTCATTAAAAGTAAAATATCTATATTTTAAAAAGCATTATTCATTTGAATAATGTATACATTCGTGATAATTGTTAAAATCAAAAGTGTAAATATTTAATTTTTTTTACTAATCATTTTTTGTCTTTATTTATAAATTTTTTTGAAAGTTTTTAAATATACATTTTTTATGAATAAATTTTTGTATTCTAAAATAAACTAAAGGTAATTCAAATATTCTTTAGTATTTATAATTACAATTTTTAATTATAAATTAAATAGTTATTCGTTTAAAAATCATAATATATAAATAATTAATTTGTATAATTTTTAATAATTAAACTATAAATAATTAGTAGCTTAAATTTTCAGAAGTTGATGAAATTTGATTGATTATTAGTATTACTGTAATACGGGCTAGCAATAACTTATTTATAAAATTAATATTTTTTACATAATTTTTTACCAATGATATCAAATGTTTAATAAGATTATATTTTTATTTAGTAGAATAAGTATATATTTTAACTCTAACTCTTAAGTACATATTCCAGTTCTCATTTATTAGCATTTTATTAAAATGAAATGTCGTACATGGAGTTAATTGAAAATAATTGATGACGAATCATCATTCTCCGAGAAAGATTTTTTTTGTGCATGCCTTATATTTTAACAGCAATTTACAATAGAGGTAAGTAAATTAAATTGATTTTTATATTTGTTATATGAAGCCTTTCTATAAATGAATAAATATCAGCAGAATATTTAAGGCCTTTTCCGCAAAAAAGTAAACAATAAAGGAATTATTACATCCAGATGATAATTCTTCCATGAATTAATATGAAATTTGAGGTTGTCATTGAGGACCGTTGATTAAAAGTTAAAAATCGTTACCGTGCTCGAGGACACTTTTTTTAACGTGGCTTCGAAATACTGTTATACATTTCTAACAAGTATCTATGTGAATGCAAATAAAATGAAAAGGAATAATTCTTCCTTAGCAGCGTGAAAACTTTTTGCCATACCTAGATTATCTATTACACTGTTGCATGCGTCATAATTAGAGAAACATTAGATGCTAATTCGGGACCGATTCGGAACAGTACCGAATATGTTTTTTCCGAATATATTCTTTTTAGGGAAGAGATCTACCTCGTAAAACCAGTGGTCCTATTTGTATGGCACTCATGGGAGAGGCCAATAGAGCAATTGGCTCGTCCTGCTCTCCATTTCTAGCTTCCATGAACCTTAGCTGCGTAGCTCTTACGCATAGAATCGATGATACTGAACCCATAATCGCCAATAAAATCATAGCTAATTTATCTGACAGTAAAATATTATTGGAAGGACGAATCCGTAGCTGAGTGTAGTAAGTGGCCGAACTAGCGCTGTCGCAAGGGTAGCTTGATACGAGGAACAGCGAGGCGTAAAGGCTGCTGACCTGCAATCCAGGGCAATTATGCCCATGGAATAAATGGTTGCGGTACTGTATCGGTCAGTAGCCCCGTGCTACATCTGCCGTTCATAGATAAATTAAGCGTTATAAAGTCTTTCCGTAGCTCCACCTCCTCCCTTTTTAACACAATTATTCTTCACCTTACTTTCAAGAAAAGGCTTTTGCCAACGTCGTGACACACTTCTGATGTTTAAGCACTGCTAGAATATGTTCTAGGAATTATCCAACTTATTGATCCATGTATTGGATTTACATTTTCAATAAATTGTTTAACTTTTTATCGTGCGAGAGATGGGTTTTTTTTAAGGGCGGAGGAATTTGTTTGCGCCGTACTTTATATACGTGCTCTAGCCATAACTTGCGCATTTGTTGTATTTATGCTACCATTGGAGTTTCCGTAAAAGCCTATAGCCATTCAATGCTGAATACTAGTACGATGCATTTTTTTAATAAATGCTTTATTTCTACTTTAATAACAATATACTGCTCATGAAATTCATAAGTCGGACTGAGTTCATATATAGCTTCAGTCGTGAAGCAGCACGTATAAAATTAAAACTCCTTTTCCTAAAGAACTACTTCATTAATGAGATGTGTCTTTTATTAAAATTCTGTGGATCAGTCTTAAGAGTCTTTAGATAAAAACTTAGCTTTGCAGGAATAAAAAATTTAAATGAAAGCATTTCAAATATTGTGGTATCCTTCTGGCGTTTCAAAATTCTTATTTCTCCTGTCTTAAACAATAAAAAAAGACTTCTATAAGACTTTTTCATGCTTTTACAATGATTAATTATAGTTTTTTAAGTAAAGACAAGAAAAAAAAAACTTAAAGCTACTCTTTTTATTCAATTTATTTAATTTTTTTGTAAAATTCATAAGTTAATTCGGATATTATCTAGCATGTTTACTACCCTTAAATGTAAACCTGTAACTTTCAATTTTATTGAGTAATGTTAATTGTTGTAAGGCAAATATTAAAATAAGTTAAATAGTTTTAGTAAAATGAAGCGTGCTACTTTTTTTTGAAGGAGTTGTCACTGAATTTGCATACAATATTCATTCAATAAAGGCACTAGGTACAATTCATGATGGATAGACCAATATTTTTTAAATTCAACGTACAGATCGTTTTTCATCTCAACCACGAATATTATTTTTTATATGCATTTCATTATTAAATTTTACTATTTATGTATAAGCATTAAAATACTTTTTATCAATGAAAAATTGGAAAGTAGCAATTTTTTTTATTAAAAACATGGGACAATAAATATTTTTAATTACGATGCTTTTTAATGTATAGTAATAGATGTCAAGATAATGTTTAGTACATTATAAGTTTAAGATTGAATAATTAAATTTATGATATAAAAAATTATTCGTGAAGTTGATTGATGTAATTCGATATTGTATATTTTCACCTTCTCATAATCTTGATTGATTTGAACTTTGTACGGAAATAATAATCAACCTAACATTTGAGAAAATATTAATTTTTGATATAAAATAATCAAGCGAATCATAAAAATTCTGACTAATTTAAACTCAGAATCTATTGAATTCACCTTCCATCATAAAGTACAAAATTGCAATGTTGGTGTATTACGTGTAAAGTAACGTTAAGTATTAGAATTCCTTAACCGAATTTATAATTTCAATAGGTCAGTCAGACTGAAAACCTCTGACAGACTTAAATTTAGTAAAGGTGGTTAATGATAAAATCATCAACTGTCCTATATGAGTTTCAATAAGTCAATGAAGGATGAAACATTCGTCGGAAAAATGTTGTGCTACAAAAATATGTTTTATCAGTACGAAGTCTGTCACTATCCGTTGATGTTAAAAGGTCTAGAAAAAATGATTGTACCGAAATTCGCGAATTTAATGACTATCATAATCTTGTTTATATGACGTAGATATGATTAATTGATCAATCCCATTACACAATCAATACATATTACTGTTGCAAAGGCTCCTGCTTACCTAGACGGATCAGATATGCATCTGATGTTATTGGTGATTTTTTTTAAAAACGTTTTCCGTTAGAAACGAATTTTGCAGTGTTATAACGTAGCTCAAAATATAATTGTTTACAGATTACAGAATTAAATATTACTCTTATTGGAATTAATAAGTTTAATGAAATTAAATTACATTAGCATACGAAGGCTTAGAAAATTTATTGTTTATAGCAAATGTTGTAAAGAATGAGAGACCAAATAATGACAATATATATATATATATATATATATATATATTAAGTGCCTATTGTACCTCTATTCATATATCCTGGGTTATTGAACTCTTCTGAACTTATGATTAATTAAATTACAGACAAATCTTGACAGCTTCACATCTGCTAAACTCTTTTCCTGATGAATCACAAATAACATCTTAGTTAAATGCGTCAATATAATGTATTTACATGATTATAGCTACAATGCTGGTGTATAAAAATTCCGCCAACAGTTAACAATATATTGACAATCTGGTAGTTCGACCGACCTTTATGGTATTAAGTTTTTGTGTAACGCTAGTATGTGTGTTTAGATCGCGCTTTTTTAATTATGTATTGCTTTTTCTTAGACTATCCTCTAGAGATTGAAATTCAAAGTTCCTAGTTCAAACATTGCGTTGGTTCAATTTGTGCATCAAGGTTTAATTTGCAGTTTGCCAGTCGTGCACTATAAATCAAAAACACTATAAATATATTTTTTCAATTCATCATTTAATATCGTATTTATCGATATTTTATTCATTTTTTAATATTATTTATTGATTTATTTTATTAATTAATTCTTAATTTATGCTTAAAGCATAGATTGTCAATCTTACTTATTTTGCCTCAGGGCGTCCCTGCTTCATAAACGCCAGATGCTCAATGTGACCCGTTCGAAACTCACATAGAATCAATTCCTACTATCCGCCAGTTTATTGCCTTAGTACTTCTAGTTTGCACTCATAGCTTGAATAATGGGGATCCAAAATTCTACTTAATGAAAGAATTGCAGTAATTCGCCCTATACAATTGTGTACTCGGCGCCCTCGCGCAATTGGAATATGCATTTCTGGTCTATGGAATCGCCCGTTGCGACAATCTTCACAATTATTCCTTATATCAAGCCTATAGTAATTGAACATCATACTTGCACATAATTGAACTTACAATAATGATATAGCTAAATTTTATGAGTGACAGTTGTAAATTTTAATTTTATGCTGCTTCTATCATTAACGAATATATTTATATAAATAAATTATATACGAATGGTTACGAATATTACGAATATTACGAATGGTTATAGTCTTAATTTTTAAATTTAAATTTCATTGAAAAAATATTTTAATTCATTGCTTAACATTTTATTTTTATTTTTCTGTTACAATTAATAGTATTAGCTTTAATAATTGGTTATAGCATTCTCAAATATTTAAAGAAATATGAAGTTTTTATAACTGCTATACTTCACAGGTGTCAAAGAGGATTTAAGAAAAAGAAAACATTTTAAAGCATTAATCAGCCTTTCTTTTTATAATTAACTACTATTTATAATTCAATATTCATAATATTTACATTCTTTATCGATCGTTAGTATAAAAGATAAAATAAAAGTTAGTGCGTATGAATGTTTAAATGAGAATTACAATAAAATATAACATTGGATTTTCAAACATTCACAAACACGAAGCTTTTAGCTCATATAATTAAATTTTAAAAAATGTAAACATATTTTTAACAAATACAAATTGCATAATTGTAGCACGTTTCAAAAAGCTTCATGATCTTCATCTGTAACTTTTTCAACGTTGGAAAAGTATTACTCAATCCATGTAAAACTCACCATTATAAATATCACTGAATTTTAGTTAAACGAACTTATCAATAGTTAGAAATAATTTTTGACGTTAATTTTTTTTAATATTATTTATTGTTTCAAATTAAAATGAGTGAAATATTATTTCACATTACTGCATGTTCGTTTTTATTTTTTGAACAAAATTAGCTATTGAATATTGGCATTATTACTATGAATTTAAATAATTAACGATACTGATTTGCTGAAATATTTATTTAAGCAATCCATTCAAATGTAATTCAAGAAATACATTAACCTTTTTTTTGGTCACAAAAACAATGCATATTCTGAAAAATGCTGCTTTCTTTATATATATTTAGATAAGGAAACACATACATTTCAAATCTATTGCTTTTTGGATTGAATCAGTAAGAAGATACACATGTACGCACAAATTTAAAATACCAAAAACAAGTATATGGATGTCCTTGACAGGGGCAGCGATCTTTCAGCGTTGAAATATGAAGACAAATGAAAAAAGAAAAACATTGCAACTCTCCTCTTACAATTTGCTCACTGTTTCAATTTTGTTCATAAAAGGAGAGACTTCAAGCATTTTAAATTTGTCATTTAATCTTGGTTACTACGTTATCTATTTATATATTGCATATTTAAATTAGGTTTTCCTTTAATTCAAAGTGTATAATATACAGTAATATAATAATTTATAGTATTTTAAGAAGCTGAAATGCATTATTTGATAAAAATAAATTGAACTAAGCTAAAATGTAAGCTCAGAACAAAAATCTAATTTTCTAGATAACAGAAGCGTCTCGAATACTCTACTTTTCGGACTTGTGGTACGTTTTCATTACGATATAGTTCGCTTATAGTCCTAATTTGATGCGATCGCTTTTCCAATGAAGCGAATACAACGAAACCATAAATAATCTGTAATGCGACCCTGGCAAGCACGTGGCCACAATAAACCTTATCTAACTCACTTCATTAGACGTTCGGTTTCTATTTTTTTTTATTCTTTTCTTTTACTTACTTTTTTTATTTTCTCCATTTCACTCTTATCTTATTCTCATTCTCGCCCACTTGTTTCTACATCGTGTACTTCACACAATGTTATTTTTTGGCCTTCTAATGAATGTATACAAATGCAGGACAATATTCAAGCCGTTTTCATGCATAAGTGCCTTTGCTCTAATACTATTACATTGCTAGTAACAAGCTTCTGTACATATAGAATCTAAACTAGGAGAGTCCGTTAGCTCTAGTTGATTTTACTTACTATTAACATCTTCAAAAAAAATCTATGAATCAACTGTTTACCACATAATGAATAATTTATTATGGTCTATTTATTATGGTATTTTTATGTAAATTATTCTTCTGATTAGTGTATACATTGTCTACTGCCTTTAATTGAGACTATATCATTGTTAATTGTTTAGGCGCATTTTTGTTAATGTATATTTTTTACAATAAGCTGAGAGTTAGTGATCGTCGATTACAATTTTTTAAATCTTAATTCAATAATAAAATTTACTCACATTGACGCTAACTTTTTGATCGGTTTTCATTAATATGGATCAGACGATGTAAGCAACTAAATTAATATACAAAAATATGTATTATATATTTTATAAAATTATATTTTAAATATTTGAAAAAGTAAAAAATTATAAACTTTGTTATGCATATATAAAACGGCGATTCTTAGCCGACTCTCTTTCTTTTACATTTAACTGATATGAAATTTAAATAAAAGTTAGTAATACTAACCTTATTTTTTATAATTTATTATCCATAAGTTTTATTGTTATTTCTAGTACTTTCTACTTACGCCCAGAATCAAGAAATAATCTTCTAACATCTGATCCGGCGATATTAGATTTAAGAATTTTAGATTCTTAATTATACTAATTATACTAATCAGTTGGATTGAAAGTTTAAAAATTACGAATTCCACTTTTTTGATACTTTCTCTCTCTCTCGCTCTCTCTCTCTCTCTCTCTCTCTCTATATATATATATATATACACACACACCATAATTGTGAATCTCTCCAGCTAAAATCGCCACTGCGCACATGCAAAAATCTTGCATCTAGCATCTTTATGAATATTCAATACTAAAAAACTAACTGAGGGGCAAAACGTGGATTTGGTTTAGTTGCCTAGTGGACAAAGAGTTAACTTCGAGATAGTTATCTAGTCTACAAAAATTTTAAATTCCAACAACATCAACAATCAATCATTTCAAAATAAAATTCTTTTTAGAGAATATACCCATTGATGATGGATAAGTAATTGATGAGCATAAGAACAGCATTTCTGAAATTTAAAAATAATTAATGATTTATAATAAATTTTGACACTGCCGTAACAGTTGTACAATAATATGAAAAAATGTTGAAAATACTGTTAAATGTTTAATGTAATAATAATTCTAATATAATATAATATTAACGGCATAACAACATAAACACAAAAGAATAAGGAAACATAACTGTTCCCGAATTTAATTTAAATTAATTTGTGTTTTCTATAATAACTCGCATATTATTTATTTGGTTGTATTATCATGATTATAGGCGAACATTTGTTGCAATGCTGCGCACGACTAAGGAATTGAAGTCGGCTTCATCGACTTCATTATATCTATCTTTCTCTTAGTTTTGTTGTCTCTCTGTCTTGCGATCGATGTCCATTCTTCCTCACGTATACTTCAGGATGCCGAATGCAATCGTCTATTTTTTGTGAGTTATCTGCTCGTTAACTTTTCTTTGCACAACGAGTGCCAAATCTGGCGATACTGGATGTAGAAGGCAGAGTCAGGGCGAAGAACTTCGGGATGCTAGCGACTCGGCAAGGATCATTCTTGAAATCGATTACTCCTTTTGTGTGAGTAATGTTACGACGGGTACAGCCTTCGTCTGTTCGTGAAAGAAACGCGAAATTGACAGTGAATTTGCCCCTATATTTACGCTGCGCCTCTCTCATCAGCTTATTATATGCATGAATGGTGAGACCTTGCAATAGAAATTGTATTTTGTATTTTTACAATAGGATTTTATTTCACGAAAAACTTTCATTTATTTGGTCGCTCTATGGCTAATTTGATAGTTTTCCAAAAGGGGTTGATATTAAAAAATAATAACTAAAAGCTCTTTATTGATTCTGTTTGATCTTTGAAATTCTCCAAAAAAGTGATTCTCTTGGTTATACGATGTTAAGGCTGTATAAATGAGAAATTTATATTTTTTGTTGTTAAAATATGACTAAATTTGAATCATTGGTCTGCCAAACTGATAAAAATCCAAGTTTTTTGCCATAATGAAAAATAGTGCAAAATTGATTAAATGATTAATTAGCATCTAAAAACTAGTAACTAAATTTTTTGTTGATTATATTAGGGGCACATATATTGTGTGCAGTTAAAATGATTCGAAGTGAATGTTTAACGAGGTTTCCAAACGATCTATAATGACAGAAATGAAAAATTCTTTAATTCAGAAGGATTTTTAATTTTATAGAAAGAAACGATTACTACTTGCCATATTCAGCTTTTACAAGTTTTATAAGTCATACGACACATTATTATATTGTTAATAATTACCCTTTACAATTGCACATTATACCTTGTAAGATAAGATCCATAAAAATAATGGATACATTAGGTTTTATTAATAAGAGTAAGAAGGATAGACAGAGAGAGAGAGAGAGAGAGAGAGAAAGGAAGAGACTGTAATTTTATTAATTATAATTAAAAACGTAATTTAAAAAAGTAAATAATTAGAGAAAACACCTATTTCATGAGTGAACGACATTGCGTTTTCTTGCAAAAAACATAAAAGGCTTTTGTAACGGATATCGCAGGTCGATACTGAAGAAATAAAAAAAAGCGTTCTAGAATCTTTGTCCATAATATATCTGTAACATGAATGAAAAAAAAATGGAAAATGAATCAGCAGGCCTCGAAGATCACGGAAGCCAAGACGCATTCGGTGCGTATGTATAGATGGCCCTCATACGTCACGCGCTCGTGGCCATGAAATGAGCAAGAGCATAAGCTCGATGACCCAGGATTACTTTTTATATTTTTTAACTCTTTGCGATATACATATACGAATGTATGCGCCATCCTAACCCACTCGACGGCGTTATTCACGCATACTAAGTCTCCCTCGCACCGAGGCAACTAAGAAGGAGAAAAGAGACGGAAACAAGTTCATCGTCTGTGCATCCGTGTGCGTCCTCGCCTTGGTCCATGTATACAATGAATGTTAGAGTCGCGTAATCATTGTCTTAAAGCGGCTGTGAACCTTGCAAAAGCCTGGAACGTCGAACATAAATAGGGAGTGCCAGAAAAAGAGAGAAAGAGAGAAGGCGAGAGAGAGAGAAGAGAGAGAGAGAGAAGAGAAAGAGAGAGAAGAGAGAGAGAGAGAGAGAAGAGAAAGAGAGAGAAGAGAGAGAGAGAGAGAGAAGAGAAAGAGAGAGAAGAGAGAGAGGGAGAGAGGGAGAGAGAGAAGAGAGAGAAAGAGAATTACAGGAGCAGTCGGACATAAAACTGTGTAATTGAAATTTATTCGCATACCAAATTCGTGAAATCAGAATTGAAAAATTTTTAAGTGCGTTTCTTATTTATATTTTGTAAACATTCTACATTTGACATTTTATTTGTAACCAAATTACGTTTAGAAGATCGAGTTCATTCCTGTGATGATTGATAATTCATTCCTTTAATATAATTGTTCAAAATAATGGTATTCTGTACATTAACATATGTCATCATTCATTGAAATTAAGTAAAAAATAGTTACATGCTCTAAAACTGATATATGAACTGATAATAAGTGGAACTGTCTTTGTTAATAAGCTGATAACTTTGATGAAAAACTTTTGACTATAGTCGACCAAATTGGCATTTTTATAATAACATATAATTTTTTGAATCTCTTAAATATTAAATTTGTAATTTTTTTTAAACACCTGAAAATTTTATTAATAACAAATTTCGTTTTGTGATACCATAAAATTCTAAGTAATGTAAGCATTAATTGACTCTACTAAAAAAATTATTATAAAATTAAATGAAAGTCATTTTTCAGTATCTAGTAGAATATTGCGAATGCTTTTCGAGTAGGATTCAAGAAATAAAAGACAACTTTTTCTTCTCGTAGGCATTTAGTATCATCAATCAAATTATGCTTGATTAGCTACTGTGCACTATTCATTACGTTGCCGGTTAAAAAAGTGGTTGTAGAAAAAAGAGTTTGTGTTTTTTTCCCATATGATAATTACACATTAGTGCAATTACGCCTTAAACGTTTTTTCACTTAGAATAAGTTGCGTTTATGACATCGGTTAATCATAATTGCTCTCGCGTACATGGAATTATCACCCAACATGTGTTTACGATAACACATAATTTACCAGTTTTTAAAATTACACAAAAGCTGTAAAATTATGTCTTGGACTTTTAAACAAATTTAGAATTTAAGGATTAATTTCCTTTATTTGGTAAATCATGTTGATTATTTTACACAGAAGTTTTCCGTAATATTATTTTTATTTAAGGGTCTTAAAATACTTTACTAAATTTAGTCGTAATGTACATGTTGAAATTAAGATTAGCCATCAAAACAGACTTTTATTATTTAACGTTATAAATATGTTATTTTAACATTTTTATGATGTAAATTGAAATTTTTACTCTTAAAATTTTTTTCGGCATTTATCGCTTTACATTACATATAAAATTAAATTATGCTTTTCATTTTTTTTTTAATATTCATTCTACTTAAATATTTTAATTCAATAGAAATTCAATTCGATAGAATAAATATTTGAGTACTTAAATATTAAAAATAAGTAAAATTCAAGGCTAACTATGTGACCGTGATCATTTTGTAATATCTTCTTTCTATTATATAGTGAATAATTTTCTCATTTAGAAGATTATTGAAAAAAAGTTTATAGATACTTAAATACATTTATTACATTACTTTTTCCATCGTTTTTATTCAAGTATAATATATGCAAAAATTGTATTAATATTCATCAATGTAGAAGTGACGATATTATTATATATAACTTGTTGAAATAGTGTATTATTGTCTCTTACATCATTTACAAAGAAAATATTTGCTAGGCACTAAGGTAATTATTTATTCTATTATATATTAATAAATCTAATAATTCTAAGTGTTATTATAACGATCAGTTTAAGAAAAGGTTCCATTACTTACTTACTCTCTCTCCCACTCTTTTTTTCTCTGATTCACGCATTTTTTTCGCTAATATAACTTTTTACGCGTATTAATCTATGCTCATTTGCACATAATTATTATAGCTTAGAATTCTGAGTAAACTTACTAGTATTTAAATACGAAGCTATAGATAATACAGTTTGTTTAATATTACTGAATTTATCGTAGGTAATTTTTATATGAAAATTGTCATCGGCATCGAAGGCTGATCCATTAATAATGCAAGGGAGTAATAATTTCGTACAACTTCTGTTGTGCATAAGAAGTGGCTGAGGCTAACAAACTGGCAATGGCTTTACGAGCGCTTTTACTTTCTTCAAAAGCCAAGCAGCCTGCCGCATTAAAGATGTCCGCGTGTTTGGAAGGGAAATCCCACGAGGAGCGGCAGTTGTACGCTAAGCACGTTCGTAAAGCACATTTACCCGTAAGCGATTGGAAAAGTAGGGGCCAGGTAGGAGTCGACTGAATTCCACGTAATGTTAGCTCGTGAAGCGTTGCCCAATGTCGCCGAGGCTGATAACAGAGGAGATATCGCGGTGCGAGATGAGAGACGCCACCCAGTTAGCATTTGCCTTCTAGTGGCCTCAGCTCAACGTTTCCTGTTGACGTTGGCCTCCGGTCTGTCAGGCTCGATCGACCTCATGGGCCTTCCTCATTTCGCTTGTATACGCTATTCTGAATGTGACCGCGGCCCGTTTTATATGGGCCGAGAAGTCATTTTTTGTAAATCTATTTGCGGATCAAATTTTTTTAAATATGACACCAGCCATTTTTTTTACTTTCTTGCCGACCATTATTCTATAATTATAATCGGCTAACTCTAAAATCGATATTTGCTCGAAGGCAGCGGACCGACTTACCAATGGTATGAGGTCTTTTGATGTAGAAGGCATTTGAGCAGTTGTTTCGGTATCTTCATTTTTTCCAATACCATGCGGCTCCCAAGTTCTGCTATTGCTACTACCTGTCACTCATTCTTCATATTTCAGATTAGTTTTAATATTGACGCTTTTAACCAATTAAATTAATCTGTAATCCGAATCCTATGTTGACTTTTTACGCTGATGGCTTGATAACTCCAAAGTTAAATAATCGTTAATACATGAGGTATTAAAGGATTTTTATTTACAACTCAGTAGTTGTATTGACGAATTTTTAACAATTCAATTATTGTATAATTATGAAATGGTTCATCGACTATTAAAACTTTTTTTTTAAGAACGGATAATTATTCAATAAAATAAACAGTATTTAAAAGCTTAACAACATGATATGTATGGGAAAGATATAAAATTCGGAAATCGTGACTATTCTGGGCTTTATAGTCGTTGTACTTTTTTTAAAATATATATGATTATTATATCACAATTATATAGCAAAAAAATTTTGCTGTATAAGCATTCTAATGTATTTTTTAAGAATAATGACATATGATGATAGTCTATACCAAACATTTTTACACTAAACTTTTCTTATATTTAGAATATTTTGACGGACGATTGTCACAATTTTAATTTTGATGTTAAACTTAAAATTTTGATATTATCTAACCTTATATCATATTTTCTGTAACTTGCTAAAACTTTTATTAATATTAGTTTTTTCAATTCACTGAATTTTAATTTGACTAAAGTACATGACTGCTTCAGGGTTTAAATATATTTTTAATTAAATGAAATAACAATTTTAGTATTTTCTATATTTTTTTGTGAAAGAATAAAAAATATAATCTAGTAATTAATTGATGTATTACACTTATGATTGAATCTATTTTTAATGACGTTTGTCATTTAAAAAAGCAAATATATATTCAATTGATCATTAATAATTGATAGTTTACATAGTTCTTACTTTAAACCTGATTTTTATGTTAAAATCTTTGATAAAAATAGTATAATTATTTTTCATTTGCAAGGAATTTCAAATCATTTATTACCTACCATATGTAGGAATCATTGTATTAATTTATAATAAAATGTTACCAATTAATATTCTTCTTGACGTATATTAATTTTTTGTAAAAGAATTTATGTACAACTCTTGACTTGAAACAAGTTCTTTAATGTTTTATTTTTCAGTTTTTATATAACAATTATAAAGAGAATTTTACGGAAGCTCTTGAGATATTTAGTACATTGAAAACTATATATTTAAATTTTACATGGTATATTACAAGATCGATCATTTTCTTTATTTACAGGACTTCTTTATTTTGTTCTATAAATAAATTTTTATTTTCTCATTTAAAATTAGAGTAGAGTAGCAATAAAACTCTAACGCATTATGTACATAAATTTTCATTGTACGCTTTCTAGAATTCCTTTAAAAATTTTACCAACAATATAATGATACTGGGCAAAAGAAGGCAGAAGAAAATATTAAGCAGACGTTTCAATATTTAGCTGCACGTACTCGTATGTTTATCGCTGCTCCCTTTGCTTCATTTAATTCTTCTAATCGACTCACGTTACGATTAAATTAAATTAAACAACGTATGTAGCATAATTCTTAAAGGAGCTGTGTCTTCATCTTTGTTGTTATATGACACACTGCAGGATTGCACCAACAGCAGGCACGAGATCAAGAAACTCAAGTCACTTCGGATACATTAGTAATTCTCTTGTGTCAATGTCTTCGTTGAAAGGGAGACTAAATATATTTAAGAAACAATGGCAATGGTGTGTGTATCGAGATGTGAAGAGGGGCGGATGTGAGGTGAGAAATAAAAACACGCAAGTTTATGCACATGCGCATGAATTACAATAGTACAAGCGCAGAACGTAGCCGAAGACGTGCAATAAATTCGAGTTTCGATTGTTTCTTCCCGCGTGAATAGAAGTCTCTTGAAATCTTCTGTCGTGAAATTCTTATGTCCCTCGAGGTGCATAAGATAAAGACAAGATGAAATAAAAGAAGCCTACGTGAAGATTTGTATAAATGGTCTGCTTTTGTTACTTACGTTATTGAAGATGGTCGCTCAATGCACTGTTTTACACGTGTAAATATTTTCCACGAGCACTTAAGTAAAAAATAACGCCTTTACATAGAATTTTTTCTCAATGCATTTTACATTGCTTATTTCTTCGGAGCCATTTAGAGTTCAAGATTTTTACAATTGCCTTAGTTTTATTGGATGGTTTGAAAAGCTTGGTAAATTTCAATGTACTAAATTCTGGTTCCGGTCTGATGAAATCAAATAGCAGGGATATTTTATAGTTTTTGGTCACTGTAGGTGTGTAACTCAATTAAGAGTATGTTTTGCATAAGAATGTTTCTGCCAAGAATTTTAACAGCAAAATTTATCAGGCATTATGTACAAATTTATTAAACATACAAAAAACATGCTTATTCAATGTGTTAATATGGTGATTAAATAAAGTGGTACAATAAAAAATTAAAAAAAAAAAACAAAACAGGGGAGTGTAAATAAATGAGAATTCTTTAGTTCAATTTATAATTTAATGAGAAAGCGAAAACGCATGGATCTTTAAATCGATTTTTCAAGCCACCCAATAACGATCTAACTGCTCTTTAAGTATACGAAAAACTTGTTGCTTCAAACAAGAACAAACAGCTATAGTATCGTTTACTATTTTTATAAACAATAATTGTGAAAATGCGTGCGCTTAGTAATTAATACAAAGAAAAATGTTCGGTTGATTAAGTATAAAAATTACGTGTATTGAAAGAATCGAAACTAAAGACCGCGACCGTAGGTATAACTCAAAGCATTTGGAATATAATCTCCGCCCGGTATTTTCTTTTGTGGTTTCGATAAGTAATTTTCCTCGTTCGATCAATGCACACAGGCTGTCCACCTCTTGGTTAATGACTTGCCATGGTGAATCGGGACGAAACATGTCCTTGTCAACATCAATTGTCAAGCTCGGTACTTCCCTTGATAACTACCGAACCTTGGCTTTCCCGGATGCGACGCGTGTCACTGGCCGCCCGGAGCTCATTAGCTGCGGTGTCGTGGATGGAGTTGCGACGTCCTTCTCTATTCTGCTCGACGACAATTAATCAAAATACATCCGTTGTGTATTTTTAAAATTGTGCGAGAGCTCGAATGTACCGCCGTCTCTGGCCTTGTTGGAAAATTTGTCGTTGGGCCAAAAAGCAAAAGCTAACGCCCTGTAAGAGGCGAGAACACAACCAGACTTAAAAATATCGGTATGTAAGGAGAATTGAGTGAGAATCTCATTATTTGTCTCTACTTGCGGATGTTTTTCACACTTTTCATTCTCTTTTCTATCTGCTCTTTTCATTGAATTATTTATCAAGCGCGTATATCCTTCCAAGGATTTTCTTTAAAAAATATACTCCGCTCAATGATATTAAATATTGTATTGATAATTTACTGGCTTTCTCTCGTTGGTTTTATCCTGTTTATTTATTTTTTTTTTATCGACAGATCTGTAATCTGAAGTAAAAATAAATTGAAAAGGCTAGATTAATTCAAATTACTTGCTTTAGAAAAACTTTTTTTACAACGCTATTGATTTTATTATATAAATTTATGTTGAAATAAACATGCAATTTAAAATATGTATTATCCGTCCGGCGAAAATTATAATTTTGACAAAAAACGTATTTCGCTAATTTTTATTCTTTACATAATTCTGCAGTAGCATAAAAATTATAATTTTTAGTAAAAATGCTTGCTCAATAATTTCAAAATTAAAAAATAGTAAATTTTAGTATGACAAACGTACAAAATTTATTTATAATTATGAATAAGTTATGATACACAACATTCGTGTAGAGGAATTTAAGTATAAAATTGTATGAGGAATAATGTTTAACACCCACGTCAACAGTACCTTGAATACCTTCCAAGAATAATCATAATTCAATATATGCAAATATTAATATGCCATTTCATTCAAAATTCATTCGTACGTTATTCATCATTACTTTAGCTATTACTCTTGCAAAATCCGAAAGGCTTTAGTTTAAGCTTTAAGGATTGTTTAGTAGAATGATCTTCCTTTCGTTCCTGCGTCAATGAAATTACTAGCTTTTCAAGTATTTCACACAAAGCGCCAGAAGATGCTATTTATTTATTACAAGCTTTGTTATTACTCGGTGGCCGAATGCCAACCATAACAAATTCGTATTTATTGCGACGATGGTGACAAATATAAAACTTTCTAATTAATCCTCTTAAAATTTACTCTCATTCGCTCACTTATCTACTGCGCGACCTCGTTTCGCTCTTTTTTGATTCAGGTCACGTGCAGCGGCAAAGCATTGAACCATCCGCATTTCTAGGTGATTGTATTTTGGAAACGGACTGCGAGCATATGATACGAGCGGTCGTGTAGGAAGCTACGTAGTGGGAAAACGCGGAAAAGAGAGGACAAGAGACAAGGAACGTCCGGTGCGTTGACCAGTCGCTCGTGACCTTCCATCGTGAAAAGTAAGGATTGATGAGGGCTTTGACCCTCTTCTCTCTTTTTCATTCTTTCACTCTCTCATATACATTTGCATACTTATAAGCGCACAGCCACACACACTGGCGAACGTACACCCACACGTTAATTCTGGCTCTTCGTCACTAGCTCCTCCTCCCCTTCTGACGGGCATCTCTAATTGCACTATAGCGAGAGACATGCTAAGACTTTGGAAAATGTATTATTGAACGATGTTTTTCCTTAATCTTTATTTTTGCTCGTAAAAATAAAAGATGCGTCATTCGTCATACCATTATTAGCAACAAAAGGCCATTTGCTTCTTTGCGCTCTGAAGATCTGCTTTAAAATTGGAAGCTCTCTTCGCATTATTTTCAAAACTTATAAGAGATAGCATTATTAACGCTTTTCATTTTTTGCACCTTCACTTGTCAATTAATTCCGTTTTATTTTCTTTTACTTTATTCATTTCATTGTTTTATTCATATTATTAATTTCAAAAAATCTATCTCAACAATGAAGATATTGTTTCATTAGAACTATCACGATAATTATGTAATCAATTCGTATTGCTTTTATAAATTATTGTTATAATTATGTAAATATCGACAAAGTATTCCACGTTAGCCTACTAATATTATCTTTACATATTTAACTTTTGAAGAAAAATCTTGAATGTCTTGTTTGTTTCTAGTTATCTGCTAAATATATAATTAAAAAATTTTAAGTTATCTATTAAATTCAAAACTTTTATTTGATCAAACAACTTATATTATAACATTTTGACTTTAATAAAATGCAGTCGTAACTTTCAGCTTTAGTAAAAACATCTAAATAGTCATTTTAAGTACATTTTTTAAATTCTTGTTTGTAATATCTTATGGAATCTTATTGCGACTTTTGAAACACACGTTTATAAGATGTTTAAAAATTTCATTCTCTCAATAATAAATTATATAATCTATTTATATAATTTAGTTTTTTATAAAAGACACACTTATAATAATCCTTTTTTCAATGTAAAACAGTAAAAATAGTTAAAAGGGAAAAACTTTGACGTTAACAATTATGGATTTATTTAATTAAATGTAAATATGGATGATAAAATCTGGACTTTTATTTTTAATTTTTTTAAGAATCTACAAACAGTCTCGACTTACCAAATATTTTTCGAATAAAATTATAATTTACTGTTAACATAAAAAAATTAATAAAATTTAATGCAATTTTTTTCAATTATATCTTATAAGTACTAATATAAATATTTATTATTTATAAATTTAAATTAAATTTTACAAATTTAGCTCTGAAATGTGTAAAATTGAAAATTGAGAGAGTCTTATAGATACATTCAATGTCACGTGTAGAAGGATTTTGTAAAAAAATTCTTTTTAATTATTATACATGCATATTTTGTATTAATTTCATTTATTAAAATATTCTATGATAAAAGAAGTAATTTCGAAATCTACTTTTGTGAAGAGTGACCTATGGCTACTATGAATAAGCTTTACGAATTTAATTACAATGTTGGGTCAACATCATAATTGTCTAGTTATCAAATGATAATGGCGGCATGATATGTCAATAAAGCGAAAAATCACACAATCTTTATACAACTTTATGGACACCGCAATCAAATAAAAATTAAAGAATTGGTAAGGGAAGGCTAAGTTTCGCGGTTAAAAATACAATGCCTCAAGGCTGATAATGCCGAAAAAAGAGGATAATAAAGAGCTCATAAAGAGTATTTATAAATTGGTGGCCTCGAAAAGACGCTAATGACCGCGTAGAAAGTTGTAGCTCTCGCCTGTGGCGACAATGGTATCTTGGCAAGGCTAGTTAGGATAGGTCAATACCTCATTTTCGCGCCTGCACTGCGCTTTTCCATGTATGCATGGTCACAGTCCACGCGCACCCACACGCACACGCACAAATACGCACACATGTAAACAAATAAACAAACGCCCAGAGAGGAGCAATGCAGTTGATGCTCAGTAATATCTGCGTTTTTCGTCAGCTTGACGTTCAAAGAAAGATAGCGAGGAACAGTGTACATGAGTTTAAAGAAAAAGCGATAGCGACAGAGCAATTGAGAGAGATAGAGAAAGTTAGAGAAAGAGAGAGAGAGAGGGTGAGGGAGAGGGAGAAGGAGAGGGAGAGAGATAAAAAGATAAAAAACATAACGAAGAAGCCGTACTGATTTCTATACATATACGTAATCCTTAGGTGTAACCTCAGTTTTTCGCTCTGCACTCTTTTATGTTAGAGGTGGCGAACAAAGCGATTTTCGAATTTGAATTTGATAAAAAAACCATAGAAGCTTGTTCAACATTAAATTTCATATAAGTTATTAGTTTATGGAAGGAAAATAATTGTCCTCAGCCTTTCGCTCAGCAAATTTAAACAGCTTATACTGATACATTTTTTACCAATATGGTGTTTGTTATTGCTCACTTATTATTCATAAAAAAGATTTTTGACGTTCAAATATATAAGGGAAATCAAAAGATTCTAATCAAATATTTGATTTAATTAAACTATCTTACAATATTATTATTTAAAAATATACAGCAAAGAAATCGGAATTATTATTTCCAGTATCTTTTTACGAAAACTATCAACTTAGGTTTCAAATAATAATCACAGATAAGTATTCGTTACATTAAAATACATGCTCACACTATCAGTATTTATTTTAAAAAATAATTATTCGGTCGCAATCATAAAATATACACGTACAAACGATGCATATTCCGAACTCGATGAAAAAACCTGTTTATATGTGTTTCTTATTTGCGTTTTAATTTCTTTATCGAAAACATGGTAAGAAAAGTTTCTATATGCAACTTAATGACGAATATTTACATTATAATTCATCTATGATCGAATTTAAGTATAATAATACTATAATTTATATAAACATTGTTTAAATTAGTTAAATTTTGTAGCAAATTTGTAATTATATTAAAATATTAGAATTAAACAGTTTTATTCAATAGTTTTATTCAATTATTATGGAATTTATAATTTTATTGCTATATATTATATTTAAAAATGAATTTCGTAAATTGCGTTGCGTATTTTACTAATAATGTTAATGGTAAATGTTTTTAATATTAGACTTTTTTCATTTTTTGTATTCTGAAAATTCAAAAATTTCTAAATTTTTTTTTCTTAATAAATTTAATTAGCAACTTTTAGAACTGGCTTTTGCAAATTTCATTTTATATAAAACGTAGTTAAAAATAAATTTTTTTTATAGATACGTTAACATAAAAAGTAATTTACTATACCCAGAAACAATTTTTTTTTATATTACAAGTTCGCTAAAATATTTTTATTTATATCAATATTCACAAAAATAATGATATCAATATAAAAATATAACTTTATGTAATGAACTAAATAAATTAATTTTTATGAACGACTAACAAAATATATCTATTATACATTTACATACTTGTTTTGTAATTGTTTCAGTTGCTTGTTTTTTTATATGAATTCTTTAATGATGCTGATGTGCTTAACCTTTAACTGAATAGTTAAATTCTGTCAAAAAAAACCGAAGTGACTATTTTCTTAAAGAAAGTGAACAATATTGTCTGTTAAATTTTTTTTTTTAAAGAATAAATATCTAAACATATGATTCAATTCAAGAAATAAATTTCATTTCTGAACACAAAATATTGTCATATTTATAATTTAGAGAATTTATTACAGTCAATAAAAGAACTTTTTCAGTTCAATTAATAAATTTTATTCTGAAAAGGTTTAGTTTAATATTTATCATGAGTAAAGTAAATGAAATTGAAATGAATTTTTTCATTAGCATCAAATTGAAAATATCGAAAATTCTCATGGATTATTGATATATGAAATTAAATTACCTGTAATCATATTTAAATAGGATTTTTTGTTTGCACATTAAACGAATTCAATTGTCAGTAAAAAAAATAATTTTTCTGTTGAAAAATAAATAATAAAGCTTCTCTGTGTCTAAAATATTGGAATGTATAACTGTATTTTACATTATATATTTCAACTTCTTTACCATTAGAAATTTACTCTTAAAATTGTCTACACAATTTGTTTCAGTTCGCTGAATTTTTTTGACTTCTTATTAAATAATAACAGTATGTCATATTTCGAAAAAATCACAGGCGAATGCTCTTGTGAGACCCGAGAATAAGTTGCTTATAGCTTTTATTATTACTTCAATCTTTGAAAACAGACTTACGCTTTTCTCAAATTTAAGACAGTCTTAAGCTACATGCATTTATTTAAATTACAAAACACAATTTTTAGTGGAATATCGCAGGGTTATACTTTAAAAAAGTTAAGTATAAAATTGAATGCTTTTGATATTTCTCACATCAGTTGTTTTTTTCTTATTAAAAATATTTTTAAAATAAATTTAATTGCTTGAATGAAAAATTTTATAATATAAAATTTAGAGTAACCTGAGTGACGAAAAATATTTTTCTAACAGTATCATAAACTATTATTACATTAGAAAAATGTTAGTAAATTAATTGGTTACGGGTTGTTGCATTAGTATAAGTTAGTCTAATTTTTACCCGATATTTTACAATTTGAGATAAAAAAATGAAAGTTTGCCAAGTGAGAACTCCGGGTGAGAAGTTCGGCTGAGTAAGGGGGAAGAAAAGACAAAGGCGGAAAATCAAGTAATGCAAGAAATGAGGATGAGATGAGGAATTTGATAAAGTGATTAGTTATAATAAATTTCTACAGTTACGCTCTACATCGATTTATTCAATTAGGAAAATCATAAATCAAATTAATCGCGACACAGCCGACATGAACGTCTATTTTTAACATCCCAGTACGTCTTAAAAGACGATGATCACTTCGTAGCGTTATAGGGTCATTGACTTGGTAAATGCGTATATAGAGCTTCATAAATCTCCGCCGGCGCTGCTATACGAACATGATTAGCCCCACCGAAAAGTTATAATGTCGTTGTATTTTTCCGCTGATTAATGAAGTAAAAGAATTAGTCCGGTATGCTTTTCTTGGCCGCGCAAAGCGCCCATTCAAATGGATCGATACGCGGATCTGCGTTACGAGTTGCGTTTCCTTGTCACTTAGCCGAGGAGAGCAGGGTATCCGTAAGCTGAATCGGGGCTCCGATAAGGAAATATTTCGAAAGACGAAACGCGTCGGGGTGCTTAACTGATAAGCGAGCGAATGGCCGTGTCTCCGAGCGCTCGCGCGAAACTCATACAGCTTCAAGTTGTGCAATTTGCAAGCGTGTCTCTGCTTGCTCGCGCGTCTGCTGCGTGTGCGTACGAGCGGGCACGTACCTGTGCACGGGAGCACGTCAAAGATAAAGCTATGTGTGGAGGACTATTTCCAATACATATTGTTCAGGTTTTGCCGCTCCCCCTACTTCCTCTGCCGTAGCCCCACCCACTGCGCCAATATCATCTCTATCCAATGATGGTCGACCGACAGCCTAAACTCACCTTCTTTATTATGTAAATTCCATTATTAGTCGTTTGATCACTATTAATTTATTTTTACTTTTATCGTATTATGCGCAGATAAGTTTTTCCTTTCTTTTTCAAGCGAGTTCATTGACTCGGTCTGGCGCGATGAGAAGGATCGAACGTAATTGCTGAGTTTTGTTGCGCTCAGTTATGAAATCTCTTTAAGCTGAAAAATACTTTACTTTTGTTAATGCTTGAGTTATCCAATTTACGTTTTCGAATAATCAGACTCTGTGATCTACGTCATTACGGAATAATTATCAATATCTCCAGTCCGCGTGCATTATGATTCGAAAAATTAATCTACAAGTTTTTATAATCAGCCTTTAGAACATTTATGAGGAGATTTGTAAAATAACTGATCTACAGCACGAAGAAGAAATTACAGCATGTCAAATACATGGTGTGATTCTTACACTGCCTCTTGTATTCATTAATTGCTTTGCGATAAACCAATTGCGTGCGAAATATCGTATTGTCATGGGTTTGCGTTTATTTTTCTTCAGTTACTTGTCTAGATAAGGATTTTTTGTTTATTCTATAATATATATCAAAATATATATATTTATACATATATACAAATTATACTGCTTTATAGATATTTATGTCGTCTTTCTAAATCTATGTAATCAAACAATTGAATTTATACGCAAATGGTCATTTAAAAATATAATGCTAGACTAGTATAATCGAATATAAAAATTTGCAAATTCAAGTAGTTCTGTAATAATATCTTCATTGCGTATTTACCTGCTCAAAGACCGTTTATAATTTTACGCAAATTCAGAAGAAAAAAATCGTATACATTAGTACAATTAAAAACATGAATGAGACTTATTTACCATAAAATTAAAAAAATCTGTGATATTTAAACATATTGATTTTATATTCGATATGCTTACTGAAAGAAAGATGCACCATTTATTGAATTTATAAGAGAAAATAATAATTGAAGGCATTGACCTAATAAATTATGTGGGGTCAAACAAAACTTATCAACACTTTCTTTGAATGAATATGTTTAATATTCAATATCAGATTTAATATATACAATCAATTAATTGTATTCTAATTTAACCACATATTAAATATGCCTCCTTAGTATATCAAGAATCATGTTTCAGACCAATTTAAGACTTTCTGGGATTTTATAAAAATTAATATCAAATTATTTACTATGATTTAATCTATATGGTATAATATTGATATTTTTCGATTGCGCAAAATCAATGAAATAAAAATTATTGATTATTATTCGATTTCACGCTGAGTTTATGCAGAATGCAGAATCTATTAAATAAATAATAAAACGTACAAAATTGATAATCGTTTGTTTGTTTGAAAATAAGCGTGAGATATTTGAATGCAATAAAAAAATACCATCCCATATAAGCAAAGGCAGCGATGAATTAGTAACACGTGCATTCTTTCATTTATTATGCGAACAAGCGAGATCCATTTGCAAAGCCCCACATATGAAGCTTGGGATATGAATAGTAAACGAGGCGCGAAGCTCTAAATTTACGAAATTTTAAAGGATTTTCTAGAGGATATTAAAGACGCTCAAAAAGGGGACCTTAACTCATCGCCGGGAAACACGGCCCATAGTTTTGTTGGTTAGGCTATTTTACAGGAGCGAAACAAGAAACGATTGTATTTAACCTGCGGTAGATCACAGGACGAAATGAAATGCGGATACAGTGTTTTTATTTGCAAGCACTACTCACCGTTAGTCGGACAAACCTGGCAATGAGAAAAGAATGAGTATGAGTCATCGATGCTCGAATGGAAATAATAAAAAAGTAGGTTTATTAAGAATTATTATTCATGCAATCGTTTCTATGATTAGAAGCTCATAAATTATTAAATCATAAAATTTGGAATTATGTGAGAGATATCGTTGTTGTTCAATATAATTTGAATGATGATTGACGACATAACAGAATCTTGGTATTAATTTTCACAAATTGTTTTAAATTTCTAATATGTATTAAGAAAGCGATTTGCTTTAAGATACGTGCAAATAAGAAAAATAATGATGCGATTGCATGACTTTGGGTAATATTACATATTTTATACAAAAAATAACTTACATAAAAGCTTATATTTTAATTCAATGCAATAATATAATTATAATCTTGTGACGAAAAATGAATTATAAAATATTCATAATACTCAAAATATTTAATTATTGTAACAAAAAAATTATAGAAACCACATAATATCACTAATTATTTTGATAAATACCCGTCACGTTACAATTTATTCTTACATTATCCTAATATCATATTTCAAGTAAAACTAAATTCAAATGCACCAATTAAAATTTAACCAGCACTTATTTCAGCAACATTTTGAAGCCTGTTTCTTAACGTAAACAGTAGATTTAATTATTTTTTAATAAAACGCATTTATAGATATTATAATTTTTATTAATCGTTTGCTATTTGTACTTCGTATACACACGATTTATATTCCATATGTGTGAGCGAGTGGCTGGTTTGGTACGAGTACTTAAAAATTATTAAAAATAGCAGAATATTACATTCTGGGAAATCAAAAAAGATCTGGAAAACCATTAGTAGCATACCTGCTTACGTGATTTATTTCATAAGGGATACGCCACTCCCCTATTTTTTTCTTTCTTTCTATATCTCGCGTAAAGCATAATGACGTAAGCATTCGTAATAAGCTTTATATAGTGCGATATGGTTGTCTGAGGTTACGTATGCGCATCCAATTTCTATCAGTTCAGATATAAAGAAAAGAAACGAATTTCGCGCTAAATTATATTTAAAGGAGTTCTCTTCTTTATGAGTTTAGCAATATCACAATTGCATAAACTGTTATATGCATATACATGGAAGTGTAAAGGTTCTCTAATGCTTTTCCTTACCTCTTTTCAATCAAAATAATACAATCAAGAGGTAAGCTCAATCTAATTGTATATTCAAAATTTTTTTTAGATATTATTCAAGTTTTATAATGTACTTTTGAAATTATATTAGTCTAGATGAATGCAGAAAGTCTTATTGTTTGTAACATAACATTTTTAAAGATCTCAGAAATGTAAGAAGGTGCGTAGAAAATTTAAAGTTTATCTGAAACAAGTAATGAATAAAGCAAATAAAATTGATAATTTACTTTTATATAAATGAGAATTCACTTGCATAATTTGTTATTCATTGTTTTACACAACTTAATTAACGTGTATTTAGGATTTGATAAATCTTACATAAATAAACATATTTTAATTTCGTTGAGTCAACACGGAAACGGATTTACTATCTGTCATATGGAAGGATTCAGTTGTAAAATATCTATTGTAATAATTAAAAAAAATACAGTAAACTCATAATTACGCAACCGTTGAGCATTTATTGGTAAAAGAAAAATGTAGTAGATTATTGTGTAATAAATATTAAATAAATGAATTTGTATAGTGAATATTTGAGAAATGAAATTTTTTAATATGATATCTTTTCTGCGATTTAGACTCGTGCTAAAAAAAAGACATACCTTAAAAGCTTATAAGTATAATATTTTATGTTCATCCTCATATCTGTGCAAAGTTACGTTTGTTATATTATATAAGACTAATTTTTTTATTAATAGCGCTATATATACTCAAATGCATTATATTTGCAATGTGTTTGCGAACTCGGCTAACAGTACGAAAATTCTTATTTTGATTATAATTAGTCACGTAGTTGGTTCATGATGAGCGATATTTATTATCCTTATTAATGTCATTGATACAAACATCCTTGAAAATTCTTGGACTTAGGCGTTCATGAATAAATGTTAATAGTAATCATAATTCAATAAAGCGAAGGGCTGCTATTTAAAAATTATCGATTTCGTAGAGTTTGCTGAAAATATATGATGTAATGTAAATGTTTAAACAACTTTAATTTTTAGTTTATAAATTTGTTACATTAAAATATTATTTTAAATTATATAAAAATTATCTAGAGTATAACCATTATTCGTTATTTCATTTAAAAGCCCTTAAAAAAAGGAAAATAGAATAAATTTTAAAATTTAATACTGTTATATACAAAGGTACTGTATAACTTATCAATTTCTTGAAAATGTTGTCTATAAAATGAGTTTTTTTTTAAATCATCATACTAAAAAAATTATATTTTTTATTTATAATAATAATTTATTTTACATTGTAGAAACATAAAATTGGTCTAAATGTAAAAAGAAATTTTTTAATAGTTTTTAAAATTTTACCAAGAATTTTATATTAATTTATTTCAAATAAATTCGTAAGTTTAAAAAATACTTTTTTTTGTAAAACAATATAAATGTACCAGGAATGTTTAAATATATTTATAAAACTTTAACATAAAATAAAAATATGGATGGTGATAATGGCGACGAAATTATTTTTTATCATTAATATAATCTTGTTATGTCTTTTATTCTCACAATAGTTTCAATGCCTTAAAAATGTTAGGGCATTTTCGTAAATAGCATAGATTTCACACAAGTTATTTAATAAGAAATTGATGATTCAATGCTTTGTTATGAGATTAATTTTTATTCCTTTTCGAGGATTAATTGTAACTAAAGTGTTTTTTTTTAAATCGATCGAGGTGACTGTTTTTGAGTCTGATAAAATGTACAAATTGAAAAAAATAATAAAGGTAAAAGAAAAGTCGAACAAAGGGAGAGAGGTAACGAAGTCCAAGTAGAACAGTGGTGATAAAATCAGTGCGGTAAAAGTCTTTCCTATGGAGTGGAAAATATTATCTAGAAATTCTACCCCGCACTTCAAAACAGCAGCTCTCATATACTTGCATTAAAATTATTAGCATCTTTTAGACTCTTGACTTTTAATTAAGCTGTTTCGTAAATGTTTAATGCTTACGAATCCTTACGACGCAGGTCCTTACGAGGGTGGTGAATCGCTAACGTAAAAGGCAAAGTTTCGCATAGGTCTCACTCTGATATCGAGAAAGATCTACAGCAGAAATTTAACGAATTAGGTAGAAGCCATTAAAACATATTTTCTGCGTTTACGAGGTTGACTGAAAAAATTAGCTACCGTTGGAACATCGATGCGCGCGGCTGGCTCTCCTCTTTCATTTTTCTGTAACTGCGAACTAACGACCTGCGTTAAATTACCTTTTATCTGCACTGGCGACTCTTTCGGACATGAAAGAGTACGACATACCGAGGTAAGAACTTTGGGCAAGTACTCTCTGCAATCTACTGTTAATAAATTTGTGAAAGCAGGCAGCATTGAGTTAATCGTCCGATTTAATCGGAGCGTACTCAATTTTCTTTGGCATTACTCTGTAAGGTCGATTGCTTATTATGTAACTTTCATCATATTAAGCATTCGTTTTTTTACGGATAATCTCGCTCATTGACTTCTGCAAGGCCAACTCTCTTCCCAATTGTATTTGAAAATACCTGGGACGAAGTAATGACGTAATTGACTTGCGTTTCAAGTAAGAAGTAATAATTCTTTTTTTATAAGCTTTTAAAAACCCGTCGAAAGATACAAGGAAATTAAGATCGGTCCAATAATGTAAGTAACTGTGTCGTCGGCGAAAAGAGAGCCTGCCCGATCCTGGCAACGGTTTGCCATTAGGTCACGAGGAGAAGGGTACTGGAGGCTGGCACGAGCCTTTGAATAGTCGAATCAGTAGGGTAGAGGCTTAATAAAAGAGCTTGTCTATCGAACCTTATCGACCGAATGCCGATACAAGCTTACCAGTAAATTAATCCTGGCTGGTGAGCCTCTTCCCAGGTGCGTTCAAAACTCGCTACAAAACTTGCATCTCCTATCGCTTTAAAACTCCTTGGGTGTGGGTGTACTGGTAAATTTCGCAACGCGTCGTTACCGAGGCCATCGTCATCACACGCAACCGTTGCGAAAGTATAGTTCTGCATGAGCGAGCGAACGAACGAGCGACGGGCCCCTAGCGCTCATGTGTGACCTAATTCATCGCGCGATGAAAAACCGAGTCGGATGTCTGTCCTAGGCCAGGCCGAAGGGTCCAACTTTCATGCCACTGATGGCCTGGCCTCTGTCTTAGTCGATTCCCATAGCGGCGCCCGATATCGAGCGTCGGCCGAAAACTTGATGGTAGAATGCGTCTAATGAATATGAGCATTTCGTCTCGCTATCATGGAGAGTGAGCTACTATTTGTCGGATGGCCTTCGAAGTTCCAAAGAAAGTGTAATGGCCTTTTATACTGACTCACTAAGTAATGGCTATTAATCTCGACTCTTGCTTTCGCTTGTTATAGATTATTCAAGCAACATTGGGCGTAAAATTTAATTTTGGAATATATTTCATTTGTAAAAAGAGAGCAAAGTTCGAAAAGCCTTAAAATTACGATACTCCAGCTATCAAAAATAAATCTACTATCGGTCAGTTGCTAAATGTAGTCTTACATGTTTAAATATGATTACTTTGCACTTTATACGTGCAACGTGACTTTACATTAATATGAATATATATACTTAATATTTTATCAAAAAAAGCATCTGAAAAAATTGAACGAACGTTTAATACTTTCGTATTGTAAATCTGATAATAATTCACTTGATATAAACTAAAAATTAAGATAACCCTGTAATTGTACCTCAAATAATTGCACATCTTTTTAAATGATTAATCATATAAAATCTATTCAAATCGTTAATTTTTAAATCTGTCTTTCATTATTACGTAGAATTGTGAAGCGCTCATTTAAATATAAATTTTTTAAATAAAAATTAATAAACAAATTTATGAAATGCTACATTTATATTTCGATTTTTATACAGTCATCTCAAAAAAATATAAATATAAAAATCTGATAAAAATTAATGTATTCGTGTACTAGGCGTTTGAAATTAAGCGAATTAAAGCTCAATGCTACACAGTACTTTGAGCACATTTTAGATTATAACAATAAGAATAATTTTTAATTTGCAATCCTACTGTTCGGTCGAATCAATAATGCTCTATTTTAATGTGAACCAACAATCAAATAGTTTGTATAAAACTGATATTGGTAATTAGATTGATTAATTGTCAAATGATGTGCAAGCAAAAATCAACTCTAAACGTATTGCTCGTATCAGTTAAACGACTAATAAAACAATATTTGTGGTGTAAATAATAAATACCTCTGTATTTACTGTCTAATTCTCTTATATGGCATGTATATATTGTAATTAAAACATGCGTTAAGCTGTTAAATTATATTTTAATATGTTTTTTATTTCAGCAGACTAGTTTGGGATACGTATGTCTTGATATCCATAGGCCTATCAAATCAGTTTATAAGTGTCTTTTTAATCTATCTGTATAGTTTTTAGTCGTTAAATTGTATTTTACATAAAAGATTTTTTTTCACAATTACAATTTTGTAATATATATATTGTTTCGTAAGCATAAAAACAAATCTGTTTTACATATTATCAATGTTTTCAAATAATTTTATTAAGCGAAGTACCTAAAAATAATTTTCAGATTTTTTAAAAATCAATTTTATTTTATACCTTAGATATTTCTGTAAGCGAATTTTAGATAAAAAAATACTACAGCATTATCATCGAGTTTTTAAATGTATTAAAGGAAGAAAATTATTCTGCTTGGCAATATTAACTTTTGAATTAATTAAAGATCAATTTTGTCTCTACTAACGTATAAGGTTGGAATATCTAAGAACGATATTTTTACGGACGAAGTGGAGATACTTATATCCTCGGTCTCTTTTACAGAAAAATGATAAATTTAAAAACCAATTATGAAGGAGAAAAGTAAACGAATTAAAACACTATTCTACAGCTCGTTGCGATTACTCGTAAGCTTGTTCCCCTTTTAAAAAATTACCATACTACAAATTTATAAAAAGATCTTATATTCACTCTCAGCTGTTGTAAAAACGTATTATTATTTGCAATATAAGATTCTATTGTCAGTGTGCACACGCGAATGGAATCGATTTCCAAAGCTAATCCGAAAAAGATATGATCAAACCAATTAAACAAACAACCAATTATTTTCCAGGTTTTTATTTTTAAATTGGATTATAACTCGCCGATAGTAACTTAGAAATACTTATAATATTATATAAAAAACGCTGGTTCCTCAATTAAAAATTTACATGAGATATTCTTTTGTTGTGCTATTTTAATGGCTGGTTTTTAAACCAAACGAGCATGCAAACATATTGTGGTGGTTAAAATATTGTAACTTCTTCCGACAGCAATTAACAGTTGTTATTTATTTTATTTTTTCGAACGAACTTGCAACGACTAACTTCCTATTTCTTAAACAAAACTTTGAAAATAAGTGGATTATGTTCATTCGCTTAAGTAACTTTACCGTTATATTTTTACTATGACTGAAGATATAAATATCTTCAATGATTGTATTTATGAATTTTTAAAGACATTATATTTCATAAAAAGTAGGAATGTGAAAAATAATATTCCAAAACGTTTATCAAATACGAATTGCAGTAATATTTTATTTATAATCTAATTTGTACTTTATAACTTACAGTGATGCATTTCTAATATATTATGACTGATAAATATACTGCTTACTTGCGATTGCATAACGTATGAAAAGCGCATGTTTATATTTTAATTTGTATGATTTATTATGCTACGCAAGAAGAGGGCTAGAAGAAAATTGTAATGATTAGATCTAAAAACGTATTATTGCATCAATAAAACATGCCTAAATCAATATGAATTCGAAGACGTTATGCCAGAAGTTATTTAAATAAAACTAAATAAAGTAAGATTAGGCGAAACAATACAAAATATTTGCACTTTATATTGTTGAAATGTTAAAAGCGAGCAGTAAGAAAAGTTACAAAACTATATTTCTTTGCAAGAGAGCGCTACCTTTTAAATTGAAATTGAAAGTATTATTGTTTAATATCGGACGAAGTCTTAGCTGTTCAACCAATTTTACCTAATTTAAATTTTAAATAATTTAAATACAGCTGAAGTAAAGAGGAATGACCAAGTGCATTGAAAAGTGCGGGACTACCACAACATGAATTTAGCATTAGCGGTATTGGCTAACTACTGCGGGTTTCGTTTCTCTGGCTGGCTGAATCACAAGTAGATGTAACAGGTGCTGCAAAGGATCCTAAGTGAGGGGTTATCATATTTATGAGGCACTGCCTTAGCTAAATCAACACCGATAAAGGACCTTTTTTGTCGCGTAGACAATATTAACGAAAAACTCTTCGCCTTTTCCTGCTCTTCCCTGACCACTTTCTCCACATTCCCTATATGCGGACGGTCCTATGTCCTTTACGCTACAGTTAAGCTTTACTTTGGATGTTATGATCTGCTTTACTCAGTATTCTATTGATTTCTGTTTGAACTTGTGTAGCTCGGCATTATCTTGAACCACATGTTTAGGAATAAAAAACTATAATCTGATCTTATATTTGAACTTTGTAGTCAGTGATAAGAACAATTGAAGTATAAGAAGACACTTGTAATTGCTAATTTTAAATTTTGTCCAGTGTAAAAACGATTTAAAGACAATGAAAAATAGCTTTGGATTGGAAGCTAATACTTTAGTATTATATATAAAACGTAAGTACCCTAAAAATTATTCAGAAAATGCTGTAAAAAATTTTCAAGGTTATGGCGAGATATAGAAGCGCTTATAATATAGCGAAGGAACAAAACAAAGCGGTGATTAATGCGTGCGTCGTTCTGTAAGAGTTTCAAGGCCTGTCTCAGCGTTACTGTCGATGAGGATCTTGGCAAATAAAGAATTGCAAACATCTCCTACGCAAACGGGATCACATGAAACGCTGTAATAATCCCTTATCGCAGTGAGCGCGCTTTGTGGCTTAAGGATAATTAAAAGTATTTGGTGATAAATGTAAAAGACCAGTGAACGTAGTAGGCGTTTAAAATCCGCCAAATCATTTTACAAGCCATCGAAGAAATTTAAATTGGTACTTGAATATTTCTTATAAGAATATGCGTACTTTAATATATACCATACGGAGCTCATACATTTGCACATTAAAAATTGCATTCGCACTCCTTAGTATGCTTCTCTCTCGCGCTCAGTCTTCCATTTTTTCCTCACGCGCGTTATATCCTTGCATGTCTTCTACAGCATCTCTCTACAATCAAGGCACATTAAATTCAAGAATATTCTTGGTTAAGTAGATGTATTTAATTTAAATGTATTGATTTTTCCGATAATAAGACCGCACAATCATAACTAACGTCGATTATTAAGTATGAAAAACATCAACCCTAGTCACAAAATTTTTTGGAGTATAAAAAAATAAGACATAACGTGGAATATGTATTTTTGTTTCGTTTTTGTATTATAAACATTACATTCTGACAATGATAAAAGGCACAAGATCCTCAAATGAATTTATTCGTTGGTCCTGTTTTTATATTTTTTTTCGAAGAATGTGTTTAAAAAGCGCTTTTTTATAAAACATAAAGTTGTTTTTCATAGACATGTAATCTTTTAATTTAAATTTAAACGAATAGTAGATATAAAGTCATTTTGTTTTAAGGCTGTGTCTATCTTGGCAGCATTATAAAATATTTTTGATATTTTTTTTATATATAAATAATCGAATGAAAGAAATTGTCTCTAAACTAAAGAAATTTGTTAGTGAGTACTCAGAACTTTTATTCAAGTAACATATTTTTCGTCCGATACTTACTTTTTTAGAAAAAATTTTATTTTATTTTTATGCTTGTGTTTTTAAAAACTTACTAATTTATCAAATTATTTAAAATTTTGATATATTTAAATTAATTAATTTGATATTAAATATCGTGATTGCTTTCTTGTGGAGTTAAGTAAAAATTAAGATACAACTCTTACTTATAAAAAAACTACCTCTATTTAATTTTACTGAATGAATAAAAAGTTATTAAATCTAATATGCATTAGCATATAAGCTTATAGAAATAGTTATTAAATTTGATAAAATTTTGAAAACTAAAATAAAATTGCAATAATTACAATTACTATTTAAAATTCTAATAATAGTAAATATAGTGAAATATATACTTTGATTAAATAATTAAAATATTTTTAAACTATAAATTAATGTTAATTCAATATATAATAAAATAACTTTGAAATAAACTTTATTCAAGTTTTACAATATAATTATAACATTTTATAATTGTATCTTCGTAATAAAAATATGAATTACCATTCCAATACATCATTGATCTTTGCATGCGAATGTAGTATAAAAATATTCATACGTATATAGATTCAAAAATTATATATATATAAATGTTTATATACAACTTATTATATGTAACAAATTTCAAGAAATGGACAGCCAGATGCAAAAAATGTTCGTAATGTGCACACGAACTATAGTAATATTTGCGTGCATAAAATATTGTGTAACAAGTGTCCTCGGATGGTTGGTTACATGTGTGCACGAATTAATGTATATACAAAAGCCTAATTATATGCGTAATCGTATACAAAAGTACGGTCGGACGCTGGTGTATGAATGAACAGCAGCAGATCATGGGAAACATCGAAATCAACACTAGCAACTAAACGCACTTGCACATACGATTGCGTTGCCTGTGTACTACCATCTACGCATGTAACTTTATGCACTGATAGCCAACAAAGTCGAACTATAGTAATTTTTTTGTTCTTCTCATTAGACTTTAACAATGGTATAACAAATCATCGAGATTATCATCTCATCTGCATCCCCGTGACTATGGCGACCGAATGAAACAGAAAGAAGATTAAGTAGGAAGGGGTTAAGGAGAACTGGAAGGATACGGGAGAGAAAAGGAGATACACGTATCGACAAATAGATAGAGAACGAGAGTAAGGGAATATCCAAGGGCGGGTAAGTAATGCGATTTTAATTATTTACCATATCATATTTATATGCTCCGTCTTTATCTTTCTTGATTTTAATAATTTATTTTGTTTGGTCTTGTTAAAGACTTTGCTAAAGTACCTATATCTTGTTTCTTTTCTTGACTTTTTTAACTTTATTTGCACTGATTCATATAGAAAGTAAACTCGATATCTTAGTCACCAGCATTCATCTTCAATTATTTGAAAAGTACCACTTTTTCATAGGAATGAAATGAAATGGATAAAAATGGAAACATATTGTAAACATTTTTTTCTTTACATTTCCACGACTTTCATTACTGTTTTAAGTAAGTTAATTTATTCAATAATCCCCATGTTTATTTAATAATCACAAGTAGACAACATTTTTAAAGAAGTTCCGGTCTAAACAATTTGAACAGTTTTTTAATTTAAATATGGATTTAATGTTTTCAAATTTCCTGATACTATTTTAATACTTTTAACTTTCATTTGAAAATTCTAGTAATTTTGTTGCGCAGTCTGGTAATTTTGATCTTAACCAATTGATTCCAATTTTATCAAAACTAATTGCATCAAGTTGTGTAGATATATCGTATAATATAATATAATATCGTAAATATTGTGTAAATAACATTATAAAAATTATGTAAAATAAAGTACTTGATATGCTAACGCCTTTCTATTAAAAATAATTTATGTATAATCGGGATTGATTTCCGTGATCTGAAATATTGCTTAAATGGGGAATATTTAGTTAAGAATTACTCTCATTTTTATTCTGTTATTTCAACGGCTTAAGCCGTAAGCTCTATTATTTTTAAATCAGAATTTTAGTCAGTAACAGCTGATGGCTTAGTATGCATTTTAATTTTCATTAGCTTTCTTTAAACAAATTACAACTGTAAACAATAAGATATATTTCATGGAACTTAAATTAAGAAGCGTTTAATTACTACTTTTTTATCTTTCAAATTAAAAAAAAAATTATTAATACAATCTCAGAGATGACTGACATTTAAACGACTTTATGTATTGAAAAATGATCTCGTTATCAAGTTTGATTGATAAATATATCTAATTATTTTCTTGTTCGATCAATATTTTAATTATTTCATTTGTGCATTTTAATCATTTAGAAAATTAATCAGCCCGATCTCAATCTATACTCATCAAGTTACCAAAATGCATCTGATATTTCTCAATTAAACCCAACCACAAATAAAAACCTTGAGAGAGGGTAGGTATTCCTCGAATACAAAATTTAAGCTACCTGGTACTGTATTCCTTACCGTTACGATCAATTGAGTACGTATAAAAGGGAGTAGAGAGTTTTTCGTATATTCGGAAGGTAACAGCTTAAAAGTTTACTGACCCTTATACTCAGCATTAGTTAACTACAAAGTCCATCAAAAGCCGATGAAGTATCTGAATCGAGTGCAACCGATTATGATGGTGTTTCAAAATTAGAAATAGTCTACTAAGTATTATAGGACAAAGCATCTGCTTTGTAAGAACCAATAAGACATTTGTATTTTCTATACGTCCAGTGATACGAAAGCCGGGTATACGCGTGTACACGTGGTTATCGATCAGCTAACAAACAAGCTTATAAACACATTATGACCACGAACGCATGCTGAGGCACAGATGCCGATAGGAAGGTGGGGGCAATAAAAATTCGAGCAGGGTAGGTCACAGACACGAGCTATCCGTGTGACTACTTCCTGTAGGTAGGTAAATCGTTTGTCCGGCTGCCAACCGCCACGGGAAAAAAGGCATTAAAACTTTATCCTGGAAGCGAAGGATAAGAGTTGAAATGTCAGCACCCGAGATTTGTGACGAGGGACATTTTAATCAATACTTTAGTTTAGTTGGTAACAGTTGAACGCGATGGCGCTGAGGTGTGGAAAAAGTTTTGGATAAGTTGTAGATTGTTCTTATGCCGTCAAATCGACGCAGGTTGCTATGGATTTTTTCGGTCCTAAAGTAAAAACTACAAATGATTGCAAATTCGAATCAAGTATCTAAAATTGGAGCTCTTATAATATTAAGTTGCAGGACCGATTGCTATTATGGTTTCTTTAAGCTAAGCTTAAGAATAAATATACTTACTATGAACCAATATATTTTCATAAAATTGATTGAATTCGGCTAAATTTAATTAAATGAAACTCCTTCGCATTATAATCTCTACTCAGTCGTAGATTACGGTGAGCAGTAATTTCGTTATAATTTAACAAAAAATGCTTAGATTAAAAAAATCGCCGTGTATTAGTAACACGTTTGGATTAGAATATTATATTTCATTAGGATTGACATTCTTATGTACAGATCAACTTAATCTCCAAATACTATTGATAGATTTGTACCTATAATATCTTTATAATACTTTTTATTTTAAATGTCGTGTACATTATTTTTTAGGAGTGACTTTTTAAATTTTTAAAGTGCATCTTTGTAATTCAGAATAAATATATTAAAGTATAAAAATTTTATTTATTTATTCTCATATAATTTCAATTTTAGGATCAATAATTATTTTTAGTCACCGAAGCTATCATTTCAAATACATTGGAATTAAATACATCCCATTAAAATATCTATACCCTTGTAATACACAACATACGAGTCATCTGAATGTAAATCTGTTAATTTTATTATGAGAAATGTGTTATTATTTGTCACTTGTTTCTGTAATTTTTCAACTTCTTTAGTGGCTTCACTACACTAGAATTTTTTGAATGCACTATGCAATAGCATAAGTGCGCCTAACAGTAGCATATTCCTTCTTTTTGCTAATCACTCTATTGCAAAATTATAAATACAGTTAGTCAATCAGCATGAGGATGTTACTTGTCACAATCCGAAAACATTATTTCTGGCATCATTCTTCTTAGCTAAACACTTAAACCAGACCTCCACTAATCTCCATAGAATTCTCAACTTAAGTACCTTTCACGTTGTTACCTTAACGCAAGTATTATTTCTGTCTAGATATAATTTTCTACTTTAGCTCAGCACTATATCACCTGTTGAGTTTTTTCACGTGCCCATGAGTCGACATGTGATAAATATATATACGTATTTATACTCCTTAACTGTTGGATGTTGAGCGCACAAATTCGCATTTTATAAAGCAAATAGATATATTGCGTGTACATATTTTTGAGTGACTGATATGAGAGGTATAATGGTATATATAGCTGTAATGGTATATAAAAGATAACTGCTTATCCTAATAAAAAACTGTTCTTCACCAGTCTATTAAAATCAAAATATTTTAATTAAAAAAATGTATTACCTAAGATATTATTTATATAAATGAATTACTGTGTGGACATTGCGAATCTTATAAAGATATATTAGATGAATGGAAAATATCTAGAACGGAAAAGTCTGTGCATAAGTACTTCAAAAATATATCGATTATATTTTTGGTAATGCTCCTAATCATTAAAAACATTGTTCGATATTTGAAATACTATAAGATTAATTATTTCTCACTGTTAATTATTTGCTTCATTATCTTATATATTATCATTATAAAGATATTTAATTGTCTGTCTCTCTTTTTTTATTTAACAATTCTCACATTTTCTCCTGACGAATCAATAAAATAAAATCGATTATGCTAATTGGTCGGTTGCTAAAAGACTTACAAACGTGGCGTCGAAGAACTTATTTTAGGGTCAACTTGTTATTTTGATCTAAATTTTCAAGGCTAGTAACACGATGTTATATTTCGGACTAGGATACATATTTTATTCATAAATGTCATAGTTGACGGAACAATAAATCAAGTATCTATATTGTGTTAATTAGAAATATGTAAAAAATTATGTATTTGAGCGCCATTTAACTAAAAAATACGTCGACTGTACGAAAGTTTACAGACTTTAAAATGCAACACGCTGCTTTGTAGCCACTAGTTGACTGTTATAAAAACATATTTATTTAAAAAAAATGCAAGTCATACTATTTCAAATATTTGTAGTAGGTAATAAGTTAGCTTGCCAATATGATTATAAATAATTTACCCAATTATGATAAACTAAATATATTAAAATCAATAGGTGTAAAATATTTTATATCTCCATAAACAAGAAGAAGATATATTTGAGTTATAATTCCTTCTAATCGATCCATATTTAGGACCTACAAAAAAATGCAAAGTAATCGTCGGATCTTCTATGATAAGGAAATGCTAACTTTATTACAAAAAAATTTTTATTAAATTTGTGTTTTTCACTATCAATATTTTTACGAAAATATGAATTTGTGCTGACTGAGATTAATAAATTAAAAATTTAACACTGTAGAAAATTTCATTTTTCGTAATTTCTATATACTTAGTCATTAGAAAATAAGTATAATGTTAAAAGCAAGGAAAATTCATACATTAAGTATTCGGTTTGAACTTAAAAATTACTTTTTGAAGCCAATAGTACTTAAATTTAATTGACATTGTTAAAATGCATATAAAACTACTAAGAATTTGTACGATTCCTTTGAGTGCGTTCGATAAATTTGTCTACGTAGCTCTACCGACCCTCTGTTGCCAATGTCGACTCCTTGTCTTATCTAATAGCTTTACTTAATCTCCGAGAGCTACAATCTTAAAGGTCAGACCTCAAAATTGCAAACCCACTTGTCGCACTTTGACTATTATTTTTTACAAATAAATAATGTACTGGCAACGTCGCGGAAATTAGGAGACAGAGAAAACAGTAATAACGATTCGGAAACTGAGTATAGTATTCGATAAATGCATGAAAAAAAGGACAGAGGTGTTGGGCTCTAGCTTACGAATAAGCGTATTTGTATGTGTTGACCTATACGAGTGCTGAAGACTCGTAGAAAAATTTATAGAATAAAATTCATGTAAACGCAATAAAGACTTTACCTGGTTAATATACCGGCCCGGGCTCTTTGAGACTCATGCTGTTTTGATATTTGAAAACCACTTTCATTTACACCGATCTACTAGCCGTTCACCCGATGAATTCCCACATATGTATTAGGCCAAGCATCTGCGAGGTTTGCACGAATCTATCTCTCGGCTTCCCAACCCTATTTTACAAATAAAACGACGCTGGCAGATGCCGATAACCGGCTCAAACTCGTAGGTTTAACTGCGAATGATTCGAATCGCATCTGCGTTGTCGAGAAAAAAGTCTTCTAGATATGCGCAACTTCTCGGCGATTGAATTTCGATGATTACGATTTGCTTAGATAAATGTTTTATTTGTTATTGCTACTAAATCATGGTATTAAATCTTTTCCGCTTCAATCTTATCAAGAGTCATAGAAATTATCTACAAGTTTTTTCCATTTTTGACAAAAGCATTTCCTTAAAATAGATGACCTTGATAAGATAAGATCAACATCTAACCCTTAAACTATTGCATGCGTTAAAAAGGCTCTTCACATGCCGAACATTCACTTGATTAGTTTCTATTAATTAATAATTACATTTTTATTGATAAATTACTCAATAATTGAAATATTTTTTGTGCTTGGACACAGCAGCTCTTAGAAAGAAACTTATTACTGCTTATTATCGCACCGATAGCTGATAATTATATATTAAACTATTAATATTTATATTTATATTTATATTTGGAAAATGAAAATGACGCCTTTCTAAGTCAATAATAATCATCAAGATTAAATCATCGAGATTATTTAGTAGCCTTAATCTATATTAATAGTCCCTATTAATTAGACAGTTTCAAAATTTCAAACATAGATTTAATTATTTTTAAGTTACTTTTTGGTGCTAAAGCAAATTAATCTAGTATCATATAAAATTAAAATTTAATGACCTGACTCTTACTTTTGTGTTGTAATTTGTCTAAAGTTTTAACTTTCTTATATCGGTTTCATTATTAATTATTACTCTTTATTAAATTATTAATTTTAATATAAAATAAACCACACCACTAATGAAATAATTAAATAAAATTAAAACATATATTATATATATATGTATATATCATATATTGTAGATTTGTTCGTCAATGTTTAAAGGTTCTTTTTTTCATTTTCTAGTCAGCTTCTAGGTTATAATTTTTTATTAATAATAAAATCGTGAACGGAAAATTTGTTCAAGTATATTATATTTTAGTTGTATAATAAATTTGATTTAGATTATTATTAATATTATTATTCAATACAAAATTATATGCAACCTGCTTTAAATTATCAATTGTCATTTGATTTCTCTACAAAATCATTTGTTTGAATACATTTCTGAGTGTAAAATCAAGAATTCTGACATATGATATTTTCAAATAGTTTTAAAAATTATATATTCATTATTTTCATGTCATGTTTTCAATTAACTTTATCTTTTTTTCAATTTCATTTTCAATTAACTTTCATTTATGCAGATTATAAAAAATATATTGGAAATCTAATTTGAAAGTGTAATTATAATTTAACATATTATTAAGACTTGCTTGCTGATAATTTTAGTTTGTTAGATTGGAAGCACAAAACCGTTATAGGAAATTGCTTGAAAATTCATGAAGATTAATTAAGCTGGCAATATTTTTTTCACAATTTCGGGTACAATTAAGTAATTTTATAATTTTCAGACAGTCAGGAGTCATATATAATCGTCTTGAGTTTGAGCAGAGTTGCGATCAAGTCATGGATTTTTATGAGAATTCACTCAAGAATTCAAAAATTTCAAGCAAGGGGTTTTTAAATATTAGGAAAATAAAGACATTCGTGTACGAAGCTCCAGTGCGTATGGACTGGAAAAGCCAAGAGTGCCGGGAAAATACGATTCTCTGCCCGACGAAAAAGAAGCTTAATAGGTACACTAATCTCGGTTCCAGCATCAAGTATCCAGCCGTGATTTCTCACTGATCGCTAATGAAAGATATTGAGTTTCAAAATAAATCGGTAGACTGAGATTGAAGAAGGTTATGGGGACCACGAGCAAAAGAGAAGTGGAAAATCAGGCTCGCTCGACATTTAATCATAACCTTTTGGTGGTATCTCTCTAAAGCGCTAGACGTCTGATCCGCTATTTGTTATTTAGGCCCTTATCTGACTAATAGTAGGTACGCCAATAACTTCTGTATTAAGCGTTAATTACACACTCAAAGTCTTTTATCTGGTCATGATTATTCATATTGGTTAACAGTTACTGGTAAGAATTGTTATGGGAAACAGTTATCCTGCAGATGAATCACTTTTTTAGCAATATATTTCATTTATTCATATCATTTCATGGTGTTTTTATACTGTTCTGCAGGAGCCTTACATCCATGTACCGATGAGCCGATATTGATATATAATCCCACTTTAGCAATAGTGTTTTAAGCTTATCAGTTACTTCTAATACTATTTTATGGCTACTATATATTTAAATGTGAATAATATTCCTATTGATAAACCCGACTTCTTAAACTATACTTAAGTGAAGTTTTATTGCTGATAAATGAGATCCATAGCACTATCAGCCCTCAATCACGTTTTATTTTGTATTGAACTATAACGCTATAAAGTATGATAGAAATTTTTTAATTTAGCGCTTAGCAGCTTCTATTATTTAGATAATTTCTGATAAAATATCAAGCAATAATGAAATTTTATTTTAAAAACTTCTGCATAAAAAGCTTCGAATTGGCAATTAATATATTATAAATTTCTATTGAAACTATCATTAATCAAAATTATTTTTTTTTTAAATCTCCATTGAGAACAAATAACTATCAAATTATTAATCGCCTTAATATTACTGCCTCGATCGCAATAGATCAATGTATGCATTAATATGTGAATAAAATTAGTTAAGAAAATTGTGTACAGAATCAATATTTCATCTAGCTGGAATAAAATGGATATTCTGTATCACAGATAATAACACATATAACAACATATGTATACACTTTTATACAGAATACACATTATATACAAATAAAAATAAATTTTTAAATATAGAAGAATAAAATTTTGCGTTTTTCGCTTAAAAAACTATAAGAAATGAGAAAAACGATTAATGGACATTTTTGAAAATGTTTCAATAGGTCAAAAATCTGGTATTGTAAACTGGTAAATCTGGTATATATCTGGTATAACACCAACTTTGAGTAAATTTAAGGTTTAAGTAAATGGACCAAATAAATCAATCACCGTAGCTTTTACGTATATTTGGTCTCCTAATTAAAAGTAGATAGGTTATAGGTAATGTTGAAAATTTTACGCTTATGATTAATAAATGAAATGAGAGTTGCATCCTTCTGAAGTGTGTAATAGCCCTTGATGATTTATACCCTTATTCATATAATTAATGGACAAATACCCACTCATAACACAATTGACTGAAAATTTTCCATGAATTAATTAAGAATTACGTGTTTATGCTAGAAATCCTCTTTAAGTGTGATGCTACTATAAAAATGTCATGGGAAACATTTTCATTTATCCCGACAATCCAGTGTGCTTCAAACTTAGTTCAGAATTTCTTTGCCCTTGCATCAATACCATATTTAACTGTACTTCGCTACTGGGTTCTTCTTTATACCCGGGATAGAGAGTAATTCCAATTTCTACTTTCATATTGAAATTATAATGGTTTTTGTCTCAAGGAGACTCAAGAAACGTCAATGATAATTTGTGTGTCCTTGTAAAAGTGGAGTACGTCAATAGTTTTAAACAAATCATGCGCTTCACAAACTTTTAAAATTTATCGATGATATGCAGGTCCTAGTGTGGAGACCTTCTTTTTCATGAAATGATTGTCGAAAATTACTAACAACTATCGTCTCTCGAGAGGTGGAGGCGGCTTTACATTTAACTGCAGTAAGTGGCGTGAGCGCTGCTTAGCTTGACCCGAATTTCCGTTCTCGAAAGTTTGATAAATGTGGTGTGCATAATGAGTGTTCGTGGAAAATTGGCAATGCTGATGAATTTAATATTTAACCTTAAAGAAAGGATGTGTTACAATGGCCGATTTCTTGTTTCCAGTGATAAAACTTCCTTTCATTCTACTTATGCTTCTTCAGTCAAAGCCTTTGAAAGGAAAAATGTGCAATACTTAAGTTTTCATCTTTCGCACGTGATTGCGAGCGATAATATAAAGAATACTATTGTGAATTTAAGGATGTATTAAATATTTTATAAGTAGGGCAACAATCTCATGATTAATGTAGCATGACAGAAAGTTTTACGATGTATCTAATGTAATGAAAATAAAATTTAAAAGCAATTTTTATTTGATTGTGAAATCCTGAAATATTGGGTACCACATGCCTTTAAATAAAAATTTTCTTATGTTTTTTTTATAGATCGAAATCACCATATTTTATGAAAAATCAAATATTTTTCTAATCGGCAATTAAAACATATAGTATTATATTACAATTTAAGAAACTGTATCATTAAATGTTTCGAATATAACGTAATTCTTTTACATTGGAATAAATATTTAATATTCTATTATATTTTATTCAATATAATATAAAATACAATTACAAATGAACTCGTACTTAAAAAAAAAATAAACATAAAATCCTATTAATATAAAATGGTTAAATTTTTAAATAACTATGTATTTTTTTATTACTTTATCAAGTTACAACAATTCTAATGTTTATTTGAACCAAATTACTTAGGAACCAATAAATATTTCGTTTCGGCAATAATTATGAACTATAATTATTAAGACAAATCTGTATTAAATCATGAATTATAAAATATTTGAAATAAATTTAAACATGTAATCCTATGAAAGTATAAAAATGTTTAAAATTGGCATTTAATTATAACAACACTGTTTTGCATCCATAATAATTCAAACAATATTTACTAATAATAATCATCACTTACTAAATGATGAAAATATGCAAAAAATTTAATTTCAGCTTCAAATCAACTATCTTCTATATTTAAATGCAATTTTACATCAAAATCATGCATAAAAATTGTCCTATGTAAATGTACGTAAAGATTATGCGTAGAAGTAAGTACAATACCAGCATTAATGTACATCTAACCTTGCAATTATTATTTTATTTAATGAAATATTAATTTAACTGATTCGCAAAATAGAGAATTTAAAAGCATTATTTTATATATAATTAATAAAGACACAGTTGTAAATGTATTATTTAGATTTTATATAAAGTGAATTCCAGCAATTCTCGTATTTAATTTTACGGAATAGATTTAAATTCTAATTCAATTTTTAATTGAATTTTTCATATTTAAATTTTATCATGGAGTGAAAGGATTAAGAGAACAGTATCGTAATTCAGACAATACTTATAAAAGACAAGCAACAAAGTAACATCAAACGGTTGTTAAGTAAATTATTTTCAGCCCCAGGCATACAGAAAATGCACCTATATGAAAGTAAGAGATCATTTTTCTTGTTAATAATGTGATTCTTTATATATGCCTTGCTCCAGTTCTACTATACCCGCAGAATCTGCTCGCTACTTTTATAAAAAAGCGAGAGATAAATAAGTGCGTAAAGATGTATGTGTAGATGCATGTAGAGAGAGAGAGAGAGAGAGAGAGAGAGAGAGAGAGAGAGAGTGAGAGAGATGAAGGGGGAAGATAATTATGAATTAGTAAAAACGGAGTCATACGACTTTCTTCGTAATTTTCCATATCTTACGAAAATGAGTTAATCTTGAATCAATTCTAAAGACTCTACTACTGAAAAAAACCGTTAAGACGTTCTAGGAACATATTTTATACATATATGGCTTAAAGCTTGCTAAGTATACATTTAATATTATCATTTGTATAAAACTATCTAAATGTGATATATTCAGGACATTTATACACCAGAAATCACTTTCAAGTTGTGTATATCGTTTATAAAAATATATTTTTCTTCGTAATCGGCTAGTTTATTAAAATTATTGATGGGAAAAGTAAAAAAATTTGAATTATTAATCATTGGGCGAAGGGTAAGTAATTTGATTGACAGTTTGTTAGCTTTAAATATCTGAACAGTCCGAAGATAATAGAAAAAAATGGGACTTGTGGGATATCAATAAAATTTCTTAATTATCTGAGTAGTAATTTAAAGTTATGACAATCTGAACAATACAATTACTGTATATGGATAGGTTAAGAATGTGGATTTACCTCATTCAATAATTCATGGTACGAAGGGTTATTTTAGTTGGCGAGATAAGGACTAATGACATACAAGTTAATATAAAAAAAACCTTTCGATCTGCACGAGTAGAATATATAATTACACGAGAACTTTGCTCATTTCTACCCCATTTTTATTATCGCTTTATAATTTTTGTCCTTTTCTTTTTTTATTGTTGTTGTTATTGTAGCATGACGCTTAAAAAGAGGGACATCCACAGTTTAATACACATTATAGGTATCTACACGATATCGTCATTAAGTTCAATAGGAGGCGTATAAAAAGGCATAATTCGATGACAGGCACATTTATTATTATACACAATGTGATCGTTCATATTAGAGTTTCATGCATAGTAAATATGCGTATCGTACACACGCGTTTTGATATTAGCATGAAGTTGTAATTGCGACTGAACATTGAAAGCCGGGAGATCTTAAATACTCAAATTTCCACCGCCTGTTAATTACATAAATAAATGTGCGGCAATGGTGGTCAACAAGCGGCAAACGACGATAGTGGAGAGGAAGAGAATGAGAGAAGATTTTATTAAATGGCTGTTTATGCACTCGTTCTAATATATTGCGCTAGAAAGCGTATGAGACGTAAGCTCTTTCCGCACTATACATATCAATCCCGTATATATTAATGTAGATGTGCCTTCAATTAATATATTCAATTATGCAGCTAGCAAACAATGCTATTTTTCTATTAAATTCTCAGCTTACAGTTCAATCCGATGTTATTTATCATTAGTGTGAAATTCGCTTTAAGCTTTGAAAGCCTTTATAGCTTTATAAATATGCATTAATTAATTAAAATTTTTAAATATCTTTTATATCTTCCGTGCCAATTTAAAGCAATAATTACAATAAGTTTTATTACGCGTCTGCTTATAATTTAAAGATGTAGTACATCTTTATTTTGAAAAGTCTCTTTTTAATTTATATCTTCCTTCAATTATTATTTTTTGTGTGTTTTCAGTTAAAAATACATAAATATAATAAAAGAACGTACTCTTTGAATATGATATTTTCTAATTAAAAATTATTTCATATATATATATATGTGTGTGTGTGTGTATGTTATTTCTCTGTTTCAATAAATTAACAAAATATTATCGATTAATTCTTTGTAATTTTGAATAGATGAGTAAATAAAGTAATAGATGACACATATAGAAGTTACTAAAAAGAAACTCACAATTTGTATACAGTTTTAGTCTTATTTTACTTAGTCAGTTTACTTTTTTACTTACGCTATTCATTATTTCACTTTATTAAAGGATATTCTATGTTATTATACCAATTAAATATTTGGCAGACTTTAATTTTAGCAGCTAAAAATGTTTACCGCGTACATTATTTACTACTTTTCTCAAATTTTCTTATGATTTAATAAACATTTTCCTAAATTCAATGCTGAACGAAAATTTAATTGGTTTTAATTAATTAATTGTACTTGATTATTTCAATAGCAACAGTAACACAGCTTTATTTGCTCACTCCTGGTCTTGGGCATTAAGTATTCTACAACCTCGAGGTATTAGACTGTCATCGCAGCTTATATCATCATCCTAATTTTAAATTTCTCCATTTAATCATTTCGAATTCCTCATAAGCAATCTCCGATTATCTTGACACGACTCGAGGCAATACTCTACTTTTTATCTGAAAATGAAAATCTATTATGTTTTTAATTAGAAAATGATATTATTTAATATTTAAAAATGATTTCAGTATCCTTTTTACCGATCAATTAAAACTCTTATTTTTAATTACATTAGAGAAACGAGAAAAATAATATAATAACAAAATAAAAACAATATATAAAAAATATATTAAAATTATGTGATTTGCTTTGTGATTTATACAAAAAGGCAAATACGTTTATAAAAAAGACAGCCTACTTATAATAAATAAATTCGATTACTTCAAAGATTATTTATAAAAAATAATACTGTAACGTGGCTGTCATTTTGTGCCAATAAAAATAGAGAACCAAATAGGCCACAGCTGCAGAAATGCCCATACGAATACACATCACTCTTTTATAAGACTTTAAATCTGTTATTTGCTTTATATTGATATAATATCACTTTCAAATATTTATTTTAAAATCAAATCCATAATTACAGATTGTCGGAGGGACAGTCAGGTTAATTCCAAGGTGCAATGTGAAAGTAACTGTGTATAAAATTAAAACAAAGACAATCAACCGATTAAGTGCGAAGAGTATCCGAAAGAAATAAATTCTTCTTATCAGATCCAGCGGTTCTTTATTTACGTTGTTTTTGGACTGACATCTTCCACGACTGACATTAATTACGGGCAATTCTCAGTTGTTATTTTTAATTAATTTACTTTAAGCAGCCAAGGAAGCTTAATTATAAAATAATTTCAATAATATCACTAATAGACGCGTCAGTAAGTCTTTAGAGACAAAAATAATACCCCAACGGGATTTAGATGTAAATCATACGCGGTTCTAAATTCCACTATACACGATACTTCATTCACCTGGGAGACGCGATTTCGACCTCTCGAAAGGGGCTTCGTAGTTATGCGCAATATTTTTACATTTCTCTTAAAATCGTATTCGTATTAAAAAATGTGTACTTCGCACGTAAGTAATTAATTGTTCACCTGCCCTTTCCTCTTCCTACCTCATCCTCTTCCACCCTCAGATTCTACCTCTCTATCCCACTCTTTCCCTTCATGTTCTTATTCATGTAAATACGGAGAAAATTCTGTGCCTACTTACATGTAAAGAACACGAAAGGAAGATGTGCAGTTGGACCCTTCCCCTTAATTAGCGTAAGGCATGTCATGTATTGCTTATGAAGCACGAGAGCGATTCTGATTAACTACAAGGTTTCCTTCCACCCATCCTAACATTGAAATGAAATTCGATTTAGTTTAATTTTAGCTGTTTTGATTTCTGCTTCGTAATTATTCGTTCAATTAATTTTTTTTATTTGCATGGATGGATAAATCCGATTTTGTGCACAAGGAGATTCATTTCTAATTCGCATTAGGCCCATGTTACACATAAAATATTCCGATATCATTGAATGAGTTTATTTTTATTTCTCTTATCATACAACATACATAGTAAGTGTATTATAATACTTTAATATAACATTATGTTAAAAAGTTATAATTTTATATTGGAATGAAGAAATATTCATTAAATTGGCTGTGATTTGATTCGGTAATACACTTGTAAATCTGTAATATCCTATTTAAGCGTTCATTAAATTGATTAATTTTCGATAGTCTAAGGCCTATAAGATAATTATTTATTGGTATCATTATTGGCGTGGGCATAAATTATTGAAACTAAATAATATATTAAAATCATTTTTAAAGTTTCTTGTTGTCATGAATTTGCATTTAATGGGTAATTTAATTGGTAAGAAAGATACTGAAACAATTTTTAAAGATAATTTAATTTTCTGATTAAAAGCATAATAGATTTTCATTTCCAGACTAAATTACCTCAAGTAGTGTCAAGACAATAGGAGATTGCTTGTGAGGAATTCGAAATGATTAAATGCAGAAATTTAGAATTAAGATGATGATATAGACTGCGATGATAGTCTAATACTGCGAGGTTGTAGAATACTTAATGCCCAAGACTAAGAGTGAGCAAAATAAGCTTAGTGTCAGTGACGCGATATGTAATGTTGACGTGGAAATAGATGTCAATTAGGCGAGCATATAAAGTTCAAAGCGATTTTACTAATGTTGTATAGTGGTAATATCACGAAAACTAAGCGATAGCAGAGGGTTTAGACACATGGTATCTCTTAAACTTTAACGGCGCATAATGCCACGAATCAACAGACTAGGCTTTACTTATTCTTGATAAGTCGATCAAAATATCGTTCGTTACGTTGTGGTAGAAATAGAAACCATTATGTTACACACTTCATTATTATTAATTTATTCGAGACGAAGTAATCTTGAATAAAGTTTACTAGAAAGAATTTATTCTCATAAATAAACATTATTGAAATTAAGTTTACAAGCAAACAGATGATTATCATACATTAACCGATGTATATGTGTTTATCTTTCCAATAAGTCTTCTCTTAGATTCGTTTTTTACTATTTCGATAAATTGTGGGAACCATGGAAGATTAAGAAACAAAGGTATACGTAGGTCAGAGCAAATGAATGTGTCAGTGTACATGATTGCTCGCGCGCTTTATGTTTTTACATCTTTGATGCGCATAAGTATGATTTTATTTAAAAGCTTTGTGTATTGTTATACGTACTGTCATTCTAATGTAAAATTAAAATGAATTAATGCATTAATTAGAGTATAATAACGTATTTTGTACTTTCCTATTTTAAAGAAGCTTTTTTGTACTCTTTCCGTACAGCTAGCTAGAATACGTAGCTTACTATTATTCAAAGTAAGCTTACAAATCACAATCAACCTAAATTGATCCATTTATGCATAAAACATTTTTTTGTCCATAACTTATTGATATTTTTATTGTTTGTATAACTTTATTTATAAAACGTGGTGGTTCTTAAGTAAAACAAATCATTGATACCGTATTAGATTACTTTATCAAATTTCAATTTTTTTAATTGAAACTGTTTAATTTAACGCATGTATGTTTATATATATATAGCATAATACAAATTTTCAAATATGAGTTAAAAATTTACGACAAGTATAAATCGCAGATGTAGGTGCGATTTGTGTAATAGTTCCCCTATTTAGTGGTTAAAAAGGATTCCTTAAAAGTAAAAAAATGATTTATTCAACAATAAATTTAAATTTCTTGGAAGCAAATTATATTGAAAGCATAAGCAACGAACATAAAAATTAATATCATTTAATATAAGTTCTTTTTTATAATTAGTATTTGCCTTTTTAGCTCTATATTCCAAAGGCGTTGTAATGAAGGAGGTAAACGTAAAACAAACGAATAAAGGTATTTCCTGTATTTATTAAGTGAGTATGCGCTTATAATATAAGTAACGCGAAATGATAAAGACTTGAAAATTCAGTATGTGTTGTAAAGTGAAAACAATGCCCATCCTTACTTTAGTGTAATTTCGTTCTTCTTATTCACATATTTCTTTTACTGTTTCGTATATTATAAATAATTTAGTAAGTAATATAGACGATTTTTACGATGAGTATTATAGATAATTTCACAATTACAATGTTTATTAAAAGAAATAAATATGAGGTGATATTAAATACTGTGTTGTTTACCATATTATATTAAAGGAGATAATGAAAAAATTAATAATGACCATTAAGATTGATAAACATTTTACTCTGCAGTATCCTTATTCTCATTTTGATTATTAATATTCCTTTCTCACTTTTTTCGCAGCCGAATTTTTTTTTGGCTTTTTTTTATTCTGATCGTACTGTTACTTATTGGGTATTTTAAAAGAAGAAATTAAAGATACAAACAGCAGATTCATCGTTTATAAATGAGCTGCATCAACTCTATGACGAAAGATCATATTAAAAATCTGTTTCTAAGCAAATACGTCGAAGTCGACATCCGTTATTCCGCTTTTAAATAGCCCCGCATATGCCATTAGTTAAACGAATTGTATCATTTCTATGGTTTTCTTAGACAAGGATTTGTCCTTGTATAATAGACTATTGATTGTATAATATATATATGTATATATATAATATATATATATAGCTATTGTATAATAATTGATAGGGTAATAAAGAGTTTCAAAAATTAAAGTTATGGAATTGTTTATAAATATAATAAGTTTATCAAATTTTTATAACCATATTATACAAAAAAACTGATAAAAATTTTTAATTCACACACAACTAATTCAATAGATTATTTTTCTCTTAATTTAATATATATCTATCAGATGTTTCGTTATAATAATTTAAGAAATAACAATCAAAATAATATACACTTGAGTTATTTGTGATCATTTTATTTTAATATTTGAGTAAATTAACAGAAATTAAAGATTTATTGTATTTCATTAAATACGAACTCGCATATAAAATTTTATGCTCATGTATTTGAATAAAATAGATGAAAAAAATTTGAATACTAATTACTTTTAATATAAATTTCAATAAAAAAGGTATACAGAAATTTATACTAAGTGTAATTATATACTCTAAATATGGTTCAACTCTTTATAGATACGTGAATTAGCATTGCATTTACGAAAAAAAAGATAATGAAATTTAACATTGAGCTGGTGTTTATAAAAATAGTATATAATCGTACATAGCTGACAACACCATTTTTATTTAGGTAGTCGTTAAGAAAAGCCAAACTAATTTCAGAGTTCTTTTAAAGCAACCTCGAAGCTAGGTGATAAACACAGGTATGTGCGCCCTTACGTAAAAGAAAACAGATTATACACGCTCTGTTCGTATATATATATATATGCTTGTGTAGTGACATGCATCATTAAAGAAAATGCAGGTGTGGAATGATTATGTGACGCTAGAAAGGAATATGCCTTTTGCATAATTATAAGTATTAGCACCCAAAGACGCTGCGCCTCGTAACAAACAAAAGAGGAAGTGAGATGAAATAAAAAACTGGATTAACTCTAAATGAGAAGGTAGAGCATAGCGGATCGTGGATTTACCATGTACTTACTAGCATGCTTTCTTAAGAGCAGGGAACTTTTTACACCCAGGAAATCCGCACATCTCGCAAATTCAGACCAGGAGGAAAATGACTTTTCGGCTGGAGTGTAATGTATCTACCTTAGATAGTAGACTGACTTTGTGGAAAATAACGCCTTAATAAATGTAGCATGGGATAAAAGTTGTAAAAAGAAATTTGAATTTTCGGAATAAGAAGCTACTATATATGTATACGTATATATATATTTTTAAAGTAAATTCAGCTTAGTTTTGAATTGTAACTATTTACGTCCAGTTTCATCGGTAGCTCTGCATTTCTGGAATTTCAAATAAAGAAGTAAGTATTCGTTGTTATAGAAGTCTGCCTGGGTTTAAAAGGTATTTTTGGCACTTATTTCATGCACTGAATGACCTTTCTTATAGTTTACAAATAATGTGTATGTAGTTTTTTGTTTTTATGGCACTGGGCATACTTGTAGCTGTTGGTGTCCAACTAAAACCTTATGGAAATTTTTAACCCTGTCCTGGAATTATTAGTGTTTATATTCTTCATAATTCTTCAGAAATTATAATGAACTGTAGTAGATTAAGAAAAAAAGCTTTAAATATTGTATTAAATATCTTTCAGCGTGTAAGATAGCTTTTACATCTTTCGAATGTAAGAATTGAATAATAAACAAGAAAATAGTCTTGCAGCGCGATGAAGTAATTATTTTATATTCATTGGATAATTCCATAAGGGTAATGCAACTTTTCTTGTAAATCTGATGCTAGAAATATATATAAACGATGAAATGTAATATAATCATTATTTATGTATTTATAAGATATTTTTTAAATCGATAATCAATTAATCTATGATATTGATACCGACGACTATATTCAGAATAATTTTGGAATACTACGATACAATGAATTATTTACATTACTTAAATTTTCATCTTTTTTTTTTGGATTTCAGTTTTTATCATTCAACATAGTTTTTCGTATATTATTTGTGCTGTATTATCAATTTTGAAATTACCAAGACTAATTCAATAATGCTTTCATATTAGTTTTAACATTTTTACCAAAAAATTAGTACCTACAAAAATAATAAAAATAAATTTTACATATTTTTCCATCTAAATACAGAAATACAAAATAAAATATTTCTGTAATTTGAACGAGCATCTTCTGTATAAACAAACTTGAAGAATATGCCTAGTACTCAATCTATAATAAAACCAAAAATTCTCGTGATGATTCATCTGGCATTATTAAAAAATGAAAACGTTCTAAAAAACATACCTCTTTACAAAACTTATAATCTAAATATCTTTTATATCATGTAATTATTAATTTTCTCAGGCCCCATAATGCATAAAGCTTACGATATAATCAAATTATTTGAAATTTTATCATATTCGTCATATCAATATACAATCAAAAATGTTTGATTTACTATTTTTTAAACTCATAAATTGTAAGGATGAAAAACGTGAAAATTATTTTTGCTGCCAGAGATCGGACTATAGGGGTAGCGACGTGGGTAGTCAATGTCAATTACAACTCAAGCAAATCTGCTGATGGCCCTTAGCAAAAGAATGAGTGCGCAAGAGGAAATTGTAAAAATATTAAAAATTCGCCAGCAATTTTACAAAATAAAAAAGTCTGGGTATTGATCTCTTTATATCTAAATAGTGACTACCTGTACTTTATCCCTTTTAATTATACGTAATATGTGATTTATTTCTCGCAGTACATAACTCTTCTCAAAAGATGCATCTCTATACGTCTGCAACATAATTTAGGAACAGCAATGAACAAAGTTATTCCATAATCAATGTTACCTTGTATCTTGAAAACATTTTTTATTTGACAAAAATTGCAATTAATGAAGTTGTGATTTAATATTTTTATTGGATATGCAATTATTATCGTCAGTTGTATAAGCGAGTAGCGAATTGATTATGTTATATTAATATTGATTATTAACTTAATATTAACACGGCTAATATAGAATTTATTTTTTTATTTAGTAATCCGTTTTCAGACGGAAATTTGGCCATTTTTTCTAAATTTTTAAAAGATCATTTTTTTTTAATATTGTGTATTGTATGGAATCAGTACTAATTAATATTCTCATTAACATAAAAATTTGTTTTGATTTGAATTGCTTCTAAAAAGTCTGATTTTGTTCCAGTGTAATTCATTTGCATTTAATATCAATAAAAACTTATTATTTCGTATTATATCATTTTGGATTAATGTTTTTGAATTAATTCATCATGCCGTGTATATCATCTAGTCAAATTTGAATTTTTGAACCATCATAACAATTATTCTTGTATAAAAAACTTTTAAATTGTATAAATTATACCTTTAGTTGTTTTTTGTCTCTTTTTTAGCTTAAAATTTGTTTATTTACGATCATTTATTTTTAAAATTGGGTACGAAAGCATGAAATATTATAGGTAAATTAAAAACTTTCTCTCACATCCTCTCTGTATCAGCTTGGATAAATATCATTTGATGGTTGATAAAATTGAAACTGCGTAATTACAGTTAAGCTTTCTGAATGAATTTTTTTTAATATTTATAGCATGACACATATATATGCTTCATTGTCAATATTTCATTAAATTAAATTTTTCTTTTACTTGAATTTATAATTTATATTATAATCTAAATATAACTTCAATTTTTAAATTCTTCTTTTCAGTACATTATATGTAATAATTTTCCAATGATTTCAGTCGATTTAAATGAATACCGATATTTTCTAAAGATACAGTTACATCTCGATGTTTTAAATAGCTTACAGAGTCAGAGACAATAGAAAGGCTGATTAAATATTTGTCTTTCTCTTTTTGTCTTTTTATTATAAATAGTTATTCCACTCTTCAACATATACAAACGCATATGTGCATTGTATACATTTCTCTTTCTCTCAATTAAAATGATAAAACAATCAAATAGTGGGTACAAGAAGTGAATGATCTTCTTGATATCCGTTGTTAGATCTATGAAATTGTGTAATGATCTATTCTTGCTTCATCAAAGCTGGCATAACTGTATAGTACAATGTTTAATGATGAAATTAGTTTTTTTAATTTATAATGTAAAAAGGCATTTTAGATTAGATAAAATTTTAGATTAGATTTATAAATTATATTTAAGTATAATGCTATCGATTAATTGTACGTGCAATTGATAGTGCGGCTAAAGGACTTTAGTGTTTACTTTTTGAAATGAAATTAAAAAACGCTTTATGATTACCGATAATTTAGCAGAGTTTGTTTTTACAATTGATTTATTGATTCTATTGTTTGATTTATGTAAATGATCATACTATTGATACAAATATTTTTATGCGTGACATTTTTAATTTCTTTAATTCATTTTAAATTATTATAATTATTTATTTTAAATTTGGTTTTTCTTATTTGTAATAATAATAACATACATTAAAAACCGTCGATAGTCATAAGTTGAAGTAATTGAAGTTTTCTAAAATGACGTGATGTGATGTGCTTATTATTACTGTGCTTAATTATTTCGTAAAAATTTCTGCTTTAAAAAGAACATGTATATTTGGATTGTGAAAAAAAATTAATTGGGAGATTTCCATGAAATATGTATTTAAAAACAAAACAACCTAATGTTTATTTTTTACTTAATATTTGGAAACGGCTTACGAAGGGCATACGCGCCTTTTTACATACATTTTACATTCGATTGTATTATGCATTTTTTAGCTCACTTTTTTTTACTAAGATAACGTTATGCTTCAAAATTCATTAAAATTCAAATTAAGTATTATTTATGAAAACTGATGCTTTATAAAAAAAGCTTGAAACAAATCAATTATAGTGAAAATATGCATGGTTTCATGTAATTTCACTAACACCTTTACTATATATTCTATAATATAATTTATCGCATACTAATTATCATATGCTCTAATATTATGTACGCTAGTATCCAGGGAAAACCGATTTCACAATTATCTCCTTTTTCGAGATTTTTCACAAGTAAATAAATAGATTAGTAAAAGGTTTTTTTATTATGAGCTTAGTAATATTCAAATTTTTCAAAAATAATAAGTAAAGTAGCAGCAATAACTTGATAATTTAACAATAATAACGATAATAATAAGATACATATAAAGTTACGGTACAGAAGAATGTATTTGTAAAAAATGTTAGATGCAAAAATATTTGTCATACTGTATAATCGTATCAAAGAATCCTAAGTGTCGTTTGAGTTGGTAATTTTTTGATAATACTATTATTGGTATTCTCTCTTATTATGGATTATAATCCCTTGTCAACAATATGTGCATACGGTGAAATGAATGTATAATTTTCTTATGGTGGATATCGTATCGCTGTCACCTTTCGCAATGCAAATCGTAATATATAGCGATATATTCAACATATGTACAAGAATCCGAAATGGATATATGAAATAGTTATGTTAACATAGTATAAACGCAGAAAGATAAGTTATTGTCATTGGCAAGTAATTTTTTTACGAGAAATGTGTATTATTGTAGAATTTTGTTCGTACGTCAAAAGAAAATAATCTCACTTCAAAGAGAAGAGTCTCTTTACGTCGAATATTTGTTTGACTCTTATAGAAATTAATTTTTTTGCCGAGTAGTTATGCCATTGTCCTCAAAGGAAGACTCTCAGCTGAAATAAATTGGTACGGCAGAGCAGAGGCTCTACGAATTAAAAATCCACGAACGTACTCAATTTTTTCTTCTCTTGTAGAAAGTGCCGTCACCATGATCACGATAAAGGAAACAAAAATCTGCTCTCACAAGGAAAGTTTCTCTAGCAACAAATGGCGACTGCTCGTCGTGGGAGGATGTTTGTCGAACCGGGAGTAAGAAATTCAGTCCCTGGTCGCGAAATGGGGTCGTTGACTAGTGCTATAAGGGCAAAAGAAGGTAGCGAAAATACGGGCACACGTACACACATAGTCACAAGACACAGAAGGGGTCCGTAGGTTTTTTGAAGAAACGGGGAAGATGAAGCTCGCGTCACTGCAACTGACAAGATAGATCTAAGGATGTTGGAGACCGGGAAAGGACGATGAGACTTAGTAAAGGGGATTGTTTCAGACAGTCAAGCAATGTAGATAATATCTGAAAACGGTAAGAATCCACCCACTATGCACGCGACTCGCGGATAAAGACGACAAGCGGTGCTGATTATCCGGCGTGATAAAGAACACCATGCCCAGGATACCAGTCGTCGTGGTCATTCTGGAAAACCTCTGCGAACCTTTTAACCACCTATAATTTAGAAGTTGTCGTATAGTTTTTCAAATGGCTCTTCGCTCTGTCGACTTATTTTGAGAACATGTCACGGTACAAGTAACAAGACCGCGACTAACTCATCAACGACTGTTCCTGTAGCTTATTTGAACGACCACCTGTAATTCTTCGAGCGATCCTTCCATTAGTATTTATGCTATACGAGAAATAGTTATAACGGCAATGTACCACTGTATTTTCGATTTACGGAGTGCAATAATTGATAAGAGTTGGGCATCGCACTTGCTATGCCTAAACGAGCATAGCCACAGTTATAAGTGGCGTTTATTAATCAAATTGATCGTTGAGATACCTTCCTTTACTCGTATATTTTTTGCACCACGTTGGTATTTCTGAGCGTATTACCGATATTCCTTTAAATATACTAATTACATTGTATACGCAAGTGATTAGGAATGTATACGTTCTGATTCATAGGAATGTAATTGAATGAACATATGTTTCAAATAGACAGATATTATAAACTACGATTAATGCAATTGTATTGTATATTATATATTATTAATATATTAATAAATTGTATATTAGCAGAGATTCCTCTGCTAGGTACAAATACAGAATGAATTGTCGAAAAATTTATCAAGTGCGGTGGTTTTTTATTAATCCTGGTAAAAAATGATTGATTAAAAATCCCAGCTCAGTATTACTAGTTATTGCAAAGAATAATTGCAGATTTTCGATATTTTTCACAATCCTTTTATGGATAATTACGCGAAACGAAATTTTAGTTATAAAATTTTGACCTTTAGGATATTGCAATTTCATAAAGTTTAATTACTCTTCTTTGGTGGATGAAGTAGTTATTAAAAAAAAAATTTATTCATAATTTACATGTCTCTTATTTTGAAAATCATAGAAATATTTTTTACGAAGATAAAGCCGTTAATAAATATTTAAATAAATTAATTTCTTTTCTAATACAACTAATAATTTAAAGCTTGAGGATAAGTGTATTCAGCTTGATAAATTTTTTTACTTTTTGCACAAATAATATATCTAAAAATAAACTTGAAATAATTTTTAATAGCACTATTTTTAATTTAAAATTATTTTATAATTGAAATAAAATAGATTAGATATTGTTTACTTATTAATGTTTACTTCGTTTTTAAATAATTAATTCATTATATTTCGAGAAAATTTACATTTCTTAACTTTTGAAAATATATAGATAAAAAATGTATTTACTTATATTTGTGATCTTTATCTATTATTAATGATTTTAATTATTTAAAAATATTTTTTTTAAATTACTACTACGAAGCAGAAAGGTGAGTTTTCTTATTACAAAATTTTATAAGTATATTATAATATTATTCATAGATTAATAAATACTCCATAATAAAATACTCTATAGATAAATGAAACACTTCAAATATACCAATGTAATGATAGCGATGTAATGTAATGATGATATAATAGGCACGATAGAAGTATTGCAAAATACCGACGCACTAACGTAATTATTATGAAAGTAACTGCTCTAAAATTTGAAATTGTATAGAATATGTACAATTGACCAGTGTTAGGAAATATAGAAATCAAAATACTATTCAAATAAATTGGGGATATGTGGCTAAAAAAGTTAAAGAATACGTAATACTTGATTGTTGAAAAATAGAAGTTGCTTTCCTAATAGAGGAAGTATCGATAAAATTTTAATCATATTTTAAATTACTCGATAGTAAATATTAAAAAATGAAATAAATAATGTACCATAATTGATATATGTAATCGATTAAATAACTAAATAGTTAAATTATATAGTATATAGTAGTTTTTTCGTTTATAATTTACTTGGAGAAATAAAATTTACCTATACACATGCGATTTAAAAAGTGAAAAGGTATCTGATATTTAAGAATCACGAAAGTTTCTTTGATTGAAATAAAACTCTGCTAATTGCTTTATTTTTAGCTTCAAAGGTTTAATTTTAAGCTTCATTTTATTTTATTGACCTAGTAAAAGGAGGTGTATGAGAATTCCACGTTTATTATTTTAAGACTATATAAAAATGCAAATAAAAAGAATATGAATTCCATATAGCTCAAGGAATATGCATTATTTTGCTTTAGTACCATCACAGTATTATTAAAACATTGGATTGCCTGGTCCGCTGTTTAAAAACGATATTTCAATTAGTCGCCTCCGATCTTTATTTCCCTAAAACCTAATATCTTAATGCGAGAAGCACCAATTTGACAAGGTAGTATCGGAAAAATTAGTCAGTAATCAAATGCAAGCCGTAATCTGGTAACATTTGAAGAAAAAGTGCCTAGAGAGGGCGAAAAATCAAACGCATTTTTAGCGTCGAGTATCCCATCATTTGCAACTGATTGTAAGAGAATCTGCTGCGATAAAGGATCGGGAGGGAAAGGGATTGTTGGTGGGGGGTCGGTGTCAGTGATAGACCGTATCCAGCGTTTGTGGAGGAAAACGAGAAGATAGAGGTAAAAAGCTTGGTCCAGTTTATCTAAGATCTAGGAGCTTCTATTATCACGAAATCCTAATGACGATATCCGTCAACCTCAGCATCGAGCTCGAAACAGGACTTTTCACCGTAACTTTGGAACGTGACCCGAGTTCCTTTTCAGGAGATAAGTTGCATGGTAATTGCTTGCAGTCGTGACGTTTGTGCCGTGTTTGGTTCACAGCGTTCGGTGGACAAACAGTCGACGCTGAAGTCCGAAGTATACGCTACTAAGCAACGATTACGGAACTATTTCGAAAGAATTGCTGCCCTCGCTTGTTCATTCACTCACACATACATAATAGATATACACCCTTTATGCGAGGTGCCTAGTATTTTCTTGCAGTCCTGACTTACGTTGGCCACAAATGAAAAAAAAGAAAAAAATCCGGCGAAGAATAATTGACGTTCTTTGCGTACGTGATAGCTACCGTTTTGCAAGTGAGCCTTTAATTGCCCTTATTTTCTTTAGCAACGTGTACATGCTGCATGTGTTGCATGTATTACGCGTTCGGCAATCTAGAATCGCTGCTTTTTTATGTTTTTATTTTTCTTTTTTTTTGCTTCTTTCCCTCTTTATTTCCTTTTATTTCTCTTTCTGTCACTCTCTCTCTCTCTTTCTCTCTCTCTCTCTCTCTCTCTCTCTCTCTCTCAATTTCTTTAATTTTCCTGCTCTCATTCACTTTCAGCATCTTTGACTCAATCGTTTGCGCTTTTACAAGTAAATCATGATAAATACGGATACTTTCTGCCGAGATTGCAAAATTGGATACTTGAGATTTTCGCTCCCTTGTATAAAGATTCTACTATAACACATAATAAGGAGAAGCCCTCAGCATTTTTTAAAGATGTTCCTCTTTTTGCCGTCTTGTAGTAGCTGTATCAAAAAAGTGCTCAATGCTAAATAAAATTATGTGCTCGAATGCTTACTTAGGTAATGATAGACTTAGGAAATCCAAAAACTTATTAAATCAACGAGAAAGCATATTTTTGAAATAATAATAAAGGGTCAATCCTTTTTTATCTTGATCGAATGAGACATATGTAAGTAAAGTTCTGATTGTAATTTAATTTATTCACTCTTATACTATTTTAATATTGGTGAGAATGCTTCAGTGGGCAATTATTCTACAGAAAATATATGTCTTTTAATTGACAAATATTAATTCAATTATCTTTAATTTTATAAAATACAATTGCATATAAATTTTAGTTTTAATTCACATATTTTATTTTAATTAAGATTTCAATATCACATATTTATTATCATAATATCAGCAATTTTTTTAATTATACGGCGTTATATTTTAGTATATCAAAAAGAATGAGGATATATGTATTATAGAGGCTTAGGTAACAGTCAGACAATAAAATTAAACATACAGTTGCTTTTATTTATATAAACGGCAAGTTAAACAGTGAACTTACGTGTATAATATCATTAGAAACACAGTTACATAGTAATTGATTTTAAGTTTATTCTTTTGAAATTGATTATGAGAGGTAATGTAAAAATTGATTTTTATTTTTTCAAAAGCCTCTTGTATGAAAAAATGATTAAATTTATTAATTGATTTAATTTTTATGTATAATATTTGTCAATAGAAGATAGAAATAGCTTCTTCTATTGGATAGTACGAAGTATAAAAGAGATCAAAAAATGTTAAAAAAAAGAAACAATTGAATTTTTGTATTGAAATCAACGGTAGCTATCAATAAATGATTGACAGTTTTATCGGGAAAGAACGAATAAAAAGTTAACGTTCGCGCATATGCGCCAGATGTGCGAATAACGCATATAAACCACTTGTATTATTAACATAAGATCATGTATTGTATTATATGTGTAATTTGTATGTATTATAACACATATATAAATAAGACTATAAAAGTCTCATTGCCGACATTGTTAACAGTTATGGCTTATTTTTCTTCACCTCCCAGATAACCTTATCTTACCGACTTGTTCGGAGACACGCGACCACTTATTATCAATCATTAAGACCATAATATGTTCAACTTTCTGTTTTTAAATTAAACGCTAATTGTAACAGTACGTGATAGAATCCACCCTCCCCCAATAACCTGACCATCATCATTTCTCGAGGAAATGAGTTATACAGACTTATTTAAAACGAGCCGACGATTAGTAGAATACTTCCGATATCAAAGGTGACGATTGGTGGGCTGAAGCAATATGTGAAAGTTGAATGTTTCATGTCCCTAACTTACTTTTTGGAAAAACTCTCGTCGGTCTTATATTAGAATACATAAATGATTGGCTTCGAGCTAACTTTCGCTAGCATTCATCCGTTATATTTATATTGTATGTGAGGTTGAGGAGAGTTCTTCGCTTCATTATTTAATACTACATATTCTAATATTGAATTTAACTACATATGATTCTAAATCTTAATTGAAATAAATTTTTATTGTTGAATCTTAACCAATAGTATTGGTATTAATTGGTTCGAATTTATTAAAGTCAAATAAAAAATACAATTTTCAATTTATATTCGGATTTTATAATATAATTTTAAAGCAAGAATTAACAGTGTTAGTGAATTTAAATGCGGTTATTATGTGTCTCTAATAATTAAAATTATAATGTCGCTCTCTTTAAACATTTACACTTTTTATGGGTTTTAAAGCAAAAAAATTATTATTGACTTTAAAAAAATATTAATAATGTTCTACAACCAGATACTCACACTGATTAATGATCATACTTAAGCTATATAATCTTCGATATTTGATGTGTGAATGCGTGTATTAATTAAATAAATTAAAATACGAGCTCCATTATATTTTGTGTGCTTGAATAATACAATTTCCATTTCTAATATTCTATTCAAACTCCCATCAAGTTTTGAAATATGGAAGATAATCTATGAATTTATATGCATTAGTACGTATAAAACGATATCACGTGTCACAGTGTTATCAGTATTATTTTTATCCGGCTTGTACCGCATAATCATAGTGTACCAAATTTAGCTGCGTCCGTACATTTGATAATACCGAAACACTTCTCTTTCTATTCAAATCTAAACGATCAAAATGAAAATTATCTTGTCTGGGTTGAAAATCTAGTCAATTTTTCATTCAGTATGATTTAATACATAGAATGCCATCATTTTTAATTTTCGAATTCATTGTATATTTGATAAGTGTTTAAATAAAAATACTACTTAAAATAAAATTTGATATTTCAACTTACAATATTATACAATAATACATTCTAGAACTGCATTCAATTTAAAAAAATTTTGCACCAATTTGTTTTAAACGTTAATCATTTGAAGCCGTGCTTATAAATTTCAAAAGTATCATTAATTGATAAGTTTCAAGTCAAAAAATTTTTCCCCTAGTTTTTTCTTTTCTTTTTTTTTTGGGTACTAACATATTTAAAATAATATTAATTTGTAAAAATAAATTTTAAGCTAAAATCTCCGAATACGCGAAATATAATAACCGAGCACGTGAGCTCTTATTCACAACTAAAAATTGGCATTAAAACGATGAGTAGGAGAAATAAGAATTGAAAAATTTATCAAAATTGAATATTTTGAATATTCAATCAAATGAATTACGGTTAATTTGAGAAAAAAGTTCTGGCCATTGAAGAGTCCCATAAAAAACGAAAAATGAGACGCTGATGTTGTCTTGTGAAATATCTCAATTAGCGACTTAATTAAAATGATTTCGTATAATTGTGTGTTGCAGACCTTTATCGTCGTTAAGAGAAACAAGCCGCGTCCTAATTATAATTTGCTCTTCTCTCACATTAAATGTACATTTTCATCTTTAAGGCCATAGCATTCCTCCATCACCCGCAAGACCGGATAATCTCTAAGGATGATCCCTGATACTTGAAGCTCTTACAATTTACTCCTTACTCTTTCTTATCTTATGTCGCATGCAAGTTATCTTTTTCTTTCAATTCGTATTTTCTCCCCATCTTTTTACCAACCGATTATCTAATGGATTTTTATGCGACATTGATAAATGAAATGATTAGTCTCATCGAGTGTTCGACGTCGATTGGGGGTAAAATCAATGCTTGCTTTTAGCTCCCCCACGGCGAATGCGCCTTCTGATAGAAAGTCGAATATACACTCACGAGTAATCTTCAATTCATTGTTCACATAAAAATTTAAGCTGTAGTATTTTATTTGATTAGAACATCATTTTAATTCTTTGCATACTCACGATACAAATTATTAATGGGAATGATCGTTTATTAAATCAGGGCATTACATACTAGATAATTTGTTATCTTGATTATTACTACTATCATGATCCTACATTGGAATATTTTGACGGTGTCCTACAATTATGCTTGAATGTAGTTTTTACGGATAAACTTAATTTTTGTTCAACATTTTATCAAGCGATTATTTTAGTGAAAAAATTTCATAAAGAACCAATAGATTTTCCGAAATTGTAAGCGAATTAAGAAATTAAAATCCTTGTGCGCGAGATTAAATTTTTCATCTTTTTAAGCTTATTAATATTTAAATTCTGATGAATATTGTAATTTACTTATAATAATTGTAATGTAAGCAGTACAAAATTTCAATTATGAAAATATGAGCCCGAGATTTTTATGTACTATAGATCAACAAAAACTTTAGCGATAAGTTTATATTATAAAAATAATGTAAGTAATGAACGAGCTGTTATTAAATATAAACAGTAAAGGATCTTAGATGCATGATTTTGCAGCAATCAACAATTGCATCAGTGAATTTATTAAGAAAGAATTGAGAGCTTTTCAGCTCTGAGAAATATATAAATCGTTGACACAGAAATCGTTTGTTTGTTAGACGTAGTAGGTAAATATTCGTCGATAGTTCGTCAAAAATAGTAGTACATATTGATTAGTAGCTCCTCAAAATATGAAAGCAGGCACAGGAGGTTTAATTAACACATTAGCTCATAAACTTCAAAATCGAACCATCCAGGCGATTACATAATAAATAGCTCGTAAAGTAGCTTCTTAAATCGCGCCCTTGCTATATCAAATGTTTAAACAGAGCCTATTTCATATTTCGATACGTTTAATCCGATCAAATAAAAGCATTTATCTTTAAAAAAACGTCCGGACACCCGTGATAAATAATTTCGCTATCGCGCGATTTTACCCGCACACTGTCTCGTCTCTCCTTTGACTCGCCCCGACCATGTAAGTCTTAAATACAAGCCCGTGACATTAACGCGCCAAGCCTATTGAATTTTGCTAAGAGATTATTGGCAGAGTTCGTCTTGAAGTTTCGGCGCCTCTATCGAGGAAACGATCTACTTTCTTAATGGCCATTACGTGACGCGGGAGCTGTAATTTTACCGAGCAAAAGACCTTGCCCTTCGCATAATGTATATATATATTACTCCCGCTGCTCTCCATCTCTCCTGCTCTCCTGCTCTTTTTCCACCCTGTACCAACTTTCTTGCACATTCTTTCTTTATAAATCTATTTGTTTTAGTATTTAAAAGCCGAAGGTAAATTTATTAATATTTTCGAGCGCGGATGTGAAACCTCTTAACTGATGGCTTTGATACTTTTAACTATACTTTTTATTACTAGTGCCCCTTTTCGCATTTTCCCTTCTGACCTTGTCAAACATTTTCAATTATATCTACTAAACTTATTAAGATTATTAAAGATCCTATCATTTCTAAAGTGTAAATTTCTTAAATTACAATCAGTTGAAATTTGATTTAATGAAATGAAACATTGAATACGTCAAGCTAATATTAAATACCAGTTCTAACTCTTTAGACATTTTGCTAAGTATAATTCATAAGCTGTTTTCCGATGAAAAATATAAATACAATATGTATTTAATTTTCACATTTTCAATAAAGTTTAATACTGATGTTAATATTTCTCTAAATAATAGTAATTATTTATTAAAACGTATGCAATATCTTATTATAAATTAAAAAAAGTATTTTCTTATAATAACTATTACTTAAATTTTGAGATTGTATACGTTTAAATTCATTTCATTAAAATCGTTTCATTTTTGTTGTAACGAAGTGGAGAGATTGCTTCGAGCGATTCCAAGATAATTTGAGGATAACGGGGGAAAAATGCACGAGCACATAAGATGCTGCACACAATGTGCAGGAATAAAGAGAGGTGTTACTACAGACTGCGATAATAGTCTAAGAATAAGAGCTTGGGTAATCTAATGATTGCACAATCGTTTGACTAATAAAATGTATACAAATTTTTAAAAATATTTAACTTTTCATTGTTTTTCGATTAGTTCTTTTCTGTCTGTCACTTATATTTTATTTTGTTTTAAAGTAACGATTTTCACGTAACGAAGTCTTGAACGTCATAATCAGAAGTAAAACCTTAGCAAAACGAATGAATTAGTAGCTTTGAATACTTAGTGGTAAATCGGAATACAGCGGGTTTTGGCGATTTGAAGAATACTAATTCTTCGCAGTACTTCGTTAAACGGACAGATCTTATTTTCTACGAAATAGGTGCATAGATTTTGCTTTATAAATGAGAATAACACAGTAAAGAAGAGTCGGACTAATCTAGTAACTAAGAAAGACAGAAACAGAGGGAGAAAAAGGATGTGTGAACGAAAAGAAGGATAGACGTTAAGGAAACAGAATTGATGCGAAATTATTTATAAAAAGCTTTATTGCTTTTATTGCATTATTTTCACATGTACCTTATTCATGAAAAAGAAAGTCGATTTTATAACAGTATTTCAGTGCTTGTCCCCCTTCGTCTCTAAAACGTAGACTTACTATTCGAGCATTTTTATTAACAAAATTGAATTTTTATTAAATTATTGTTGAAAGCCCTGATAAAATACATGACTGTAGGTGTGTGTATAAACTTTCGTGAATAACGTAATGATTCATTTCATTAATTGCAGGCATGAAAATCAATTATTCCAATCAATTTGATATTGTTAAGACTTTCAATATTTAACATATTAAAAAGTCAAAGGCTAAAAGTAGAAATTTACCTAAATCTGTTTCAGCTGAGGCAATAAGCGTTTTCTATTCACTCAAGATCTGGATACACGCTTACAAGTTTTGACAAGTAAATGGTTAATGATGGATTCGTAATTGCCTTAAATCTTGACAAAGTACGACTATTTATCCAAATAATAATTTCAATCGTCGTACTAAAACATCATTAGTACGTCAATTCCTCCTCGTGCACTTCACTTATCCGTGATTATCTCTCACTCCTCTTCTTTCCCTGCCTTCTTGACCAGCTGTTTTGTTGCCGTCAACTCTTCGTTATCATTTAACGAGTTCAACCGGTCTCCCCGGACTATGAAATGCGTGAGCTAAAAAAGGACGACCATCCGTCTTCCATTAGCAAGGGAAATGGTTTTGTTGAATGTGGCAGCAAGGAGACGAGTTTTTGAATGGAATTGTAACTTGGCATTAAATTATATTAGACGCCCTCGGCCAGTTCGGAGATTTCGAAAACCCTGCATATCCACTGCATAATGTACGCAAATTTACGCGGCCCGAGATGACGTCCTACTACGTCATTGCATGTTTCACGTATTTTTATTTACAAAGTTGTACGTAATTTTTTAATCGACAAAATTTTTTTTTAATTAATAATAACTTTTAATTTTGACATACAATTTATATTTATAAGAGTGATTCTCTTTTCTTATCCGTTGAGAAAGCCATCCTACGACTTTCTATCTCATACACTGTACGCGCGCACACACATCAGCACCTCGAGAACGTCACCCGCTGTTTCGATAATCGATGGCCCCTACTGTTTATGCTGTCGAGTAATACACTACATCGATATGTACAACCGTAGAAAATAGATAGGTAGAGAACTTATCGCTCGAATAACTGGGATAACCGCTAACGGCTTTAAATCATCTCTTACCAAATATTTTTGTATCCGTGACGAATTCTGTGGTTTAACGAGTTGTGAACGATGTACGCGATTGGTTTTATTTTAAAAATACTATGACTTCGATTCTGTATGATACTGCTGGGCCAATTTTGTACGGTACGATGATCTCATTTTTGTACAAGCTTGGCGGCTTTCTTCAATTTGGCACTTAAATACATTCTTCACAGCAAAAAATGTATTTCCGATGTGCGATCGATGATATTTTCCGTGATCAACTGGATATTCCATGCTCACTCTGAGCTTAATGCTACTCACTAATTATTCATACACATTTCATCATTATTATGGTAGACTTTAAGTAAATCGTTCTTCGATCTAAGTATGATAACTTCAATTAACAGCAATTATAGTTTCTCCAATGAAAAGAGGGTACGTTAAAAGACTTATTCACATAGCATAGGCCAAAACACCACAACGGAAGGAAAACTGATATATTACGCATTTTTAATTATTGAATAGTGTAACATCGCCTTTTCGTCAATAATTTTAATTAATCACTTAACTTGTTCTTAGTAATATCTATACTTTCTGGTAATATATTATACAAGTGAATCTTGAATATACCCTAAACAGAAAACAAAACTAAAATATTAATTGACTAAATAATCAATCTAATTAAAAATTCATAAATTAGTTCTAAATTTATTTTTACTTCAGTAAAAATCAAGAAACTTGTTTTTTAATCATTCTTATTTTATTACGAACGGAGAATAATAAATTATAAGACATGAATTGCATAATATTTTTTTATACGTGAAAAGTAAATTTAAAATAAATTACGCGTGCAAAATAATTTATTCATTAATTTCTAGCCAATACTAGTATTAAATCTATGTGATACGGGGAAATAAATGGGGTATTATTGTATGATTATATATTACTGATTACGTCACCATTTTTTATGGGATAGTTTTTCTCTAAGGATTAATAAAATATTCCCATTCCATCGAGTCTTTCATTTATTAAATAATAGTATATATAATTAAACAAATCCTGACAGTATTTTTTCAAATTAAATTTTAAATTATAGTATAAATAGTAATTAATCTAAAAAATATTATACTTTATAATATATATATAATGCATATATATATATATATATAATAATATATATTTAATATATAATACTGTTATTAAATATACGCATTTTCGGTATACACAAGTAAAGCATGTTTAATTTTACTTTAATGATAGTTTAGTTATATAAAATTTTGTTATATTTTGAATATTATTATTACAAAATGGTAAAAATTTATTACATGCACATTTTTAAAATTTATTATTTAATTAAAAGAAATATATTTTGCCATCTGTTAAATGAAAATAAATTGACTTGTTATTATTTTCGAACCTAATGAAAGAGAAATTAATACAATCTTTTTGAACCTTTAAAGATAAACGTTTTATTAACTTAAAATGAAGATGCAAATAATTTCTATCAATCTATCTAAATAAATCAAAGATATAAATGGAAGAGAGAAGCTAGTAACACTAATTTTTTTCGGCAACAATGGAAAAAATTTTCAAGATTCATAAGCAAAAAGCCTTGAAAATGTTCCAAATATTTTACATTATAATGCCTTTTGAAAGCCTCCTCTTCTCTCCTTTCCTGTGACTAAATAAAAAACAGCTAAGTATTCTGTAAAATGTTAAGTAACGGGTACATATAAAAAAACATCCCTAAAAACAATAAATTATTCAATTACGCATACAGACCACTTCGTAAATTTAACCAAGCCTTTACGTCTTTTTAGTAATCGCCGACCTTGTCCAATGGTTGATTAAGTAATGTAAGAGAATGATGCTCACGTGATATCTTATGTAGACATCAAATTTTCATATAAAAATTCATGAAGTACTCGACAAAGTCTCGATCAAATGTTTAGTCCTTTGTACGTACGCGTAAAAAACTGCTCGTGTATCATTCGCTTTATATTTTAGACCGTAATCTTAACATTGCAACGTATCCAATCGATTACCTTTTCTATTGAATCTCTTATCCTTAATCGCGGGACTCATTATCAAGGCAACGGATGTTATCCGGTACAGATATACGAGAGAAAATTTTAATGGAAGAGCTGTCTGAGTCCCAGAAGTCTGCGGGTAATTGCAATCTGTTCCACAAGACATTCTGCATAATATTCAGCTAAACGTTTCACTATCGTCACCCACTAGAAGTCTTGGGTTTCCTCTGCATTAATAGCCGCGTACTGAAAGAATTCCCACTTGGTTCACTTTAAATTACCCGGCAGTATAGTGCTAAAGTAACATTTTTTAGTATAATTTTGTTTTTTTTTTTTGTATATTATTGATCGATTTGATTATATACAATTCTCAAAAAATTTAAAAAGAAAGACAATATCAAATAATGTAATTCAGCAAACGTTTAAAATAAACGTTTTAAGATGAAATTTTTATTGAGTAATTAATCATTTAATTAAGATATTAACTGTAAAGAAGCTTAATAAATCGTAAAAAATAAACAAGTAATGACAGGCTGATAAACCCAAGTATTAATTAATACTTAAAAATTGCAACAATACTTTCACTAAAATATAAATCATTCATTTTATTGAAATTTGATGATGCACATATATTTTCAATGGTGACCAAAGAAAAAACCAAACGCCTAATATAAAAATATAAAATTCCACCAAATTGTTATTGACTAAACTAACATTGTAAAAATTGTTTACTTTAAAAAAACTGAAGAATATTTTTACGGTTGTACAAAAATTTTATACATAATAAAAGACACATTTTATTTGCAATGTTTGTGAAAGAAAACGTACATCGACGTTAATATACGTCATTTTTATTTTTTTTGTATAAGTTTGAATTTTATCAAAAAACTTTTTATACGTATTTAACAAATTTAATTAAGTAAGTTCAGTTATAAAATTTATGATCCATTATATTACTGCTACGTAATTTTTAACTTCTTTACGATTTTATTTGATGTTATGAGGGTATAAATGAGAATGAAAAAAAGTGACATAAAAATTTGTAGTGATATGCGTGTCACATTTGCCAAATATATGCTCATATGTGAGAGATAGAAAGATTATATAGGAGAAACAGAGAGAGAGAGAGAGAGAGAGAGAGAGAGGAACAGAAAGAATGACACAAAGAAATATAGAGTTAATTTTTAAAGCGACATCCGTTAGAGATCGAGTTAATTCTTTACACGTATGTATTTAAAGAGACCACCTGATGATCTTGCAGTTGATGCTTAGTATTGCGGTACGAATTAAATCCACCGATTACGATCGGTACTACCTCAGAAATTTAAAATAAAACTATATATAATACTTACGATACAGTAAGACAGACAGACCTATATAAATAAATAAAGGTTTTTGTACATGTATATGTAAACTCAGGTTTTTGAAAATAAACGCAAGAGATGAGAAGTAAAAAAATGGTAGAGAGGTAGATTTTGCAGACGCAATTGAACAATATGTTTACACACACACACACACACATATATATATATATATATATATATACACACATACACATATGTTACGACATTACAACTTCGATTCTTTCAATAGCTGTACATACGGTTACACACCAGTAGTTCGCGGCATTTAATTCATGCTATTAGTGTGCCGCAATTATTCCTAAGAAACATTTTTCCTGTATTTGCGGCGTCGTGAAAGAAGAAAAAAGTGAAAGAGAGAAGGTACACAAATATTATTTTATCCGAGGCGTAGAATCTTCCTCTAAAGCCTTCAGAAGGACCCGTTTCTTAGCTAAGCGATCAACCACTATCGCAATCCTTGCTTTAACCTCAGCCGCTGCTTTCAATGCCGCTATTACTACGTGGTTTAATGGTAGTCATACGAGGGTGTATGACTTACCCATTAATTATGTAGCCTTATTCTAATTTACATTCGATTTGATTGTCGGTATAAACGCAGAAATGGTATAATTAACTCACCTGCGGATTCATAAAGTGCTTCGTTTCGTTAACTGGTACTGACCTATAAAATAATAACCACCATCGTAAAGTCTGAAAATCTTTGGTGTTACCACATACACAGAGTATTTATAATACACTTAGGCATAGTAGCTTACTTGAAAGTATTCGTGATTCTGGAAGGATCGATGCGCAGTTTAATGGTATAATCGAGCACCATGGCGAGGTTACGGAAGGTCGGCGGAACAGGAAATGACACTAATGCCGAGCTTTCACGGTGTATAACTGAGGGCTAAGAGTTGGTGAAATTGAGACCGAGAGAATGAAGAAGTTTAGCCTTCTATTTAAGTTAACGATACCTCTACCTTTAAGACAAGGGGCATGAGTCCGGCGTTGATTTTTTTGTGTTAGCGATTGCTTTTTTTTGTATTTCACCAAGTGAATATAGGTACAGTCGATAGAAAGCTAACTGACGAATCTGCATAATGCCCTGACCAAATAAAAATAGAATTTCACATACACGTTTGAAGTGATGTATCATTAATTATCATTTACACGAATTGTACCAGCCTGTTCATTATTATAGTTTTTTCGCAGAAACTTACCCACGAAAAACGAGATACCAGCTGAACAGTATCGTTTTTTACTAAGAGATCAGGATTAGAAGATTAGAGCTCGTGAGTAATCCAATATTTATCTGAAGTAGACTTCTTTTTAAAAACGACCTTAATATTCGAATTTCCTAAATAATTAGCTTACGCGTTTTCATTTTTTCACAAAAAAATCGCTATCTTATGGCACTAATGCTTATTAATTTTATAGTTTTTATTTTCAAAGACTTGTACATGTAGCCTTCTGCATAAGGATTTTATTCAACACGTGATCAAACATTAGAAGTAATCACGTTTATCATTTAAAAAACAGAATGTGAAGTATTCGATTTTAAGAAATACATTTTTTATATAATTAAATTTTTTTTATATAACGGATATGAGTATGTGTTTTAATATACATTTGCATTTGATGAATCTATTATTCATCAAAAAAGCTTTGATTCGTAATTTTCTTATTTAGTCTCTGTGTTTAAAATTATTTGCAACTTACTCAAACTTGTAACAAAGCATTTTAAGGCTGCAAACATATTTTATTAATTATGATTCATTCTTAATTTAAAATATTAATTTAAGCTATTTGATATTTTGCTGACGCAATCGCTTTATTTTATATTAATAAAGTGAAGGGATTTTGATATACGATGTTAATATATATATTTTTTAAATTAAAAGAAAAGAAGAAATCTTGTAATGCATAAATTAATACATAAATTATTAGAACTTTAATAAAAAGATTTTTAGTATATTAATATTTATTATTAAATACACATATTATTAAATAAAAAGCATCTTTTTAAAATAAGATCTAAGATAAGTAGATAAGTATATGCAAAATATATAAAAATACCAATTGATTTGTAATAAATAAAATCATATATTATACTCTTTAAAGTATTATTCATTTAGCTGTATATAATTAAAAGGCGCTTTAATATCCATTTAAATTTCGATGAAAATATATAGATTAGATTTATATTAAATTTGTCTCAAAAAAACTAAACATAATATAGTTTTATCTGTTTCTACTATTTGCATCGACCTTAATTAAAACAGCCAAACTCTTCAATCTACGTAATAGATGCGTATCTCAACTAGCGCTTACGTGTACAAGAGCATCTAGGGTATGTTAGATGTCATCTCATAGTTATAAACTTAATTAAATAATGTACGGAACTAAGAATGAGAGTAGGAGGGAGCGAGCTAAAGATAAGAGCAGAACAAAAGTGAATGAGAAAAAATAGTTTATTTTTAAAACAGGAGTAATCCAGGAGTAAGTAAGTAACAGGAGATTCCATTCTTTTGAATCAGACGATTCAAAGCTTTTTTTGGGTATCTGATTTTCTCTCGAGTTTTAAAACTTATGCAGCGAATATTCTTTGTTCCCTCCCTGCCTTGTTTAATTTATCAATAGATAACTGAACTCGAATGAACCGTAATACCTTGCGGAGCTTTGATATATGCTTGTCTAGCGGAAGTAGGTAGGTAGTTAAACAAATACTGAGATGACAGAAATAGAGACAGAAACAGAAACGTGTGTAAACATATATAATCCTTGATATACATATATAAACATAAATTAATAGGTATATAAACACACACACACACACAAACACACACACACACACACACACACACACATATATATATAGCGAGATTACAAGTGCGTGTAAATAAGAGAGATTGATATATGTGTGTACAGTCAGAAATAGAGAGTAGAAGAAGAGGCATATTAAATATTTATCAAATTACAGAACTAATGAAATTAAAAACTGTATCTCTTTTAGAGTAAGAGTTTAAGAATTATAAAATAAGCCAAAAAGGAATTTTCAAGATTAAAAAGTAATTTTTATATATTCTGATTAAACAAATTTTTTAACTTTATAACAAAAAATTTATTACAATGGACTGAATTTATAAAAGATTCTAAAAGGTGTAGAGACTTTTAATTAAAACATGTATAATGTGCAGATTTTTCTATAATGAAAAGTATTCAAATTTATACAATGACATTAAAAGTGGAATTTGTGTTCATAAATGTTCAATGAACGTTTTTCATGTGTTTCAGTCAAATTAAGTATATTGTATTGTACATCTTACACATGCAAAAAAATTAGTTTCCAAGTTGGGTAATGAAATAAATTGATATAAATGTTATTACGCAACTTTTTTGATTTAATAAGTTTTCATTCTTTTCATTTTAAACGATTTTTAATATAAAAACAGACAATTTAGTATTAAGGGAATACATTTGAATACAAAGTATTATATTAAGTGGTTTTATTATATTAATTGATTAATCGATTAATTTTAAAACGAAATATTTTCTAATTATAGCGAGTCAACGCATGGTGATAAATAATATTTATAAAAAAATTAATATAAAACCAGCTTTGCTCAAGCCTTTACAAGTACTCCGTTTAAAAGTGTTTAAAAAACGTATCACATATTTAAACGAGCCTGTTGCTAGCCAAAAAAAGAGTTTAAAGAAGACAAAAACACGGTTATAAAAAAATATCTGAGGATTCATGAGTGTAGGAACGTGTATGAGAGTATGATATATAAAACGAATGAGCGAGGAGGGAGTGGAGGGAAAAATGACGTATGATGGCTTGCTTCACGTGGGGACAAAAGCAAAGGACAAGTCTCAACTCGTATAAGTCGGGTTTTCACGAGAAAGCACTTGTCCGGTCGCCAACGGGTCAATATCATCGATGTAATTACCTCTCCTTATGCTATCATTCAAACTCTCGCTTCTTTTTTTTCTCCATTCGTCTTCTTGTGCTTGTTTCTCCTCTTCTTTTTTTTGTTCTTTTTTTTGTTTTACACGTGTCATTACCTGGTACGTTCATACATGTGTAAATTGTCAATCGTCTTATAGTGTCTTGCCTTACTATCACCCCCATCCGCTCGTAGACAAGACAGTGCGCCTTCATTTGTATTATTTGTAATGATTTTCTTTGCCTTTATGGTCAGTTGTTTTCTTCAAAGTTTCTTTAAAATGAGAACTTTCACGATATTTTTCTTTATATCTTGTTCCACTATTTGTCTCATTTATCCGGCGGAAATTTCTTATAACCCCCTCTTCGTAATAAATATTATAAATTTTTTGATAAAATGCGCAGATAAAGTAATTTTGTTGATTCATAGCAAGCTCTTGAAGACAACATTTTTGAGCTACTATTTTTATTAACCTATTCGTTGACAAGAATTCCGAAGTTTTATGTGATGCATTCTTTTCACTTTAAAAAAAGTTTCATACAATTCTGTATGATTTATTTTGGTTTGCAAAAATGTACTGGCTACGCAATTTTTTAAATTTGACTAACTTTGTATTTACGCAGTAATAATTCAATCAACATGCGACCTTTCCTAGATTATTTCTATCGTCCTGCATATACCACATGAATCTTTTATATGAAATGTTTTTTGAAACTATGTAGGAATCAATTCTTGAGCGTAATACAATATTACCTTACCATTATACAATATAGATAGTGAAATTCAAATTCTTCTTTTTTCTAATTGTGTTTATTGTAATTTTTCGAATCATTGATTTTTATACAATAGCAATTTCAAAACAATGGTTTTTAACAATTATGATTATTTACATTGAATTGTGAATCAATTAATATCAATATATTCTTAAAAGTTTCCTAAAGAACAATTTTATGCACCCCAAATACTAGAGATATTATGTTTTATATTAAGCTTATAAATTCTTTGAATTTATTCAAAGATAGATGTTTTTGAAATAAACTTGGATACCAAATAGTTAAGCGATATTTCATTCGATAAATTTGTAATTGATCATGCAGTGAGTAATCTGGATAATAGTGCTAAGAAAAATAAATTAAACTGATTTTATTAGGGTTGATTAAAACGTTTTTATTTGTAATATAAAATAAGTAATATAGTAAAATATTTACGATCAGTATATTGATGTAAGTTATATAATTTAAAGTACGTTATGAATACATTTGGTTTTGATTATTTTTTTTAAATGTTTTTATGTGTATTTTACGAGACGTAGAATTAAGGTAAAAATAGTTTGATGCAATGTGTTGTTTTATTATTTTAGAAATAGTTTACGTGCACCACTAATGTAAGTAAAAAAGTATCAAATAAAATTTAGAAAAGTTAAGTGTCCGTATTATTTTTAATACCTATAAAAATGACAATATGATTTAAAGATAGATGAAATTATGGGTAAGTAAGAAACTAATGGAATTGGTGAAGGATAGTCGCGTATCTTTGACCGGTTATTACTGACTAAATACAATTGAAATATTTTTGAAACGAATAAAATCCCTTTGAAATGGCTCTCAAAAATATATCCCCACAGGTAACAGAAACTCGTGTAAATGTATATTCATCTATTCACCAAAATAGTAGTTTTTTTGGTTAATTCAATTTTTCTAGCATAAAAAATAAAATTCTCTTCCAGATATTCAATGATTGTTAACAATACTACTGATTTTTAGCTCATAAATCTTGTTACTTGAAGAAAAATAAAATCCAAAAATTTTAGATCCAGTAGTAACTGTAACATGGGAGTGGTGTCATCTATGACGGTGGAAAAAAAGGGAGGCATCTCGTATGATTAATAGAATTCTAAGCCATTGAATTAAGATACATTTTTCGGTTATTTATTACTACAGTTCCGACTAAAACCAGACATTATGTAAGTTTATTTTCTTTAATTGTTTTCTATTCAGTTCCATAACTTATTTAGTAAAATTTTGTATTAAATAGTAAGGCCATAATTTCAATTTTTTATTTTATTATATATATTATATATATTGTATTTATTGTATAATGAAGGTTATCTTCTAAAATATTTTGAATCGTAAAGTATAATTAAAAGAAATTCATTCACTGAAATTGCATGCTGACTGAATTGCATGTTATTGAAAAATATTAATTATCTAATTACGAATGAATTGAATTAGAAGAAAATTTAATTAATAATTAATACCTAAAAAACTTAAATTAAATTTGATGAATATATTTTATTCTTGCAGCCTTATTATTAGTCCAGCATATAGTAGTAATATTTGTTTTTATGGTATTTGACTTAGAATTTACAGTTTTTGTATTAAAATCATTAAAGAAGCACAGCCATTCAAATATTTTAAACGATGAACTTGTTCATCTATTGTTTGCACTGAATTACAAAACATTCCTTCATTGTATTGTAAAATTTTGTTTCTTTGTAAGAATTCTGCAACATACATTTCCGCATACAAATTGCGTGGTAATTAAGCTTATTCACTACGTCCAAAAATATTTATTTCACTCGCTTTCATAAATGCAGCAATATTGATAAAAGAGCAACTATAAAAATTCAGATCAGCAATTATTCAATAATATGAATTTAAGTATATTTCTATATTAAAAATGAAAATCTGTCGAAAACTGTTCGTATTATATAATAAGTGACGTCCATCATACATTTACTCAAACTGCATGAAAATGAGGAATACGGAATTTTTAAAGCCCAGTAGCTTGAAAGTCATAAAAGATCAGAAAGAACCCCTCCATCATTTCACATCAACGTACAAGTAATGACCAACGCGGGTCTTTCGACCAGTTTACTTCCTTCATCACCGGTGAAGTCGTGAAGCCTCAGAGAACAGCGGCTCTCTTAAATTATTTGTTCAGCTGTGTGAAATCATGGCAGATTGATTCATCTATGCGGTTTTCTGATGGTTGCGCCCGAACAAAAAGGGAAAAAGACAGAGAGAGAGAGAAAGAGAGACAGAGAGACAACAAGAGAAAAATAAAGAGAAACAGAGATACAACAAAAGAAATGAGAGAGAGAGAGAGAGAGAAAGAGAGAGAGAGCAAGAAAGAAATAGAGAGAGAGAGAGCAAGAGAAAAATAAAGAGAGACAGAGATACAACAAAAGAAATAAGAGAGAGAAAGAGGCAGACTATTATATATACACTGGTGTGTGTATTGTGTAAGTACAGGGAAATAGACAAGCAGAGGGAACACAAATTCATTATTTTGGATGTTGGTCTGCATTTCGCGTAATCACAGCATGATGATAATGAATCCACAACTCAGCTTCTTAAAGCCACTTTCTCCTTATTTTTCACGATTGTGAGATTGTGCTTTGTTATAATTAGTTATGAGTTTATTTGATGCTTAGCTTACGATTATTTATACGTTGATTTGTATAAATAAAAAAATTGCACAAAAATGAAAAATTTTGATTTTATTGTTTTGTTTTGAACTGATATGTAGCTTATATAACTTCACAAACTTCTTAAATTTTTTTAAACTTTTAAATTTTATAACTTACATCATATTTTAATAATTATTTTAAAAATTATTAGAAAAAATTAAATCCATTTATAAACTATTTTTCATATAAAATATTTTTATTAAAAAATGGGTTAAATATATATATTAAAAAAATAGGTTGGTCTGTCAATATTTAAATTATACTGTATATATTTTTATACTGTAAATTATATACAGTTATATACATACTATACAGTATATAATTATACTGTATATATATTTGGTATATTTTCACTCATTATTGTTAAACTCAATAATATGTACAGCATGGCATAAGATTTTAAATATAATTTGTGTTCAATAATTTAAATAGTTTTAGCAAACCTTGCCTGCTGCTCAAATATTAATTTAATATATCCATATATATTCGATCGTGAAAAGGATTATGAAAAAATTTAATTACGCGTTGAAAGAAAAACGTATCGAAGTAAGAATTTTCCATAACTACATTTTCACAAAGTATTGAAAGTAACTGAAGTTATATTAAATATATTTGAAAATAATGAATAATTAAAACCATATTTATTTTCAATACTTCTACAATTACAACACTTATGATTTCGTAATATAGAATAATTCTCGGCTAAATAAATATATTCTAGATAATAAACAAATGTATCCGCAAATATCTGCTCTTTAAGTCTCTCAGAAGATCATTGTGTACATTTGATAAAGAATAAAGTTTTTTAAGTAGGTTTGTTTTTTTGTAACGAATAAATTGATTTTTGATGAAAATTTTTTAACTCAATAGCATCATTATAATGTCAAAGAAATTACAATTAATACACAATTTTAATTTTTACGAAAATAATAAATAGTATGAAAATTTTCTACATCGCAATAAAACATAAGCATTTTAAAATCAAACAAGAGTATAATTGTAGATATACTATTTTAAATAATTGAACGTTAAAATCGATAAAATCATTTACGTTTCATTAAATTATTAAGAATTTTTTCTTCGTAACTGAATTTCGTTAACATAGTGGATAGTTCGGCAGGTATTTTTTTTTTTAAATTAGAAATATAATATTACTAACTTAATATTATCAAGATATATATTAAACTTGGTCTTGTTTATATACGACAGAAAAGTGAATCGTATAAAGGTACAAGCTAGTGAACAGTGCAATACGTTTTCAATGAACTTCCTGTTCTCGCATGTTATCTAATCATAATAAGTATTACAACGCTGCAAAGATTCTTTACTGATAGAAGTACAGTGCAATATTATTTATAAATATAACGTTGAGATTTTATAATTATCATTTAGATTTTAAAGCAATTGTTTTTGTGGCAGTGTACTAAAAGATAAAGTTGTCGTAAAAAGGAAATGTCATATAAATAATGTGTATTATTTCATGTAAATCGGTTCCGAGATATAAATTATAATGTCAATATTTTTTATCCACAAGGGACATAATTTATATTAATTATTTCATAGGTGTTAACACTATTATTCGATAATATATCTACATTATAGGTTAAAGTTTTATAAAATACTTATTACTTAATAGTAAAATTAGACACTAGAATGGTCATAAATCCCGTGTGGATATACCAATTCGTTTGTTTATTATATTTTAAAGAATTTGATTAATTTTCTTCATAAATTTTACAATGTGCTCTTGTAATATCCCGAAGTGTGTGTATTCAAAATTATATTATGATGAATTAAAATATATATTTTAATACTAACAACTAGTGCATGATATCTTGATCATTATGTATAAAGCAATACTGGTAATGGAGTAGGCGATAAGAACGAAGTGCTAAGTTTCAACAAGCTAACAAAGGCGACTTACTGAGCCACTTACCACTACATGCAATGTTGAACGATGATTCAAAATGGTACTAAGTATCATCGTTGCACGAATGCTGGCCAAAAACATTGAACTGCCGAGGGCACTTTTATGCTTCTATTTCAATTATTTCATTCAAGAGCAGTCGTTTTGAGGATGTAGCCAACTCCGCATGTTTCATCGATAGTTTTTATTGCTCGATTTTTTGCGATTTATCATTAAAGGAATATAGGCTAACACAAAAATTGATTACCTTTATTCAAAATTGTCGTAATAGCAATTAAGAAAATTCAAACCTTTATTTTACAAAGAGACTTTATCAACTCTTGATTAAAAATCATAAAAAAAATGCGGAACCTCGAATCAGTGTAGTAATAGAGAGTGTTTACGAATAATGGGGATTGCTGCAAGAAAGCATTTGATAAAATGAATTTGATAAAGATTTCTTAATTGAGTGGTGTGATTGATATCGAGCTTTTTTTGTCTCTTATTTCCTGAAAGTATTACGTTGTTCAAAGGATATTGTTAAGATATTACCTATATCACTTTATTGTTGTCAAGAAAATCGGCAATCATCTAGTTAAGTTTTTAACCCTTTATTATATTCGTTTTCTTTTTTTAAATATATATATATATATATATATATTCAATTTTTTATGTAACTTTAAGAGGCCAGAAAAGCGGGATTTAAAAGTAAGCGAATACGGTATTGGTGAATATTGCGGATTGTGTGAATCTAGAATAGATAGATAAATAATGCACCAGTATATAAATTGAGTATATATAGAATGCATTACGGCATGTAGAATACCAGGATTCACAATTTAAATAATTCTGGTATCAATTTCGCGGGTAAGGAATATAAATATAGATGAATTTTAATTCCAATAGTAATGTTCATGATAATCGATTAAGGTTTAATTTATTTTAAACATTAATGAATAATAATATCTCAAATATACAATTAACTAAAATTTGGATCAATCAATTTTTTCAATTAAAAATATGTGTAATGTATTTTTAATTTTATTTTTAAAATAACTTTACGTACCAGTAAATAAATAAAAGTTAAAAAACTAAAAGGTAAACCTTTCCAAAAATCAAAATTTACTGTAAAATGTAATATTTATACTGCGTAGAATATATAAACTTATTTTTAATATTATTATTAGTCGTATTATACCTTTTAATTAAAATATAGTAAAAATTGCAGCTGTAATTTCTTTGTCGAGATTGATATATTTCTTTGCACTTCGTTTTGAATCTGCATTACTATGTTAATTTTACTTTACACTGTATTAGTTATAAATTAGTCTGACTCTCGATTTATCTCTGTACATTGGATTAATAGTATTAATGCTTTTACTTAGTACCCGCTTATTAGGCTGAAAATTGTAAAAATTATGGTATTTTACTACCACTCATTTCTTACTGTCTTTCTTTTTTAGCGGAGTAATAACTTTGACATTTGGGAAGATTCTGCAGGTTATAATTTTAACTATTCTCAAATACCTTGTTTCTGAAGCATACCTAAAATTATAAAACTACTATAGAATTGTACATATTTGTATTATCCCTTGCGGCAGCAGAGAAACTTTTTTGTGCATCTACCTAAATTTTTTATTGTTTCTGCTTATTAAAGCTATTATAAATTTTAATAACTGAATCATTTACGAATAATTTAAAAAAAAATAAACGTTATGATATTATTTGAAATAATATAACTTGTAATGGTTAGTACTTGTTACTACTTGTAATGTTGTAATGGTTAGTTTCAAAACTATAGTAATATTGAATAAAAGACTATGTAATATTTATTACTAATTTAAAACTGGATTTTAATATTTTTATCTAAATATATTTTAATCTAGATATTTTAAGCAAATTTTATAAAAAATCTGAAATTTATATTTATTTTTGTATCCTTTATTAAACAATGTTTACAACACATTGTAAACAATGTTTATAAACCTTGTAAAAATTATAGGTGTCGTAAATAACAAAATGATTGTAAATATTTTTTTTTTCCAATTCAAATCAATGAAATTTATCGTAATTTATCTATTTTATGATTTATCATTCTATATACACATATATAGAATGATAAAATTGAATTAATTATATTGCTGTTTTCTTTATAATTCAAGTAATACGCTACCTTTTAATAGTATAAAAATCCCGTAATAATGTAGTTATTAAAATAATATGTATATTTCATATTTCTAATTAGAGCATTTTGCGTTGAGAATGTCATAAAATTATTTTTAATAATAAGATTCTGAAGTATAAAGAATTTTGTTTAAGTGACTTACGAAGGTTAAAAGTAAATTAGAGAAAGAATTTATTATAATAAATTCTAGGAAGCGTTTCAAAATTTAATTTAACATAATTTACGTCTGTTCAGACAAGACGGTAGGTTTAATGTACTTTAACTACGTGACGCAAATATAGACACGTAAGTGCAATTTTAGTTCTAATTATGATTCCAAATAAATGATAGAATAATTATTTAAGGAAAATACATTTAATAGCTTAAATTAATAACGTTTTGGAAATGGCTATGGTGAGTAAAAAATCTTCATGCATGAAGGCAATAAGATATTATATACGTACATCTAATTCTATGGTCCCTAGATTTGCAATTAAGAAAAGTAGTTTATTATTATGTTATTATAGCAATAGTTAACAACATCGACATAAAAATACTTTTAATACCAATTCTCAAATTTACCACATTTAAAAAAGCTTGTCGATCTCTGTAAATTTAATTATTTAAATATGTGAAAAATTAATTTTATTATTATTAGAAGATAAGTTTAGAATAAATTTGAGGTGTAAATTTTCTTCCAGTAGCACGTAATAATATATTTTCATAAATTTAGCTTCACTTTTATGTAAAAGTTCAAAATCATTATTCTATTTTATTCAAAAAAATAAAAAAAAAAATAATAAATACCTTAATTTGATCTTGTAAGTTAAGTTTGAAAAGATCGTTTTTATTGTAAAACAATGGATTATTTATGCTTGTAATTTTCCTTATACAGACCATTAAAGGGCGAAGAAATGAATACATTATAGACGATGCTTTTAATCCATTTCAAGCTTTAGTGCAATTGTAAGGCACCTTATCCGCTTGTATTTGTACAATATATAAATATAATATAAATATAATATAAATTTAAATATAATATAAATATAAATATAATATAAATTTAAACACAGGGTTTCGTAAATTTTCACGATCATGGACTCGAACGAATCGCTTACAGTTCACGTATCGCCCTGGAAGAGTCCAGTTTTAAGGGCTGCTCACTCAATGAAAAATCCTAAAATTAAAAACTCGAGGTGAATATTTGTACAAGAAAATTTCCAAATGCTGCTGCATCTCATTGCTTGTATTATCACATTGCGTGTATACTTAACGACTCCTGGCCGTGAGCCGGCGTGAAAACCCCGCGACAAGCGAGAGTCTGTCTCGTTTCCCAGTGTGTCGAACTCTCGCCGCACGCCTCTGTCGAGCTCATCAACGGCATCCTTTGGCGGTCTCAGATCGGTCTGACCTTTGCTCGCGCGTTCGGCCCCTCTGGCAGCAATCAAGGCCCGTGTAATACTTTCTGTAATTTCGCGGTTTGCTGGCGCGCACGTATACTGCGGTGAGGCACATAGGCGAGGCTTGATGAAACGATGGCGATCAGGTCTGGTGGGTTACGAACCCTGGAGGAAGTAAGGGGATAGCGAGTACAATGCCGAGGCTTATTCGTCAGTTCTCCTCGTCACGATTGCAAGCAGGATTGCAATTGCGGTCAAAGCATTATCCAGGCTCTTCGTCAGCTTCGACCCTTTTCGGACGCAGATCATTGATTAATATCACCGAGATTAAAATAAGCGTGAGTTCTAACCCGCCCTGATTCGTCAAACGAGCATCTCGGGTGCAATTAAGGGCTCGCCTATGCTTACGTAATGTTGTTACTGTTTACAACTGCGCCCAAGCAATATTCGATTTTATTGCGCCCATTCGGTTGGGCCGCTTTGTCGGAGCCATAGGCTAAAGGCTTCACCGAGGATTTTCTAGTGCAGAAGAAATTATACTTAGCGTGAGAGCTTTTATAATTGCTGGAGTGCGTAGCTACTAATTGAAGAGTATTTAATGGGATTTTTGGCGTTTTACCTATTAATAGCTATGCGTTATCCATGGAACAGTTCTTATGCCGATGAGCTTTAACTCGTTCTCTTTTTTCCTCCATAGCCAGCAACGGCTTTATGATCTTAAAAACCTCTGTGATAATTCTTATTATATTTTTATCCTTATAGATGAATACATAAAGAATGAAAATAACGACACGTCCTTAGACTTTAATTTCTACGTACGGTAGATATTTTTTAAGCATCTTGCGGCTTTTGCATAGTAATTTACCATTTCAGACATCTTCACGTGAATTTGGATAACCTACCAGTATCTGCAGCTTATATTGCTACAAATATCTACAAATATTTTTGTTTTTGAAATAAATTAAACTTTTGTACAAATTCTATTTAAATGGATTAATTTTTTTCCTATAACTTATAAGTATTCCATTATTATTTTACTATTATACTTACCTAGCAAATAAATGTCGATTCACATTATCGTTATATTAATATTAAAAAGATAAATAAATTATTTGACATTATCATTATATAACTACATTTAATACGCAAAAAAATATAATTGAAGAAAAATTCTGATTAATAAATTATTAGTAGCTTATTGTTGAGATAGCGTGAAAAAAGATAAAAATAATTGTTCAATACAATAATGTAATTATTTGAGAAAAATTTTTTAATACCTTAAACACTTTTAAAAGCTCTTTTACGATTTATAATACCTTCTTTTAATTACGACCTACTTTCGAGACTTACCTGTATGATTTATAGATATTTATTTTTATTCTTATTGGGTGATAAAATAATAATAATAAAAGTTAAAACTTTTGATGTGATTATTTAAACCTACATAATAAATTATTTTTTTATTGCATTACGCGCTATTATTTATTAAAATAAATAATATTGATCTATCTTTAACGTTTTAAATATCTTGAATAATTAAAAAATCTATACTTTTACAAATCGTTCAATGTAATCATGCAATGTATTTTTAATTTAATTATTTTCTAATAACACTTCAATGCGTACAAAGAATACATCATTAGTTACATGTATTTATTAATTGATGGCGTTTGAACCATTTAATTATTTTAATATAGAAAAATCTATGAAAAACTCATTAATTTTGTATGATTAGTAATAATAAGTAATTGCTATATTTTATTCTTCAAACATATGCTTAAGCTCAACGACAAATAAATTTATTTAATCATACATATGAATTTTTCAAATTAAAATTAAATTCAATTAAATTAGAATTTTTAAAACATAAAATTAAATTTAAGTACTTAGCGAAATTGATAATTCGAATAAATGATGCATACTAAATGAGGTTGACAAGAAAGTAACAGTTTAAAATATAAAGTAAGAATTTCTCATCTATTACTGATGCAACGTCATCAATAACAAGTGAAACATCCTTCAAAATTCTAATTTGCCCTAGCAATTAAGTGCATCAGTAATAAAACCAATGAAAATTGCAAAATAATAAAAAGGTATGAGGAAATATTTCAAAAGACAATCCAATGCGAATAATTTTGTTTTTTTCTGTTGTAATAATAAAAAACACAATAAATAATAGTAACCATACCAACTGACACCTTTAACATAATTTCAAATTAGCCAAGTAATCTATGTTTTGAGTTTAATACACCAGTTTTAAAGTAGATTGTATATTTGATGTGTATATGAACATTTTTGCTCTTAAATTATAAGGTTTACGTCAATAAAAATTTAATTGTCTATTGTAGCGATGACAATAGTATTTTATATAGCTTCTGTATTTGAAATTCTCGCCATCTAGATATTTTATTAAATATCACATACATATACACTGATGTTGAGAACCTATAGCTTGAATCAGTGACATACTGGGGCCTTAACATTTATGTACGCTTATAATGTATGAGTTACGATGCAGATGCAAATGCGTTCAAATGCATCCTAAGTTCGAGTTGGCTTCCGGGTTTGCACCTTCAGATAGACTCTTGAATTATAGCATATATAATATATACATTAAATTCAATTTATGTTAATGAGACTTAAATTATTATTTTGCGCGTGAAACTAGTTTTAAATTTAGCTATTTTGCAAAACCACCTCTATTAAGCAATAATATAGAAGCAAAAATCCAAGTTCTCTATAATCTTATTATATTATAATTTAGCTAATAAAGCTATTTTAATGGTATTATTTATTAGTCTTTTTATTATTTTCCTACACGTAAGAAAATTATTTAATAAAAATAGATATTTGAAATTAAAAACTTAAAAGAAAATATAAAATCATTATACATGATTATAATTTTAAATCTACTCTAAATGCAACAAGAATGAATGTTGTTGCATAGAATTCAAATTAAAAATAATAATAATCCAGATTGATTTACACTTAAATGGAATATCTTATTAAATTTTTTAATTATTTAAATTTATAAAATTGAATTCATTTCTACGTATATAGGGAGGGGCGAAACGATATAGTAAAAAAATTAATAAAATAAAATAGTAATAATAATAAAAAATGAGAGTATAAATAAAAGTAAATAAGAATAAAAGTAAATGCGATATGAATTAATTGGATTTGTTTTGTAAATTGCGCAGGTTATTTTTTGTTTTACATTTTATAAATTTACGTAAATCGTAACTTATTAATTCAAAATATAATGAGATATCAATTTTATAATTTAAAAAAATTGCTTGATAATAAATATAGTTTTTTGTTTATAATTCAAATTTAAAAACAATTATTTATTACAGAGTTTAAGATAAAAAAATCATTCCTCTAAAAATTAATCTAGAGCCACTTTCTATTTTGAGTAGAAAACAATTAAAAAAATTTTTTTTAAATAAAACAGATTTTCTTATAATATACTTTTACGTAATTGAATTGAAGAATAATAATGTTGATTGCAATGCAAAGTATGCAATGTAAATATTACGGTCAAACAAGGACTTTTTTCTTTTTTATAGTGTTTACATAAAAATTTTATACGATGATTTGAAAAGATTGATTCTTAAGTTCAGCTATCACAAAAATAGAATTTTTTTCGAAATTCTTGTTTATGGCTTTACACTCATCCCGACACATTATATTTTGATTTAAAATTTAAACAAAAAAGAAAAGAAAATTCTTTACTATCAACAAGGCGCTAAGCTCATTGAGTGCATACATTGAGGAAAAAGAAATACAAGTAAAAACTTAAACTGGACTCTTCCTTTACTGTAATTTACGCTCTGCATCTCTTGGGATGCTTGATACGCTGAGAGACGAAACTCGAGTGGAAGAAAAAAAACTGAGTCATCGATGAATCATCATCAGCGTGGCCGCGTAACCATGAACGTCGTCGCCTTATTAGTTTAAAGACCTTTAAGAAGTATAATTATTGAAGGTTGCGACTCTACAATGTCACGGCATAGCGTCACAATTTATAAAGCGATGCAAGGCGAAAATTCCGGTACAGAATGTAGTTTGACAACATTTTTTCCTTCTTCTTTTTCATTTCGGTTATTCACTTATACCCCACGTTTACAGGACTTTTATTCCCATATTGTCCTGATATGAACTTATACCAATTATGATTAGATAACCGATACGTATGTCAAAACATTAAAATATTATATATTATGCTGGATAGCTTTCTAAGTTAAATAGATAGCGTTTATATTCTTATTAATGAATCCTAATATTTAATTTTCTATCGATAAATATAATACAGATAATAGAAATTGTTCATTTGTCACTTACAATAATAAATATTTAAAGTTATAATTAAACAAGATGTGCATTTTCAGCTTTAATTTATATAATTAAATCTTATCAATGTTATCCTGTAAATCTAAAAAAAGGATTTATTTTATAAAATGCTTCTGAAAAAAAAACTATTTACCTTTTCTTTTTAATGTCATATTTGAATTTTGAATCATTCGAATAATTTATATGGTATCTAAAAGAAAACTATTATCATTGTAATTTGAAGAGAAAGAGTTGTAATGATAATGGAATTCGATATCGTATTGGTATAATTAAAATTCAGCTAAACACACAATTGAATGTCCTCAACAAAGTTTTAATAAATTGTATTTAAAATGTGAAACTATTAATCGTAAATTAATAGCATTATTCTACATGAAAATAAGAGTGCTACTAATGTTACAAGCAAATGTCAATTGTATTTATAGAAAACTGAACTAAAGTATATCAGTAATGGGCAATCTGAAAAATAATTTTCTTAATGAATTTATAAAAATTTTCTGGTAACTATAAAAACTGTTTGTTATGATAATGTCTAATTAGTTTTAAAAACTTTAAATATGAATTAATAGATATAACTGTAGTTGTATTAACTCGTGAATTTAAATCAATCATTTTCTTTTCATGTAGTAAGTATTCAATGAAAAATACGATCGCTTAATAATTTGATATTATTGCACTTGCTTCAGAGGCAGAAATACTAATTCTGGCCAGAGGCTTTTATTGAAAACGAAAGAAATACCATATACTTACGTTTACAGCTCAACGCTTACAGCGTATAATGATTAAATATGACCCGTTATGCCTCCGTATTTTTGTCTTGATTTTTAACTCTTTAATACGGAGCGAGGTGCATTATAAACCATGAGTCAATAGCAATCACTAGTCCTGATTAATTATCAGCCCTTTTCATGCACTAGCTTTCAGTTCGAGGATCATACGGTCTATGCCATAGAGTTTGAAAGTCTGCTGAGATATAAAGTGGCACAGGGTAATAAGTTTTAATTAATTCCGTCCTCAGCGTTGTGTCTCTATTTATGTACAAGTATCATTGTAAACTCAGCGAAGGTAGAAGTCGCTTACGATATGTTTTACCTTTGTCGACAACTGTATGGAATATTACTTTGAATGACTATCATTATAACGTAGTATTGTAACGGGGTAATTTGCTGCACGTATAAGGATGTAGAGCCCTCTTGAATTAAAAATTTGGAAATACGATGATCTCCATGGATTTAGAACAAAAATTAAAATGCTATTTTTATAAATTTCAGCTTAATAGATAGCATATCGGTCCCTTAATTATGGGTTACAAGGAATTCCACAAGGGTGAAGATGTTATACGCGCATAATTACATGCTTTTATACGTAAAATTGGAGGGAAGGGTGTTAATCGGATTTTCCGTAAATTACAAATTACTTTTTCACACCAATTACTTCAATAATGAGTTCAATTGACGATTCATTGCCTATCGAAGAATCTAGGTAATGATTAGGTATTATACCTGCTTGAGCGACTGCGGAGGGAATTCCAAAGATGCTGTGCTTATACAACAAGGCATTTTAGATTTATAGTACATAAACTTATCTTAAATGTTTCCAACAATTTTTTAGAACAAAACGCGAATAAATGTGTTTTTAGTCGATTTTATGTCTATTAGATAAATATTTATTTTTTTAAAAGCAACGCTAAGTAGGACTAAAAATGTGCGTTATGAGAGACTAAAATCAAAGTACGAAATCATAAGAATGAGGCAGAAGTCATAAAATTAACATTACTTTATTTGAGTTTATTTAAAGTTCCTATTAATCAATCTCGTGAATTATACCTTATACACGGCAAATTTAACATGAAATAACGAGATATTAGAGGCTAGGAGGTAGCTGTTTTATGCACGTGTTTATAGAAAAGAAGCCTTAGAAATAGTTCATATTCAACTGTGGAATAATGTAGAAAATAGTGGCTGCTTAAGAGAGAAGACACATATGTCCTATAAAAGGTGAGAATCCAATACCTCCTCATGAGGGTTTTAATGCATGTATCCTCAACACGATGCAATCGCAGTAGTGCTTAGATGCAGTTGAAAGTAATAAAAAGAAGTCGTGCGCCGTGACATGGTGAGCTCCTACAGTATTTCACTTGCCACTCTCACTGCAAAAGTGCCACTCTCATGCAGAAAGTTCGATTGGTTTTTGTTTGAATTTCTTTCACTCGAACTCTTCCTTTTCATATGATAGTCATACTTGCTTACGTGCAGAAGAAATTTTATCAGTTAAGCAGCAGGATTCAGTAATAGGTGCGACTTACATAGTATTATTCACCTCATATTGGGGTTGTTATACCATGGGGTGAATCAGTGCACGGTGATAATTTCTTGTACCCATATGCAGATTTATTATTGTATTTCAAATCCCAGGCTAATTATTTTTCGTCGATTCCGCTTGTACTTATTCCCTTCCCCTTTCTTGTCAATTTTCCTAATTAAATTTGAAGGATCTACGAGCAGATATCTGTTATATCGAGTTCTCTCGCAGATATTCAGCCTTTCTGTTATTTACGATGAGGCGATGCACACACATTGAGGAATCAAACTACCGTGGATGAGTGAATTACGTTTACATTTTTGTTATCAAAAATTATTATCACTTTCAAGCCTTAAACCGCTTTTTATCATTTCCATGGTAGAGGAAAGAATAAATTGATGCATATACTATTCGGTACTTATGCCCACTCTGATGCTGTAGTGTACAAGACTGTAGCTTACTTTTCTTTTTTTTAGGTAGTGGATTCTGCGAAAGGCTGATTGCTCCATCACATCTATTGGATCGCGCATAAAGTTGCTGTCGGTATATTCTCGGACTAGATTCGTAACTGTACACTGCTACACTGATGCTGTTGCTGCTTTAATCAAGTCCGAGCTATGAGAATTGTGGGAACTGGATTATATGAAGAAAGCAACCGCTGTCTTGTAAATTTTTGATGGTTCTAATAGAAGCGACTACCTTATGATTGATAGTCTAAACATTTGAATTACCTTATTGCGATTTTTTTTTTAATTATTCATCCTCAGCAAAATAAAGGTGATGATTTTCCGTTTGATAATACATTAAATTGGTGACAGTTTTTAATCACCCGTGATTCGCGTCATTCAAATGATAAGATAGAGTTGCTATTAGATAGAGAAAATATTACAAAGATATTATGTACGATTTATAATTATTTATTTGAGTTGCCTAATATACTTCCTTAATATAAAAGGGGATTATAATATCATTTATAAATAAATTCCTTAATCTGCATATATAAAATATTCGTAAAAAATAATAATATAATTTTAAATATTATTGTATTCATTTAAATAGTAACTCTATTTCAATTCATTATTCTTACTACCTCGAATTAACCTATGAATGTTAAAATAATTTGATATATTAAAATTTATATCTAGAGACTTTTAAATAAAAACGTCTTTTACTTAAAAAATTAAATGTTACAATGTACAATGTAAAATGTACATTGTAATATAAATGAATTTATCTACAGTAGAAAATTATATTTTTTTTCTTGATATAGAAATTATTAATAAAAGTTTAATCATTAAATTTTTATTAAAATGATACAACGTAGAATTTATATTATAGGTACAATTTGCTTGTGTATGATTAATTTAAAGTTTTAATTTTATTTGAATATATAGTAATATTTGATATAAAATGAAGCATTAGGAAAATTGCATCAACTTGACGTCAGTGTTATAATACAAAATATATATAGCTGCAAGCAAATAATTATGAATGTTTGTGTTGGAACCTTATAATTCAAATAATAAAATCTCCACAGCATTTTAAACCCTGAAATTTAGTAATATATTAGTCTGATACTTTCTTATCATATACATTTAGATAGGAAACTCAAAATTATGATAAATAGTAAGCATACAAATTGTGCTTGATATCTTTTTTATAAGTATGTGTGATAATTTTAAAAATAAATACGGTTGAGTTTATCGCATGGATTATAATTTTTGCAATATACTAAAGTGATAATCGTTAATTGTAATTCATTTATTGCTATACAGTTTTTTATTATATATTACAGCATATTAGAATGTGTAATAAACTGGACCACTAGAATACCATTAATAATAAGCTATTACATTAGTTATTCATATGCTAGCAAGTAGCTTCACATTATTGCACCTAATTTATTTATAATTAATAATGCACGAAAGTAACAAATACAAGTTTTCAACGGATACATACGAATAATTACATCACAAAGTTTCTAATTCATTAACTGGTTATGATAAACATTATTATTTACAAACTAATTTCAGTATAGAATGTTATTTAGAAGTTTCGATAATTAAAATTCCACACATATTGATTTATAGGCATTGATATCATTATGTTTTTGCCAATGATATTCGAAATTAAATTTTAAAAAACGAATTTTCAAAAAATGTCCAAATTACAAATCTACTCAAAGGCATTAGAAGTTAGGAACTGAAAATAATACTAATATATATAAAGATTGATCAAATCAAATAATTAATTTTAAGGGTGCATACTCTTAGCCATTATAGTCACTTTACAAATCATCAACTCGCATGATTTATTTCATTCTTCACGAAAGTGACAAAGCTAAAAACAAAGAAAAATTGAACAGACCAAATTTACAGAATTTGACACTGCAATTTGTACGTTTCAATTTAAATTCATTACCCATTAAGTTTCATGAGCCCTTGAATGTTCAAACAATTTAAATTTGATGCAGAGTTCGATAAGAGCCATTAATAAGTATATTTAAAGTCATTTGGCTGGTTAAATAAAATATCTTGGGTGACAAGAGGATGGCAACGATTCTTTTCCACGGGGTTTGTTGGATAAATGAGGTTGGAAAACTTGTGATCGTGACCCCACCTTGACATATTATAGATAAGCTGGTACTCTGTTTTAATCGGGATCACGACTGAGGCTTAAAACTCCTCAACTAGACAATACGACTGACAATAGGTGACATTCTCTAAGGACTGGCAAAATTTTATTCAATCCCAAATCTTTTCTCTAGCAGATCTATCAATGTATGTCTTCTAGAAAGCATTCAGGATGAGATGTTTATTACAATCGTTCTAACACGATAAGGGGTGACAATAAGGGGAACAGGGATAGATAAGTCTAATTACTAGGCTTCTGATGTTGATTAGGTCCTTAAGATTCTGAGCTTTCATTTTCTTTAGAATGCATTATTATTATAATTAATTCAAATAAAATAATTTAAAATAGAAAAATAGAAGCTAAAAAATAGAAAGTTTAGATAACAAATTATGTTTTGCTAAAATTAAATAAATTGTTACATTTTGTTACGCCGATTGATGTTTTACATTCATCAAATTTGCAAATTTAGAAGCATTTTTTACGAACTATTTTTAATTAATTTTTAGAGCACTGTCAATAAAAATTTTAGCTTAATGTTTAATGAATGCAAGATAAATATTTTTCTGCAAATTCTGAACACTTATGCTTAAGAAAATAACAAAAATCAAGAATACACCGTATTCGTTTGAAAAATTATGTTTCTTGTAAACACATAAAAGCATATTTTCGATTAACGTCTCATGCAATTTTCTTATTAGACGAAACTTGTTAAAAACACTTTTTGCAGTTTTACATTGATCAATATTTAAATACTTTTAGTTTAGAATCATCATGCACTAATTTATTGAATCAATTTCAAATATTTTTTTTAATAAAAAAATATAAAAATATTCGTCGAAAATAATTGTAAAACAAAGATTTCAAAGGTTTTTTTTACATAGTTATTGTATAAAATGTTGAATTTTATAAATGGAATTTAATTTCAAAATATCATATTAAGTAAATTGTAACCCCTACAAATATAAATATAAATAAGATACGGTAAAATAATTAAAAAATAGCTATTTTCTTATGAATTAGTTTGTACACTAGATTAATATTTGTATTAATAATAAAAATAGAATTGTACGGATGCAACACACGCTTATTTTCATACGATGCATTATAAATGAAAAATACTGTATTTTATTAACATAGGCATAAACAAATAATAACAATTAAATCTATTAGGGTTTTATGTCGAAAAAATCGTCCGAAAACGTTGAACACATTAAAGTTTCGTCTTACGTCACGATAATCTCGTCTCTTAGACAGATCTGAAGTGCTTGCGTCATGTCGCCATTCCACGAATCATTTGCCCTCGATTTCCTGTCGGACAATGTCCCTTAAGATCTGCGTCCATCGCGACGCTTTGCCACCGTTATACTTGACAAGCTCCCCCTCCGTTTGTCTCTCGCCACACCGACACTTCGCTAACGTGTCAATGAAATATTTGTCGGCATCTATTCAGACTACGCAGCTACTACGGGTTAATACTTCCTACCATCGTAGCCACTGGCCAGTGCAAATGATAATGAAACAGAGCTGCTCGCCCCTGCTATATTTCACGTTAGGGAAATGTAGATCAATGATTGATATTTCACTGACATTGTATTTCTGGGCGAGAGTAATTACGGGCCTTTTTGTGAGTGGCGTAGTCGGTATTTATAAACACTACCTTATAAATTCCTGCTTCAAACGACAAGACGTCCTCATTTCCGTTAGGGGTGTAACCTCGTTAAAACAGGAGTGTTAAGCTCACTTTGATAAACATTTGTGTAATGTGGCTTTTATCAGCTTTACACGTCGTAGAATTGAGCTCTTGGATTTTCTCTACGCGATATTATTAATGCAACATTGAGCTTATTCTTATTGATCAAATTGCCGTTATTTGTCCAATGAAGCAAATGCAATGACATTTTTATACTGGATTTTATTCTCATTCGGTCATGTTTTGATAAATTTTTACTTACATTATATTTTGTAATACAGATAAATACATGCAAATGAATTTTAAATTAATCGTGGCCAAATGAATTTACATATTCTGAGTACAACTCAGAATGAATGTGATTTACGTTCAAAAGAAATACTTTTCAACAAATTTATAGAAAAGATAAAGGCAAAATATTACAATGAGGTGACAAAATATTATTATTTTTTACTATTATGAAAGTTAAAAAAAACTTGATAAACATCAATTAAATTTTTTTGATGCAATAATTGTTTAATTCAATAATGCAATTTCATTGCGAAAGTTATTAAGAAAAAATATCAATGCCTTTTATAGAAATCGGAAGCTTTATTTATTTTAAAAATAAGCCAATTGTTCATAATTACGGAATTTTCTAATCTAAAAACTAAACTTTTGAGTGAGAGTAGTAATGGCATTGATATTGCCATATGAACCCAGTTTAAGTTTATCAATGTAAGTCTTGTGTTTCTTATCATGACTTCCTAATGATTTATTCCAAATTGTCTAAAAAGTCATTAAAAAAATATTAATCATAAACGTTATTTCTCTTTGTTTATTACTTCTATTACGACATCTTCAAGCTAATATAATAAATTGAATAAGCCTTAGACTTACCATTGTGAGTTCGTAAAAAAGAATTTCATAAGTTTTTAATAAACATTATTGTATGAAAATTTTTATTAAAAAAAAATTTTTTTTTCTGTAAAGTATCAAAATTCTTTTAAAATTAAACATGCATGATGTACTAAATGTAAATATTGGTTTGTACACCTTTACGCACTATTAGATAAGCGAGAGTAGCTCTTGCTCCTTGACTATATTGCAGTCAAATTCTGATTTACTGGGGGTCCACGGGTTTTCCAAATAGGCAAAAAAGGATTCTGTACAACTGTGCGATGAGATGGAAGTACAAGGGGTCCATGCGAGTGATCGAGCGATGACGTCTGATGGGCAAACAAAACAATCCATGACAAAAGACGGGAGTCGATTCGTCGCAATCTACGTGGGTGATAAATTGATTATGGAGACAAGTGTGAGAGTCTGATATCCCGTAGAGATGAGCTATGGACCTCTATCTTTTGGAAATCTTCCTCCCCACTGCAACATTGGGAGAGCGTGCGATACCATCTTGTTAATGTGATCCTGGTGTAAAGACGACGAGCTTCGTGAATGACGGCTTGAGGCATTCCCTCTGCGAATAGGTCCAATCTGATCCCAGGCCCGGGGAGACGGGAATACAAGAAGAGGTAGCGAGTAGTAGAGGTTTTTTTAACAATGTAGATTTTTTGTACTTTAGTTTTGGGGTAAAATAAATATTGATACAACTTATATATTCTGTGTTGAGTTTTTTTCTCACATTGATAAACATTACCAAAAGTAGTCTTTTATCTTTCACCAGCATTTGCGTAGAGCTGACTATGACCCATACATCTCTCTTTTTTCTATATATATATATATATATATATATATATATATACACGCATCTCTCTCTCTCTCTCTGATTCTCTAAAAGCAGCCTAGAATTACTCGTTCTGTATAGACCGACTGAAATATTTCTTATTCTCACTCGTATGCTGCATATCACGACATTATGCATTGCTCTTTCATATATATCTGTGCTCCAATATTCAAGTATTCAAAGTATACTCAAATATTCAAGCTTGACGCGACTCTCCCTCGCACTCGAACTCAAGTTTTGAGACCCGGAAGTATTATTTATCTTTGTGTACTCCGACAAAAGTTCCATGCATCTCTCACCAATGCGTTATTTACTAAAGGACGCATACGACTCTCTCTCGGACTCATGTGCTGTGCAAAGAGATTCCATACACTTCTCTTTCACTCGTGTACTACGTACTCAAGCCCGACTCACCTTTCTCCTCTCTCACTCTCACTCAATCTCTCTCTCTCTCTCTCTCTCGCGCGCTCTCTTTCTCTCTCTCTCTCTCGCGCTCTCTTTCTCTCTCGCGCTCTCTCTCTCTCTCTCTCGCGCTCTCTTTCTCTCTTTCTCTCTCGCGCTCTCTCTCTCTCGCGCTCTTTCTCTCTCTCTCTCTCTCTCTCTCTCTCTCTCTGGTTTGCAGTTTTGCACTCTACGTTGAATCCCCACACGTTCACTTTTACAGCCGCGAGCTGACTTAGATCTATGGGTCTCTCTTTCGCTCTTATGAATTCTGTATACCTACCAGGACGTTCTCACTCACATTTCAGAAGCGAGGACCCGACGCTCTCTCTTGCTTCCGCGTGCTGCATAGATCAATTGACGCGTTTTTCTCGCACCTTTGACTTCAATCTCTCTTATAATCCTATTGATATAAACATTTTTTTGCTTATTCTTTTTCAGCATAAATCATATAATTTATGAGATATTTTAACTAACTTCAGACAATTATAGTAAATGTTTTAAAAAATCGGTACAACAAATTTTCTAAAATATACGTTTACATATACTGAATTCAAGGTAAAGTAGTTTTTAATAGGTAATATTTTATTTATTTCAATATTAATAAAGCTTTATGAATTTAGTAGTATGTGTATAATAAGCGAATCACAATGAAAATTAAAACTTTTTTAAACTGGATTTTACTAGGATTAATTTTTCTGATCGTTTTTTTTTAATTCAAATTTAAATCGAATCTGATAAAAATACAATATTTATAGCTCAAGTTTTTTAATTGAATCAGTACTTATTTTAATATTTAATTTTTTACGCATATAATAAGATGCTGATAAATAAAAAATAAATAAATGAAATCTTTGATAAATTCATATTGTATTTATAAGTTTTTTTGCTAATTGTTTTCATATGTGTAGCTTAAATTTAAAAAGTATCAGTTTTTCACAAAATACGCTGTACTCAAATTATAAGAGCAGATTACTATTATAGTCATTTCATCTATTTTTTTTTAAATTTATTATTAATATGCTTATAAAATTATATAGTTTAAAGTTTAATTTTTTTTAAATTAAAATTTATAGAAATATTAAATTGCTAATTTAACATTATGATACTACTATATATCAAATCTTGATATCTTTTTAATAATATAACTGCTCGATCTTGTAAGCTTGATTTCAATAACTTATGTTTAGCAAAATTCATAAATCACATATCCTTATGCATAATATAATTCCTAATTTTCCTAATTTTTCAATTTTAGTTGCAGAGATTATGCAAGATATTAATCTTTGTTAGAATTATATATAAAATTACAATATATGTGTAAAATGATATTTACTTCACTAATTTTATGCTTCACTAATATAGGGAATAACTATTCATGTTTATTCTACTATAAGTATAAACATGAAAAACAGAAAATAGATAGAATCAATGAGTTTTATTAAAAAGTAGTATGTATTTATTGTTGGATTTGTAGCTTTATTTATTTGCGACATCAGCAAAATATAGAAAAGTCTTTTGAACACCATGGCAGTAATGATTAAAATAAAATGCTTAAATGTTGAATGCCCAATGCACTTTTGTCTTAATTTCTATAAATATTATGAACAAAATTAACCAAACTACTCTATGGGAGGGGTTTTGTCAGATTGCATTCATTATTACATTCTAATACTCTATACGAATTTGTTAGTGGCGTGGTAGTGTATCGCAAAAGCAAATTCACTTTTATGGACATCGCGTTATACGTAGCGAGAATATATAGTATCAGTTTGAGCTAGAAATAGTGTATCGCTGTTTAGCTACTCAATGTATTTATTCTTCTTCTTAAAAGCATAGGCAAAGGGTATTTCGATTGGAACAAAGGCAGTATAACATAGCAAAACTGCGTCGCGCAAAACACAATATATGGGACACGAGATTCCGAATGTCTGATTTATTATCGCATGAGGACGATACTTTTGCTCGATACTAAAAAATCTATTCAATGCGGCGTAGTAGTCAAGAGACTCTGGTTACCATATGCATCGGAAGAAAGAGTGAATTATCTCGCTTCATGTCAGTCTCGTGATTCAGATTAATAATAGTGCTCTCTTTTTCTCAAAAAGATTCTTTATCTGAAATCGTGAAATTGTTTCTTTGTGTAAAAACTGTTATTATGCTTGGCTATATATTCGTATTCAATTTTTAATAATATTTTTGTACTGAGTAACCCATTATGAAGGATACCATAATGTAATCACAAACAAGCTTGTTGCTAAAAATATGTATACCAGGCGTGCGTTGTTTGTATTTTTTCACGAAGTTGAGCAACTGATACTCATTTAGCAAATCTGCAGCAATTGCGAATCATTAGATCAAACAGTCTTTGTGTTTAGTATGTGTCATATATAATGAATCTTTGTCGAAGATTGTGCTGAAAGTGTAGTCGCACAATTTCAAGGCCTATTAAATTTGTATTAAATTTCAATTGCATTACACTAACATATTGAAATAATTGCACCTATGAAAAGGCATAGAGATTATAAGAAGTAAAATATTGATTATCATTCATTTTAGTTTTTGATCTGCTTGCTTTTCGTAACGAATTTCTTCGAATATATAAATTATGGAACATGAGTACCGCTTGAACTTCAACTAATTTTTTGCTTATATAAAGTTTTTAATTTTAAATGTAGATAAAATAAGACTATTAAAACTTTTAACGGTAATATGCTTAATAAGGATGTTCTAGCGTGTCTTATTACACGTGTCATCACATATGAATATACATAAGCAAAGTGCAAGGCGCAATTACCGTGAGTTTATCTTTTCCCCCGTGAATCATGCTATCGCTTCACCATTTCAATGTACACTATATGTAGGTTTATAGGACTCATACTTCTATTTCGTCTTATCTTCGAACGCGCTTTTTATTATTACATTTCCACTTTATCTTTTCTCGATTGCCAACTTTATTTTTATGTATCATCTACCCGCTGCCTCTTAATATCCGATGTCTCCGTAATTAAAAACCGCATTAAACTTCTCCTTGACTCCATTTTTATTAAATGTAAAGAACTTTTGTCTTTACTTTTACTTACTTTTCTTACTTACTTTCTTCAATATTATTGTCCATGATCTGCTTATAGAATCTGATTAGCTTTTCGCTATTATTCAATTTTTAAATAAAACTGTTCTTTGAAACCAAGTGAGTTAATTTAAACAATTAATTAAACTTTCATTAGAAAAATATTTGCATAAAGATATATTTAACATCATCATCAAGGTCTTCCTATATTTAAATTATATTTTCTATATGTCTTCCAGTCGTTGTTCTCTCACTTCGATTTTTTATCCTGTCGAGCATACTATTGTGAAAATATGATATACATATTATTAAAATGTGAGGAATCGAAAGGAGGAAGAGTTTTTTTAGGCAAGCTTGCGTGTACTCATGAAATCTAGACAGGACACTCACTTTCGTTTATTCAGAAAAGCGTAAATTGGTCCCTATGAGTACATATTATATTATTGATTTGAATCAACGATTCAATGAAAAATCGTTGAAATTGTTGACGATCAGTCATGTACCTTTATCATTACAATTATTATTATATACTTATATTAAATACGGATTCAGATAAAATTATGATTTTGTAATATACATGCTTTGTTAATAAGGGTGACATATTCTGAAAGCAACGTAATGATTCGTTTTCTGCATAAACATGTGATAGTTTTTTACAGTAATATGAATTTAAAAAAAAAATTTTAATGTACATCTTCACAAATTTTTAGTTTAACATAGAAGTTTAATATACTTAGGTAACATATTTTACACAATTACTTTCAAAAATCATAAAAAGATAAAAATGGTTTTGCTTTTAATATTTTGATCAAATACGTACTCTATTTTAAGTTCTGGTGATTTATAATAAAATGATAAATATATGAAAATTATTTCACGAGTGTAATTTAAATTAAAATAATTAAAATATAGAATAATTTGTACATAATTTCATCTTCATATAATTAGTAAAATTGCAAAATAGAGCCTTTTTTGCGATTTTGTTAAAACAAAATTTTAAAGTAATGCCACAAAATAAAACTCCAATAAATTATGAATTAAATCAAAACATATGTATCAGATCAAATACGCTTGTTTAGTTAAAGTATTTATCATAAACAACAAAGTTCAGATTGTATTATTTGCATCAGATTACATTATTTCAGTTATTAAATAACTCAGTTCTTAGTAATTTATATATTTTTGGATCATATTAAAATTTACCAATCCGTTATATCAAATTTCGCTCACTTATATGATTTGATGCACAGATTGTACAAATAAATGTCCGTTAAAGAATTATATATACATTATACTAATACTTTTTAAATTTTTAATGACTAGAAACCAATATAAAATTTATTTTTATTTTACATTACTTACATTTTGTTGAAATTCATAGAAAAATTAAAAAAGTTCATTTATTTTTTTAATTATATTAAATTTGTTTCTAATACATTTCAGTGTTCACAAATATGAAATTAATTTTACATAATCCAATTATTAAAAAGTAGAGATTGCATGTTTGTTTTCATATTTTTTTTAAATGAAAAAAACGTGCTGATCAATTACAAAACAAATGTCTGCTACTTATAACATATTGAGCATTTAATAAGGAGACACATTTATTTCTGATTTCACTTATTAATCGCTATTTAATAATCAAGTTTCAACAATTGTTTAAGACTTGTTACGTAAATCAAGATATATACCAATGTGGAATTTCACGTTTGATGCATTCGTACTTGGCTTTTCGTCTTTCGTCTTATCATTATTGTGTGTCATTACGAATAACAGTAGAATAAATTGTTCATAACTTACTTAATATAAGTTTTGTTTGGTAATTCTAATTTCGCATTCGAAGCTGCAATTAAATGTATTTTTTGAGACATATAACTTTTTAAAAACATCTAATTATTAATTTACTAATTAATTGATTTCAAAAACATAAGAATGCAGCTAGGTCTATATTTTTTATAATTTATTTGAATGCTTCATAATAAATGTGTTGTATAATGACGGTTGATAATGAGATCAATGCAATTTTAAAGTTAAAACAAGATATATATATATATGTGTATGTATATGGATGTATGGAATATTACATTAACTTATAATAGTTTCTAATAATAAATTCCTGATACAGTAATTTTATATTTGAAAAAAATACCTTTTACGTTAAAATTAATATTGCATAATATCGCATATATCAAACGAGTAAAATATTACTATATAAAACAATATCTACAAATTTTATATTAAATATAGTCTAGCTATTATCATCTCTCATTATAAATAAATTATTTTCCTTGTCATATTATATACGTTAAATATAATGAAAAATTCACATCGTTATTTATTTAATCAGACACGAATAACTTTTGATTAAGTATTTATCACACTTATATTACATCATTTATTAAGATTTATTGTTAAAAATAATTTAAGAATATTTTTAAGAATGACCATCGTCATTTTAATAAAGTTCATTTAGAATGTAACCAAATATCAATATTTACTAATAATAATTATTTCGCGAAATTTTACAAATAAATTCATTTATTTATAATATTTACTAACACTTTCAATTTTTCGACAATATTTTTAAATTGGTTTTTCTAACTTCAAAAATATAAAGCTACATTTTTGAAAGAAAATAAAAATAACTCTGAGGTATTTCAAATTACTGATTTAAAAGATAAATATTTAATAAATAGATTAAATGTATATATATTCTTTAATCTTAAGTGTTTGTATATACTGTTATCAGTCTTTTAATAAATACTAAGTAATGAAAATTTATATTTTGAACACAATATAAATAAGCTCAATGATCGCATGTCTTTTGGGCCATTGCATATCTAGATAATGTTTTTCGGAGTAAATATAGTACAATGTAGATACCGTATAGAAAATAGTAAATTTACAAACAGCATGAAAAATAAAACCATATTTTCAAGTGCATCCCGTGATACTTTATTACTTAGATACTAACCAGGTATAGAAAGTAAGGAAGGAACTCATTGAATCTGATAAACTCTTTGAGTACAGTTTTCACACCATAAAACATACTCAAGATAATTACGTAAAGAAAGTAATACAAGCCGTAAAATTTGTTCGGTAAATATTATAAATAAAAAAAAAAATATTAGCTTTGAAATCATATATTTTGTTACACGATATATAATATAATTTTGATAAGATAAAGATCTTCCATTTAGCGACTGACCTGGACTGAGATGAAAATATAGCCACAAGTAATGCATTAAAAAAAACACTATTCAACTTTAGTTTTACTCTATTGCAATGAATTCTTAGCTCTCATATATGATCTTGTTAAAATAAAATTACATTTTGTTAAAATAATTGACCTAATGAATTCGAACGTTAATAATTTATTTACCTCTTATCAATGTTTGAAATGATCCAAGTTACACAGTACTTTATGATTAAATATTAATTATCTTAAACAATAATAAATGAGAAGTGATAAATAATAAATAAATAATAATTGAGTAATAAATAAAAATAATCGTAATAGAAATGCTAGATACGGAGATGAATTGAATCTACTGCAATCATCGAGTATTTTATGATCGGATTATCAGAAGTAATGGATGATGGTAAATTAGTTTTCTCGATGTTGCTTATCAATTCTGTAACAATTCGCATGCTCCATTGACGCGAAGGAGGAGAAGTACGCGCTCAGCCACTTCCATCATTAAAAATTCTCTCATTCCATTATATATTCGTTTGATAGACAACTGGGAAAGGCGAACGACAAGGAAAATCAATTTAAAATGATTCGCCACATAGCTTTATTCAAACGTAACTCACCAGCCCCGATCGCGACTACAATTTTCTTTTGGCCCGTAGTGATTTTTCAATGGCTCGGCCGGTTTTATAAGCACTCGTGGGCGTAAACGCAGGACTCGTTCGATCAGAGCCGTGCAATTACCCGGCGTTGCGCTTGTGTCAATTAAGTTAATACGGACACAAACACTCGACTGAGCCGAGATAATAAATCTTGAGAGCGCCTGCTAATGTTTAATGATTAACGAGGCTTTTTCCTTTTGGCTTATTTTTCACGTACGACTTTTTTAAGCCTTAAAACATTGTTTGCAATGAAACAGATGTTTTCTTCTTTCGTTTTCTCTATAATCTTTTTGTTTTAGAAATGATGGAACGGCTTTAATTATTTTGTCACCAGTGATTAATACGCTTGGCAATCATTGTAAATAGCATTTAATGAGAATCGCTAATTTTGTTATCTCAAATACATATTTATGATAAAGCATTGTGAGCAAAACAGTAGAATTAATTGATACATCACGATTTAAATATTAGGGAAAATAAAAGGATAGAGCTGCGGCGGCATTGTAAATCGACAATTTTCATAGATATTACTTACTATACGTTAAGTGGTGAAATTTTCTCGCCGGAATCGACGAAGGAATTAATGAAGTGAACTGAAGTGTTATTAGTTATCGGTAAAATGAGAGATCAGCTGGCTGAAAATGGAATACTCAGTACTTCTGTAATGCAAAGATTAATTCTGAATGTAAAGATGAGATTGTAGATTCGAAATAGACAAATAGTGACAATCTGCGAGGATATGGGAATTGACATATATAATGAAAAATAGAAGGCGAAATACCGTAACGAGTGTTATTTGTAACGAGATCATTTCTGTTTAAAAAAATTCTCCTTTACGTGCATTATGACGTAGCGATATTGATACTGAGGAAAACGTGATTTTTTTAAAGTCACACAAGACCAGTGCATATTTTTTTTTGTTTACTTGATTGCGATAATTCTCTTCGTCATCGTCATTGATTAACTTATTGCTTCTACCTTCATAATAATTATTGTTTAGTATAGTTAGGCGTAAGTCGTAAAAAAACAATAATAAATAAAAAGGAAGACGGAAAAATGATAATAATATGCCGATACGTATTAGCTTATGATACTTCCACTACAAGTACCTTTTAAAATTGCTGCCAGTAAAAAATTGTTTAACGCACATGCAAAGTATTAGTTGCATAGCAGCATTATGAAAATAGATCGGGACCTTTTACGATCGTTATAATTTATGATTGTACATAAGCCTGCAGGTGAGACCACCTTATGCGTACCTAGTAGCGCGTGAGCGCCTTTAAACCGCATGTCGATCATTAAGCTATGTATGTACGTATATTATATTATATGCGTTTATTTCTCGTAAAGAACAATGTAGGCGCGTTACGTTAAGTAGTTTACTGCAACAACTTTTCAGTAATTATAATTATTTTTGTTACCTTGTTTTGAAATTAGAATTCAAATGTTCATTGTTTTATTTAGGAATATGAGATACAAGCTTCTTAAGCTCGTCTCGTCTTTTGCGAATTTTAATTTTAAATGATACTCAATCTTTACAATATCCTACATAATTATCAATGATGGTTTGCTAATTCCAAGGTAAATTTTAAGTCGTAATTCAAAGTAATAAGCTGGAAAAATAAAATGCAAATTTTATTTTAATATACAAGAAAATAAGCATTCGGTTCTTATTTTTTATTTTTATTTATCATTATTTGTAATACGTTATGTACTTTATAAAAGAAATGCGTTTGTTAATATTCCGTAAATTATAATTTCTTTAATGTTTTTAAAGGCTAAAAGTTTTCAGCACAACCAATAGAGTGGGTCTGAAAATTCATTTGGGTATTATTGATGCTCTTTTCACGCGCTGACTATATTTTATGTAAAGTAAAGCTGAAATGCTCGCAAGTTAAGAGATTTATAGCCCTGCGAAACTTTCTCAGGCAGTTGTGAGTTTCTTATACGTTGTAATAACGATCCTAGGAAGTTAAAAATAAATGCTTCGATCGGTCTTTTTACACATTTTATTTTAATAGAAATAAATTGAGCATTAACATATAGAATATATATAGAAATTTTAAACAATTGCGTTACTCTGGTAATTTGATAATTTCTACAATAGGACTATACTTACAAAGTATACAATCATCTACAATGAAGTAACGAATATATTTTGAATCTTATGGTTCGTAATAATATCCGAATATTTAATTTTTTTTAAAAAGCCTCGGTTTTTACAATATAGCAAACAGTTGCACTTAAGTATTAGAAAATGAATAAAATCTTTCAAATAAGTAAGAGCGTGTAAAATGCAACGTAAAATGCTTTCTTTTTTTCGTAATGCCAATAAAATTTTTGTTGAATTTTGGTTAATTCATACTAATATTTATGACTTTTTCTTGACACATAAATTGCATATTAATATTTTTTTATGGAAATCATACAACTTTGTTAAAATATGAATCATCTAATTTCAAATAGTGTCGATTAAATTTTATAGCCACGTTTTACTACGCTAAGTAAGAACTTAAAGTACCGCTTATGCCATTACTTTTACGAGTTTCTGATCTTATGTAAAACCTTCATTATTCGTTTAAGTAACGCAATGTCTACAAATTTTTAAATTGTAAAAAGTTTCAAGAATGACAACATCAATTAAAAATGGCCTTATCCATCTGAAATCCTATTCCACATATTGGTGATCACTTATGACTCTCGTGTTTACACGGCTATCGAAAATGGCGTGCACTTACGAAAATTTATTCCGTATAAAATCACGCCCAATGTAAAGCGGCAGCTCATAAAGTGAGGGAGAATTGACTTTATCGGCACATCCGAGTACCAAGGTTGATAAGATTGCACGCATCCCCCGTACCTTGAAAGACGCATTAAGCAGCGCGATACCATGCGTATTTCTTCAAGGCGGTTGTCTGGTGGACACGATTTTATATGTTATCGAAAAAAGGTTATGATAATATAGTAAGCTCGTGAAAGACAGTGACTCTGTTGTTCGGTCGCGGAAGTGAAATGGCTCAGGCGATACAAGCTCGAGATTTGTGAAAATACGCAGTACCTCGCTATCAATGCGTAGTCTTTCAGAACACACGAACTCTGTAATCGATAACTGATATATATAGGCGGCGTAAAAATGCCTTCCAAAATTGTACGGAGTTTCTTCCAAGCTCATTGATCATTTGCTACTGTTGAATAGGTTCTCTATTAAGAGAGAGCGACTTAGGAAACATTTCGAAAGGGGATCAGTGAATTGCTTATTTTATCATGTGCCCGTTAGCAATTACATTGCGCGAGCTACGAAGCCCCCCGTAGGTTTCATTTTTGGAGACTCATTACGAATTATCATGTAAGTAAATCGGCTATTTGAATTTCAAATGTAATTTCAAACGATTCTAATCTGACTAAGATCCGCTATCAAGATGGCTAGGCTAATATGGCAATTCTCTAATGAATTTTATTCTAACTGCGAGAGAATCAAGCACTTATTGACACTGCTTTGATTGATGTGTAATCCATATTCAACGAGTCAAGGTTCAAGAGCATTTCACAATTACATTTCGCATATTGGAATGCATAACTGAAGGATCAAACTTAAGAATTGGTAGTACTAGTGCGATAATCCTAAAGCGGTAACGCACAACTTGATTGATTCTTTTAATCGCTATGAGAATATTTTGTAAAAAGAGTTTAAGTTTAATACATTTCAAAACGGGAGCTCTTATTAAGATTAGACATACATTTGTATTATCAAAGCCAAACAATGGCTTCTTTATTATACAGCAAAAGATAATATAAATTATTTTACAATTTACACTACCATAAAACCGTAATTTTATTACAATTATTAATTAATTAATAAATATTTACCCCGTAATCTGAACGATATTTATTTTAATAAACAACTTTTTTCAGGAATTTTAGAAAAACGTACCTATGAAAATATGAAGTATTTTTAAGTAGGTCAGGGCAGTGATTTTCCTATACGATTGGGAATTTCAACTATAAAATTAGTTTATAACTTTTTAAATTTATGTGCGCAGTTTTTCAGTAAATTCATTGACAGGTTTTGAATAAATCGATTCAATTATTTCTGTTGCATTACTTAAACTTCATTATGTAATAAACTTTTTTCAATATACACTCTGATGTTTCACAATGCTAATCTTTAAATAAGTCTGTTTTGTAATGGAAGCAATACCTTTAACCCTGAATACAATGTTCATCTCTCAACTGTATTTGATCGTACAGGTCCAGAAGTTAATTGTTTATCAGCCTGCAACTTTTGCATCTAAAGAATACTTTTACAATTGGGTAAGGGATCACAGAGATTATTAACAGTCAGAAGGCGCAGATGGGATATTAGGTTTTGACAGTAACTAGAACGATAGCAACAAGACAACGGCAGTAATGGTACCAACCAAAGCCACATCTACCAGACAGTAGGTTAAACGAGCTCTCCATATTGACCGCATTAAACTGCTATTGCCTTTAAGTTAGTAAACTTTGAACGTTCTACTTACAGTTCTTCATTGCAGGGAGCAAGCACGTCCTGTCCATAAGAAGTCATAAGGAATGTGAAAAAGAATGAAAAAAAAATAATAAAAAAGCCTACAGAAATACCGAGTGGATTCTGTAATTTTAAATAGGCATGTTTGTAGTCGGGAAAAAGCGAAAAAAATCTAAATAGACAGACAAAAGTGAAAAAGAGCATGGCCAGAGAGGGATATTGCGGCTGCGCGCACGCATACGTATAGGGATTTTCACGGTACTCAGTTACAACAGCCTCGTAATAATACTAATTGTATTTGTGCCGCGATCTACGACCATTTAAAATTCAAATTTCGCAGCACTTTAAATAAAGTCAAAGCGCAGTTAGCACGAATTTATTGAGACTCCCGACCAACATGCGTTGGCACACCAGTGCTTACGCATTCACATTTATTTACGCGACTGTATGGGGAAAGAAGCGATTCATCGCGAATACATCCGTATTTCACGCAAATTGTAAAAAATGAAAAAAGGCTTGAGTGCGTCATGGACGAAAGGCCTCGCGAATTTTCGTAATTTTTTTCCTGTGATAGATTAGCGGATACAGCGAATCACACGTGCGTTCAATTAATTATCGCTGTTACTATAAACGAAGAGTCGAAAAATACGCGATAGAGAGGAAATAACTGATCGAGAGAGCGAGAGAATGAGACGGAGAGTTGGAGGAGGTAGAAGCAAGATAAAGTTCGCGGTTATAGCTATAATCTTCTATTACGGTTGGACGAAGGCCGCAAGCGAACGACCCGAATGAGTCAGTACGAGAGAACAGCTGTTTGTGTGAAGTGCGAGTGATATCCGAGAGTGACTATGACTCGGCGGCTACGCCTTAGATAGCAGCTTCCTGGTGGCCTCGACTTCGTCTCGGCTCTACTTCGTCTCGGCTCTACTTCGTCTTGGCTCTACTTCTCTTTCACTCTCTGACGTTTCTTATTTGTGGGCGCAGATAAAACGAGATGGAAAGGAGGAACCCCATTCCCGCAAAATATATTCAATTTCTTCTTCTGCACTTCTTTATTGTACTCCTTTTTCCTTATTTTCTTCCCTTTGTTTCTCACATTGATGCGCATTTTCAATATGCGTCTTGTAAATGCTGAAAAATACCAGCCTTACAGTTGTTGACTTAAATTTTGAGCACACAATAACTTGTATATATAATTACAAAGGCTGAGGCGTTAAATTTCTTTTTTTTTCTTATTTTTTAAATGATCGTTACGACATTTTATGGACGATTGGCCGATGATATATCGAACCTTACAAATATAGAATAGTATTTAGGAAGGTATAATCCTTTACTAATACAAAATGATTTCCCAATGATTGCCTCTTCAAGGAATAATACGTATCTATGATAAAGGATTGTGTTGTTGAATAACGCGTCCCCTAACAAAAAGCTTTTAGCCTTTATTCTGCATTAAAATGAAATGTTTCAAGTTAACAGCTGAAGCATAAAATGTTAATCGGATCGGCAGAAACATATGAAATCGCTTTAATTGAAAGAAATATTTGCTTTTCTCCCGTGCAGCGCAGCTTAGATCAAATCCACCGGACCAATCTATCAACGAAAGCAGGTTGATTTGACACGGTGTCGATTTTCTTAAGATAATTAGATGCTTCTCATTACGACTATCGTTTCCGATCGTCGATAACATTGCATAAATGCATAGTTATTAAAAGTTCACAACCGTACGGACGACGCCGTCGTACGATCGATTCCGGGAAGGTACAAGTGGCTTGACTTCTTCATCGAGATATTTTGAAGTCCAATGCACCGGGCCGATTAATACGAACCTTCCACTCTCGCTGTCCTGGCGCTCATAAATGCGATGCAGGCATTACGAAACATGGCAACCGTGTATCGCGCGCACTCCCCCGCCGGAAAAGCTCGGTCACGGCATCTGCGTTGACGACAACGAAGGCGGTTGATCGCCCGATACGTTTATTTACTGCTAACGGCCCGCGTTCGGTCGCACGTGGCCACGTTTACATTGCTATCATGGCTGTGTATATATTAGAGTGAGCGGAGGGGGAGGTAGGTTAGCCAATACTTCGTAATCAGACTATGCGAGGGAGGCATCGACCGTTTAATTTACTATTCTTCCCGATGTTTGTTTATTGGCATTCTTTGTAGTTGAACAAATTTTTCGTTTTTCCTTGTGCTTCAGGGTTTTTTTTTCTTTTCTTTTTGAGTCTCTATTGCACCTTTGTCTTCCGATCTTATAACTTATTATGAATCGTCTCAAGAGATTTCATTAAGTACTTATAAGCTTTCATACTTGCTTTATGCTCCACTTATTTCATCTGAGCTTTCATAATTATACAAATTTTACGTATGCTCAAATGTGAGTATTTGGTGATAAAAAAGTAAGTGTAACAGAAATTAAATGTTCATTATACTTTTTCCACAACTACAAAATTAATTTTTCAAGTAGAGTTTTTAAGAAGATGAAAATCAACAGATAACAAATGTAAAAAAATATCAAATTTACTGGAATTTTACATCGACTTATTAGTAGCGCACTTGTCAAGGATATTTACTTTTTCATTTGTTATTCCATGATTCCTCATTATGCTATAATTATTAGAGATTTTGTATTTTCCTATCTATATTATGAAAATAAATTTTCTATTTGGTTCGTGTGCAACAGCTTACTATTATCAACGAAATCATTTACAAAATATAAAATGTTGTATTTATTCGCTTAAAATGAAGGATATTATTTAGTATACAAATAATGTGTTTTAATGACAGTAAATATGCACTAAAAATAGTTACTTTCATAATTTAAAAGAAAAAACAACTTTAACGCAATACCTGTTAATATTTCAATTTATAAGTGTTATTTTTTATCTCAAATTACTATGTCCGATACCCTTCAAAAAGGTAAATAAATTAAATAATAAATATAAAGCAAAAACAACAAAGAAAAATGCTTTCAAAGCTAAGACCTATAGAATTAACTTTTTTTAACGTAATATTTTTAGAATATCAAGCAGGCTTCGTTTGCACTGCTTAAATAAATACTCTTATATGAAAATGATTAAAATAAATGATAAAAAAGGCTTTTTTTATTACGTTTTTTAAGGAGCTTCTCATTTTCACAGTATCCTTATTTACTCCTTTACTCTTACTCATTTATACCTAATTCTTGTTATCTTCAAATTGTAAAGTCAGCCTTCAATCGTTTTCAATTACTTATAATGTAGTTAATGTTCTCCTTAAAACATATCCATCAATCTTATAATATTATGGCTTAAGCAGAGAATACGCAACGTATAAATTATCGAATTATCAAATTTCCATATTACAATATTCACAACTCTGTTCACATATTATACACAGTTTCGAATTATTAAAGTTCGATGTACCCATGGATCAGAACCTTGACGGCTGAACTTCATGGCGATGGCCTGACAATAAATGGTAATTGGATAACATCATTATAGATCTGTACAGATACGTATCAAGATTGAAGTACAGAACTTGTGGCAGCAAAATTAATAATAAATTGTTAAAAATTTTTTTGGCACAATTATATCAAAATTTATTTTACTGCTTAAGTCTATTAAATATCGTTCTACACAGTTTGTGTCATCGAAAATATTTTTTCTTATTGAAAGATCGTGTTTTTTAATGTGCAACTAAATTTTTAAACGAAAACACAAGTTATTACTATTAATTCATTTTGAATGTTCTGTTAACTGTATCTATTAAATAATTTTTTGTTTCAAAAAATTTATATATTTATTAATGTTATACGTTTGTTCTGATATGGTGATTTTAAAAACAATTTTATTTTTGATTTTAATATGCCAAACTGCTAAGAAATAATTTTATGTACAACTATTTACATTTGTATTTACATTTAAAAATAAAATAGAACCATGTATAATGCTTGTCCAAGATTAATCAAGATCAAAGTGTACTGAGTAAAGTAAAAAATCAATTGTTTTGTTAAAAATAATAGCTCATCAAAAGACGTCTTTATTTTAATTTATCTACCAGGATCTATGTTAATTAATTCGTTATCATAAGCAATTAAAATATATAAAATGTATAGGTAAATTAGGATAGATAAACAGAATTAAAACGTCAATTATTATACCGCAAAAATACTAATAAGTGGATAAACGTCTTGTTTTTATAATTTATAATGCGACTGATACTCCATTTTTAATAAGTCATTGGTCATCGATTAGTTATGATTATCATATTTCTAATCATATTTCTTTATTGTATTTATAAATAATATCTTCAAATTATATTTTTACTTTACTGAAACAGATCGGATGATCTTTTAAGCTAATAATGATATTTCGGCCCTTGCTGAAACAATGAAAGATAAATTGTTCTTAAAAGTAATTTTATACAAAATATGAATTTCAATAAATTCTTTTTACAAAAATGAACCCCATCAAATGATCAAATTTTTAGTAGACACAAATCAGAAGACTTAGACACAGATTTACAAGAAATAAACTTTTTTATAAAGCGACTTTAAGGTATTAAAGGTTAAAAATATAAATTGATGCAAATGAACGGTAAAAAATAACTGATCAATCTGTTTTGTGTGATATCGCAAAATTAAATGACCCATTGCTTGTTAGGTCTATCTTTTATAAATGAGAAATTATTCATGCAATCCTTTTGAAAGTGAAAAATCTAAAAGAATTTGGCCTAAATAAGATCCATACTTGCTAACTAATTTTTTAAGTACAATTTTGGTAATAGATATTAAATTTCAAAATAATATTCTATTAAAAAATTAAAAAAGTTTACCATTTTATTTAATTATATGGCTTTTTAAGGCATTACAGTTATTATGCTTACATATCTGTGAAAATCTACGAATGTCATAAAAGAAATCAAAATCAATTTATTTTATTACAAAACACTAATAGTTCCATTAAGGCTATGAAGTTTCGATCTTTTATTAGTAAATATCGCCCTAAAAAAATTTTTAAGCTTTTATAAGGGATGAACTGAAGTAATAAATATAAGAAAGTATACCTAAATGTAATTTATAATATTACACTATTTCGTAGAATATTTACTGAATTGTGCATGAGATCTAACGCAATATATTACTAAAAAAAATTTTATTATTAAAATTTACTAGCTTGTGTTTTACTGATTTTTCTATATTTTTATGAATGATATTATAATGTAAAACTAGAATCAATGGTTTGTCGGTATTAATGTAAAGTTGTAAACAAAATAATTATCCATAGTGAAAGGATATTTTAAAGGTCAAATTAATTATGCAAATATAAATTTGTTCGAACATGAAGAATATTTATTATAATAGTTTTTATTACAATTTAAATATACGAATTTATGAGAAAATTTGTACGAAAATATTATTTTTAAATTTTCATAAAAATCAAGGCAACCACATAAGAGCCCTACATATTTATACTGTCCGCTTATTTTTCTACTTTGCTCGTTCTCCCTTTTTCTACGTGCCTTCGTATTCTTATTGTTTTTCTTCTCTCTCTTTCTCTGTCTCTGAAGGTTGCTCTATCTTTTTCTTCAATTTACTGCTCAAGAGTGTTTCAGGCATAAGAAATATTATTACGCGCATTTATGCCACATGCCTAGCACATGCAGCCGATTCGGTTGACTAATATCTATATAAAGAGTAACTTTTTTCAGCTTCATATAATGCAATGTCACCCGTCAGTGAGATTTTATACCTATGAATTGCAGGCTCAAAGTTGCAATAAGGACACGCGAACTCGCACGATCTTGCAAGTATAAATTTCATTTTTTTCTCTCAAATTTGTCTTAAATTATTTAACACGTATCGCACACTATTTAAGAGCCATTAGATGAATAAGTCTCTACATGATATCTGTACTTATAATTTTCAATAAATACATGACTCATGGGTGCTTTTATAAACCCGTCTTAGGGCAACGCAGATCATAAAAAAATATGGATAAAACAATAACTCCATTCAAAGTCTACATATTTAATCTAGATCGTATTTTTGAATATAATCACGTACGTTATTTCTGCGGCGCATTTTTTATCGATGCAGTTGAGAAAGATATTTTTTTATTCTGCTACTAATCAATGTTTTCTGAGTGCTCCCCCTCATTAATTAAACATTTAATTGCATTTCAATTATATTTCGGATTCTTAAGCAATTCGAAATATAAACTTTGAGTAAGTCAATACAAAATCAATAATTTTTTTAATCCCACAAATTATACAAGCTTCAACTATTAACGATTAGTAGTCAGTATGCTGGAATTCTCAATGTAAAAATATCGTATTCATAAGCCAAAGCACGCATTATATACCGTAGAAAATTTAGTGACAACTGACATAAAAGTATCAAATAAATATCACATCACATAAAATCATTGCATAGTTTCTTTAGTTTTTTCATTATTTTCTATGAAAGCTCTTTTTTCGTTCAGTTGTTAAAAGTAGTTTCGCTTATTCTATATCGTGAAATTCTGTACTCAAATAATTTCTTATTTTACTAACCCTCATTATCGATCACATATGCAGCCATTCACGAATTCATTTGCATAGTCCGATCTGACTCGCGAGCTGTCTACAACTGTATTTGAATTTTTATCGTAGAATATTGACCATTTAGTATCCCGCAGCTCATTTGATCCGCTACGAATTGGTCTTGAAGAAAAAAAACGAAAAATCCTCTATCCATAAACGTAAAGAACTGGGGTATGATTAATGCGGAATTTATTAATAGGGATAAAGTGCCCCTGGGGTGTGAAAGGAGCAATTTACATCGCGCTACTGCTCCAAAAGAAGAAATTGAAAATGTCAAATTTGGTTACAGTAGTCAACGTGAAACGGCATGGGCAACAGTACTGGTACGTACACATATATGGAAACTATCAAAAGACAAGAGTATTCAGAACAGGAAAGTTTACAATAATTTGGAAAGTTGTCAATATTTAAATGTCGAAGTGCAGATTGTCATGTATTAATATGTACAGGTTTCTAATTCGGCTTCGATTTGCTCACGTTGGAAATCACATGGACTTAATCTTCAACACCATATCACAATCTGTAATCACTTTATAATTAACAATAGAGAGCTTCAAAAATTTGCTGTATTAGAAAATTTCATATATTTTTTAAAGTGTACTTCTATGCATGATATATACAAAAACTGCACGACAGTATTATTTTTTTAATTATTACAGATCGTGTTATAAAAAATGTTATACTGCAGATAAAGTATTATATTTGCGCCGTAGCAGATATGTACATACAATAAATTATATTATTTTTATGTTTTTAACTGGTCTAATATTGATATCAGTATTTTTAATGCTAAATAATAAACAAGCCATATAAAAAATTGTCGTTCATGGTAGCATCAAGCGTTTTCCCAAGCTTATGCGATTAAAAACAATGAATACTTGAGTCACTGTAGATCGCGTCAATTTCGTTGCCAACGACGTTTTTTAAGAGACCAGATACAAATGCGAGGGTAGAAAAGTTTGACACAATAATTATTATGTAGTTAGAATTTAATTCCGATATAATTATGAACAAGGAAACTATTATGTTAATGAAAAATAATAGGGATGAATATGCTTTGTCCGTGCTAATTTGGTTTTTGTTCGTAACACTTATCAATCAATAGATTCTAAAAGTAAAAAGGCTTCTAGATTAGTAAAGATGTAAAAACGTAGAATTCAAAAAAGCAAGATTTTATATGTATATAAAATTTTGTATTTCAAAGAAATTTTTATCTAATTTTTATTTAATTTTGATTTTATTTAATCAGAGGAATTAAATATTTGGAGACCATTGGGAAAAAAGTTACTAAAAGCGAGTTAGTTTACTGATAAATGATGGTATTATAAACAATGTTTAAACGTTAATTTGTAATATATAAAAAGTTTTATCGATAAAATAAGTTAATGACTAAAATTGATAATAACTTTACTATACTCACGTATAAACGAATGTATTTTGTAATTCTCATTAACATGGCTTAATATTATTTGATATTGCAAGAAGCAGATAAGATTTCTATTTAGTAGCCAATAAGTTTTCCCAGATTAACCGGATGTTCGACTTTTACAAAGACTTTATAATACTAATGGGCTCGGACTCTTCAACGAATTACTTTAAATTCAACAAGATTAAGTCGTATCTCAAACTGGAAAAAATACCTTAAAAACAGTGTATCTGCCAAGACGACAACAGAACTAACCCGTCGTAACGTCGCTGTTGTGTATCGGTCAATGTCGTAGCTTTAAAGGCTCCCCTGAGAAAATAAGCGAATATACGGTCCTATTTAAAGACACTTCCTCTCACGCATTTCATAGAACCGGTAATTTTCTTAACTCAATCAGGCTGTAAATTGCATCGTTCCGCAACGTGTCATCGAATTACGCGTCTATAAACGCGCGAGTCTTCAAAGTCTCCAATGGCCAATCAACCGGTATTGAACAATGGGATTCCGGAGTGCTGAAAGGTCTGCTTGGTTATTTCCCTTGTTCCCTGCGACGATTTACCGCTTTTTCACGTGAATATTTCCTTGCGCTTAAGTCCGCAGTTTTGGATAACAATTTCCTCAACTTGAGTTTCAACCCCGTCCATTTCTTGCACCGGGCCCCTATCGAGATCTTACCATTTTCTAGGCATCCGTGTGTGAATAAATTCGAGGTCGTCCTGAGTTTTCGCTGGAAATTCATGCAGCGTATAAAAGAGACGCAGGGGCGGTGACGTGCAGCTCTCGTATCACTGCGTTTTTCTTTGTAAATTACCGACCTCGGCTTTTCGACGCAAGCCTTCTAAAAGAGCCTGTTGCTCACGAAGGAAAAAGTGCAGGGGGAAAGAGATGAAGATAAGAAAGAGGAGTCAAAAAAAGTATTGTGTACGGTAATTATCGTTATGGCTTGTCCCCTGTTGTTGGGGTAGAGCGGGAATAGTCATCGGGCAGAGGGGGTAGAGGGGAAGAATTCATTGGTTCTTGTAATATAACATAATGGAACCAAATAGCTTCCTCGTAAAATCTAGATGCTGGTATAAAGTTTTCTCTTACTCCTCTATTTTCTTTCACACTTCAGAATTTAGTTATCTGAACGCTTTAAGATAAGTCTTTTGTTTTTTCCATTCTATCACTTAGGATATTTTGTTGTGTGGAATTGATAGTATCATTTGTGTAGGGCAGCTACGAAGGTAAGGCACTCGCTAAGGCAAAATTTTTACCTTTTATCTATTTTGGTCCATTTTGCATTTTGGTTGCTTCTAATTGCATAACCATCAATTTTTCTGACGTCATTGTATTTTATTTTATATTTTAAACAGCCAGCCTCTTACTTCTTTATTAATTGACAGAAATTGTGTCAAGGAATTTTACTATGTAATTGATTCTTTGGCTTCATATATTCTACATCATAAATATATCATCCATGAATTTCAAAAAATATCACACAGTTAACTGACTATGTTTGTGGTTGAAGCTTGCACAAAAATTTACGTTACTTATTTTGCTCATTCATTTAATTACGTTTTTTGTAATTAATTCAATGCACAAAGCTTAACTGTTATACAGTACGCTACGGATAATGCAATACATTCTTAAAGTAAACCAGTTGTTTTGTAAAATTGAAGTAATGGGCCTTTGCATATTTCGAACTAGTATAAAAGTGATATTTTTTCATTTCAACAATATTGTGAAATATTCAATCAAAATTATTATTTCATATAACTCCTATTGATACATTAGCAAAAGTTCTTTTACCAATCCTTTCACGAATTGTTCGTAAAACTCGCATATTTTTGATACAATAATAATTTTTATCTAGATTACATTAATTTAATAATTACTATGATATAATTAAATTTAATATGATTACTTCAAATCAATGATAACCATATGATACACTTGATATTTATATATATATATATATATATATATATATATATATATATATAGGTATATATATATTATATTATATTATTATCTAAATAACTGTGTTAAATATTATGTGTATTGTCTTTCAAAAAAAATTTACTTGTGCTTTTTATAATTTACATAACGAGTACCCGCAAACTATATAAAATATAAAAAAGCTTAAATTTTGTTAATTTAATTGTAGTAATTTTTCTACATTGTTTTTTTTTAATTGTAGTAATTATTCATAACCAATTTGTAATTATAATTTATATTGTTTTTAAATATAAACTTTTGTCACTATTGTGAATATATTTTTTTTTAATTTTTATGTTTATATGCAATTAAAAAATTACAAATTTGATGTATATTGTGAAAATTTTAGCCTTTTATTATTATAGATGTTTTTTATTAATTCCTTGCAGAATATTTTGTAGAAAAAATTTGTTAATTGAAATATATACTAATATTCTTATATTTAGTAAAACGTGCATTCAAATAAACAAGTATTTCAAATTTTTTATCAAATACACTATAAATTAAAACATATTTAACAGACACCATTTCTTACGTTTTCTGATACGCTATGTTTATCTCGAAAAAAAAGAGTCTATGTATCTGTCACGGCAATAAATTAAAAGTATAAGTATTATAAAATCATTGAAGATTATAGACAGTGTATATAATAGATTTATATGTGTAATGTTTGTATATAGCAATATGATATTTGTTTAATTTGAAAATAAGCACAAGTGCGGTCAGGGTACTTGAAAATTTGTAAGAATCGATTCTTTTTTCATTCGTTGAATGTAGTTTAGTAGATCCTGGGGCAAAATCTACTCTCATCATATCAATCTTCATTACAACATTAGCTAGCAATATATGAATGAAAGACAAAAAATAAAGAAACAGTCAAAGAAAAGAACGGTAAATCCATGGTTTATTCGCTTTTGTATGCGCCATCACAGGTCCTTGAAGAATAATTTTGTACAGAGATCGTGCAATCTCCCCTCATGACTCGTCATTCTAGCGATATATCAGTTATGAGCCTTGTATCACTCGAACCCCAATGAAAGATCGAGGTAGAGGATTCCAGGTAGAGGTTTCAAGGATCGAGGTCTCGTTTGTCCGATCAGCAATTACGTCGTTCGAGTAATATACAAATGGAAAAGGCAAGAGTGCGCTCAGCCTTCCCAGAAGAACAATAGAATGATTACTACCAATAGTAAGACCGAGTTTTTTTTCTTTGCTTGCGCTCTATTCCATACAAGAAAGTGATAACACGTTCTTATCGATAGGCTGCTCGCGAGCGCGTATCTATGCATCTGCTGACCAGCCATGTGTGGTGTTACCCTTTCTCTATGCCTCCGCGTTTGCGTACACATAGCTCGATTGAAAATATAATGAACCCTTTTTTATTATTTCACTTTGCATGTATGCCGAAGAATTCGCGCGAGCTTTTTTGTAATTTTTACGCGAGTTCCAATTGGAGATAACGAGCAAAGGTTCTTGACCACTTTGCCGTGTTTGACGTATAATGACGAGCATTGTGGAGTTATAATTTACGCATACTCAAACTCAACACGGTTTCCTTGCAATGAGTCTCTATTGCAGCGATAGCTCTCGACGCATATCATTCATTTGATTGCGCGTGTCAATGATTTTTTACATACAGGGTTAATTAAAGTAGAAACAGCAACGCTTACATTTTTATGTTTAAATGATAATTTGTCAGATATGCCAACAAACGTATTATACTTTACGGGTATAAATCTGACACTTATAAATAATAGTTGTTATAAAAGTTAACGAATAATACTTTAAAAGCATTTAATCCAATTCTTAGCTTAATTTAAGTGGCAATAAATGTTTAATAGTTCCAATGTAACAATTTCATACTAAACATAATAGAGAAAATAGTTTATTTAATTATGCCTATCGTTTTTAATAAATGAATAGCAATTTTTTCCACAGCTACAATTTCTTTAAAATTTAAAAATTTATTTGAATTAATTTCAATTTATTTAACTTTAAGTTTATAATACCATGAATTATAAATCTTAAAAATTTGCGTCTTCTCCATCTTCATTAAGCATATGAATTATTGTAATAATAATATTCTAATATTCGTTAAGATTTTGAAATAAATTTTACAAATGTTTAACTCTATTTAACTATTTATACTTTGACCTGCAATTTTTATTAACCCCTACATCACGAACAAATGTAGTAAATACCTAGATGTACTGGATCAGATGACGTGATCGGGTAAATAAATGTTTAATTTTGAGACTTAACGTAATGTATTTAGTCGCGGTTAGTCTTTATCTGGTTTAATTTCCTGATTAAGAGATCTAATCATTATAACCTTACTAGTTAGCCATTGTATTCACGTAATTCTAAGTAATTGTATGATAAAACCGCAAAGTAGTCTATCTGCAATTTGTCATCGAGAATTCTTACCGGATACGTATCAAATGTACGAAAATATTATGTAATAAATTGTTATTTCATTAATTCTATTGGTAAAAAATGTTAGTAATTAAATATACCATGTACCAAATATATTTACATATCAAGTAATATATATGGTATAAATACAAAATTTAATTTGCTTAAATCACTATATTATAATCAAAAAAATATATAAAAGATATTTCGGTAATGAGCTTATTTAATGCATTATTAATTTATATTTAAAGCACAAAACAATATCGAGCAATCGATTCGATATATAACGAATGAAAAAATCAGACGAAAAAATAAATATTAATTCAAGTAAAAAATTGAAAATTTTTTTTAGAGCAATATGCAGAAATATAGAAATATACATTATTTTATAATTATTTTATTAATGTTTCTGAATAGTACGCGGACTGCCGTAAAATTTAACTTGTGTTTAAATAGCGTTTGATCGTCGTCACTGTTGTGCCAGAGGGATGGGCAATGCACCTTGGTTATGCGCAAGCCGAGAATAATTTCCTGTAACGTTACACTTCATCAGAGTCGAAAGGCCTTATTATTATAAAAACAGCGAACAAGACGTCAATCATATTCTAGAAAAAGCCGCGAAGAGGTTTTTAGGCTTAACAGCGCGTAAAAATTTTATTTCGCAAAGATGATTTACGAGATTTAATCTCAGGTCTATCGGCCTATAGATTTCCCTTGGATTTGCGTAAAAGAGCGCTATGTATTCCGTGGGCAAAGTATTTTATAACGATGAGTTATCATTGGGATGGTTATTGTTGATGTTGATGTTGGGACATAAATAAGTTTTATTTTAAATTTATAAACATTTTCATTTGTTTTTTTATTTTTGTTATTAATTTGAAGATTTTTTATAGCAATAACAATCGTGCAAAAAAATATTAATGCTCGTAAAAATGAAAAGAAGAATTAATATTATATTGATAGGGCTGTATTATTTTACGTTTGGTAGTAGTTATGCGATAATTCATTTTCTTTATAATATATGAATCAGGATAAAATAATAGCAGTAATTCAGTCAAAAGTACCACTGCAATTGTGATGTAGCTTCATTAAAATAAGAGGATGGAGTTTTTGTTTTTATAGGATTTCTATCGCGTATCGTTTGATATTGATAATGGGAAAATACTGTACAGATAAGAATAGTTTTATCAGCCGGTTGTTTGAAACGTAGTTGTGTCAGTCTGATTATCATATAAAAAAATAACAACTGTATAATATGTGGCATCAATTACATTCACTGTAATATTGCATTTTAATATTGGGTGAATTGAAAAATAACACTTTTGACTCAGATAATGCTCATCGCGTACTTTTAATTATCATAATGACTATTGACCTCTCACATATTGTGCACTAATTGGAATTGCAGATTTAATACTCTACTACTATTTACAGATAAGCCAACTTTTAATGAATAACATTTTTTCTAAAGACGACAGGGAATTCACAATAGCGGCTCAGCGCGATAAAATTGTATTTCACCATCAACATCTTACGCGATTGTATCTAAAATCAATAGTGTCAGGGGTGATGCACCCTTCCGGTCGGAATGCAACTAACCCCAATTACGTGTAATTATCAAAATAGGAATTTATACGGTACGACGGAGAGCATAAATTTTGCCAATTTGTGCAGTGCCCTCTACACTCGCAGCTGCTGTGGTAGAAGAGTGATAGAAAATACAACGTTAAGTAATTTGTGTTCCGCATTTTTTTGCACTTACTAATGGATAAGGCCATTTATTGACGTACGCCAAAAGTACCGTCCTCTGTAATCCGATAAATATGTCTTGCATGATTTCCCTTTCGAGCGTATACTTTGTATGCATTTAAATACACGCGCGCGCGGCCGCTCCAATATTATCTGCTCGCTCTCACGTACCGAGCAGCTGTAGCCGCACACGTGCGCGACACATCCAACTCCTTTCTTACGTCGCGGCATATATGTATGCATGACGCAGGTATACTTCGATTTGGGGGAAGTCGTTGATCATTGCGGGAATGACGCTCTGCTCACGGAGAAGGGAGGCACGAGGAAATAGCGGAGTTCGTACAGATTTTGATCGAAGCGGGTACTGATTAGAAACTCTTGACTCGGCTCGTAGCGGGGACCGTTGCTGCGCTTTGGCTTAAGAGTTATCTATATCCCTATGCAAATCCGATAATGGCTTCGAATATGGAATGAAAATTACCATTAACGATAACATACTCAATACAATATTATCTAATTTCTTCAATAAATTCTAATGATTTTCATTCTTACCACGTACAATAATATTGTCGGTTAAAGTGATTGAAGGTTTTCCGTACTCTATGAGGCTAAATTATGTTTACACATTGATACAAAGATTCCCTGAAAATACTACAAAGTAAATATTATCAAGCTAAAAGAGTAAAAATTGTTTTATTTATAGTTGCACGGAACATAATGTTTGCATGATTCTTTCGAAATTATGAGCCATAATTTACTTGTTGTTTAAGTTTGTGGGTTTCGTATATACAAGTATTAAAGATATGATCTCTAAAGCCTGCTACACACATAATATTTGATGTTTGACCAGTCTTTGGAAGTTGTCCCGCAGCTTAAGATTAGTCGTAATTGTAAAAAAGACTTACAATTTATTTTATTTCGAAATTGGAGCCGTATCAATTCTTAGTGAATTATTTATAACATTTCATAATTATGAGACTGGAGCTCGTGTGCGTAGCCTACTTTTGGAATTCTTCACGGTAATAATTATATTAATGTCGAGGGTATTCTGGACAGTCGGTTACCTTCTGTTTGAAGACCTCGATATCACTGCAAAAAATGTTTAATTATACTCGCAGAGTTTTGGTATTAAGTACTGTAAAGCAGTCCGCAATCGCTTGTGTGTAAATAAATCGAGACATGCAAAGTCCCCGTAAAAAACCCGAGCAGGGAAAAGTTTTTACGTTATCATGGCTGGGCTTGTCGTCAATACTAAAGAGGAAGCAAGTGGTTACAGTCGATCAGACAAACCAGTTTATTAATAGCTTAATTTCCGACAGACTAATATGCGCCAGAATAATGGGCCCTTGCCGCAGTAAAGGTGCCCATCGCACCTTTCTATTTCTCTCTCTATCTTTCTTAGTCGTGCTCATAACGAGTATCTGGAATAGGGATGAGTATGCCTCGGCTCCCTTCCCCAACACCTACATCAACGTCACCCTTGGGAATATTTACCGATCAAGATACCACGCGCGGCAATTACTTAAGATTCACGTACTTTATAGTTACAATGCTTATGATAGATATGGCCAAGAAGGCAACGCGGCTATCAGCTGTTTCGATAAATTTCCCAAATTCCTTTCAATATTGAAACATTAAATGGAATTATTGCCCATTTCCGAAGTCTTTATTATTTGATTGGTTCTAAGTTACAGTGTAAGCTTAGGTTGGCCAACCACCTAATAAGCGCTTATAATATATAAACATATATGTATATTTAAATTATTATTGATTTTAAAAATTACAGAGTCTTTGTAAAAAGAGTATGTTTAAAACCGTAGATTGTGATTGAATTCTTAAATAATAAACGGTTGTACTTTATTATCTCATTTTCTTATTTGCTTTAGTATCTATTTATATATTATCTTAATATTAATATCTTAGCTTCGCTATTGTATATTTTTTTGTGTTTCAAATATAGAAATAAAATACTTTACGATAATAATTACTCGTCATTGTATGTCGCATAATTAAATTTATAAATTAAAAACTCTAATAATTATATTAATCAGACAATAGTATACAATTGTCAAAAATTGATGCTTTTATAATATACTTTAAATCGTAAATGAAGTATAAGCAGATTAGCTAGTGATATACATTGGTATTGCGTAGGGTGTGAAAATCAGAATATACTATGACCCTTTCAGTTTTTTGTACTCATAAACTACTTGCATCCTTCATAAAACTGTCGAATATCGATATGATGTTTTTAATCAACTTACAAATTAAAACCATAATAATACATGTTTTAATTAATTACTGAAAGTTTTTATTACAAAAGTGTACTATGAATAATTAAGTGCAGTGCTAACATTAATATTTAAATTATATTTATATTTACATCAATAAAAAATACAATTTTAAAGACAAAGCTAATATTTTACATAAAGGTTCAATTTTTTTTTTCTTAGAGTTTTTTTAGCAGTCTATTCAATACAACACTCCATGATTTCGTACTTAAAATAATGAATAAAAACGCTCGCTAATATATTTCATACTTTATATTTCTAAGCTTTAAATGTGATTAAGTTATTTTGTTTTAAGATGAAAAATTAATGCATCTAAAACCAATAACTTATAAATATGAAATAATAATTATTAAACATTATATATTACTCAATTATGAATGAAATTGAAATATACCTAGCAGAGCTCCTGTAGCTTCTTTAAGGTAAACTTAAATTGTTTCTCTTATCAGTATAAAAGTTTATTTATAAAAATAAAAATTGATTTTGAGTACTTACATTATACGTATACTGCGTTTGACAATCAATTTACAAGTTGCAGTTACAAAATAAAAAAATGAACATCAATCTTATACGTTAAGCTTTTTAAAGCCTGAATATATCTGTAGGTAAGAATCCTTTTCAGTGGTTTTTCCTATAAATCTCAATAAGTTCATTCGCTCGTTCGTAGCGATTTTCTCGCCGACTCATTTCTAGCATAATATAATTCAGCAAAGTCAAGAGCCAATAATACCTTTGATCCCAATCTAATTGCCGGTACAGTGCAGGGTATACAATCACGAGTGCGTGAAGTTGCTTCCTTGATCTTATTAAAACGGATTTCATACCATACCCATGGATGCGGGTCACATGTTGAACCTGCAATAATTTCCTCTTTGTAATTGATTAACCCATGCGATTGACTCTCGGGGTCTCCGGGGACAGTCCTTGTTTCCCGTCTGTTTATAAGCCTGATACTCCGATCCTTGAGCTGTCAACCGGACTGGCGAGATTAAGGACTGGACATATTTTTCACGGGTGGGACCAAAGAAAGCCGGAGATTTCCGCGTTGAGTAGGCGAATTTTGTTCGTCATATGGCGCGCACATACGGCGTCACTAACACTCGCGTACAAGAGGAACACAAAGAGCCGAGAACAGCTGCTACATTTCTAAGTAGACGAATCAATTCATCAGTATCTAATTTTTCGGCGATACTTTTATTATTATTCCTCGTCTTTTATCCCATTGTTCAACCATTTTTCTTACGAAGCAATTTTATAAACTAGAAATAATTTTCTTCGTCTTTCCTTTCTTCACTCTCAATCTCTTTCGTGTAAATAATGATTTCTACTGTTTATCCGATGCACATAGATTCTGTCCGTCTAGGCCGAATTACAATATTCTGTTTTAAGGTCAATGAAGATGCTTATTCAGTTTTATTCGCACTTGAATGCCTAATGTCATATCTGTAATGAGGTTTACATATTAAGAAGGTTCGGAATTTATTATAAAATTATTAATTGCTAGTTAATTTTAGAACGAAATTGTTAAATTTTTAAAGTGTCTTAAAGGGATCAAAGTTCATGTAAAATTTTACAAGTAGAAGCATAATTATAAATAAGAAAATTGTTAAAAGATAAGAAAACTTTTCAACAAATAATAATACTTTAGCGCCTTTCACATATTAAAAAGAATAATTATAACTGGCAGGTGTAAAATAATTTTGAATTATTACAATTTAATTTATAAATAAATATTTTTTAAAATTATTTATTCAATGATTAAATTGAATTATGATAGGCATCATATATATGATTTTAAGTAATTAAATATTTTGAAACATAAAGTTGCACAGTATTAGAGTTTGTTGTGGATTTCACAAGACCTTAATTGTGCCTTTATTGAAAATAAAATTGGTCTTAATTTAATAAATTTAATTTAAAAAATAAACGGCTATATAAAAAATTTTTTGTCATTATATGTTTTTATTTTAGTTTCTATTTTATAATAATTATACTAATATAATATATATATATACTTTTTTTAACACGAAACGAAACAATGCAGTTGTTTGGAAATAATTTTTGATTATTAGAATAATAATTGTCCAAAATTAGAAAAAAAGTTAATGAAATAATTGCATTTTTTAAATAACGACATGCTTTTAAGGCTCAAATAACTATCGAATACAAATACGATTTAATAATAAAAGAAATAGATCGAGAGCAAAAAAATTATTAAAAAAATTAGGTAACGTTATAAGCAAAAAATATGCATCATATCTTTTATAAGATTTTTTTAATAGGGTCATTATACTCATGCTACAATTCAAAATAAAATTTAGTTTATACAGCATACTTAAAATTATATGCATGAATCGGTAAAGTCTAGGAGATCGGAAATAGTAATTAAGCATTTAGTTAAATATAAAACGTTTATAACATCAAAATATTACATTAGTAATAACTGAAGGAAGTATACTTTTTATATAAAAATAAATATAAAATAAACAATATAAACAATAAAAATACTTTTTTTAAACAATAATCGATTTAAAAACTTGAATATAACATTTAAGGTAGATGAATAATTATTGACAATGTCATGTGAAACATTAATTAATTGACTTATTTGAAACAATGACAGTTGCTCGGACGCTGTACTTATTACACCTTTCGGTGTTAAAAGCGTCCTACGTAATATAATGATAGCATTAAGTTCTGAGCAATAAGATAATTTGACCGACTGATTTTCAGTATAATTCCATCTACAATAGTATAGAATCTTAACGTAAAGGGACAGTTATTTAAAAATAAACTATAAATAAATTGTATAAATTGCTATATTTATACAATTAATTATTGAATATTAAAATTATACAAAAAGAGTAAAAAATAGCTGTTGGTATAATTGTAATTAAATAGAATTTGTACAGAAAAAAGACAATTTGTACTGACGATTTGTCGAAAAATATAAAATGTATACATGTTGCAAGTAAAAATTTTTTTTTGTGAAAAAAGTTGTTCATAAAATAAAAAAATATCAGTTAAAAACATGAATTTTATAGTATAAATCTTATTCTTTCGGAAAATAGTATACATGTAATTAAAAACGGTTTGAAAAATTTTTACCAAGTACAATCTATAATTTTGGTTGTCTTTAATTAAATTTTAAATTATGTATTTTAACTTGAACAGGTAACTATAAGCGGTGCATAGAGTACTTGCTACAAATACTACTCTGATTTAAATTACTTAAAGATAACATGGAATTTCAATATTTAATATTATTTAGTTAACGTGGAATTAACTTTATTATTAACTTTATTACATATATAGTAATTCAAATACGATATTGTTTATGTAATAAAAAATGTATACCTGAATTTTCATTAGCTTCTATTAAAGAAATGTATAATAATTATTCGACTACTTAGTATTTTTTTGTAATTGATTGCATTTTATTTTATTAAAAACACTGTAATATATTTTTAAATTTGTAAAATTTTTGTTTTTTATACGTTTGCAAATGACAAAATAATAATATATATATATATATATATATATATATATATATATGTATGAAAGTTTCTTACAACTGTAATTATTTATTTCCTTAGGTAGTACTATTTGAAATTAAAATTTTCTGTTTAATATTCATTAAAAAAGTACATCAATTAAAAATTCATGATATAATTCAAATTAAAAATTTACCAGATGCTGTACACTGGAATAACAGTAACTTTTGTTTGGACTTTTCGGGTTTGACTTGTGTTTTAAAAGTCTGAAATATTTCATACACAGTTTTTTTTAAATTATTATTAAATTTTGGATAAACTTAAAAAAATATAAAGTACAATTAAAAATTCGCATGTATACGAAAAGTTTTAAAAGACAAAAAAAAAGTAAATCGACTGACAAAGGAGATTGAAATACTCTCTATACTTTTATATTTACTTCAAACAAATGCTGTGAAATATTTAGGAACGAAGCTTTGTTTATTGCATTGAGATATTATTCATAGTTTTATATTATTTATATCGATTTGATAATATTATTTCGCTATTATTTCGTTAAATTTCATTGCAAAGTATCATTAAAAATATCGTCTCAAAATCGTAATAACATATTTTATTTAAAGAAGTTATTATTTTTTAGCGTTAAGCCTAGGGGGTAAAAAAGTAAAATGAACTTAGAAAAGTAAGCTCAATTATTGCTGAATTATTTCGTCATTCAAATATTTTTAACAATATGAAATTATTTCTATCAGAATGAAACACGATAGTATTCAAATATAATATCTTTGTATAAAATGGTACTTCCTTGAAAATGAGTGTTTATAAAGAGAAACAGTCAACAGTGCAGTTGAACATTATCAATTTTTTGTTGTATCAATATTTGCCGACTGACATTTGTAAACTCTCTAATTATATCTTATTAAAAATTGGTTCAATTTGTCACGGTGAAATACTAAAGGATAAACATCTCCAAAAATTTTTTTCATTCTCATTTTCTCTCTGAAATTTTTATGTATCTATTTGTTATACTGGAAACGCCACACTGACACCAGATGTTTAATGTATTTTCCCATGAATTAAATACACAGACATAACCATGAAATATAAAAAGAGTTGGAAAGAAGCCAAATACAAGAGAAATGTGGTGGTATACAGAGAGAAAGAATGAGTGTGTAAACGAAGAAGGGAGCTAAGTGGAAAAACGTATAAGAGGATTCGCTGTGGGCGCACACGTACACAAGCGCAGATACAATTCTACAGACGCTGCTTGATGAATTCCGTGGAGACCTGCAATTCTAAAATACGAGAAAACATAATGTACAATTTCCTGGGCTCGTAATTGTGGCTCCCTCGAGAGTTGGATGTATCTCTTAGTTTCTTAGCCCGGGAACTAACTTCACAGGTATTTTATGACAGTCGTGTTGAATATCGCGTGAACTACGGCAACGGCGAGGCCATCGGGTTTTCTCGCAGATTCATGGACCGATAAGGGCTGCACAATATGCATATATCGATGCCGTTTTCTATCAGCCGACAAGAGTGTACATGCGAGAGAAAGAGAACTAGAGTAAGACTATATATTATAAATATAGATATTTATGTACGCGCGGGAAAGGGGCGGAGAGAAGGGGAGAGAATGTGGAGTCGAGAGTGTAAATATTGTGTATACGTCGCGTCCGATAATGGCCAAATCGTGTAGGTATTGAGAAGCGAATATTCACATGCTATTCTAATGATCTTCTCTTTGGCTATGGCTCGTTTTTTCTCATTTTCTTCACAAAATTATATTAATACTTATTATAAGCTTTTATAATTTATCTGCGTATCGTGCACTACTTTCCGTCTCACATATGTTTTTTTATGAATAATATATTCAAGGTATAAATTATAATCGTAGCCAGAGCTTTTGGATTATCAATTTACAATACCGACGGTCTCCATAATAATCCTTAATATGGATCCTTGTCAAGGAGACTCTGGGTATTTCTACTACTGATACGTAGTTTTCTTTTTATTTGAAAATTTAGTTCAGGAGTCAATTAAATAGACTGTCAATTATAGATCAGCCAGTCTAATAATAATTTATTTACACAATAATAGTGACGCAGTATCATGCATCTTTTTTAACTTCATTATGAAATCATTTCATAATGATCACTTCATTAGTAGTCATTTTCATACATCAAAAGCTTTATACATGGTGACTTTCTGTAAGAGTAACATGTTCAACGAAGAGAACCTATTAATCAGTTCAGTAAATTGTATCATGTATACCAAGCTTCAACAAATACTATCAACAACGAATATATTTTTTTACTACTAACAAGAATGAAATAAAATTTTATTAATTATTTATAAAAATCTATTTAATACTGAAAAAAAATAAAATTTTTCTTATAAATAAAATTTTTTGTAATTATGTGATGAATAAACATGCGAACAAATTTTGATCCATAATGAATCTACTATCAAATAAAAAAATTTCAATTTTTTTAAATACGGTATTTGGTTTAATTAAATTGATAAGTAAAATAGTGACTAAATAATCTTGACTAATTATTATAATATATAAAACATTAATTATATACTTTAAATAGTCTGTTTTAAATGTTTGCTAATAACAAACACAAAAATAAGAAAATTAATATCTGTGTCAACTAAATCATTACAATATTGATTAATTTTAACAAATAATTTTGAATAAGTACAAGTATTTGATATAAATGCAATTTTAATGATAAAACTCCTTACTTATATTATAGGCGTTTTTTCTGATATTTTACTTATCAATGTCAAAAGGTAGTAAAATTAATAATTATTTTAAAAAATTTTAAATTTAGAAGCGAATTGATGAATAAAAATGAAAAAAGTTATGAGCCACTACCTCAAAGATGTATAAAATTGTTTAAAATTATACATTGCTTATTATAATGTTGAAATAATGACACTGGTGTTAGAACTTTATTGCATTATTTATACGTCCTTAAAAACTTGTATAACGGAAACATTATCTGTGAGGTTGAAAAGAATTATCATATATCAGCGTGGATCTGAAAATTGGCGATGATTAAGTATTAATACATTGGTTATGGACGTCTCGAGGCTTCGAAAGACGATATTGCCTTTATCAGATTCCACTTCAATAATCTTCTGGATCTTATTAATACCCAAAAAAGATTCCTCAGAAACAATTTTTCATAATACATGGGCCTGGTTAGAACTATATGGATATTTTACAAATTATCGAGCACCTTAATTATTAATACATAAATGAAGAAAAAAAAACCTAACAGCCTACACGCGTTTCCGCGCACGCCTGCACAGACTCACATCACTTGTCGATGTACTCTCTTGCATCCAAGGGAGTTATTTTTATTTTTATTACCGGTTCGTATCTCGTATCTGATTTTAATTTCTGTGCCATTCACTCGGCACTCACACTGTCGCGGTTCCTTCGTCCTCTTTTCCTCTACCAACGTGACACCCGTTGCAGTCCTCGACATATTTAACATCGATTATGAAACAATAATAGACCCGCTGGTCTGAGCTCCCACCCTCTCTCTCTCTCTCTCTCACTCACTCTTTCTCTCTCTCTCACTCTCTCTCTCTCTCTATGTTTCGCTTTCTATTGTACGCTCAATCTTTGTGGGGAAAGGTGGGTTAGGAGAGAAGAAAAAAATGTCTTCGGCTGACCGCAGTTTCGGGTTACCAGGCCGTAGTACACGAATGGCGGCATATACACACGACTGAGACGTCTCGATAGGAAGGGACATGTTGAAAAATTACTGTGCCGTTTGCTGCTCCGCAGGTATAGGACCGATGCTCGGCTTTGCAGCTATACGACAGACCCTTGAGCTGATGAGAAAGGGAGATGGAGGACGAGGAGTTAAAGGCGGGAGCCCTCGACGAGCGACTAGTAAATCATAATGCGAAGAAAAAAAGGAACTGAAAACGCAATCTAGCTCCTCTAAGGTGTATCGATCAAATCTAAATTGACTAAATTCAATAATTGTAAATGTTCGATGAGAATGGATTTCAATCATATGAAATGTTATTCATTCGCCATTGCCGCTTATTCTAAGCCCACTGAAACAATGGCGTCTTTATGTCTTCTCGATAAATGTACAAGGCCTTAAGAATATAGCGTTCGTTTGAAAGTTAAATGAATGAAGGCTGTGGGGCTTTTTTCACTCGATTTCTTTAATAGTTGAAAGTAAATTATTTCTCGTTATTGATACTTTGTATTTAATATATCGATTATCAGACTTATACAAGTTTACACATAATTATCATTGACTTTTCGCAAGAAGAGGCTTATTATACATGTCGCTACAATGATCATGCTTGTGTTACTAGACAAATATTCTACTGTAAAGATCGGTTCGTAATAGTGCTCAAGAGTATCGATTCAAATTGTACTTCAGACGGCAAATGGTTTGTTTTTTAAGAGAACCTTATATAGTTCTTCAAGAAGGATTACCACTTACAAATTTGACTTGCATTTGAAACTCAACATATGAGGCTCTTGCATTTGAAGACCTTTTTTATCAGCTACCAAGATTAATTTTCTAATTTTCATATAATAATTTATTCCACGTAATTTTATCAACTCAAGTTTCATTATATAAGGAAACAATCGTTGCATTTTGGCACCATCTATGTTTTGTCTCAAGCTACGGCATCGTCAGTGAAAAGCGACTCAATATCGAAGTGTCTGAATTCTGCTTTAAAATCGGCAAATGCCATCATGTGTACCTGAAATTATGCAAGGCTGCGGATTTGAGTAGTCGTCTTTTTTGTTAATTTCGAAAAACCACTCAGAGTAAAAACTTATTGTAATAAGCGCGTATCCATGAAACCTTCTGATGCGGGTTCTTCTGCTTAAAAACCTAAGATTCGTTCCTCGAGTGCATTCCACGAAGAATGGGTCACCCGAGCCGCCTCCCCCTTTGCCTTACTTTTCAGTCCTTTCTCTATTCATCTCTCTCTATTCCTCTCTCTATATAAATGCTCTCTGTCTTATCCTGAAGCTGGTGTTGTCTCAAGCTTCGCTGAGTGAATTTTTTAAGTAACTTCTTTAATTTTCTGACCAAGAGCTGATGTAAATATTCCCCATAACTGGATCCTTCTCCATATTGTGTTCCTGTTGGGCTTGTACGAATACAAAGAAGAGAAGGTGACTCTTTTACTATATGCGTAAATACACACACGCGCACTCTAAGAAAAAGAGAAAGAGAATGAGAGACAGAGAGAGAGAGAGAGAGAGAGAGAGAGAGAGAAAGGAAAGTGAAAAAAAGTAGTATTGGGTAAAAACATTGAATAATCTTACATCAATCTTTGTCATTATTTTATCTGTTGTTTTATCTATTTGTTTCAATTATTTTAGTAGATGTTAAATATACTATTAATCAAGTGTTGAAAATAAACGGGAATAGCAGTTTTAACAATTTATTAAGTTATTAACATTTTTTTAACTAATCAAATTTATATTATAAGTGAATATTGTATTTTATTAATAAATATTAAAATTAAATTCATTTATAAAATAAATTTATTTTATGAAACTAGAAGTAATACATAGTAATAACTATATGTGTGTTATTTGGTTGTATGTATTAATTTGTGTGGAAGAAATTTCAGTAGAAAAGGTTTAATATTTACTTAGTAAAGTTTTTTTTGACGGGTGAGTAATATATTTTATTTATTATCTGAATATCTAGCATGGCTTAGAATTCGCAATTTTTAGATCACAAACTTTCATTGTCTGTTACTCATTAATACTATGTTGAAATCTAACGAACTAACAATGATTTTACAACAATGCTGTGTGAAAAATTACAAATCACCAGCTGCTGCCATCACATCGTTTTTTATCCTCATTTCAAACTTTAATTTTATGAATTGCATTAATTGTTTTATGCTTCAATCTTCAGTTAATTTATGTGCTCTTTTTTACTCTAAACATGTTGATTTTCACAAGTATAAAATGCAGATGCCTCTGTATGTGTTATTACTCAAGTATCTAATTGACGAAGAAAAATTTTTTTCCTTAAGAATATTGCGATATTCTTCATTTGGCAAAATTCAGGTGATTATTATGTGCAAATTTTATATTACTGAAAAGCTAGATTGAAAAAAATTAAAATATATTTGTGACGTAAAGTCTTAAATATATATAAAAATGTATGTTTTAATTATTGACATTGCATTAAAAATGTTTCAAATATAGAGCGCACACTTTATTGATTTAAAAATAATTTTTTATAATAATGCCCGATACATTTGAATCTTAAAAATAGCATGTATAAATTAAAGTAATTGTTTTCAAATATTGCAATATCTTACAATTTTATAAGTATCGAAAACTTTTAAATTATGCACAAAAATCAAATCTTTCAAAATAACTGAATTGAAAATTATTTAGATCATAAGTTTACATTACATTCTAATGCAATATACTGTAAGAGCCCGTATAATTCTTCACTAAAAATTCTTTAATAAATTTAGTTTATTTTAAAGACTATACATTTCTATGTACATAAAAGACATTTTATTCTATTGGTTAGAAATAGAGCTACATAGTATTCATTATTGATACGTCAATGTTAATATATCTCGACTGTTCTGAGCAACTTGCAAAACTTAATACATCGATATGCTGATACTTTCACATTTATAAAGCTGAATTATCTTTTTTAAAAACCGCGACTATATTATACTTCTACACGCAAAAGCTTCGAAAGTAAATTATAGGCATAAACTGCAAGGTTTTATCGTCTTATATCTCTTAGTCTACATACTAAAACTGGAAGCTTAGATCGATCTCCACCTGTCGTAAGTCCCTACAGCGATATCCTTTAATCGCAAAGGCGCGATCACCCTTTCCGTACAATCCATATCGTGTTTAATAAGCACAAGCCCGTTTCCACGAAGGACAGGACCCATCAAGGAAATGTTCAGAAAAATAGTTAGAAACCTACAATTCCGGGAGACCCTTGGAGCCGCAAGAGATCGATGGTTGTCTCGGAGGAAAAGAAAAAAATCGTTTCAAATAATCATGCTTTGTGGAGAATATTGTCCTGGTCAGAGAGACAAGTTTACGGTTGAACTTTACGGTCGCCGATTTGTACCTCGTCAATTATTACTTGTACCCAGACTTAAAAAGCTCGATGAATCCTTTAGAATTCCTATATCCGCAAGTCACTTCAAAATATTGAAAAGCGGTTACCATGTTAAAATTATTGTACTTAAAGTTGCCGAAATACCTTACCACTTATATGACTCTTATTATTTGAAATTGAGATGTATTCGTTCAAATATCGATCCAATTATAAATGAGGTTGAAACAATTATATGATAGGCTTACCGAATTTTGAATTAATTAAAATAATTTGTAAGTTTTAATTTTTTTTTTTTATTTCTTTAAAAGGATCTTTTCATTAATATTTTACATTTTGTGTTTTGCAATTCAATTCTCTACATCATTCCTTAATATCCCTCATATTTACTCAACACATGGAATAATGAAAACGCTTACTATATAAAAGATAGTTATGAAAAAGATTCCGAATTTGTCAAAGTCTTTTTTTCCAGATAAATAAGGTTAATCGTAAATGATGAATATAGATTATTTAGATACGTATTTGTTGAATTTGTTTTTTATTTAATACTAATTCTGAAACGTATATTTTATTTATATTATATTTTTACATTACGACTGTGTACAATGTTCGTATTAGTTTATAATGATTATTTTTTAAATAATTTTTTTTTATTTATAATATAAATGATATGCTTACTCATATAACGTGAAAAAAGAATATTAGCATGATACTTTAAAATAAATACTTTCATTTTATTGTAATACGTAGTAACTCAATGTTTTAAATAATAACTTTTCATAGATGTATGAATATAGATTTAACTATAAAAATAAGTCAAAATTAGATGCAATATCGGTACGTATAGCTCATCACAGATAAATGTTAATTACGCAATAATTAATGTTACTGTGTACCTAGTATTATAAATGCTATTAATAAATTTATTAAATATTGAAACGTTAAAGACTAATCGACTATGTAAGATATTCACACTTCATTTTGAAATGAAATGAGCGCAACCGATTGCATTTAGAAAGTTAGTTGACTCTTGATAATGAAAGCTGTGAGATTTTGGGATACATGAAAATATTTCTATTGTAATTCAATTATGCTAGTTGAAAATACCGATGTTTTACCGAATCTGCCACTGAGCAAATCGAATAATATATCTGCACAACTTGCCTTTGATCTCTCATCGGCTTCCTCCATCTGATACGATTTCTATAAGATCCTCGATAGGTATCTATCGATTGATGAATTTCTTAAGTGTTTCTCAAACGATTGCCGACTTTAAAACAACGATAGGCCATGACGCATGATTGTGAACTCTACGAACGGTTGACCAGTAGAATTCTCTGTTTTTGCTTACAGATCTCTACGACTTTTATATTACCATTTTTAGGTGAGTTGAGCTACTTTAATTACCTGTTTTTGCGAGTTGCCGACATATTTATATTTTCAAATTCTGTATTTCAGTTTAACGAATATCCTTTCCCAATAATTACAAAGAGGTCATTAAAATTTAATCGACATTGAACATAGAGAATTCGATAAATAGAATATGTTTACGATTTAATGTTTGTTTGGATGTTCAATAATCAGTTCTATTGTATCAATTATTATAAAAACTACTTAATAAGTAAATAGTATGTATATTTTTATTTTTATTTATTAGCTTAAATAATTTTTATGAGTACAATGTCATTCTCTCTAAATCCATATTTAATGAAACAAAAAACGGCATGCAAAAATCAATAAAAATACAAAACCAATTGTAGTATTATTCTGCATTCATGTTTCGTTTCTTAAAAAAAAAGTTATTATTATTCATAAATAAGCATATTTCTAAAAATATGATCGTGTTCAAATTAATTTGACCCCGTAAAACATCGAAGAAAGAGAAGCATAAAAGTCTTCAGGAGTTTGCTAACTACTCAAGATGGTTCTATCACAAAACTCTTTCATTAAAATAATTATTACTTTTATTTCAACTGAAATAATCATAAATAAGATACTGAGAATTTACTATTATTCTTATGAAACAGGATAAATTAAGAGAGGCATAAATCGTTTTTAATAAGAATTGGATTATTATTTTTGATATAGCAATTAGTCTTCTAATACACTTTTTAGATATCAAATTTAGAAAATACATGTTTTTTTTCAATAACCTATAACTTTTTTTTAAAAAGTTTTTTTTTAAATTTTCAGTTATATCGTACTCATTATTTTTTTCGAAAATATTTTATAAATCATAATGATCTACCACGTTAGAAAATTATTATTAGAAATAAATTTAAATTAGATTATAAATATCAAGAATTTAAGTAGATAGTAGTTTTTATTACACATTTACATTTCTTGTATAATAATTTTATTAATACGAGACTAACTTTATAATAATAAAATTTTTTAATTATAAAACTTCAATTATTGGAAATTTAATATACCAACAATAGTAATGTAATGTTATAAGAATTAAAACTCAATTAGCTGTGCTAACATAATAATGATCGTATATAAATGTACACAAACAGCAACAATATAAATCATAAAATTACTTATATAATATTAATAAATGTTTTTAATTATTTAAGTCTACTGCATGTTCATATATATATAAGCATATATACTATTTTAACCGTTCCCTTTCACATGTGTTATACTAGTATTTCCATTATGTAAATAATAGAAATGTTTTATGATGAAGAAATACAATGAAAATATCTACCTTTAACTTAATAAAAATAGAAATTAAATAAAAAAGAACAGTTTTAATTTTATAGGTCAATTAATATTTTTTGTATGATTTAACAGTTATTAATAATATTTTTTGTTGATTTATTCATTTGTTTTTCATTAAAATATTTTATGAATTGTATAAAAATTATAAGTAAGACTTTTTTTTTAATCAATTTTTTGATAATAATCAATTAATAAATTTTAGTTAAAGATACGAAATTTTTCTTTGTCAAAATACTATATAATCAATATGAATGTGTAACAATCATTATAATAAATGAATCAAACAGACTGATTATCCGTGTTTAATGTTTTATGCGCATAAAAGTCAGTTTATTTTTTGTATATTTTAAAAGTTTGGTCCGTTATCTATAATTATGGTAAGTATTAAATGAAGAACTGTTCAAGGACGTTCGTAGCCCCGATTAGAATTAATTCTATACATGTGATTCGTGATATATTAATCACCATTAAAATTTTATTTTATATAAATACATTTTTTTAAAGCAAATAAACACAAAGCAAAGTAATAAAAAGTATTAAAGATACCAATTTCAACTAATATTTTTATATGGAAATTTATTACATAATAATTGTCTTATAAGAGAATTAAGTATTAGTTTTATTAACTTTGATTATTGTCTAGTTCGTTATTTAATATTTATAAATATAGATTATAAAAAAAAACAGTAATAATGTCAATTAGAATGGGTTTATTAGGTCTGTTTAATTTATGCATTACGAGTTAATCAGATAATTCATTAGTCAATGGTTTTTGCTCCATCTTGCATATAGTTACAGGAAAACATCAATCTCGTTATTGCTTTTTAACTTCCTTTTCTATTTCCTATTTCTTTATCTATCTGATTTTTTAATATCCTCAGGAATTCAAACCAGCTAATCAAAAAAGTCAAATAATAAGAAAATTTTCGAATTTAGCTGAATATTATTTTCTCGATATTTTCATGTCTTACAGTGACAACCGTAATTATGAATAGATTAACTATACGTCTTACCATCATTTGTTTGATTCGAACTGAAACCTTTAGTTCAATGACTGGTAATTGATTGAACTATTTCACTGAAAATTAGAAACGAATATTTGAATTGAGCATGATTTTTTTAATTTCCATCAAGCAATTATTTTTTTATGATATGCTTTTTGGAAGATTTGGTGTAGAATTGTAATAAAATATTTTGTATAAGAATTATAATTGATAACAACGTTAACAAGTTTATTCTGTGATATAAATTTAATTATATAGTAAGTGGATATTTAAAAAAAATATTAATATAATGTATAAAAATATAATACTAAATTATTTGCAGGATTGATTTATTGATAGAACTTATTATTAAATTATATACTTACTGTGTATGTTATATATTAATCAAATTATATCATGTCATGTGAATCACTCATCTATGATAAATTAACTACAAAATAATATTATACATATTTCCTTCAACTTATTAACCATTCAATTTGGTTTTGAAATAGCAACACCATTTTCATTACAATCGTGTTTATATGGTATAGCCTGGGTATTGTTCAAGGATACGTGTTCACCCTATAAGTGACTTGCATAAATGTTAACTCCAGACTTTTGTATGGTTTTCTCGGAATACAGTGTGAATTAAATAGTCTTTTAATTTGTAAGTAAAATAATTTCACGTATATTTACAAAATAAAAATAGAAATGGGTGGATTAAAAATTAAGACATTTACAATGTAAACAACATTTTCAGCTGGTATGATTGAAAATTATTGCAACTGAATAAATTTACTCTATAAAAAAAAAAAGTAAATTGACCATATGTATACAGATCTTAGCTGGTATGAAGCTGTTCGTATAGGAGCGTATAGTGACCGTATTTCATGAAAATTTGAGGCTTAACAAGAAATATTTTTAATTTTAATTTTTAATTCGATGCAAAAAAACATACTGCACCCACATTCATTAATTTATAAAAGTAAACACAAAACAAAAGCGAATGAAAATATTTGCTACAAAATAAATATATCAAGCAATAAAGTCAAATGCTTCATTTAAACATTGAGTTGTTTTCTTGTTATGATTAATAATAAGCTCAACACCAGCTTATATTTTTATATTATTATATTTCTTTTAAGTAAGGATTTATATTTTAATAAGCATATTAATGATTAATTTAGTTAATAATAAAATGGTATTATTAAAAATGTATTAAAAAAAAATTAACACAATTATAATAATAAAGTTAATAATAAATGAATTTTTATTTAAAATTGTGATTGTTATTTTCGTTATTTTGTTTTCAAAATATATAAAATAATTTTTATATACAGTTAAATGTTTGTATTTCAACAAAAAAAATAATCATTCAGCACGAAAATAATTAAATTATTAATTGTAAAGTAATTACTATAATATAAATATTTTTGAACATAAAATCCTGGTTAAATTTTGAATTTTTGTATTTAAAAACAGAATAAAGTTTATAAATGTTTATTATTAATAATTCAATATAATAATGCTAATTATACTTATTAATAAACAAGAATGAATTAATAGTATGTTGATTGTTTATTAATAATTTTTTTTTATTAACAAATTATGATTTCCTCTTTTTTTAATATGAATGACACTGTTCGAAATAAAAAATCATTCTTAAAATACAATTCCATATAAAATTTCACAGATTTATTAGTTTCATAGTTCACTACTTTTAAATGTATTAGTGTTAGTGTATGCTTTAATATGTATTCAATAGCAAAGTATTTCAGTTATATTACTAATAGATTGATAAAATATTTATATATTCAAATAAATGCATTGATTCATATGGCACTGCGTGTTCAAACATATAGTAAAATTAATCAGTTCGTGTGAACTCAATCAAGCAAGCTGATGTAATGGTCAAAAAATCTTTGTAATAACTCGAACTTAGAATAAAAAAGAGGTATTTTTGCCTTAGGATATCAACAAAAGTATCTTTCATTCCAGAATCAAAAAATATAATAAACAGTATACTTCCATCATTCTTTTATATTCAAATCACAATTTTTAAATTATAAAATATCTAAACATCCAATCACGAGAAAATTATTCGTTCCGCAGTCGGGTACTCGTAATATTTTATTCGTTTCGTTTTCTTCCAGACATTTACGAATATTTGTTGTGTGCAAATTTTTGACAGATACTTAATGTGCCTCAATCAGAATATCAAAATATCTCCTAATTATCATATTAAAAAAGAAATGAATGACAACCTCAACAATTAAGGAAATTTTATGAAACTATTTGGTGACTCCGGAAATTGAAATTGTGAAATAATGATGGATCTACATAATGGGATAAATATTAGTGCCAAAGTTTACGCTAAAGGATCTCTATTTTATAATAGGTGAAAGTATAATGGCCAGATCGACTTGGAGCAACCAAGTATTGATGAGACTAAGAGGACAAGATGAGGTGTTAGTGACAGTGTAAGTAATAGAAAGAGAAAGAGAGATAGAGAGAGAGAGAGAGAGAGAGAGAGAGAGAGAGAGAGAGAGAGAGAGAGAGAGAGAGAGAGAGAGAGAGAGAGAGTATTAAAAAAGGACATTAATAAGGTAAGGAGAGTCTTTAAGCGCGTAATCCGTGTATCTGCTTTATCAAGATTTAAAAAGAGATAAAGTGAGAGAGAGAGAGAGAGAGAGTGCACTATCGAGAGTAAGAGGGATAAAGACAGAAAATTACAGCATGGGTGTCTTCTGATGTGCACAATCAAAGATTAGCTTGACGCATGACTTTCGAGATTGCATGAGAAACAGAAAGAGGAAGAGAGAATAAGAGAGAAAGAGAGAGATAGAGTTACAAGATACCCAACGTATTTGTCGATCCCCATGTCTAAACGTTACCACGGCAGTACCGCTATCCTCTCTGCTTATATCACTATCGCGATTCCAGCCGCAATAGAAAATGTTGCAAAATGAAAACTCGCTGATTCCCTCGGTAAGGCTGACTTTGGTTTCTTTACTAGCGCTATCTTTCAACTTTCTGTGCACTACTTGATGTATCTGTGTTTTGTGTGCGTTCGCCCAACCCTGGACATTTAACGACCTCAAACTTATTCAATAATGTTGTGTGTTTTACCCTTCATCATTATCAATGCGTAATAATCGATACATCGTAATCTTTGTCACTATAATTTTATGATCGATCTTTGGTAGATTATCTTTACGTTTTTTATCGCAAACAAAAATGATAAACTTATAACTAATGATTACTTTATTTTACTGAAACTAAAAATTATATAGTGTATTAGTTATTAGGTAATGGACTGACTGTAAGTGATTAATTATATTAATTAAATATGAATTTAATTGGGGGTAGAAAATTAAAAAAAATTTTTTTTATTTTATTTGCTATATCACGACCATAACTAATAACTGTGCATTAAATTCTTTGCATTTACTTGATTATTTGTATCTGAGAAAAATTAATGAAAATTACTACTCCGTAAAAAATAATTCACAACAAGTAATATTAGCGCTAATGTATATCAAGTACAGTCTTATATTCTTCAACTTAAATGTTTACTTAAAAAAGCTGATGTATAATATAATACAAATTATATTATCTCGATATCATTTTAGTAAATAATTTAATTATTTACGTTAAAAGTAAATTTAAATACTAAAAAATTTTTATAAGTTCTTATATCGCGTTTTTTATTATAAAAATCCATCGCAGATCTGAATATTATTATTACAAGTATACTATTTTTAAAAAAAAATAAATAAAATTTTATTGCAACAAGATCAAAACGATACGGTATAGTACATATTAATATACAGACGCAGCGTATTATACACTAAGTTACATCCAGTCGATCCTTGACGACCTCAGTTTGCTAATACATAATATTTACACTATAATTTGACTTAATTATGCAAATAAATAGTGTGACATGAACTTTAAAGATACATACATATTTAAGTACAAAAAATAAGGTAGAAATTGATGAGTTTAAGTGATTGGTATGATTTAGAATATGTGTGTGTACGTATAAGGAGAGAGAGAGAAAGAGAGAGAGACAGAGAGAAATATAAATTTTAAATACTATATAGTTTATTTCTAAATTGTGCTTTCATTTATTTATGATTTATATTACAATGCATTCATGGAAGATCTAATTCACAAATTTTTTACATTATTCTTATTTAAATTATTTGAACTATTATTAAAATTATACACTCCCTCATCCATAGAAAATGCAGATTAGCTATTGCGAAATTGTTGACAAGCGCATCTGTATTTATTTATCATTATAGTAAGATTTTCGTAGCCGTAGAATATAAAAATATGTAATAATGTTTGTTATTGTATAAAATTCGTAAAAGATGTTTAAACGCTAATGAAATTAACGTGAAAAAAATTAATTGAAACTATCATAATCCATATGATTAAAAGAGAGTCGATCGAGTGTAGGATGTCCTGCAAACGAACGATAAGAGAAGATGAAACCGCAGGATGAAGGCAACATAAAAAAGAATCATTTAACCGATGTACCGAATCATAATGAAAGAAGATTTTATTCCTACAAGTATGCTATAAAAAATTACAACTGATTCATAGATGGATTATCCAAGTACTTTGGGGTTCATTTACGCATGAAGATCCTTTGATGTATCCATATTGGGCACATATCCAGCAAGCAGGAGTTTTTATCGAACGACGGGGGGCACTTTATCTCTTTTACTCTTGAGTCTAAGATTTTTTAAATTTGCAACCATCCTTTAGTAGTTAGAGTTATATAAGTTATATAAGGAGTAGTTCGAGTCGTTGTCACCGTCGCCTTTACATTCTGATAAGATCTACCTTAAATTAGGATTGATTTTCTTCATTAGAGTCTCCATTCTTCTTATTTAATACTCTTAATACTGGTGCTGCTTCTGTAAGATGATTTATTACAGCCCATATTCATACAATTTTCTTGTAAGAACGTTCGATCCACTTTTCTAATGTTCTATCTGCTATTAAAGAGTAAGAGGAAAATAAATGAGAAAAAAGGAAGACGAATTTTATCAGTTTGAATTAGTGAAGCAATCGGAAAATAATATCGATTACAATCGATCGCAAATTAACGATAATCAGATTTTGGAAATCGCCTTGAATTTAATTATTGACTTTTATTACGCTTTTGACGCATACGTGAATACAAGCGGCTTTCAGATCTAGGAAAAGTAGTGCTCGAAAAAGAGGCAACAAGCAGCTACGGGGTGGTATAATTCCTTGTGTGCAGGGAGACACGAGTTGGGACGCGACATTGTGAGTAACGGGTTTCGAATTTAAAATTCTTTGTCTGTCAGAGGATGCATGGAGAGCGTGGGAGGCTCTGGAAGCCCGTAATTGGCCTGGTCAGGACAAGTATCAGACAGGGATCGGGAGTTCTTCGCGAAATAGACGATTTACGAGTGACTTAGAAGCATCAGCAAAGGGATGTGTCTACCCATGAGAAATATGTGCACGTACCGATGATGAACCGGCCCATCAATTGCAGACTCGTGCAGCTGCACTCACACCTACAAGATGAGGTGCAATCTTTTGAGAAGTTTTATGAAGCTCGTGAATAATAAATATAAGCTTTTAGCGGAGAACAATCCATCGTATCGGATCAATGTGCATTTCTGTTTTTTCTCATAATTTCATTCTTATTATTATTTCAGATTATGTCGATCCATTAACTTTGCTTGATTTAAAAAAAAAACTTATAATTCATTGTGACCCTAGCTGATCAATAAGCGTGGACTTTTATACTCAATGCATCCATTCTCGATTTTAGACTTTTTTTAACAGAATTACGTGGAATGAACATTAGCAATGCCCGTTGAATAAGCGCTCTTACTATGTACCAAAGCGTATAAATTACTGCACGATCTATAATGCTGTATATAAGAATAAATTATATGGTTTAGTACCATATACCTTTTTTGTGTTAGTGATAAGGAGTAAGTGACGATTCCCAATCGGACATTTATATTGTTTGACTCCTACATTTTGAATATCGGATTAAAAAACAAATAAAATCCTCGTTTTGCGCATACACACTCTTTCGCTGTCTTTTTATGTATCTGATTGTCTCTATCTGTAAGTCTCTTTGTCTCCCCCCTCCCTCTCCACCTCTCTCATAATTCGTTTACACAAATTCTTAATATCCATTAACTTTGTTTCACTTGCTCAACAGACATATTATTTGAGCAAGCACAAAATACAGATAAAAAAAAATAAATGATTATAATATAATAATGACAAATGATTTATTTTAAATAACACTAAGTCTAAAAAATCATTTTCATTAAATTTTTATTTTATTTATAATACATATTTTGTAAAGTAATAAAATAATAAAGTTTTTGACAACGTTGCCCGTTTTGTGTCATACATATATCAATGATAACCATCTTACGTATTGATTTACCGCATTTTTTAATTTACGTTAATAGTAAAAAATTTTTGTAGGTACTATAATTTACTTGATGCATATATTTACCGTTAAACAGCTTTTTATTTTACTAAGAGCTACACTGGTGACTATAAATAACATAATCATTGCAACAAAGATTTTTACACTCTTCCTTTCATTTTACTTAAATCTGTATGTATATTATTCATCATTATATTCCAACAAAAAGATAAAGCGTTAAGTGCACAGGAAAGCTGAGTAAAAATTGTATATTTATGTTTCTTAGTATAGCTGTCTTTGACGGCATCATCTGTATGCTTAGATTGTTAGAAATCTAATAAAATATTAAAATTGAAGTCGCGATCATTAATTTTCTGTGTCTTTCCGAATAAACTATTTTTATTCTTTAATAAAAGCACTGTGAGAGCAAATCTTGCAAGAGACATGTAAATCTATCTTGTAAATAAATTGTATTTTAAATGGCTTTGTATGTAAGATATTGCATCAAAGAATTTCGAATGCATAAATTACCAATTCACATTTTTTTAACAAAATAACATATCTTGTTTAAAATCTGTGATTATTTTAATTTTAATGCATTATGAATAAAACTTTTTGACAACATGCAACATGTTTAATTAATTTAAAATGATATACATAATTGCCTGTTGATTTTATCGTAACATTAAAATATTTTGATTTACTTATGATAAAAGTAAATTAAATTTGATAATTGATTAATTTTATGTAAATAATAACAAAGCTGAAATGAAAACTTACATTTATATTATTTTTTTGATAATATTTAAATTAATGATAAAATTCTTAAATTTTAATTTTCAATAAAATACATTGTTTTTAACTTATAGTACAAGTATTTTTTAAATTAAATTGCATAAGTAATTTGGTTAGAAGAAAATTATATATCTTTGATAGCGAATGATAACAAATTATTTTAACACCACAAGTGTATTTATAATGCATTTTCAAGACAATTTAGAGATAGTGTTATGAATATTAGTAAATGCATTAATAAAATATCAACCGAGGTTCAAAATTTGAAGACTTTCACTGATTTATAAAATTTTATTTTATAAAATTCAATGTAAGTTGATTTTAGTTAACATAAAGCGCTAGTTGTTTAATGACTGAATGTAAACAATTTAGTTAAATTTTACTTGTCTTAAGAGATGACTCTTGCATTCGTCAACAGAAACATCAATTTATTTTTTAAACAACTTCGGACGAAGACAGATTATTTGAAATTGGAAGTCCCTCCATTCAATTTTTTATTGCCTTCTAGATATATTATCGCTTATACACTTGTTTTACATTATTTTTTACTATTTTTAAAAACCAAATTACTCTTAAATATCAAACGTATTTTGTTTTTATTTTCTATTTATATTCAATATTTACAATTCTTTAATGATAATTATAGGTTTCACAGCATTACTTCATTAATTAAACCATGACATTTTATTTGTTACAGAGTGCTTAGGAATTATGTTATTTTTATAATAATAATGTTCACATTAGCTTACGCATAATTCATTTTTATCGATAAATTTAGATTAAATATTATTTAGACGCCGAAAACATTTGAAAATTTAAGGATGCTTATTAATAAGAATATTAAGTATGTTATTTCAATTCAATACATAGATGGAAATACTTTCATAATTTGAATAAATATTGATGGCTTAAAAAAAAAGTCAAGAATGAAGCAATTATTATTCAGAGACATTATAGCAGATTCAATTTCAGGAGTCCATCGCTCCCTAAAAATGACTTCCGTGAATATGTGAGGCTTATTTTAACATGCCCACTTACCCTTGTTGTACTTTCACTCAGTGGTATACCTCTATATTTACACACTACCTTGTCTTGTCTCCATTATATTAGCGATTGAAAAATAATTTTTTTTACATTAAATTGTTATTTTATTATATATATTATTTAAAATTTAATATAAATAGTCATTATGTTTGTTTTTATCTGTTATTTGTATACTTTTTCTTTACCAAAAAACTGTATTATTTGTTTCTATTTACTCACATGTACATTTCTATCGCTATGAATTAAATTGAGATAAGTAACATTTATAAAAATTGTGTTTAAAAATTAACCCTTCTTTTACAAATTTGTTTTCAAATTCTCTCTTCTATTACGAGTATGTATTCGTGCACATACCTCTACGCCGCTGTATAGCGATGCCAGTAAAATCACTAGTACCCCATTGCCTCCGGCGTTGAATAAAATAAGCAAAAAATAGTAGACGTAGAGCACAAGGGTTAGAGAACAGTACTCTTGTACTTCCCGAGTAAAATTAGAGCAGCTATCATAATCAGAATTAATGATATATCTTCTAAGCAGGCGTCTTAGTAGTGTGTGCCGAGGATGGATCGAGAGGTTGGAGAGATGAGAGATGCAGGACCGAGGAGAGAGAGCGCTTGCAAATTTTCAACCCAGGTAAATGTTTCCACACAGAAACACGCATAAATTACGATGTAATTACAAGGTCGGCAATCGAAATCGATAGTCAAGACATTCCGAACGATCAGATCTCAAACCTAATGTAGTTTCGCACTTTTTCTCTCCCTTACGGACCTCATTCTTTGTTTATTGTACCACTCCTTTGCTCCACATTAAGTTTTCTCTTTCATCTGCTAAATTCTCATGTTCACCCCTTTCCTTTTCTGATAACGTGAGGGAATTGATCGCAGCCTTCGTTTAAAAGCAGATTCGATTCTTATTTCGCCTCGCCTTCTTTACGTCTTATGTTACCTCTACGTTTAACCAAATAAGTAAAGACAAGAACAGAGATAAGGATTTACTGAATAAGGTTACTTTCGAAGCAAAGTATATTTGTTTATTATTTTATAATTAAAAATTAAAATATTGTAATTTACTCATAATAAGTAATATATAATATGTTAATATTATCCTAGTATAATTATATTATTATAATAGCTTTACATAACAACAACAACGCGAAGCGCATAAAAACTACAATCATAGAAATTAAAGATTTTATTGAGAAAAATAACAGCAGATTTTTTTACGAAACTTATAAAACAATAAAGAAATTCATGTATTTATATTGGTATGAATTTTTATTAAAAAAATTTCAGTCTAAAAAAAAATTAACAATGGAAGGAGAAAAAGGTTAAAAATTACAGTCTTGCTTTTTTTGAAAAACAATAAATACATGCTACTCAGTCTCTTATTTTTACGAAGAAAGAAGAGTATCCTGCATAAATCAACTATACTATCTTTTTATCTCAGAATAATGTTCAAGCATGCACATTGCCAATGATTTGGCAACAGAAGCACATTATTTTGCGTTATTAGTCGTACTAATCTAATAATTGTAGTAACTAAAAACCGTCAAATTAAATGGCGCTCCCAAGAAGAAAGTTTCCTTATGGATCTTTTTTCCGACAGAGTTTATTTTCTGATTTAGTCAGATATCGCGTACACGATTGTATAGATTCCTAAATGATACGAGAAAGATGAGTCTTATTTTATTTTTTTATTTTTATTACTGCCATCTTTAGTAGTCATCTTTAATAATGAGTTACCTCTTGGAACTTAAGTTAGTATGGAAACAACGATTATAAATATGTTTATAGCGAAGATTTTGAACTCTTTAGTATTTTTAGTATTAATAGACGATAATTTATTGGAATTTATATTAGATGTAAAAAGGGTTATCGAAAGTACTAATGAAGATGGACAAATAATTTATAGGTATGGCTATTTTTTGAATTATACTAACTTGATGGCATTTATTGATGCAGCTAATAACAAATTTATATGTTTGATTTTTTAATATTGTAATATAGAAATTTATCTATTTATTGTAATAAATCAGACCTTAAGACCTAAAAATTTTTTTTATTAATATTTTAAAACATTTTTACTTGTATTATTATAGACAAGTTATTGTTAAAGATTATTAGTTTAATTTTTCTTTATTATTTATCTCAAATGAGTTACTTTATGTATTGTTTATAAAAAATTCAAGTTATACCAAAAATACAATTTCACAATTATGAAATTTTTTTAAAACTTCAATTATTGAAAACTAATATATTTATGTAATTTATCTTCTAATGTTTTTGATCTCACAAAACTCCCAATCCCCCTAGGATCGTATATGTGTGTGTATGTACATGTTACAACATATGTATACATATCTTTTTAAAATAAGAACGTAAAATGTAATCATAAACTGCTTATTAAATGAAATTATTAAAATATAATGTAATAAGGTATTAAAATAAAGTTGATTTCGAACAAAAGCAACAAATGAATACGAGGAAACACCGTAACAACTTCTGTTGCCTTTGAAACACTTAGTAGTACGGCTGTTCTTATATTCTTTATCAGGTAGTTTCAAAAAATATGTTTATGGCTTCTGAAACAAATTTTGCCAATGAAATATCCTAATCGTCGTACGAAAAAAGTGTTGCGGCCATGGGAAATAAATGCTTGAATATAGAAAAGTACACGAGTACGAAGCGAATACATAAGTAAATATTGGTATTGCAATAAAAGAAGCATTATTGAGTTATTTGTATAATCGTACGACTTTTATTTAAAAATAAAAATAACAAGAGACAGGAGACATTAACTAATAATCAAAGAGAGAAACGAATTTTATTTGACTTTAAAGGGTTAGAAAGACACACTGATAAAATGCAACTGTAGGTATCATTGTATTCCTAGTTCTCTCTCGTTTCTTTTTCTTTGCTTTTTTCTATAACGCGTATTATAAAATATCACGGGGGCATGATTGTCGTTTTCACGTCATCCTGTATATCATTCTGTCTTAGCATGCCCGTATTTCTCTCAGTCCCTGTCTCTTTCTTCTGCGTTCGTCGACTGTCACCGTCACCCCGTATCTATTCTTCACATTCAATGGAAAATAAAAAAGATTTGAATTCAACAGTAAACGGGACTGGTACCCGTGACTGCCTTTCTTTATCTCCTGTTTTCCCGTCATTATCCCCTCCCTTCCCACCGTTCCGTCCTCATTTAATCTCGGGCTCCTTTACAGCTGCGTAAGCGCGCGCTACCTGGAAAAGCGTCTCCTTTAGTCACCCCGAGCAACGGGTTATCTCGTAGGGTCTATGGAAAAGTCCCAGCAAGAACGCGAAAAGTACATTTGACATCTGTAACAGACGATCGCATCGCGGATGCAGTGCCTATGAAGTAAGCGACCGAATTGTGCGTCACGTGCGCCCAGCGTAAAAGGAAAAGGCACCGACAATATCGTCAGTAGTAATGAAAAGAAAAGGTTTCAATGTGCAGGGGGCGATCGCGAATGAGACAACGATGGAGATGCATGAACGAGAGGAGATGAACAGACTTTTTGCCTTGCTTTTGAATCGATGATTAATTATGGATGGAAAGATAATCTCGTACAATATTATCATCAAGGAAATTCCAATGATTTTCAATATTAATCATTTTTAATATCAACTTATCTTTTATTCGTGATTATACATAAAATCGTCATATTATCCTAGAAAGAAAAAAGATTTTGGACTAGATTATATAAATTCATCTTCTTTAGTCTTTGGTACTATCCGTCTATTTTAATACACAAAATGAAGCTCAATACATGCATCCACATTATCCGAGCAGTTACAAAAGGAAGTATCCCAAGTTTTTGTTTCGTTTATTATATAATGTAGCTCTATCTTTCAGTATTACACAATATGTTATTAAATCATAAGGGCTTTGAATCCCAAGCTCGGTAAAGTAGTAGTAGTTAATTGGGAATCTTATACATATTTTCAAATACTGATAAACTGGTTGTGCAAATGAAGAACCCGATCGTGGATACAATTTCAAGATTTGCGGGATGCGGAGACCATAAAAATAACTGAGATAAGCCTTGAATATCAGATTTTTTTTTATTAAAGTCAGTCATTTTTTCTCTTTCGATGAGGATTTAAGGGTACCATAAAATTCACGTACTAATAAATTGCGCCGTTAATGCGAGAAAAAGTTGACGGCTACTGTCAAATGCGTATCCATTTAATCTTGCTAATTTTCTTAGATTTCATTACACCTTTTCGACTACTCAAATAACAGCATCACCTCGATTGTTCGACTCATTCTAACTTGATGCTACTGATGATAAGAGACTCTTCTTGGTTTTGTCGTATGATTAATTGGCCGGTGTAGCAAAGTAATCTAACTTGCATTTGCTTTTATTATTTGTGAATATAAATGTGCCGAATGGAGTGAAAATTTATTCTATTGTTCGAAATTATCACTTTTACTGATTGTCTATAACATTTGTAAACATAGCTTATATGATATTCGATTTTCAATTTTATTTAAATTAAAATGTATTAAATGCATTATTATTATTATTATTATAACAAATTAATAGTATTATAATGAAATTATTCGCTTGTTCTTTTTTATGATCTTTTACATTGATCAAACGGATCAATCTGGATGCACAACTCATCTTATCTAAGTGAAGTGTAACAGAGTAATTACTGCAACGTGAGTCACTAAACCCGATTATTTCAACATATTTCTAATACCCCCTCCCCTAGTGTATCTGATTTTTTACCTGTTTTAAGATATATTCATTGTCTTAGCATTTAAAATATATTCAGTAACTTGAATAAAGTGAGATACGTCACTCGATAGACGTAGAAGGGAGTCCGAGAAGGGTTAAAATAAAACACAATTATTGGAATAAAGTGAAGATCTCCAGTATCACATAAGATCACTTATTGGCAGAAGGGAGGAAGAAAGTCATGAGCGGATAGGAGCTTTATAGAGACGACAATAAGATACGGCAACAAAACTGATTGGTGCAGCTAATTTCCGGTCGACGGTCTAAGTCTATTGAAACACCGTATGTTCGAAATTGGGTTACTGCTAACCAATCCCTTCATCAATATGCCGACTTTTTGTGATATCCTGAAAACAACAATGCTATATCCGTTAACGTTAAAATAGCCCAATCAAGTTTTCAGAATACCAATACCTAATTAATGCATTGGAATGCAGTTTGCTATAACTCGTATGTTTTTCAAATAAATTCAATCAAATGAATATGTGCTTGTTATAGACGAAATAATTAGCACTGTCCCTTAGCTGTCTGATGAGCTAATGAAATTTGCATATTTTTAATATTTTTCAAGTTTTTTCTTTTTCATTTTTTGTCCTATTATTTTGTATTAATTAAAAACAGAGAGTATAATCGCTAAATCATAGAAATAATGTTCTCTGTAGTATTGCCTTATTAGTATTTACATTAGCATTATGGTAAATAAAAGAGGGTGAGGATAAGCTTTCCAAAGTCGAAATATAAATGACACTTATAATCTAAGCTCTCTAATTAAACTAAAGAATACTTTTTGCGAATAACAAGATAGAGATTTTATAAATATTATAGAATAATTTCTATTATAAGTTTATTCTGTCTTTCGGGAAAATCCGCTTACCTTCACATAAACCATACACTAGTCGCACATAGGTATAAGTTAAAGTAATATCAGTGTCTCAACAATAGGAAAAATATGAATTACTCTAAAAATGTAATGTACCGTGAAAAGTGTCATTTAGAAATTGCACAACAATTATTAAAACGTAATTCTGGAAAGGTTAATTCAATAATAAAAATTTAATTTTTCATGCCTTTAATACTTAGGAAATAAAAAAGTAATTTCAAACAAAATTACAATCCAGAAAAATTCAACGAAATTTATGATCGATGTCAAAGCTATACATAATATAGCATATTTCGCATTCATTTTTACAAATCACATGAATTATTAAGCATCTGGCTACCGAATCATAGTAATGAAAACAAATACACACTTATTTATAAATAATAGGGAAAAACCAAACAACAAAGTCATCGGAGTTCTTCGCGTTCATTTTCCTTTCGTCGTTGTTTGCACTCATTTGAGAAATGGGTTAATATCAATGTTCCAAGCTTACTAAAATCATTCGACTGTAGCCATTTATATGAGATTACGCAATTACTAAGGGTTCATTTGATGATGCTAGTGTTCTTGAGACGAATGGGAGAACGCGATTGAGCGAAAATTAGGGGGAGGGGAGAAATTTCGTGAAAATATAGCTGAGTTTGAAAACTGTGCACACAATTTGAATGTATTTTGGCTTTCATAGGTATCGCAGGAATTCACAGGTAGTTTTATGGTTTGGTTATAAAAATGCACCATAAAAAAATTATAAAGCCGTACGTATAGATGCGACCAGTCTTGAATATCACGTGCTCGTAACAAGATTATTTTGAAAGAAAACAGCCAATTTATGAAATTATTTTATCATTACACGATATAAAGTATGATATATTTTTGGGATTGATTATTGATTTATAGCTTACTAGGAGCATCTATTTTTTTGTAATTTTTTTGTCAAGCTCAATAAAAACGTGAAAAATATTTGATATAAATTGAAATTGTTTTATATCAAAGAATAGATTACTGATTATATTCGAAATTTTGTAACTAAGGGACAGAAAAATTTTTCTGAATAATTATTAAGAAGTAATATTATATAATCTTTATACAATATCATACATAAATGTATGTAAGAAGTAATATTATGTAACCTTTATACAATATCATACATACATTATAAGCTTCGATTTTTTTAATTATAAAAAGAATATTTAATGAAAATTAAATTTTTCCCAAAAGCCTATTCTTTTCTGTTTACTTTATCTAATTTTTCTTCGACTTTTCGAATACTTATCCAGATAAAACTCCATCACAATTTATTCCACAATTCCTCACTTTTTTTATTTTACTCGTCTTTTTAAGATGCATTGTATGGACCTTGCATAGATTAGTTTTTAAAGTTGTGCAAACTTCATTAAACACCTTACTCTAAAATACCTTTACAAAATTATGTCGCGGACGGGGAGAATTAAGTCATACCTATAAGTAAGCTTTGACTTTACCACGTTTTCTTTTTTATTCCTTATTTTTTCAATTTTCCTATTTTTTTATTTTTCTATGTCTTAACCTGGAAACTGACATCAAAGCTTAGATTCAAAATACCATTTTCCATCTCATCTAAATTAAAGCTTAATCATCTTATTCTAGACTATGAATTCTTTCAAAACTTTAGAAATGTTGTTATCGAGACAAATATTTAAAAAAACTACCTTATGGATAAGTTATTAATAAATAATATAGTTAGCACGTCAAATTTGTAAATAATTTGATTGAAAATTGAATAAGAAATTATTTTTATAAAAGAAGATGTAATTTAAAATAAAAATAAATTATTCGACGAATATTACTCTTCTTAATTTATATAAATTAATATGAACATCAGCATATAAAAATCTACTTATTATAACAGAATGATGCAAAAGTCAATATATTTTAAATTTAACTTTAAAATCATTCTTATAATTTAAATTTATAATTTATTTAAGTTTTCTTAAATATTTTATCTACTTTGACTTATTTTTTTGTTATAAAAATTTGCTGTTTTTAAATCTATGTAATTACTTGCATTTATATTAAAAAATAGAAAATTTTTAACAGTTTTTCTTTGTTTCTTTTCCAGTTTGAAAAAATTCCAATTAATTTCTAATTTATAATAACTATATAATTTGCAGCAATAAATTTCTTACATTTATACGTACACTTACACATATTCCTTCTATTTATTATTTTTCTCAGTACAAAGCCACAAACTTCATCGATAATAATTGATCTCCGCCTTTTTCAACCATTCGTCTACGATCGCATAATTTTATTTTGCATTGCTACGAGGATATTAACTATTAATTATTATATTTGGTAGCATGTACAATTTATTTTGTTTCCTCTCAAAACTTTTAAATATTTTGTTTACGATTGAAAGTCACATTAAAAGGATACATATTGGAAGGAATTTATTTTTTTGTAATTTGACAATTATATGAGTGCTTTCTAAATTGAATTTTACGTTACTCAAGTGAGCACATATAAAATCATGATTGTAGTTATAAAATTGTTCATTTCATTTGTACGTGACAAATTACAATTACAATTATTATTCATTCTTTATTTTAAATTAATTTATGAAAATTAATTCGAAGTATTAATGATTAGAATCTAAGTACTTTTTTAATAATAACATCAAAAATTCTAAAAAAAAAAGAATAAGAAAAAAAAAGAAAAAGAAAAAGAAATTTAACGAAGATAAATTTTTAAATTTGTAAATGATATAAAATAACTAATTACCCAAATGAAAGTCAGTATCAATAATTATTTCCGTAAATAATTTCGGTAAATAATTTTTATTTAAATATTTCTATTTCTATTTCGTTTTTTTACAATACAGCGTTATTTATAGCTTTAATATATTATAATTTCATAATTTACTTTATACAATATTATTATAAAGCATTTGAGAAGTCAGATTTTAGATGTATTTTATACATTTTTGAGTAGATTAATCCTTTCAAACGTCAATATTTAATCAATTTAATTATATCAATTGCAGAGACAAATGCACTGATTTAATTGATTATTAATAAATATCAATTTAAATGTGAAAGCAGAATAAAATATTTATTTAGCATTTATAGCTTTGAGAGAAGTGCAATTGAGACATTGTAAAAAAGAAGAATCTTGTTGAATATTTGTTATTTATAATCGCGAACGTAAGTCGTATTTGATATAATGATTTTTTGTATTTCTGATTTGTTTTATATTATTTCATTATTATAAAGTTATTTTATTACGATAAAGTTAAAAATCCAAAATCTTTCAAAGTAAGTGTGGCCATCGATATTTTATACATATGAAAACAGTATATGCCATTGATCTTCATATCTTTTGAAGAAATTTTAATTGGTTGCTATTTATTTTACTGTTGAATCGATATCATAAATATAAAAATTGTATTTCACATATTGTATAATACAAGAAGTACATATTTTGTGAATAAATTGCATATGAACGTTCTAGGACTATTATTCTTTTATAATATATGAACGGAATAATATTTTGAATTATTCATTCATTGTTGATACAATGTACTACGACCAATTTAAGTTGAATTGCAAATGTATCTATCTTCAAGATACAGATCTGCTTTACAGTTATTTAAACACGCACTGAGCACAACTATTCTTTTCTCCTAATTTGTAGGTGCACAGTCTGCCAAATTATTTGACCAATTAACCCTTAGTGATCGAAATAGTTAATATTTATTATCATCGACAGCGTGTGAATATTAGATAATGTTTTTAAAATGCAAAAACTACTAAGATTGTGAAAGGGTTGAGAGTTTGATATGGGAGTGCGGCTATTTGCATTGTGTGCACAAAATTTGTTCTGGTACCTTTCCATGTTATATAATAATTTTATTATCAAAATCGCATAAAGTCGGTTTGTATGTGTTATGGATATTATGGTTTATATTCGAGCGTATTCACAAAAAATATATTCCTACATATATTTATGAAAACTGTATAGTACTTTATGTCATATAGGCATTTACAGACGAACCCACAGCGTACATATACATACAAATGGGTGCACAGAGATATTTTACTGTTAGCAAGACAATAAGACTTGCACCTGAATATTGACATAAATTAATGTGGTTTAACGTAATGCTTATGAATACGATGCTATTGGGAAATGATTTAATTAAGTACTTACCATCGTTTGAATACCGTAGCTTGAGCATACGTATTTAAGTTTTTTCATTACTGCTTGATAAAGATAATGGAGTTAATATAGCTTTAAACTTATATATATATAATTTGATTCTGGTTTTTTGTTTTCTTAACGTATAATTCCTTAGTATTGTTATTATATACCAAGATATTCTTTTTTTTGAATATTGTGAACTGATTAAAATAAAAAAAATTTAACAAATATAATGCTGGTATATGCGAAGAAAAAAGTTAATTTGTAACTTTATTAGTTTTTTTAATCTCATTATTTACTATTCAAATTAGTTACTTTCATTACTCAATCACTTATGCTATCTATGTATAAAAATCTAACTTTAACACATTCTAAGTATTCAATGGAAACATTGTAAACAAAATATAAATTACATACAATTTATTAATTTTTGCAAGCCGTACGATCTGTTCATAACATATCACCAATTTTATAAAGATACCATACAAAAGTACTATGCAAATATAAAACTTGAATGCTTCCGCAAAGCGAGTTCATTATACATTGAATATGAATTCTTTTGTAACCGATTGAACATACTGTACAAGAACTGTATCTGTTTTTCCACTCTACTCTTTTTATCTTTTTATTTCTCTCGCTCTCTCTCTCCATCTCAACTTACTCTTTTTTTCTTTAATTCATCCTATTCGTGTGTATTAAGAAACTTCCTAGTTTCTAATACTACAGATCAGTGTACGTAAAGTAGAGTTGTTATCATCACTCATAAGCATTATCATAATTTGTGGATTACATTAAGGAGAGTGAGGTAGTTTTAAAACAAAGACCAAAGAAACGTGAAGCATGCTTCGTTTTAACTTGTCAACTTGTTCTATTAATATAAGTAGCTTCCATTTATTTATAGGCAGTTGTATAGATTTTAGGCTAAGAGATACATAGTTTATGTCAAAAAAGTATGTTAACACCATTGATACAGTTGAATAATTAATATACTTATAATGGATCTGGTTTAAAACTAACTGATTTATTACCCAACTTAATGGTCCCTGGAAAAGACGATGGCTATGTCTAGAGGGATGCACTTATTATTAAGGAAAAAACAATTTTAGCCTATCCCTCCACTATCAGCTAAAAATCTTGCTCGGTGGAGGTGATGTCGATTCGACCAAAGGTCAAAATCCACTAAGTCTTTATCAAACACTCATCTTTATTATTTCACTATGAAAAAGTTTTCAAATTTGTACTATTTTAAAACATTTCTTATTCTTTCAAAGTAAAAATGTATACTTTTTTCATGAATGATATTTGTAAAAAAAATAAAAAAAAATATATATATTTTAATAACTATTTATAATTTTAAATGAAAAAAGACTACTTATAGTAAATTAAAGCAATGAGTTAATATAATGTGGATTGATTTTGAAAAAATAAATCATAGAAGTAATGTATTGTATTAGCTAAAACGTGATCAATCATGTGAAACCTCATAGTATTTGGTCTAAAAATGTATTCATTTATGAGGCTTCTGACACTGAAAAATGCCAAAGTAAGAACATTTGGCTTCGCATGTACACAGGCGCTTGACTTCTGTGAATTAAAATACTTCCATTTTCGATAAAATTTTACGTTTCTTTTAAAACGGCTCAAAGAAATTGTTGCTCGAATCTCCTCTGACTCCATTGTAATTATTATTCGAATGGATCTAGAGCTAGGAACTATAAGTCCGATCGAGTCATTCATGAAAAATTATAGAGCGCTGCACAATTTTAAGGCGAAGTGGAAGGAGGTGATTTGAACAAATAATTTCCTTAAAAACGAACATAGCTTGGCTATTATCGTTAACCACAGCTGCTGCGTTTAAGAATAAGTAAAATGAGGTTCACATTAACGCTGTTTTTTTTTTATTTCATTTAATTTTTCGATAGGAATGGTGCTTTTCCACCATCTGTTCTCTTTAACCCGCACAATTTAGAAGAAATTTTTTTTTTATAATAAATAAAATAAAAATGAATTTATAGATTTTGTAATAAAATTATTTTAATTCTCATAAATAACAAACTGTCCATTTACCAATTATATTAATCACACACACATTTACTACATTTTTGGCTTTCAATGTTTTAAGTCTGTTTTTTAAAAAAGAATTTACTACTTTTTTTTAATAATAAGTGCAAGAAATTTCTGTTTCATAATCTTTTTGTCTCTTATAGTATTATCTTATCAAATGCCGCCGACCATCAAAATTATGATTTTGACAATACTTGTCGGATACTTATAACAACAACAAAAAATTATAAAAATACTGTTGGCCCATGACAATAAACAATAATCGACAACATAAGAAGTTGATCAGTACATTTTTATAGTATAGTTAATAAAAAATGTGGTTTATAAGCAAAGGCTTCTTTAATATATATATATATATATATATTTATATTAAGATGTTTTATATGATATATATTTTTTGAGCTCGTTGAGAAATTCGATCTTGAAAGTAAAATAATTATTAGTAGCAGTGTACCGTAAAAGATGTCGTTGTTTGTTAAGGTTCCAAGATGTACGGCTTCATTTATGAATTTATTGTGCCTTTCGAAACAGAATGCATTAGCATTTCTTGTGGTACTTATTCGCTCGGCCGTAAATCAAAATTTGTTAGCATTAGTTTAAACTATGTAATTGAACATCATAAGTATGCTTTATAGATCAATCAAAATAGTTTTAAGTAGCTTTTCTCAATAAGAAATTATAATTAAACCTCGACATAGACGAAAAAATAATTACAACCGATACCAGCCATTTAAAATTAATAGTACAAGCATTCCATGTACTTGTACACAAACCGATTACTGTTTAAAAAATTTATTGGATCAATTTAATCGCAAATTTGGATATACCTACACTGGATATTACAAGAAGGACGTATGGTTCGGTTATCAGTGAAGTCTCGATTGCGAATAAAATTTATACCCTAAACAATTCATCTAGGAAATTCCATTTCTATAGGGGTTAGTGAAGACACTATGGTTTTAGCTTGCAGTTTTGAAGTACAACACCGTAAATGCGACCCTCATACGGGACCTCGGTCATAGTTAGCGATTGAAGACATGATTATCTGACCTGACGTCGTTTTAGGGGTTACGAAAGGAAAAGGTCTCAATAGTACAGAGCGGAAAGATCGCAGGCCAGGTGAAGATTAAAGTCAAGCGGAAAAGTTATGGCACTCGCACGCGCTCGTATAATTTGCTCGTAGTGTAATTCACGGGTTACATTTTACGCCCATTGTTAGAAGTTATGTGTTCTGATAGCGCATAATGTACATGGATGTGAGATCAAACAACCTTTGAGTGCTATTTATCCGCTAATGTTTTTGTATTACACAATCATTTAGTCGACCCCTTCTGTTATGCCTCTGATCTATTTTTCCAGCTATCCTACAAGTATTCTAACTTCTTGGCTGTTGGTCGCTTGAGAACCCTTTCGGGGATCTGTGACACAGATATACAACGAAATTATTAACGAATTTAAAAAGTTAGAGATCTAACTTTAAGCTAGCTTTTACTCCGATAAATATTTTCGAAGAGCCTAGCAATCTTAACATATATTCCGCAAAATATTTTCGCGCTTTGATAAATTGAAAATTAAACTTTCATTAGTTCTAAATTATAATTTCGATGTTATTTGTTTTTTACTACGCGTTTATCTATTATAATTATAAGTGCGATATAGTCAGTTTGCATTATTTTTTTATATAAGTATATTGTTATAATTCTTAAAAATATACATATTTTATAATGAAATTATTATTTGAGTAATCTTGGATTAACAGTGAAGTTCTTCCGCACATGCTTCGTATCAAAATGTAGAGTAAAGCTTCGAGCTATACCGAAATGGTTGGAAGCTAACAACTATAAAATATAAGTAATTAAATGCAGAAATACGAAGTTGATATTAAAAGCTATAAAAGTAGCTTAAAACTGAAAAGTTCGACAGACAAACAGACGTACAGTCGCGAAGTGTTCAATTCTATTAATAAATATGAAGAATCCACGATGATTGGCATCAGTCAAGTAGTAGCTGATAGAGAAATCATCGGATGCTGATAAAAATGCGTGAAATTATTATTTCAGATATTAACCTTTTCGTATTTATTTCTATTAATTAAAGTACATTTCTTAAATTTTTTTCTACATTTTACTCATTATAATAATTCTATTCTTTTCTAGTATTATCTTATTCGCCAGATTTAGTGTTAATAACATTTACAAAGTAAAAAGTAGATGGCCGCACGTAATTCCAATGGTCTATAATGTAAAGAAATGATATAAATGACATAAATAAGTATTCAATAAAGCTTTCAAATTAAATATTAATAACAAGTAGGTTTATTTAAGTATCAAAGTAATAATAAAAATAATAATATACCTTACTCAAGCATTAATTTAAATGACTAAATCTATTAAAATCTAGAATATTTCGTCAGTACTTAAAAACCATTATAGATCTACATTTTTTATTTACCTTAATGTAATAATATAATATACATGTGTTTCTTTCATGAAATTAAAAGGAATGTATTTGAGAGAAAAAATAAAATTAAAAATGATGCAGCTCTAATTCTGAAGACTATAAAATCTCAGAAAAAAACATTCGTAAAACAAAAATTAATAAAGTAAAATGCTTTTTAATTATAATGAATAGGTTCTGTAGATATGATCAATACTGGTTATTTAAGGAGTTTTTTTAATTATAGGCTAATGTTTCAGATCACAAATTGATTCCTATTAGTATAAAATATTAATTCGTACACTTATTAATCCATGTACCTTTTAATATATCGATTTGCACGGTGAATGTGAGTAATTGGGTCAAATCGAAATCAGAAAAGTACTTTCCTCATTTCGTGTCTAAAGCTAATAAAGACGGGTGTATTCAGCGATGCATTTAAAAGACCAAACCAACGTCCCAATTCTTTTCAGGCCCGTCGCCTCTTACACGTGCCCAAGGAAACTTACCTTACGTGCGCGCGTGAAGCTCCAGGCACAATGAAGAGATATTTATGTATGAATATAAGTTAGACGAAGGGACAGAGGTCGGTCGGGCAGCTGTTTCAGCGTAAGAATGAAAAATCAGGCGGAACCATCTGCAGCTTTTCTGGCGATACTCACCGAGCCTATTCTTAATGAAGCGCCTGGAAAGTTGGGTGGGAGTGATAGATGCGCCCTAGGTATCAGCGGACATTGTCGGCTCGAGCCGAGACGCGAAAGCGACAACCTTTAACTTGTGCACTGGGGCGAAGTCATGGGTTACATTACAAGCTCGTGTCATTTTCTTCCCCTGCCTGTCGTACAGCGTCTTTTGTACTCTTATAAAACTTATATAACACATCCATGCATGATGCCCGTTCGGCATTCGGAAAGTGTACAAAATACAATTTTTGGAGTTTGATTGTTTATAGGTTGACTTAATATTTCAGAATACCGTGTTATTTTGTTAAAGCAGAATCTTCGTTTTACTTAGACGCTTTAAATACATGCGCATATAATGTTGTCATGTTCTCCCTTATAATGAAAAATAATTGCTCACCAGAAAACCAAATCTGGAAGTATAGAATACAAATATATTTTACTAAGTGGAGATAAATAAATATTCTTTAAGTTTTCATGCTACCATTAACTTCAATCATTTATGTAAATTTACTTTTCTATGATATTTTAAGCTATTATTGCAATTCAAAGATATAATTTGAATTAATGGCAAGATTTCTGTAAAATAAATATCATTTTCTATGAATACAAATTGCTCTTGCTGATAAATATGACAAATGGAATTTTGCCGTGAAATTCCGTTGACCAAAAATTTACCATTGGTCATGTTAAAAAATAAGGTATTTTAAATTATTAATTATAATAATATATAAATTTTGAGTTTGATTTTTTAAACTTCTTTTTATAATTCAATGGTATAAATGTATTTATTTTTCAATATTATTAATTGATTCAAAACATAAATTATAAATGATTATAAATTATAAACAAATTCTAAATATGGGTCAGCTATTTTATTTTGTATTCTGAAAATTTTTTAAACAGAGTAAAGTTACAAACTAGAATATAAAATTAAGTTCAAATACTACTCCTTGATATTGATAAATCGGAAAATTTATGTGCAAATTAGATAAGAGAAAAGAAAGTCAAGAAAATTTACTTTACAATATAAAAATTAGGCTATAAATAGAATTATATTGCAGCTTCAAAAAATTATACATTTAGTATATCAAATATTAATTTTAAAATCGATCATAAAACATAGAGCATTAATAAAAAATTCCAGTTTTATAATTTACGTTGTAGGTGAATAAACTAGTATCATTATTTTTACTGTCACGGTGATGCACCCCAAAAGCGGTAAAAAGGAGTCGTGCGCATATACATAATATGTAGGAACATGGAAGACATAAAGCGAAAGAGATATCGATAGAGATAGAGTAAGGAAAAGTGTGTAATATGCGAGTACGTGAGAGAAAATGGGTGCAGACGTGCGAAAGAGAGAGAGAGAGAAGGAGAGAGAGAGAGAGAGAGAGGGAGAGAGAGAGAGAGAGAGAGAGAGAGAGAGAGATAAAAAATGTAAAGCGCGAATGCATGAATGCTTAGGTATGAGCAAGAAAGCATATAGTGCGAAGTCAGGAAAATGTAATGCACAGTTAAGTGTGCATGAGTGAGCGCGTTGAGTGAGGGAGACCGCGTGAAAGTGAGAGAAAACTCACGAGTGGAGTCGCTGCTAAGCTAAAAAATACCCATAACGCTTAGCGTTAGCTACGTTTGGCCTTGAGAGAGAAAGAGATGGAAAGAAAGAGGGAGAGAGAGAGAGGGGGAGAGAGAGACAGACGAAGAATGTGTAAGCATGAATGAGTATAGCGTCTCAACGTAGTAAGTGACAGAAGGGAAAAGCTTACTCAGGAAGTAATATAAGCCCGGAAAAACGCATGTTTAAGTCTCGTTGCGAATTGTAACAAAGGAAATTTGGTGGTCCGTTAGATAATTGCCGGGATTTTTGCAACATTTTTCTCAATATTCATAATCATTTTTGGTCAATTTGATTAATCCTCAAGTCATGCCTGGATATTCCACCCACCTTCTTGATCTAGCATCTGGTCCCTAGGTATTCTAGGAAAAAAATAATTATTTATATACGTTTTAACCACAAAACTTTCTTTCTTATGTGAAATATTAATATTTAACTTTAATGAATTAAATAAATTTTTTTTAAGGTTTAAGTTAAATTAAAGATCAGAATTCTTCATAACTTATATTTTTGTATAAATAATATGAAATGAGTAAATTCAGAAATAAAAGATTAATGGAATTGATATTCCGATGTAATAATTTTTTTGTTAAATGATTTTTTAAATTAGCTTAGAATTTAAAATTAGAATCTTAATCATTTCAATTATTATTTGTTTTCGCTTGTATAAATATACTAATAATTAAATAAAATATTTTTTGAAAAGTATCATAATTTTAAAGACTGAATCATTTAAACCGTCAAGAATTAAGAAATTGATAAGTAATGAATTTGCTAAATATCTCTTCTTACATATAAAAACATAAAATAAGGAATACGTAAATAATAAAAATTAAAGCACAGCATGAAAAAATATTTTAGGAAAACGTTATTAATAAAAAATTTAATTTCTTTACATTTTAATTTTACTTTGAAAATATTACATTTAATAATTAAAAATTTTCATCAGAAATTGAATAAAGTTTTGTTATAATAGTCATAGTATTTGACCTATTATAGCTATTATAATTTGAAATTTAAGTAAATATATATGTTTGATTGAAAGTTGTACTCTGAAACAATATCTGAGTACGCTAATACTTGAAATATATATATTTTATTTATATTATTAATTAAAGTATTTATTCAAAAATAGTATAGTTATTAATAAAATACATTATTACAATTTTGTTCTCTTAACTATCAAGATAATATAGTTTCTTAGTAAATAAAATAATATTATGAATAGGACACTTGCGAAATGTTTATTTAATTATGCTGATTTTTGATCGAAGCATAGATGGGAAATTGCTAATATTCTAGTAAAGTGCAATATTATTTGTCCATATACAGATAAGACTGTCGTAATTGCATTAAAATTAATTATTTATTAACTTTTCATATCATTCATTAATCAAATCTTTGTAAGTGGCTTCTTTGTAGAGATTACGAATCCTGCTGCATTAAATTTTAAATTTGACCTAAAGAGATAAAATGATCTCGCCAATCAGATTTATCATTCCTCGTGAAAACAAAGACACCAAGGCATTGAAGTTAGTGATCGTTGGCGTGACCTTGTACTAAAGATTTACACATTGACGCGCGAAGAGGAAGGAGGGAAGAAAGAATGATGAATAAAAATTGCAAAAAAAGTAATCAAAATATAACATAGTTATCCATAGCGACTGAGCATTTGGTATATTTTTGCATTTTGTAAAATAGAACACTAAATAATTAATTTATAAATAAGGTGATTACTATTAATATTTCATTTTTTTTCACCACTAATATCCTTTTATGTCTTAGATTAGACAGTTTTCATTATTTACTTAATGTGTATTCACTTGAGATGTAAACCTATCGATCTATATAATTTATAATAATACAGATTTTTATAATGGCATACATGTGCCAGAAAATCGAAAATATGCATGAGTCATTATTCTGTTGATGTTTGACTAATAAATACTTGCCTTCTGTAATTTGTCCTACCCAATTAAAATAATTCTACATGTAAATAAGAAAGATTTCATCATCTCGAATAGTAATCATGATACGAACTCTTGTTAGATGATACGAACCATTTTATACAGAAAATTGTGAATACTCAAAAATAAATTATCGCTACATTTAAGTTTTGTGTGTTTAGTAACTTTAATATAGTGCATAAACAGAGTTTGGTAGTACAAAGCGCCAAAACATTAACCGACAATGCACGAGAAAAGAAAGGCTAGGAGTAGTCGGCCGTTTCTTAAGTGGTGCAACGTATATACTCCATCCGTCCAAAAATACGACGTATCGAAGACGTCCCTTGATTGTCAATTCCGCCCGACGACCCACTTTTTCATGTTCACAGGCTCACATGATCCAGGAGTCGGATCCGCTTCTGCCATTGTACTCTCGTGTAAAAAGTCGAGCACATCTTAGAACTATCAATGGGCTTTGCCTGGGCGAAGCGATACCTCTCATAATTGCAGAAAGATGACTCTTTTAGAAATGGCAATTCCGCCTTCTCATAGTTGTATCCGACGACATGTAGGCCAAATATATCAAATAATGCCTGTGTCATTGTAATTGTAGTCACCGTTTACATCGCTTGATTCACTCCGAGTTTCCGAGTCTCGTCAACAAAAGATTTATTCGTTTTCCGTGTAACTTGTCTCAGTAGCATCCAATGTTAAAGATAACCACTTCTTTATTGTATGCTGTGAGAACGTCTGTCGATACGTTCGCTAAAAATTAAATCCTCCTTTATATTGGGGCTTGCTACATTGCAATAGCAACACAGCAGGTAATTCAACTATTTTTCCTTACTGTTATCCCATTGATTTAAAAAATAAACGTATTTTCGTTTTTTATTATATTATAAAAAATCCATTGCGTTCCATTTCGATATGTATACGATAGTATCTCAAAAACACGGTAAAAATTACAATTCGCTGATCTATACTAAAAATATTAAAAAGCTGGGATTCCCGAAAGAATTTAAAGCTCTATTACTGGTAAGATTTTAAATCTGTATTATCGTGAAAATTTCGAAAGCAAATTTATTTTTAAAGGTTTAGTGTAATGACATTACTATTATTACTTTATCAAACAATTAAAATCAATGCTTTGAAAACATTTTATGAAGTGAATTGCAGAGAAAATATTTTCGATGGATTTCCGAAACAAATTCTCAATTATAGATGCACTGTACAGTCTACTACGGTTTATTTTGAACATTTTTACAAAAATACTTATTCATATTGTACTTTATTTCGATCCAGCCTTTTTTGTAAGATGAAATCTGTCTAAATTCCATCTCTTTTCCCCTGAACAAATATAGATGAAACCGTACATTTGGTAAACAAAATCCGACATGTTATACCATCAAGGCCGAACTCACAAAATAACGTAATACAAGAAATATTACTAGTCTTATACTGTAGTTGAAAAATCCAATGTCTTTTATTTTTAACGTCTTTCAAATTTTACGAAAGTCATGTAAATTTTTAAAGATTTCAAATTCTCGAAAAGATCCCAAGAGCATTCATTACACTGTAATATAAATTCAGAAAAAGAATTTTTCATCGGAATTGCTGCTTTCGAAATGTCTTCTGAAAGTTTTTAAATTATTGAAAATGAAAGCATTTGTTTTATTATTAATATGCTTATGAAAGTTCCATTATTGCTAAAAATTATAATCTAACATATTAGTATATTAATAATAACTACTTGTATTAATTTTATTATTTGTTTGTAAAAATTATATTTTGAATTAGTGATATGTGAAAAAAAGATTTTTTTTAATACTATATAATATTATTTTATACTTAATTTTGGTAATACAAGATAAGCTATGTAGCCTAAAAACTCTTTTATTCAGATATAAAAAATTTTCCGTCCCCTTACATATTTTACGCAGTTTTTACAATTTCTTAATGTGTAGATAATAATACTTCATTTCACGCTTAGGTATTTTTTATGTTTTTTCATGCGAAAGAACTTTTATTTTCGGATGGTTGCTCACGGTTTTACGAAACTACAAGAGTAGCACTCACTAATTAGTCATACAAATTTATACGGCATGTGTAATAATGTAATGAAGATGTGTAACGCTGTGTAATGCTTTGGCCTAGCACATTCGAAAATGATTCTTTATCATTGTTTTCTAATATTTAAAATTAATTATTTCAATGTAAAAATTTACCATGAATAATGGATTTTTATTTAGTATTTACATTATTATGTAGAAAGCCCGTTTTGAAATTACTTTGTTCCAATTATATTCGAAATTCGAGATCATCATTAAAGGAACTGTGGAGTAAATGCCGAAAAGTTATGTTGGAATAAAGTAACAAACTTTTTTTTACTGTAAACTTATTCACCAATTGAAAAAATCAAATTTTGGTAAGTGTAATTAGTTTTTTTGGTAAGTGTAATTATTTCTCTATAAATTTATGTTATAATTCAAATATTTTTTCCCTTCTAAACTGTTTCACAAAAGTCATCGAAATTTTATTCGTAAATTGCAAGCTTTCATAAATAAGTATAAGCATAATTCTCAGGTAGAAAATAACAATTTTGTACTATTCAAAAAATTCAATTTATGATGAATCATTGTCAATAGCACTTATTTCTGGTTTCTCAAAAAATTATACTTTAAATTTCGTTTCATTTGTCTGAGCGAATTTATCAAATCTTGTTTACATTCATTGATCTATTAAGAAAGAATTTAGTGAAAAAAATGCGCTGAGAAATTAGAAATTTCGGCTACACTCTTGTTTATGCGCTGTCTCCTCTTCCGTATGCCACATTAATCCATAAAATCGTTAAAAATCGTTTCAAAGACGAACATTGTTTGAGCCGTGCTATTGTGAGCTTTATCGATCAACTCTTCAATGTATCTCCACCGCCTCTCTGCGGAGTAGCGGCTCGGCCCTCACCCCAGAATGAATCGCAGCGACTCTAAATTCTCTAGTCATTAAGCTCGGTAGTGGTTCGCAGTTACTCCCCGAGCACTATCGATACAAGCTCCTACAGCAACATCTTGTCCTTCATCTTTGGATATTCTTGACCTCCCCGCATATCGCGCGTGTGATCCAACCCCCTTCTTCGCCCACCCCATTCACGCTTATGTCGCTCCTTCTCCTACCTTTTCTCCTCTTTCCAGAAGCTGGACGCAATTCGTAAAATTTATGAAGAGTAAGAATGAATGCTTTCGATCGTATATCATCGTAGAAACAGGTCTGTTGCCGTTTCGTGTACGGAGGATAAAACGCAGGATGCCGTTTACACTCTTGAAATTATAAGGGGCGAGGGGAGGTATCAAGGATGAGCAAGTAGAAAAGAAACTTGGTGCTCGTCTTCGGCCTCGGAATATATAGGGAGACGCGTGCTCGAATTCCCATGGCACATTGTATCGTGTGTTCGGCTTCTTCCCTCACGATATTCAGCATATTCGAGCCGCAGCGTTGAGAAGCAGGATAAACGAAGATTGAGGCGGACCGACGAGCATCTGCGTCGTACGTATTATCATGCGCGTTTTCGAAGCACTAGCTTATTATGCGTTACGAAACATATTTTCAATGTCCACGGACCATAGAAGTTCACAAACATTATGAACCATATTTTTCAGGCTCTGAGCGCATTGAAATGACACTTTTTTTCATCTTCCTTCATGTTCAACCTTCTCTTTCACCTACATCTCAAGATGATGCTAGTCAAACATTTTCTCTATCCCTCTTTCTCTATTCTCATTCTCAACATTTTCTCTATTCTCTATTTCCTCTACTGCTCTCGTACAACTATCTGTTTCGAAAATACAAGGAAGCTTTTCCATGTCTACTGCTAATTTACGAGTGTCCCTTTTGAGATCCTTATTACTGAGATACAAAGACTGATAAAACATTTTGAGAAGCGCTTGATTGTGGAATAATTTTTTGTCTCTAGGTGCCGGTCGTAGAAACGCCAAAGACTTATTATTGAAGAGAGCTTTGAGGAAGATGTCAAATGAATTCACCTGTGACAAAAGTGACCTGATAGTAGATCATGAATTATTGAAATGCGGTCAGGCAAGCGTATAAGGTTTTGTTCACAAACACAAATATTCATACCAAGTTTAATGTCCTTATTGTTTATTTATGGATCTAATTTCCTCTAGCTCTTTCTCAATATTATTCTTCGCTATATTTCTCAATCAAATCACACCTGGACAAGATTTGTTCCAATACTGTCGACACCAAGTTTTATAATTTAAAAGGAAACGTCTACAAATATCAAAATTACTGATTTTTTAATATCTTAGCCAAGCTTTATTAAAATTCCGAGTTTTATAAAATATATACATATTTATACGGCTTTTACTATTTTACATTTTTATTAAAATAACATTTTTAATATTTATTAACTTGAGGATTTCATCATTAAACATTCATCTTTATTATAAAAATTAGTGAGAAATTTAATTTTTCAACAAAAATAACAATCATTTATTATGTATAAAAGTACGGTTGATCTTATGACAAAGCTGCAATAATCAAAAAATTCACAATCAGACAATCAGTACAATTATTATTATTCATAGCGCAATAGTAAAGTTTAACTCTTTTATACTTGATAGCCTCAAGCTAATAAATGAATCAGGATAATATTTTGTGTTATTCATAAAATGTTTCATCAATGATTTAATTTTAATTGATAAAAAAATGATAATAACAATCTTTTATGAATACGTAGACGATTTATCTTACGTAAAGATTTTCCGATAATAATAGTATTAGTTTTTAACATTTCATTAGACAAGTTTTAATTTTTTTTTAAATATTTGACTAAGTTTTATAGTGATCTAAGAGCATGATTTTTTCCACTAGTGTAGGAAGTTGTTTGTTGAAATTGAGTAAGTTACAGTGCATGATTTCTCTTAATTTAAGTAATAATAAATACAGCATAAGGAATAAACTTTTAGTTTTGTGTTTGCTGATTTTTATTTAAAAAACTACATAGTGTAAACGGAAAATAATTGTGCTTCACGAACCATGAGTATCGTAGTTAATTTTCGATGTTATAATTGCTCTACTAATCCGAAATAAAACTAAAATATTTGCATACAAGAGGTGTTTTAAGAAATTAAGTAGTTAAAGTTTGTCAGAAGCAACTTATCTATATTAATATAAAAAAAAAACATGTAGATTTTTATTACAAGCTTTTGTAGAAAAATGAATGTTAAATAAAAGGAAAGATTCATCCTTTTAATTAATGTGTTGGGGATGCTAGTGTATTAGTAAAAATATCATAATTTTTCGTCACCATCTATACGATAATGCCAAAATGAAATTGGCACTTCGGCAAGATAAAAAATATACTGTACGCAAAGAATGAAATGGAACCTTGATATTAGTGGATAATTTTCACTAATAATACAGCCTTCTTTTGCTTGCACAGTATTAATTTTTTCACAGGAAATAAAAATTAAATATGCTAACCGTAATTTACTCGTACCATGTATTTGAGCAGTACTTTTTTTACACGTCGCTCATTCATAATTAATTCTAAAATTATTGTAATGCTATATATTATACTATATATAAAAATTTTCACTGTAATTCTTTATAATGTTTTATATCATTTTAAAGGTATATATTATGCATAACGTAACAAGTACATAATTATTTGTGTTAAAAATTAAAAAATCCAAAGTCACTTATTATACTAGGATTATAAAATATTTTTTTATAGTAAAAATGAATTAACTGACTTAAAAATTTTTAAATATATATGAAATAGGAAAACTTCTGGCGACTTTCCTGTAATAAAGCAGTTTAATTTAGAATCTAAATTGTAACCAAAATCCAATGACTATGCACATTTTATTGCAGAAAGCTCTTAACTACATTCACGTATCACCTGGTCTTTGCTCAAGATCGAATTACCCAGGATAGTGTGGCAGGCCTCCTGCTCGTTTAAATGTGAAGGATGTCCATATTATGTGTATCTATGCATTTTACTATAGTCTTAAATTATCGTAAACTTTCATACGACGAATTAACTCTTGTGTGTCTTCACAAGATATTTCGCGCTTACATTGAAATTTGTCATTCAGTCGTTCTACATTTGCAAAGAATCTTTATCTCGAGAGAATCCTCAATTCCCTAGAAATAGACAAAATTTATATTTTCCGCGAAGAACCGTAGGTCAATATTACGTATTTTACCGATCGTGTAAACGCCCGAGGGCTGTGCTTCTGGTGTTTATAAAATTCTTGAATTTTAAAAAAGGGAACAGTTTTCTAATTTATTATAAACTGTTTTACAATTAATACGAGAGAAACCCTTTCATGTATAATAATTTCATTCATGAAAATGAAAGTCATTAAAATGATATACATTTTTATGCATGTTATCAGACGCATATAATCGTAAGATAATTGAATAGAACGAGAGAGAGAGAGAGAGAAGAACCGTGGGAAAATTAAAAAGAGGGTGAGAGTAACGTAAGTGAGAAAGTAATTATTCCTAATCGGCACTGACCCAAAAATTGTACCCAAGCAACATATATATTTGTAAAAGAAAGGATCTTCTAACTTTCTTCTTTTCCTAATGGGACTTAAATGGCTCATAGATGAATGTATTTCTCTAGCATTACTGCACGATAATAATTGAAGCGTGGCTTGTTTACTGATCGACACGTTCACTATAGGATAAATGGAAAATCTTCTATTTCTACTGTTTTCTTTGGACTCATTAATCAATTATTTTCATAGTTAAAATATACAGGTTCGCAGTTACAACGCACACCCGGTTTTTTCAAGTGGAACATTCCATTTTACGCTCCTCTTCCGTCCAATGTGTCAACGTCCCTCCTAATCGTGAAGGTGGGACGGAAAGACCGACCGAGTAAGGGAACGGATAAGGGGGCATGGAATACTAATCAGCTGCGGAGGGGGACTAACTTTTGTTTCGTGCTACGCTCTTTTATCCCGCCGTGCTATTTCGAGTTCACTATATTTATGGTATCATCACTCGATAATCCCCAGCCTTTATTTGTACGTTCCGCCATACCTTAAAACTTCCAGGTTACGGATAAAAGCGAATTCATTAACTACCGTGTGCATGCAGCTGTGCGATCGATTGTGAAAATGAACTCAGCTCTCTCGGAATTCGCAAGTTACGGGGGATACGTGAATGGACAAAAACGGAATTATATTCAAATTTTATGCACAGAATGAATAACAATGGCGGATGCTTTTTTTCTTTCTACCATTGATTTTCCTGAATGGTGACCCCGTTTTCTCGGTACGATTTCATCACCTGTAACAGATTTTAATGATAAAGCACCGTATTTAAAACTGTATTAATGTCTAAATTTTCATTTTAATTTCCAATTTTTTTTTCTATATTTATGATAATGACTCACTAAATCTATTAGTCGTGGTGTAAAATAATATTTATATTGTATCCTTAGGTATCTAAGTTAAGAATACGTTATAATTCTGGTACTTACGATACCCGTTAATAAAATACATTTTATATTGCATCATTTTATATTGAATCTTAATCTCGTTTCTTCATTTTTTTCAAAAAGAACATTTTCTTCGACATTATTATTATAAAAAATGGAAAAAAATGATAAAACTCTTTAGATTCCTTAGGACTATAAATTCGTGTATCTGTGAGGTCCTTTCATCGCTCACTAACGCGGAAGTAAATTTATATAGCATCCCTTATTCTCTTTGAGAGACATGCACAAGTACGCATAAGCATGCATTTTTTAACATCTAATATTTTGTGTGGAGGCATTAATGGGCCATTGAAATAGCTTACTGTTACTGATACGTATTTAGGAAACAAGTGCGGCTCCATGTAGCTTTCCTCGAGTGCATGATTTTTGTTACTGGGACGTTAGGAGGTCGCCACTACTGCTACCATTACTAGACTCAAGCATCGGTGCGCGATGATGGTGGATGATATAAAAATAAAAGAAGAAAGAGCTTCTGGAGTAGTGGTATAATAATTGGTCGTTGAGTCACTGTTGTAGGTATACATTTCTGCAAGGGTTCAAGCAGACCTGTCCGATGAAGTTTTATTATCGAAGTCTGCAAGTTTGACTATTGCCTGTAGCAAATAAAATACTCAAGATCCTGTTCATACTGGCAGGTGAATTGTCAAAATTCTGCGTTACATTTGTTTTTTTTCCATTGTATTCGTTTCTTTCGTGCATCTAGGGTTTTAATAGAATGTTGAGAGTAATTTATTTTACGAATTTAATACAAAAGTTTGTTTAATATTGTGCGAAAAATTTTAGTTTTAAACGTAAAATACCAATCAAATAACACAAAAAAATAATATCTTAATTTTTAATACCTTCTCTTTATACATTTGATTTATTCTATCAACATGCGTTATTAAATTATTACAATGTTAATTCATTTACCTTAGGATTTGCCAACCCTTGCTGGATGGACTGTCGCTGAAAGAAAAAGAAAGCAACAACTAATAATTACATAATATATTATTTACTCACTAGGCCTATTTCGGCTCTTCGACCACGTTTAATTGTTTTTATTTCTTTTCTTCAGTAATATTAAAAATTTATTTTAAAATTTCAATATCAGCAAAAAGTATGAAACACGCTCTTATTAGAGGTATCGATGTTGTTTGGTACTCCTGAAAAGATTTAATTTTTATAGTAAATACCATTTTTACTCATTTTTTCATATATTTCATATAGACAATTTATTAAGTTATTTTCAATAATTACCGATTTTAATTCTTAAGGTCAGAAGATAAATTATGATCCTTTCAAAGGGAAAAATGATTGTTTCAAAATGTTAATTATATACATAAAAATATATATTTTTATTATTATTATTATTAAAAATTTTAACATATATAACATATACAATAAAAACCTTACATGTTGATATTTTGTATAATGATGGGCATATCTAACTATATTTCTTGTTTCATGTTGTTGAAGAAATTATTATTCTAATTCAATAATTTCTGTTATTAACTATCTGAATTTTGTTAATTTTCTATATAACTTTAATTAATTTAACTTTTATATATCTATTTTCATGACTGAAAAAAGATATTTTCTAAGATTAAGTATGTAAGATTTTGTAACGACTACAATTATAATGTTTAAAAATACGTAATCTTCGTACGGAACTATTGTAACAGCCATTATCCATAAAATAATGATACAATTTAAAGGTAACATACAAATTTATTAAATCTTTCATAATAATGCAAGTAAGGAATTATGTAAAAAGTTTAAAACTGATTAAAAAATGAACAGCACACGTCGTTCAAATTTTTAATACCTTCAATTTTGAATAATGATTGCACATTCACAATAAAGCATTTAATTACGTACGTCGTTATCGTTTGCGGTAAAAGGCATTAAAAGTATTTACGCATGGAATTACAAACTGTTGTTATCTTATAATGACATTATTTCTCTTAACTTATCACAAAGTATTACAGAAATGATAAAAAAGACCACATAATCAATTATCTGAAAAACATTGTTTTAATCGAAACGGTTCTTTAGATAATGATAAATAAGGTTAAATAAATTAGCACAAAACTAATACTTTGAGGTCGTAATAGTTCTTACTGCGAAATGAAAAATATTTATAAATAAGTGTAATACCTGTTAGTGTATTATTCCGAGTACACGAATACAATAAGCGTGATATAAGAAAAACAATTTTACACGAGATCAGAATGCTCCGATTAAAAGGATATTCAACTAACATTACGTTAAGTATCTTATTTATATGCTCTAATTAACGCTAATTTTATATTTGTTTCAAGTGTTTACAAAATTGCAAAAAAATTGCTCAACAATTGGTTGATATTGTGACATCATTGTGCGAAAGGAAGACGAGCGCCTATTATTAAGGGTATAACCGGTGTTAATGAAAGATAATTGTGATGAGCGTGCGTGGATTGTTAATAATTACAAGCTTAGTAATGTAAAATACAAGAGCAGAATCGTCGCGTTTCTGCGTAGATAGAAATCCAATGAAAAAAAATATATTTAACGATTTTGTTAGGAGACTCAATGCATCGATGAGCCCACGTAATTCGATTGAAGGTTCCAAAAATATTGGAAACACACGTACTGCCAAATCCGCATAAAACCATTCGTGCGAATTGTTTGCAAAAGAAATATCCTTACCAGCGACACGTTTTCCATTGTTTTTGGCTTTGCCCTCCGAACCATTGTCTCCTATTCTTTGTGCTAGTCCACTCTTCCTTCGTAATCAATCGAATGCGATTAATTACGCGATCGACCGTCCGTTATTTAAGGCGGGATAATTGCTACGAGATATACCGGACGTTAGGGGCCTGAAGACTACGAGCGCTGCTGTCAGAATTTTATCTCCGAGTGTTGTTTGAAACACAATATTGGATAATTAATGGTACGGCAAGATACTCATTACTTTTTATCCATGACGGAATTCGGATTGAGACCGGTCTGTATATTTACAGGATGTTTAATATTAACTTGTAACTATTTCGGTATTTCTTATTGCTAATTATAGATGATAAATTCGTTATTTTTTCTGCAGTACATTATTCTTTGCATCCTTATAAAAGACCTTTTGATAAAGAAATATTCATTCCGTGACCAGAACACATTTATTAAACTATTCCCATACCCAGTAAAATCAAATTAGGATTTTATCGTCATATTATAATTTTAACTATTTTTAAATTTAGTATAGAAAGATAAAGTACGATTGTTTTTATTATTAAAATATCATTGTGATACCATAATATTGATGAGAAAAAAAAAATTGAAATAAAAAATTTTTTCTCATAACTTGCATCAAATGCGCAAATTTAAATGAAAAATGTTGCGTATGAAAGCATTTTTTCATAACTGAATAACTTTTTTTCGTATTTTTGTCGTTTCGTATTTTCAACACACGATTCCTCGGGAAATGTTCTTAATTTCCCTTTAGTATTCAGCTCACAGTAAGGAATATAAAAGGTTCATTGTCACTGTCGAATAACTTTAAAGAGCACTTATATCTGAAATCCCAGAAGCCTTTAACATTCTGCTTTTCCAACGGAAACTGTAAAATAAATTTTCTAGCGAGTGGAAAAATGGGAGATGTACAGATAGCGGACAAGAGGGTTGAAGCTAGAGCAAGAGAGAGCCAGTCCGTTCGTGGGATAGAGTACGTGACGGATAGTCAGAAGGGTCAGCGGGAGGGGGGGAGAAAAAGAGTGTGAGAGGGAGCGAGGAAAAGGGGGCAGAAAGATCATTCGAAGATTGGCCCATGCATGCATACGAAGAGACCGGTTCCATGTTTATTCATGTACATGCCGAAGGATGAATAATGGGTTGCGTTGTTTTACCCAAGTTTGACCGCCCGTTCTAAAATATGCCTTGCGCTCACTCGGAAGGAGACCCGAAGAAATAAACTTGATGTTATGTTTGACTGTTGAATCAAGGTCGAAAAAAACACTCAGAATGACAGTGTACCGAAGGTTCGCAGAGTACTTTTTATATCAGATAATCTCTTGCTCATGTTTATGTACTATGCCACAAAAACACGCGTAAGACAGAAGTTAAAGAAGAAGTAATTTCAATGTGGATGATAATGAAGCAGTGCTAGACAATTATCAAAATTCGAATCCGTTTATACAGATATTATACGTACGTCTAGACTATGTATGATTTTGAGGAAATCCTACAGAAAGCGACGCCAATAAAATTAGATTGTACGATTGTTCATTGAAATTAAGCAACTCGCGATTGAGTGAAATATTCTTGAAGGCATAGATTGAAGTTCGTGCGTAATAACCTTTAAAAATTTGAAATATTTTTTTATCGATTCAAAAATTTAAGCTCATGTAACGATTTTTAAATTTCTTTTACTCAATTTTAGAATACATGAAATAAATTACGCTTTACCTCAATCTACTGGTTAAGTTTAGACTTAATATCAGTTATTTTACATTTAAGATATTTACTACGTTTTACTTCAGTAATGCAGATACATAACTTTGTACAAATGATAAACTGATTTTTTTCGTAAGTCTTTATACTAGTTTGCAAGTATTCGATTATCATAAATTTCAAAATTATTAGAAATTATTGTTTTTAAACTAAAACTATATTTATTTACATCTCTAATTAAGTAAACAAAACAAGAAGGATTATACATTTGAAAAAGTTTTTAAAGTCTATTCAAAACATGTACATTACTTGTGTAAGAGAGAGGGAGAGAGAGATAGATAGAACGGGAGTGAGAAACAGAGAAACAGCGACAAGTCATTGTATGTGTGGCGTGCGCACATTTACGCGTGAATGCGGTAATGATAGTGAGGGATAGTGGGCGTAAGAGTGTGGAGAGAGCGAATGGAAGAAGCGAACTGTAAGAGTATGTTAATGTCATAGGAGTGCCCAAGAACACATGCAAAGGCACTGAGGTTACATGTAGTTTGTGATTAAATGCAGGCTCCTATCAGTCCGAAGTGACTCGCATAAATAATTAGAATAAAGGCGAGGCGCTGTTTTAAAAATTGAAACTTCAATCAGTATCGTTTTATAAATAGCTTGATGCTGGCTTCATGCTCAATCTTGCGTGCGTTTTATCGATTTACGTCTATGTGTAAATTTATATTCAGACAGTGCATAGTAGTTTGTCTAAGTGCAATTTAAATTAACTACTGATATGGTTTATAAATACGAATTGCTCCATTAATTCCAATACTTTTGGCTATTACGACTTTTATTATCTGATTCATTTTTATACATGCCTTGAAATTTACTCATTTCTCATACTGTACAAGCATTTATTACATATGAAATTCGTTTTAATGTTTTTTTACATAACTGCTCAATTGTACTTTTTTAACCATTTGTTCTTTTTTTAATAGTGAAATATGCGTTCCACTAAATTTAATTAATCATTTTTTTATTTTAAATTAATAGAAAAGATGTAGAATAGAGTGAAAAGTTTTTATCATTAGGATGATTTTATTGAAAGTTTTTTTTTTATTTTATACAATCATAATACGCGCATCATAACTCAATATGTAAAAAACTAATAATAATTGTAAAAGAATTAAGAAAAAATTCAAAAATTGTTTTTTTTTGAATTACATTTGCTTATGTTGCTCAATTAATAAATTTAATAAATATCTAGCAAGACTGACAGATAATTTCATATAATAATAATTTGATCCTGATTTTAGACCGCGTATCCAGCCGAACTGAAGTCACTAAAAACTCGTACGTAAGTACGTATGAGGAAACACGTATTATTTCTTAGAAATGCAAAAATCTAATCGTTGCTGCATATTACAAAATCGATAAAGCATAAAATACACTAAATAAAAATATATTTAAACTAAAGTGTAAAATTCCATTAAAAAAAAAAAAACAACACAAGCACGTAATAATGTGTTAAAATACTTTATTAGAATTCGTAAAGCAATAGATGTAACATTTTTATTTAAATGGATGAACAGAATACAAAATTAAGGGCCGAAGGGTTCATGTGTATATATGAGAGCAACAGCTCGAATACATGAGTTAATTTCTGTCTCACAAGTCTTCGTTTTCCGAGAATACGTATAAAATAATATGAGAAAAAAAATATGGAAAGTGTTGATAACTATCCTGTTCAGGTGAGGGAAGAAACAAAGTTTTATAAAACCTGGGCGCGAATATAGTGGCGCATTGTTTTCCAGCTCTGCTTCCCCTGTGTCCTCGTTTTGGCCCTCGCGAAATCGTTGAGCTTCGTAGACTCTATTTTCCCACTGCTTGTCCCACTCTTACTGTCTCAGTAATTTATAAGACTGTGTTTCTGTCACTAATTGCAACGCATATTGATCCGCAATCTTCGAGTCAAAGAATCGAGATTAAAAGCAATGCTTCAATATTACTATATTTTTTCCATTATTACTTACTGATGTACAATTCAGAGTCTTTTTCGGCACATAAACTAAATATGCCAACGTTTTGTAAAAATTGTAACTGTATCATTAGTTGAATCGATATTTTGATGTTGAAATAATTATTTGACCGCATATATTTAAAAAAAATAAAATCTACTTGATAAACACTCTCCTGCAAGAAAACTAAAAAGCAAAGTGAGGGTGTTATTTTACGATTGTATAGTTTATTTGGATTTAACTTTCTTTAATACCTTATTTCTCCAGACAATAAGAGTTTATTGACACTATGATCATTCCATGAATCTCATTAAAATTGCAAGAAACTAAAATATATACGGTTTGAAGATTTTGAACTCTTTTCTTATATCAGTAATATTTCTAAAAATAATGAAGCATTTTATGAAAATGCAAAAATCTATACTAGATGATGTATCGTTTAAGTGAAAATTTACACTAATTATATTAACAAGCATCGATCATAATGTTTATCTAGTTTTCAATTATATGTATACATTGAATTGTTTGATTTAATTAAATGAAATTTATCAGTTACGTATATAACTGCAAGATACAGTAGATGCATACAAATTTGTTTAAGTAAACTCAATTTTATAAAAATACAACATTTTCGACCAACCGGCATATCGAACAAAAATATGCTCGTAAGTATACATGTATGTGTGGTTGTAGGTACTCATATAATTTTTCAGAAAAACAAAATCTAAATATTTCTGTATTTAGTCTGTACAACAATCCGTCACCTTACCAGAGAAAGTAATGTTAGCGAGTATACTTACATCGTCAAAATTAATTTCAATTCACTCACCAACTTTATCTGAGTATTAGATTTATAAATTTCTGAATATTAGACAGACAGACAGTGTAAAGATCATCTGTGCTAGACACTAGCAGATTGATTTCGAATCTATCAAATGCGTTCTTTTTGTACCCTTTAGATTAAGGTTCTCGAATATTCTTATCCCATTCATTATGAAATTCGAACTTGTTGAATATTATTGCTATTATGATTTGTACCCTTTTTTAACGATCAAAGAATCGAGTATTTTTAATTTTACCATTCTGTAATATGACGCATAATACTATGTTGACTATTATTAGCTTAATTATAATAATTAATTAATTAGGTATTATAAAGGTACAAATCTTCATTTTGGGAACGACTTAAAAAAAATATCATATATTAGCTTTTCATTTCAATAAAATAAATATCGATTTTACGTTTTTGTAAGTGGCGTTTCAAATGATATTTAATGAAATATATTTGTTTTTTTAATTATGTCGGATTTTTTATTAACTTTTGTTCTATTTATAAAAAAACTATAATTATAATTTTTAATATACAGTCATTAAAACGTAAAATCCAGATAATTTATTTTTCTGTAGTTGTCGCGCTAACGAATTTGGTTACTTTTGTCGATATTGAATTTCAGGTTACTTTGCAATGTAATCGCTGTTCCAGAAAATTAACATGAAATATCCGAAGTATATTTTCATGTCTCATTGTACCTAATATAATCCATATCATAATACGTTTGAAAATCACTCATACTAGTATAAAAAGGTCCGGCATCTATTATACCTTTTAATTATTGCAGTACGTATTCAATAAATATCCTCCAGTTTAATTATTTTTTGGATATTCTAAATACTTTTTTATAAATAGTAAGACATACAATAACATTAAATAATTTTAATAATAAAATGTCGATAAATGCAACTAATTTAAACTAAAAAATTAACCTTCTGAATGTTGATACAAAAATTAAATAAGCTTAAAAAAGTAAAATTATTTTAATACGAGAACTGTATACATCCCTTGTACCATTTGTATAAAAGTTTTTGTTTAATTTTTAATTAGTTACTATACCTCTGTCTCTTGCTAAAATATCATTGGCAACGAGTATTTCAATCACTAAAAACTTTTTGTTGTGATGTACATATTCTTTAGATTAACATACATAAATAAAATTGTAGCAACAAATTATTTTTGAATATTTACAAGGTGCAATGGTTAACAAAAAAAACCTTCCTTGAACAAATCGAGTTATAGAGATAAATATTTCGTTGTATTTCATTCCCTATACTTAAATAAATAATTTTGCTACATGTTAAATTTTGTTTTTGTTTAATATTATTTTAAGATAATTTTTTAATAAATCGAGCGATTATTTACAGGTTTAAGTTTTGTTTAAGTTGCAGTTCATTTTTCGAAATTAGTGCTATATATTACATACATGATTGACAGACGTATTGTCAATCAAATATTTGAATATCACTAGGTTATGTCACGTAAAATATGCCTATTTTAAGATGGCATTTAAATAGGCGATGAAGGCTTAGTAAAATGACTTTATGGGTTTTGTCGTGAAGGCTGATAATAAAAATTAGATCCTGAATAGATCCGTAAGCTTCTAGATCTGTAAGTGCCTTACACAATATGCCTATTAGTAATTTCGATTCTTTTTAACACTTATAAACTTAAAAAGCTAATAGTTAATACTCGAGCGTATAGGTATAGGACAATTAAGGATATTTTTAACACTGAATTGCCACATCTTTATTTTATTTGTTCTAATATGTAATTTCGCTGTACACTACCATGTTTATTATTAATAGTTCAATTAATGATGAAAGAAAATACTTACATAATATACGTTACTGGACATCCATAAAAAACAATCGATTCTATTAAAATTTCGTTTATGATTTAAATAAAACATTTTATTGCAAGCATATTAAAAACTGTCATCAGTCTCAATAGTATATTGTATATAATATAATATAATTGTATATAATTTTATTCGAAAGGTGTATATTCGAATATTTCACTTAACACTATTTGATTTCTAACACGTAGTACATTATTTGTAGCATCTTTGCATTAAAAATTTCTAAAATTTCGATTCATCCGAATGCAATTATTTATTTCTCTCTGTTTTTGTAATTAATGTTTTATAAAAAAATATTTTTTCGTACACTTTCAATTTGCAAACAAAATAAAATTTTCTGAATATTACTGAGCATCTTAAATTTTAAATCTACGGAATTTACTAAAAATTTTTTGTAATAATTCAATTATATTATTTCGTTTTTATTAATTGTTATTATTTAAAGGTCCCAATTTCCATTGACACGATTGTATTGCATAATTATTCATATTACAAGGAAGTACGTCATCATTGTCCTCAATAAAACTTCTATTCGGTAATTCAACTTGTGATAAATTTTACACAAGTTCCAGTTCTATACTATCTTTATTATAAACTTATTTTTCGTAAATGTTACTTCCCACATTCAATTATTTTTAATTAAAATTTTCTTGCAACAACTATAACTAAAAGCAAATAGTAAATAGTACGTCATAAATTTTACCTCAAACAATTTAACTTTTACTCGTCTCCATTTTGTATGTACAATTTTTATCAAAATTTCCTTTTAAAAAAATCATTTTGATCGATGCTTCTTGCAATTCGAAATTTTTAAATTAATTATTCATAAATCTCGCGTGATTGAATTATGCAAGAAATCTTATAAATATTTACTAAGTTCCTTTTTTTTTGTTTCTGTCTTCTCGGCAAGACTTTCTCCTTTCTAGGGCAATTTTTAGAAATATTCAAAAGTATGTAAATGTAAAAACGTAAGGATAAAAAGATCGAAGACAATTTTTAAATTTATCAGACGTTTATGTAAGCGTTGTCTGGCATGGACACTTGCAATTGATAGGTGTTAGCTCCTTAACAGTATCTTAATCTCGTTACGATTCAATCTGACGATGAGGATATTACCTTTTTTCCAATAAGTCATATAAAATGATTTTTGCGGAAAATAAAGGATGCAAATACAGTTATATGTACAAGAGGCGCAAAGCGAGTGTACTATTATATTTACAATGAGAACGAATTTAGGAGCTCGCAAATGAAAGGGTGCTCATTTCATAGCCCCCACCGTAAACGTCTCATTTATGTAGGACTTGTCCCAGAAGCGCCTCTGATAGATTGATTTTGAAATTGTTTCGAATGAGTAATATGAAATTTCTCGAGAACCGCGATCTGCCGATGATTAATTGGGGGTGTGCAATCATTCGCGATTCATCGGTGCTGTTACTCCGACGAGGTAGAAGAAAATCGTGGCATGCGTTTGTAGATTACATTTTGAGAAGCCATCGATCATTGACTTGCAGTCCTTCTGGTGTTGCCGGCTACGGAAGACTTATTGATGGGCACATTTTGAGACTTCGGCGTGCCGAACTTTGTACTCGCTTAATCTCCTTGCGAATGCTTTCGAGTATGGGATTCGGGCAACTTTTATTAATACGATGGCTTGTCTATTTGATGTGTGCATCCGTTTGGTTGAACTATCCGACAGATATGTTTTACTTCAATGTCTTGGTCTTTATTCGGCTGATCAGCTCGTGATAACATCGCCCAAAATTAGACGTTGGTTTTTAAATTCACGATGGAGCTTTATTTTAATAGCGGTCAACATTTGCCACTAGCCTTGAAAATTATTTATACTCGGAATTTGAAACGGAGATGTTTCAGAAGTGATAAGTAAAACCAAATTTATTGTCTTTATTATTTATTTATCTGAAATTCGAACAAAAATTTATTGAATAAAAATAGTCGTGTATTTGCTGCGTTATAATATAGACTATAGTTAATTCATATTATTTCAATTTCAACTATTACTTTCAATACAGGTATTTATAAGAAGTTTCTTTTTCACCAGTCCGTTTACTGTGTTTTATATAGTAGTACTTAAAAAATTTATCTTTTTAATGGCTTTGCTCAAATTACTAGCAAAACCTAAAATTACTATTAAAATATATATAATTAAATTTCATTTCACTTACTATATATCTAATAGACAATATGTATGATATATTGTAGTAATAAAAGTTATAAGGTTTTTGCAATTTTAGAATTCCTATAACTTAATTGATAATGATTATATATATATATATATATATATATATATATATATATATTTAGGTACCTAATGTTACGTTTTAAAATTGATTTACTATTTAAAAAATTAATGTAGTTTTTCATTTTCTATTACATAAGATATTATTATCTATTATTGTATTTATCACAAAATTTAATAATTTAATAATAATAAATTTAATAATATATCACAATTATATATATTTACACATTATTTAGATATTAATATTTATATAAAGTATATATTTATATTTATTATAACTATATATATTTATGCGTAATATATAATTTTATTTACATGTGATTTCATGAGAATATAAAATACTTGTAACGTGATATTGTGTATGTGAATTCAGTCAAGCTAGCGCGCTCCTACAAAAAAAATTTAAGTTAAATCTCGAAATAAGAGCTGAAGGGCCGCGTTTTCGGAGCAAAAAAAAATCAAATAAAAATATAATCTATAGGAATGAGAGGCAGTTATGAATCGGCAATATAGGTCAAAAAGTCAATCAGAATATATCTTCCAAATATACGATAAATAATAATTCTTATTGAAATTAATTACAATTACTTGCTAATACTCCTAAATATATATAATTTATAATTTTCATTTTTATAATGTTTTAAAATAAATAATTTCATAAATTATTGAGTTATCTAATCAGTCATTTTTTTTCAAATATTATTTTTATATTATTATTACGACTTAACGTTACAATTGTAAATGTATTATCGTTTATTTGCTCATAAATAATAATTAAAGGTCAATTAAATTGAGAGTTGAATATTATTATATTACGATGTTTTATGAAAAATTTTTTTATTTTACAATGTTATCCTAAAAATTGATCGACTATTGTTAAGTAATTATATTTTCCTCCCCTTTTCTACCATATAGAAAAGTAGTAGTTAGTAGTAATAGTGCTGGTTATGCATGGTAGCAAGATCGAAAAACCGGATCGGCAAGGAGAAAGAAAAGTGAAGTTCGCAACTATGCATGTATGTAAAAATGAGTGGTCAGAAAAGAAAAAGGATGAAAGCAGCGGTTGTAAGAACTATAGATGGTCCCTAAATTTTAATGTTGACTACCACGCTACTCATAACTGGATTAGCTAAGCTTTATCCTTGAGCCTTTTAAAGGTTTCGCCCCGACATCATCTACCATTTTATAGCTCATAGATATCAGCCAATTTGATCTTTTCCGCATTTTATAACGCTACCTGAAAATCATATATGCAAAACAAGTGTTTGTACAGAGTTAACTATGAAATTTGATGCCCGAATGTAAAATAGACCGTGGGACTAGTACAAAATGTAATAAAATGTACCTGATAAATTCCAATCACTCAAAATTTTTTTACATCAGCACACACAAGCTTATATAATAATGAATCAACTTTTACTTGCAGAAAGTTAATTTATTGAAATTTGTTAATTTCTCACTAATGCAATACTTGAAGGAATACAAAATTTTAGACATTTAAAATGTTTTAATTTTAAATCCTGCAGGATGAATTTATCTATAGTATTATTCATTTCTATGTTACACAAACATTAAAATATGTTTAAATGAAAAATATTAATATTTATTTCAATTTAGAGAAAAATTAACGAAATATTTTAATGGAAACGAAGCGCCATTTATATTAAATGAAGATTTGTCTCAGATCTGAAAACAATTTAAAGCTTTCGCAGTATTTATAATATAGTAATACAGATATTTTTAATCAGTTTAATTATTGTACACTTGAATGATATTACCAATTTCTTTTTCTCTTTAAAAACGTGGAATAGTAATATTCAATCTCTTTTAATATAGTCCTAAAGCGCGACATGTGTTTGAAGCGTATATATATAGATCTATATATATATATATATATACACATACACACACACACACACACACACACACAAACATATCTCTCTTTAATACATAAGATAAGTTTATATTTCATTTTATAATTAATAAAGAAGTATAAATATCTCACGTTAGTAGAACTACATACAAATTTATGCGTTCACGTGTACAATGGTACAAGTTTACAGGCTTTCTCTCATTTAAATGAGCATGTGATTAGTAGCGTCAAAAGAACGGAGTTACAGAGGACGGCGAGTCAGGCCAAACATAAACTATCATGCCGATATGGTCTGCGTGATTAGCGAGCATTGGATATTCTTCCTGTTATCGATACGGCGTCCCTCGGCATTTGTTTCGCATAATTAGCAGGCGCTAAGGACATGATCCTCGAGATCTCCTATGTTTAGGCGCAACATAGGAGTGACGGTGTATCCATGGAACTAGTCCCATTAACTTCGCGGGAGCCGTGGTAGTGCGTGTCGGCGCATTTTCTCAGAAGGTCTATTAACACCGTGTCATTTAGTGCTTGCGAATGGGCAAAGTATGTAACTTATTATCGAAATAAAATGTGTTCTTAAGCACTTATTTCCCTCTATTTTTTAAAGGCCTTAATATTGTGGACGAGTGAAACAATTTATCGTTAATTAATGATATCACAACGAAACTCGTTACTCTAAACCCAACATCGATAATGAGTTTCAATGTTGTCCTTATTTGCTCTTTAATGAGTTCGTTCACATTACTGGCAACCATGTGTTGTTTTATACTCGCCGCTTATACGCGCGAATCGTTCAACATGTTTAAAAGATCGTCGAATGCCTTATTATCGCCTATGCGTTCACTACTACTTATTCATACTTATAAGACTTCCAAACGAAGAAAAAATACAGGGTCTCATACAAGAGATGCTTGCTTGTATACCTAACATTGTAAAAAAGAAAAAATGAGCATAATATGTAATTAAGTGTATTGAAATCCGTGCGAATGCAGCGAAAAGCAGTTTCTAATAACATATTACGGGTTACGTATGAATATATATAACATCGAACCATTGATAAATCAATATTACCAATAAAATTATATGCTTTTCAAATAAAGAGTGAAAGTACTAAAGGAGTAAGTCATTGCAAAGGTATATATTCTAAATTTATTTAGCAATTACAAACATGAAAATTTTAAACCGTGTGAACAAAACAAGTAAGTATTATTATAGGTTTTAAATTGATATTGATTATGAAAATACATATTTCATTGTTTGATGAAAAAACTGTGTTAAGGTGCAACAGAAATATGAAAAAAATTAATAAATTCAATCAATAAAAAAAATTTTTTGAAAAAATTGTTTCAATAATTATATAATAACGAGTCGAAGGATAATAACTTCAGTTAAAAGTATAGGTGACACGTCTATCTGTGCATTAAACCATTATGAATATAGGTTAATTACCGAATAAAAATTGATACTTAGAGTCTGAACTATAATTGAATTTTTTATTTTACAAATTTTTTATTATAGTTTAAAAAAAAATAACTTTGATCACAGTAATTCAAAAATCATAAAAAATTCTTATTATCAATAAATACTTAAAATAAACTATAATAATTAATAATAGCATTATCATAAACCAATCACAAGAATATAAATTCATTCGCTGAAAAATTTGCATTTCAAACTGCTTTGTAAAATAATTTTTACCAATTATTCACGGAATGCAAGCTCGGATTAGATTATTTTACCTTAAAACACAACTTCTATCCAGAGTTGTACGTGCAAAGTAATTTTCTAGGATATATTGGTTACCGTCAGCTATTATATAAAAAAGTCATAATAATTTATTTGTGGCGCATTGTAATGTATTAATATTTTGCTTTGAATACAAGTTAACGCGCAATCGTCACTTTTTAATCGGAGTCGCTTGTACATATGGTAGACGATGAATTATAAGGCCTCTTTCTATTTTCTTAGAGCCCGTTTTAAGCTGCCATATATAGAAAATCGCGTATATATGTATATATATTACGTATCAACGCACTTATACACGTGGAAGGTCAAGTGAGCATTTATAATGATTCATTATAACTCTTGCGATCTATTTGATCGCGAAGAAGCGCTTATTTCTTTACAGCACTCGATCATTCCCACTTACAAGAAAAACGACATCATAAGGGAAGAGAATGAAAGAAAAAAAAGGCCGATTGAACGAAGAAATTAACTCGAACATACATTTAACAGAGAAAGAGACACTGTTACGATGAGAGAGAAAGAGAGCAACCAAGAGTGTACGTTCGCGTACGTTTGTACGTATGGGTGCGCGTGCACGTTACAGGAGGGTTGGGGAGGGGGAATAAAGAAGGAAGGTGGAAGCATGCGTAGAAGGGAAAAGAAAATTGCAGCTCGTAAGAAAGTACATGTACAAGATCTGCTTCCTGTAATATCTGCCAAAGTCAAGCGACTGCCAACGTCAGCTCGTCCTTCTCCATCAGTGGCTATACTGAATGAAAATACCAGAAGCTTTCGCTTCGTTAATATCATAGTAGAAACATGACGATGCGAGCTTGATAAAGAGATCGATAACTCATTTGAAATAATGCCAAACATTTGTAATAATCGCAAGCTTACGAATTTGACCCCTATCGATCCTGTACTTTCGAAGACCAAGTCTTGGGTAAGATTAAACAGAAGAAGGTTGAAATATTTATGCAAATGTATGCCTTTTGATTATGATAAAACATATCTCATCAATATACTTATTTTTAAATTAATTGTCTGCAAAATTGCATTAAAGAAAAGGTTTCTTAAAATCACACTATCTTTTAATTAATGCAAGAAATCAAGGGCTTCAGCCAAAAAAAATTAGTACTTCATCGGGTATCTAATGAAATTTTAATAATAACAAGTGATTATTACGTTGTGTTTGTACTATTTTTTTATACGCTAACTGATTGCGTAAATAATGTTCGAATATCTTAAAGCCACACAAGCGTCTAAGCAGTACTCCGTGATAGAAAAGGTGTCCCTCACAAAACTTTTGAAGGTTGTAGTTTATTTACTGTTCATTTTCCGTTTTTCACTCTGACTAAATAATGATAATTCAAAAATGAAATATTCAGATTATTGCACTAGCACTAGTTAGGGCTCTTTAACTTTGATTTCTCTCTTAAGTTTTAGCAATATTGTATTATTTATGGCTATTCCTTTCACAATATAGTAATTTATTAATGGTAATGTCGATAGCTCAAAGTATATTCAATTAATATTCATTTGATAAATTCATTCAAATAATTTATTTGAGAAAGATTAAAAATTCTAATAAATACTTTGTAAAAAGTAATGAATCGCTTGAATTAAATAAAAAATCTCTCGTCGATAAGATCGAATACTATTTATTCATAAAAAATGTCAATTATCTAATTTAATATATTTTTAAATAAAATTATATTACAATTAGTAGTATTGAATTTTTGAGCAATAAACACTTAATAATAAATATAATAAAGATAGAAAGGAGAAGCTTGATCCTGTGAATATTGAATGTATTTAATGGATCATAATGGTTAAATATTATCTGATTTTTATTGAACGCGTTAAAAATCCTTTGAATTTCTTGTATATCCTTATTTATAATTATTTACTCCTTGTAAAGTTTCATTCAATTATTTCCATTGTAATTGTATTTAAAAATTGGTCTGTTAAAAAGAAATTATTCTGCACAGGAAAACCAGTAATCCTTAATAAAAAAACTAAAATTTATTTAGATATTAACAGTTCGTCAATTAATAATGCAATAAATAATGCAGTGTATTTTCAGATGCTTTGGGCTCAGTAACAATTAATAATTAATAATTGTATAGCGATTTTTCTGTACAAACAAAGTATAGTTGGTAGCCTAAATAATAATGTTAAGGATGTAATGATTTGAAATTAAAGCTTAAATTAATATTTTTTCGATTTTACCATCGAGTTCAATAAATCGGTGTTACAAGATCAGGGGAATAATGACCAAGGAGAAAGTGTAAAAACGGGAGTAAATCGCGGCTGCGCAAACAGTTGCGCTCTGACCCTGGATAAAACCGACAGAGCCAACTTAAAGCTAGTACATACGTATTTACGCGTGATGTTGAACTTGGTTGCTGACGCCATAAAAAAGGCTTAATTGGACTCGAACATTTCATGTACTCGCTAATTTCGGAGACGAAAGGGCTCGGTTTTCGCTGTGTCCTACAGGGATCAAGTTGCTGATTGAAGACGATGCTCAAATATTATATAAACAATATATATATATAAATAAATAAATGTACATTGTGACTGTATAAATAAATACTTTCCCGCATTATCGTCGCCTATCTATCTAGTGCTCTGTGGACGAAAAAGAAAAAAAATTTATTTGAAGATGGAATTAATCATGTACGAAGGATATAATGAGAGATAAAATCTTAGCTCTCGGGTCGAGGACCCGGTATGTAATATTTATTGCCTCGATCGTGGACAGATAGATTGCTAAGATATATGAGCAATGTTTGGGCTGTATGTGTCGGTGCATTGGTCATTAAGATGCACAAGATATTAATTACGCCGTTGCGCTCGAGAGCAATTTTATAATTAAACGCGCGCATCGTGTTGAGCTGATGCTTTTGAAGCTGCTGGTGCTATTTCAGCGTTGGAAGACATTGAAAGGTCGTTTTTGCCCGCGTATTTCTCAGATGACTTGTAAGAACGGCAGTCATAGCTAAACTTGCGCTGCTTAAAACGGTGTTGCGTATCCATTGGCGATTCATGGCCATTTTTCTGCATCCATGCTACTCTTTCTAGATTTTACTTATTTCTACTTCTCTTACATAAATTTAATGTAGACTTTTTATTCAACTTTTTATGCAATGCGTCGACTCACCCTCAGCTTCGGATTGAGCAATCAGAGCCTTGATTACGGTTATGACCCTACAGATATCTTTATACTTCTTTTCGACCTTTTAATAAGCAAAAGCATGAAAAAAAAATTATCAAGTGGATAACATTATACTTTATAAAAGCTGTAACTGTAAAAGGTATTCGTGACTTACATAATTATAAAAAAATTGAACATCTCTGCTTTTCTATCTCTCTCTTAATAATTAATTAGCGCTTAATTACATTATTAAAAACTTAAAAATAAAGGCATCATGTCAATTTCTTATGAAGAAGATATTTATGCAGTTACATACACTATATCGCTAATCATGTGCGATTGCTTTTCTTTGCTGATATTTTCTGTCTGTTCAAAGCGCTGGTTGTCTTGATATTTCATCATAATTGATTTGCCCTAAAAAAAGCAACAGTAAAACGAAGGAGCGTTAATTAAGCGCTCAATTAAGATGACATTAAAAAAATTAGATATTGATGAAAACTTGAATAATTGCCAAAATATACAAGCATTTATGAGAGTTCTGCTAATGAGAAGGCCAAAGATTAATCAACTGTTAGATAAAAAGGTCTAGTTAAAAGCTGTTAAAGCAGCATCGGGATAGGCCAATACTTTGGAATATAAATTTATCACAATTTTCTATATTGCTCCGTATCCTGTATTTTAAACATCACGTGGGTCTTCGTGTCCTCAATAATCTAAAATAGATCAGATCATTGCTCATCGTATCACTAGAGGAAGCGAGATCACGTGTCAACCCCCGCCCCTTTCTGCGATCTCATTTAGATGATGCTGCCGTTGCTTCTGGTGCTACTGCTGTTGACAGAATATACTTATTTTTCTAGTGCAAGGCAGAGTTTATGAGCAATTTTGCGACATAAGTACATAAAGTGAAAAACAAACTAATTTGGATCGGTAAGTAAGTTTGATTGGCTGGTCTAGAGCGGTGTATGGTAGAGATGGAAAGGTTGAACGATAAGTATATAAATGTAAGTGGATATAGACACGAGGAGAATTTTATTTAAGTTTGTGATATGTACGACGCTTTATAGGCACTTTCAGCTTATCTGACTCATTAAGCCAGCTTCTTCTTTTGTTCATGTTTGTCTCTTTCCTTATCGTAAAAAAGATGAGTATTTGTGGAGCGTTATTAAAAACATTTTTTTTATTAATGAAAAAGCAGAGCGCGTCTAGGTTTACATCCCTTTTAATAATTAATCAAGGATAACATATACCCATCAATTTTCATCATGAATTAAAATACATAGATTGGCATCGATTATGTCATACGTAGAATTCAAAACAAATAAAACATTTATTTCATCATCAAGTAATATTTTAATGTATTTCATGCTGCAAGTAATGCTACGTTTTTACGTAACTCTCCGCTTTTTGAAGTAATTTATAATAACGATTTGTACATCCGTCGAAACAAAAGAATCGATTCAATTACAAAAAATATTTATTTCATTTATTGGTGTGCACGTGTGATCTTATCTAATTTTGTAACTAGTGTTATGAATGACATGCGGAATAAACATCATTATCAATTTCTCATCTAATTAATTTATAAAACCTCTTATGCTTGTTTTTTTCTTTAAAATTAATGAAAAAAATCAGCAATAATCAAAATCAAATTTAAAATTATCCATTGAATTACATATTAAGCGATTATTTGTGTCTTAACGACGATCCGCTGACAGATAACAGATACGTCAATAAATAAATATATATCGTGCATAATTGGTGAATCCCGATTTTTTCTGCTATTACTATATTCTTAGCTTCTACCCCTAAATAAGTTTTAAATTGCAGCAAGACTAGCATTAAGATATTTATTGTTGGAAATTTTACTTATAGTTCCGAAATTATGGATTAATATTTGTCCATTTATTTAAACTCTATTGTAAATTACATGTTTATTTTACAAAACCTATCGAATATGATTCAATGTCGATACCTGAAATCAGGGGATGAACTGGCCGATTTGATATTTTGCTAGCTTACTACCGTAGAGCTTATAAATAAAAAATTGTGTTAGAAAGAACGTCAATGATTAATACACAATGCAAGAGGTAGCCTAAATGTGCAATTAAATTATCTAAAGTACCAAAAAAAATTTTTTTGTTAGTTTATAATTCTTCGATTGCTAATTCCATAGCACATTTTAAAAAATTTTCAACTTTCAGAAAACTTAAGTCAAATAAATTCATTGCGACAGTTTCTAATAACGGGCCCGGACTTTGTGGTATTGTTGCATATTAAACAAAAGCGCGAAAATAAAAATTTATTTTATAACAATTTACATCACCATTCTCATATATTTTTCTACAAAAGCATTGTTTATGAAATTATTTGAAAATCTAAACACTAACGCTGTTTTGCGATGTTTTAAAAAAGCTGTCTAGATAAATCTTGATGATAGTGTCCAAGAAATAATTACAAAACAGTTTTCACAAGGTACAAAATTATGACAATATTAACCACGCGATTGTCACAAAAAAGCGCCCGCAAGGGATAAAAAATAGAATTGCGTGAAAGTTAATCATCTGATTTATTGCAAAAACATTCAGGTCGTGGTAAAGTACAGTATTAAAAGCATGCAAGAACAACAAATAAACATTGCAAAATTAATATTAATACAAAAAAGCTGCATGATATATGGTGACCGCAAATATAAGCAAAGGCGACGTTGTAACGTTTCGTGCAGTTCGCGAATTATCCATTATGCGGTGACTGCCAAAAATTCGCATCTTTAAATATGTAGGTAGTGGTATATATAAGTAGAGGCTACGAAAGGGTCCAGTTACTTTGCCCACTTACTCACGTCCTCACAATTCCACTCACCGAAATTATATAATAATGGCTTAGTTTTATGCTGGACAATTTTTTCTACAATAAGAAATTACTTTGTAAATCTTAATAGTGCTTTCTAAAGTCTTTATTATCGAGGTAAGTTGTATAGTTAAATTGAAGGCTATAGATGGAGTCTAGTGATGAAGAAGGTCTTATCACCAAAAGATATGAATCAGCATATAAGTTATGAATAAGATATTAATTATTAAATATTTAAATAGATAATTAACAAACTTTTATGTAATTAATATTTTTATAAATTTAATACAATACATAAGATATAATTATACGTGTTAAACTAACTAGCATAATGTATAAGATTAGACATAGCAGATCAATTTTTTAAAAAAATATTAAAAATTATAAATAAGTACATAAGAACAAAATATAACAATATATGTCAACTTTAAATTTAATACCTTGTTAAAACGTAATAATTGTTGTTTAACAAATAATTAATGTAAATAAATGGTCATAAAATTCATCCGCTATGACTTTGTTTCACAATTCATTATAATTCTTATCATCTGTAGGAACTCGTTTAATGTAACTTTATCAACTTTATTTAATATTAGAATCAAATATATGAAAGTGTGCAAATAATGTTATATCGTTATACCCTAAGTCTCTACATATAATAAAGAAAAAATATCTCATACACTGTAAGCTTTCCTAAATCAAAGCTGTACGTAAATTATCTTGGCTTTTGCTCATTTACCCTTGACTTCAGTGTGTGGGAATGTACGTCATATATTATGCTCATTAGCACCACAGGTTGGTAATTCTTTACTTTTTTCTTTTTACCATAATCCTTTGGAAAGAATTTATAGAACTGCCCCCGGACTCCAATTTGTAGGGATTTCTAAATTATCTGAATTACTGAACTGCTATTGTATTTGATACGTATTATATAATTTTCACATCCGCCGTATTCGGCTTCTTTTACCTTTGATTTCACTACCGCTGCTTTTAACTATTTTTTATGTCTCGTATTCTTTTGTTATTTCATTCCTCCTATTGACGTAAACTCTGTTTTTTCTAGACTTGATTTAAAAATTTCTTAAAAAAAGTTGCTTTTTTTATTTAAACGATTTCTTCACTATTTTCAATACAATCGCATTTTCCCGATGACAACTAATACTATATACATCTTTTCTCATAGTTCTTTTCTTTTTTGAACTCCCCTTATATCATCATCATCATTATTATTTTAATTTATGAACATGTATGGTGGTAAATTTTTCTTAATGTATTTATAGCAGTTATTTACTTAAAATGTTTACATTAAAAAAAAATTGTTTTTGTGAAATAAATTATTTTTTTTATTTGTCCAGTACTATAAATATTTAATACAGACAAAAATAAGCTTACAGGTATTATTTATGCCGCATTAATTATAGAAATCTGTTAAAATTAGTTGATAAAATTCTTTAATAATCATCTAATTACTCTATAATTGACAAAGTCCTAGCGATTATCTGCTTCACAATTTGTGTACAAAACTTTCTATACTCTTTTTTTCATATCGTAGTTTCATGAACTTTGTGTACTTTGCATTATTTACTTCTGCTAGTTGGGTAGATATTCGCTGCTTGACATTCAATTCTTGGAGATCCTCTCTCAATACTACACGGCTCCATGCTAATCGCGTTGAATTTATTAAATTTTATGGATCATTTCACTCTAGCCATTTAATGAAAACTTAATAGTATCCAAGTATATATATATCTCGAGAGTTGTATAAATTTACGTAGTTGAAGCAACAAGTGTGTGTACATTTATCGTACTTTCCTCAAATTCTATTTTTTTCTCGGCCTGTTAGTCAATAGAGCGATAGAAGTTTGATTGATTCTTGCACGTGCACGAGCCGTCAATTATGATCCTTTAATAGAAAAAGAAAAATACTTGGAATCATTTTGAGATTTATATCAGTAAATTTTTAATTATTCTGCATTCAATGCCATATTTTTTGCCCTTCTCATTGAATTTACTAAGCACATATATTGATAGACTTTACATAGTACCACTTACTTTTATTATATAAAGCTGCAAATCACTAAAATACAATAGTTTTGTCGATCCTTCGGGGCGTTGAATAACTAATACGAATATGACTGACTTCGTATTGAATATTTAATACTTAAAACCAATTTTTTTAATATAATTATTAAAGTTTCATATTCTTTAAATAAGTGCTTACTAAGTATACTTAGAAGTAGAGACAATTAAAAATAGTCGTATTATAAATAACTGAATTTTCTGAATTTACTAAATATAAATAAATATTCATATAATTACTTTGCCTTTATACCCATCAATTTTTTAAGAAATACAAAATCATTTATCAAATTTTATTATTTAAAAATTTCTTCGTTATAATACCTAGCAATGAATCTGCAAGAATATCAGGTAATTGAAAAATTCTTTTGTTTTAAATGTTTGCAATTTAATTCAAAGATGTGTTAATTATTGTATGATTAATAATTATTTTTAAATAATTAAATGAAATAGAAATTTTTTTTTTAATATAACTTCTATTTCGTAGAATATATCGATTACAGCGACAAACTTAATAGTGTTACATTATTCTAAGTAGAGTAGAATAAATAATAAAATTATTACTTATAACTAAAATAAAATTAAAGTAAAATTATTTAAGTAAAATAAAAGTAAAAAACTAAAGTAAACGTAATATTATAACAATAATTTGTATGAAAATGACTTTTTGATAAGTTTAAGAAAGTACAGTATTTAAATATTATATAGTAATAAGAGATATAATTTATTTACCTTTTTTGTATATGCATTTTAAAATTTTTCTCATTTTCTTTTCCGTATAGTATATAAGTATAAGAGCTGGAATAATAGGGTCGAGAAAAAAACAGAGAGTGAGAAATAACGATAGATAGAGAGAGAGAGCCATAGAGAGAGGCAATGGGTGATGATGAGTCACGTCAGTGTCAGTGTCAGCGCTTTCCCTAGTTAGTTAACTTAAGTTGATGTTCGTGGAAACGCTTTAATACTAAATCTGCTAAATACCGCAACAAGTTCACATGTGTATTAGTCAAATATATTAAGCAAGATAAAGAGAGACAGACAGAGAGAGATAAAGAGTGAGAGTCAGATAGGATAAATGCATACTTTGCTGTTCACTCGAGTCACACGGCACACAGTTTGTTCACATAAAACGTGTTAATTGTCCGGTTATATTTATGAGTTTACGCGAATTATTTGCGTAAACATAGCACGCTTGTCTTATAAATTTCTTTTCATTTTTTTTTGCGCGATGGGGTATCAATCGCATCCGTAATCGGTAAAATGTTGTGTGAAAGGAGAAAAAAGTATTTCGTTAAAAAATGTACTTTAATCACAAACACTCTTTCTTTTATATTTATGAATTCTATTGCTATTATTGTAAATTTTATGAATAATTAGAAAAGTATCTGTTAAATAATTCTTGATTAATATATTGAGAAATCTTCACATAAGTTATTTTCAGCAAAATCGTAATGCTTTTAAGTGTTCTATATTAATGGTTTGTAGTTCAGATTGTAAGTCACGAGTTCTTTTCGCCTTTCAATACCAAATATATGTAAAAAATAGATAATAAAATTTTTGTTAAAATTAACATTTATTTGTGAACTTTTAATAATTTCAATAAAAAATTTTAAATAGCAGAGAAAATTTTGTTTTATTGTTGAATGTTTGAATATATAAGCTTTTTCAAACGAATTCGTATAATAAATTTTTATCATTTTTCTCTTTTGATAATATTCTAATAATTGTGTGCAATTTGAAAAAAATTAATTTATATTTATAGTTAACTAAAATTACTTAGTAGGATCGGTATTTTAACATTGTCTACTAATAAGGTTTTTAATTTTTGATACTAAACATAGTCAACTGTTTTTTTTTAATATTTACTATAATTTTCTGTTTCTATGAGTTTTACATACATTTTTTAAAAAATATCTCGTAAGATTATGTTGAAATTAATATTATTGAGAACTTAATAAATGATTGAAATTAACTGATTCATATAAAAAAAAATATATTTTTCAAAGCGCTTTTCAAACATTTATAATTTAAAGTATTTTATATTTATTATTGAAAATGCAATATCATTCTTACAAATTGTAATATATAATAATAGATACTCTGTGAATTGTAATTGTAATTAAGAATTTAGATAAAAAAAAATTTTTATAATTATAAAAATAAATTTGAAACTAAAAATAAAAATAAACATAAAAAAGTACATATTTGTAGATTTATGGATTTGTTTTACATTTATGTTTCACAAATTTTTCTGATAAATTTTTATACAATAAATATTATTTAGTATACTATTAAGTAATTGATGTATCATTTATATAATATTACGCTTTTGTAGTCACTAAGTATTTTCTTGTAAGTATTTACTTATTAAATTATAAATTAATTAACAAAAATATTCAATTTTTCATAATTTATTAGCATACCAAAAATATTTATAATGAAACCTCATAAACTGACGTATAAAATGATAAAAAATTTAATTCATTGTACGATATATCAAATTTTAAATTATATGGTGATTTAAAACATAGACAAACAAATGTAAAATAATTTAGATACCGTTTACAAAAAATATAAAATTTTTATTTTTAAAATCAATAAAAATATGCTTTATACACAAAATAATTCATTTATAAAAAAAATTGATTTAATTGGCATATTTTGAATTTACGAGGGTTGAGGAGAAGTAAAAAATATCTATAGTTTACAAAAATGATTACCTACTATATGCAAATCGGTTATAAGATGGGATGACATATTGATGCGAAAGCCGCTAAAAGTTTCGTGTGCTCTTCCGGCATACAGAAAGCCAAATATAGCGTGCTCATGGTTTGGAATGAAAAGGGAGGGGGGGCTGGAATAAAACAGTTTCGCAGTTATTGACAATTTTGAGTCACAAATGTTCGCTTCGCTCGCTAAAGTCGATTATTGCTTAAGCAATTTATCGGCGACGTACAAGCGTTATCTACCGATTAATTATTTCCAATGTCTCTCTTCTAGAAGCTTTTTCCTCATTTTTCAACCTTTATCCTTCGAACCACATTCCATGCCGGGCTCTTACTCATCACTTATTCAACGGTTAACGAACTCTATACCGATCTCGGATTCGTCATACAGAGTTTTCTTTTATTTTCAAGCCTCCAGGACAAACGGGATTGCATCCACTTAGCTCGTGCAATGTAGCGATTCTTGCTTTAGGTCATGTTTATTTTTTTTCGTAAACGGAATGCATTGTAAAATTGAAAGGATGAACCTTGAAAAGCTCATGGCAACTTCTTCACCGTCGTTGCTTCGTCAACATGCCCAATGATGTACAACTAGCTATGGACTTTGCTTCTGTTTTTCATCTATCACCATTTTCGTGGTTGTTTTATACTTTTCTTAAGATTGCTGTTGCATTAGATACAGTATTTTCACCTTATTTTACTTGAATTAAATGAGTAGCATTTCAACGGCTTTCCTTTTATTTAAGAAAATGCATAATTTATTTAAGAAGAATCTTTTAAAACAATGGCAAATATCTAAATTTTTTATGTCTAAGTATTTTAGATAGCTTAACTTTGTGGATATATTGTTGAACCGAAAAATATAAATTTTGAAAATATTGATTTTGCAATAAAGACGGAATTTAATGGTGAAGATAATCCAAGACAATCCAGATATAAAATCCAAATTTTATTTTTTTTTTAGTCCATTAAAATTTGACATCATCCATTATTGATTTGTAATTTAAAATGACAGGATTACATAAATTTCAGGTGCAGGATGCTTTGAAATACTTAAAATTTTTTCAAGTTTAATTTTTCTCTTACTAGAATTTAGTTATTTTTAATTTCTTTTGAGGTATTATTTATTTCCTGAAGCTGGAAAAATAGACTAATGCTTGAATATCTTTTTTTTTTAATAAAAAAAATTTGTGTTTGTGACATATTCAGTTAAAGTTTCGTATGAAAATTACAATGACATTTAATAAGATTTACTAATTTGATAAATTAAATTATTTGAATTTTAAAATTTAATGTTACTTTATTAAATGCTTAAATCATTTTGATTACTTCAAAAACAAACAGTTATCTTCAGAATCGTACAAGTCAAACATTGACATGATTCATTATAAGTGGTTAAAATACACGTGAGGTTTATAATCGTAAAATTAAAAAATATTCTGTTCATTAATTAAATTAGTCTTCAATTATAAATACACACACACGCACACACATGAAAAAATACATATATTCTACAAATAATACTGTATAATTTTAAATAAAAAATACAATTCATTTTAATGTAGCTTAATAAGTTTTTTGTTTGTAAGGTTATCGAAACGTATTTTAAATAATAAAAAAGTCACTGAAATAATAATATTTGTAAAAGTATTCTACTATTATTTATAATTAATTTTTACTCATCAATATACCAGAGTTTCAATTTTATGTGCTACTAATGTACAAGTATTGTGTTATACGTAAGTAAAAATTATAAAAAATAAGCATTAAAAAAAAGGAATTATTTATTTAGGAATTGTTTGTAAAAAATTAGAAAATTAAACATCTGAATTATTAACTTATACGATTATAGTATTAAAAAAAGTGCTCGTTACAAGATATAAATTTATATAAATTTCTCATTTGCTGTATTATTTAGGTTATTTGTTTTGGAAGGTATCACAATACGTGCTCATTCTAATTACGTAGTCATCATCTTAGAATGTACAAATAATTAAAATAATTATTGGTCTAGACATTTATTATCGTTATAAGATTATTTTGATTGTTTTTGAGTACGAGCTTGTGTAGGAATTAGAACGATTTTGTAATTATCGAATAAATAAGAGGTCGATTTCTTTCACATTCCATTAAAGAGACGAATAAAATAAATTACGCTTATGTCTACCCACTCAGAAAAAACTGATAAAAAATATACAAATGTGAAATAACTTGAAGTGCCCATATTAAGAATGGATATGAAAATTCCAATGTATATAAAAACAAGGGAAGAGAAGAAATTAGTGCCACTGTGCATTAATGGCTTATCTCAACGAAGCCTCCACACTACTGTCGAATTCGATAGAACTTAAGACCCTTCCAAAATCGAATGAAACGCTTCCATTAGATTTCGCTTCTTCTCAGTGTTACAAAGTCAAGGAAGAGAGGAGACCAGCGTGATAACTGACTCATAACTCATGATGTTACGCATCGACTTATCGGTGATACTTCGCATAATGTGTTTCCGACTATCGTAAATTGTACGTTGATAAGAAAAGAGAAAAGGGGTGAGTGGAAGGATTGAGGAGAAGGTCACCTAAAGCGTAAAACGTTTGTATTTTTCCTTGATGCTGGAGCGTAGATAGCACCCGGGAGGAAGAAAGTAAATGGGTCGGGACTAATTCGCTGATAAGTGAAAAGCCTGTGTAGGCCTTTTAAACCAGTGTTGTGGTTAGGGCTATATTCTGTGAAGTATGATTCTAAGTCTATGACTCTCGGTTTATTTTATTCTTCTCGAAAAGCAATTGACGGGGATGTTGTATTGTTTATCACGCGACAGCGATTAACGTGTAGCGAATGTAAATTTATTTTGTATGTATCTTAAAACGGACAAGTTACATTTTTTAAATAAAAATTTTTGCTAAAAAAACAATATTTTAAAATACCAAAAAAATGAAGGAAAGCTTATTATGTTGGTGCTGTTTTCGATACCTTAAAACTAATTTTATTACAAAAATCAGCCTTTTAGGGTAATTTGTTAAATTATAAAGAATTTATCCTGGAGAGCTACAAAAAAAACGTACCTATACAAAAAAGCAATACAAAAAAACAAGTGTACGCGTGAATAGAAAATTAAAAAGCGAGGATGCAATGGAGTTGAAAAATAACCTTTAAAATAGGAAATTTTAAAGTAAATTTGGATTGAAATAAGGAATAAATTATTGTTTTATGTCTTAAATATTTAAGAAAAGTCATTTATTGCTATCAACTGCAAAATGCAACTGATCACTTTAATGTAGCCAATTTTCACTTAGACTTTTAGTAGTAGATATTAAGTAATGCTTATGAACATAAGGAAAATTTTCGTAGTATTCTCGAACAAATTCGTCTTGTTAAACGGCACAAGCGGTTTGTTCGTTCTATTCTTAAATTTTCTTATCATAAGATAAGGTGAAAGAACAACACGCAATTGAGAAGAAGGAGCCACTATGGCAAAATATGTTCCCGTTGTTCATTCATTGCGGAAAAAAACACTGCAAAGAGTTTACATCGTGGTGCAAGAAAATTTATTGTCAGATGATATTATAAGCTTTCGTAACGCTCCTATAACAATACTTGTATAATATGACTTACATAATTATGGCCGATGCCTTTCTCTTGTCTAATATTCGTCTACAGCACGCCAGATACTCAAGATCTGTTCTTAAGTATCCAGCGATGCTCGCATCTCCTTTAAAATAAAATATCATTATTCTCCTGCTATCAAATGACTAATACTCAACACCCTTTCGTACCTTCCAAGTTAAGTAACTGTCGAGCTGCTTGAAAATTTCATACGAAGCGAATCTTTAAACAATGGGGATCGTTTGTTGTCAACTACCAGACGAACAGAACAGGAAGAGAACTGCATATTGTCTTGAGCAAATTAATACATGCGCGCCTGTGAAATTCTTTGAGTATTCTCGTATTTAAGCGACTGCAATTTATTATTATATGAATATGAATATTGCTTTTTGCGGGTCATCACTCCGTCAATGATGCCAACCTCGTACGCGTAATAGTGATCAAAGTTCAGTCACAAAGAGTTGATCGATTTCTTTAATAAATAAAATCTATCATATTTATTATAATTATATTTGTTCGTATTTCATATACATTATAGATTATATTATGGATTTTTAAAATGTATGCAAATTGTTTTTGACAATATTTATTGTAGGTTATATTCACAATCGTATAAATGTAATAATCGATGTATTTTGTAATACATTGGAAGCACATGGTATGCATAAAAAGAATAAATTTCATTCAGTGATCAATGTAGGAAAAAAGTCTTTTAAAGTTTTTTAAATTAAAAAATTCAAGAGAAAAAGGCTACAGCGTTTTATGTTCAGTAAAACACCTGAACGTATCTTAAGTTTAAGTGTAAATAAAGTACATAAGCTTTTTAGCGCTAATATTTTATTTATGAATCGTAAACAACGATGAATAAAAAATATAAACAGGTAAAATCGTTGGAAAAAATGACATTTAACATCTCACTTGTTTGAGTATTTTCTGTATACAAGTTATATGGCTTAGAGTAGATTTTTTGTAATCAATGCTTAGTGTTTACATATTATTGCATTTTCATAGTCCTATTTGTCGTAGATTTTTGAGATCATTATACCATAAGTAAATGTAGGATTAAACGCAATATGATATTTTCATAAGGTAAGATACGTATGCATATATTTCCCACTGCAAGTCAGAATACTGTTATAATATTTAAAATCAAGCAAAAAAATAAATAATAACTATAAATTTCAGGGTAAATTAAATATGTAAGTAGTATGTCTAAAGAATTTTCATATACTTTAAAATTGTCGCGTGGAAATTTTAAGTTTTTTATTATTGAATATTGCCAAAATTTTTATAGTACATATATTTTATTCTTTTCTTCTCTCAGATCAAAAATACTTTGCTATATATTTTAATAAAACTGTATTTTGTACATATACAAAAGTATGTGGGTTATTAATTTTATTATATGTAAACGTACAATATTTTTTTCAACCTTATGTCGTAAAAAATTGCTCTTGTCATATTCAATTATAGCATTCAACGTAACATAAATTATGAGCAGAACGTAAAACAGTGATTATTAATTAATGAAAAAATTATTGACAGTATTATGATACTTATAATAATAGAAATAATACTTTCGCATAATTTTATCATTGCATTAAGTTTCACACATTTTATCATTCATTTCGTACATTTAGTTAATTCTATTCATTTATTTATAAATTAATAACAATAAACTATTTAAATTATAAAAATTGATTAAATTGTTTATAAAAATATAAAGAAGTAACATAATGTAAGGCATTTTATAAATTTGTCAACTTTCATGTACTTTAACCGAATCCAATTACTAGTCCTGGCTAAAATATTTAATGTTTATTCCAAAATAAAAAAAAATAATAAGAAATATGTATTTAACAACAAGGTAATTTAAAATAAATTTTTAAAATCTGTTAACACTATAAAATATAATGGCATTAAAATACAAAATAATAAAAACAGTATTTTTACGAAGAAATCCAACATAAAACATACGAACTTCACAATAATGCAAATACTGTATGAGGAGTCAATCAATATTTATTGCTTTTGAATCCAATAGTATTACTAAGTATAATCTTGAAACAAATAAAACAATTAATCTCTACGATTCAGTAAGCTAATAAGGAACATTAGCATCAACTGGACAAATAGCTCAGGTCGGTAGCCAAAGGTTTTTGTGCACGTAGGCGTGACGCTTAAGTAGACAGGTGGAAAGGTGGCCGAGTAGGTTTACATGTATTGTAAAAAGAACGGGGAACAGCATTAAATGACGGCGATTTACGATCACTATATGAAGTTTTAACAACATGAAAAAATAAGCCCTTCAAACGTAAGTCATGAGGCGAAGCGTTATAATAGGGTGGAGTACTTTATACATGGAAACAATGAAATTTAAACTCATTTGTAAATAACTCGCGAGATTAGCGTTAAAGTCGTATTATAAACATAGGCGGGAGGAGCGCTTGCTTGACGGAAGGTCGTGTTAATAGGAAGGGCCATCGCCAGGATTTTGGGAGCTCGATACGATTAATGTGGCGGAGTCGAAAGGGAAATTTAAGTGATTCGTTCTACTCACGTGGTAATGTGAAGGGAATTCAACGATATAGTGAAAATAGTAAGAGGACGTAATCCGGATTTTGTGTAGTCCGATTTCACGGCTCCGAGGACAGTAGGTAATGAGCCAGAGAGAGACGCCATTAAAGCACTCGAAACGGAGATTTATTGGTGCATACACCCGATTGCGCTCTTAAGCAGAGTGCAGTTTTTATGTAATCGCTGTTGCTCGCGAATCCGTTCCTCCACATTGTTCTCGTTGGCCGATTATCGAGGTGAAGATGCACTAATATCTGTACATAATCTCAGAATTTATCCAGCATTCAACGTACAATTTATTTTATTGCCAATTCACATATGTTAATCACGCAACACAGATAAAGTGGATTTTTTCAGTGTCACGCAGCTGCAGTGAATTTTCTCTGAGATTTCTAGTTGCTACAAATTTAAAACACTTTTTTGCCTTTTTCTACTCTGGTAAAAATACGTCTCTGTGGCTCGATATGTATAGTCGATACATTTTTGTTAATATAGGCCGATTAGGTATCGTACTAAATCTAAAAAAATGATCGAAATATGTCTTAATTAATCAATACAAGTTTCACATTCAGTTTGAATAATACAGAAGACGTATAATTTATATAAATTAACGAGTAAAAACTAATGTGAAAAAACAATTACTCGTGTAATTAAATTTTAACCTAAAATAAAAACTTAACTTTTAATTTTTAACAAAAATAACATTTCATAATAATTTAAACTGTTTTTATTTTTGTACAAAATAGATAGAATTGTAAATGATATAAAACACAAGTGAAATAACCTAATCGAAATAAACTTATTTACACTATAATTATTAGATAATACATGATTAATAACAAAAATTACATATTTTAACTGGTGCTTTTTTATTTCATGTTAAAAGGATTTTTTTCATTCGTAGCCACTTAATAACAAAATAGAAATATTAGACCTACAAATTAGTTAGGTGCATTTTTATCTTCTATTAACGTATTCACACAAAAAAAAGACTACTAAATTGGTTATTTACTAACTCTTATTTTATTATCATTATCCAATATGTTTTAAAGTATTCTTAACCTTTATTCAATAGTAGCTATTATCTGACAGTAAGCTACTAAAAACATTTTGTACATTTCAACCTTCTAAATAAAGTAAAAAATTATTAATACAATATTCGTTGAAACGTATATTACGCTATCTTGATATACATCTGTTAAAATAACAACCAATTTATTCGATACAGTTCCAATTCGTTTAAGTCAATATCTAAATATTTAAATAGTATGGAATAAATATTTATAAATAATGTTACTTTTGTACGCATGTACTAATGTATACAAATATAAACGCATACAAACACTTTTTTAAATAAGACAAAATCGATAATAATCAAAATTTCAATAAAATATTATTATTTGAAATAATTAGTAATTTTTAAATATTTAGTAAACATTTTTAATAAGTGGTTTTTACCTTACAGTATAGAATTTTATGAAATTTATTGCTTAACTTTCTTAAGTAAAACATATAATATAATAATTTTATAATCTCAAAAAAATAGTATAAGTATATACAAATTTATTAATTTTATTTTTCAATATTTTTGGGGGCACTGCTTACATTAATTGCCTAAGATAAAACATGAAAAAATATAACTTCAAATAACTGGCTTATATGCTGTATAAATACATACACACAGCATATATGCTGTGTATATGTACTTATCATCCGTATTTACTGAAATATGAATGAGGATAAGTCAAAATAAATACAGATTGTTGATTAACCCAAACAATATATATAAATGATATTTTATAACGTTTACATACATACCTTTAACGAAATGGAAATAGTTATTAATCAGGTAATTAAGTAACCTATACAAATTAAAAATGATAAATACTATTAAAAAGGAGTGTTATATTTTATGATAATTTATTAAAAATACATGAGAATTTAAAGAATTATCGTTCCAAAATTTATCTAAATTTTATTTAAATTAGAATTGATATAATTTTAATAGTAAAAATTAAATACTTCTGATTACAACTTAAGTAAAAAAATACAATTACCTTATATTTTTTAATTTAATTATCTATAACTATTTTATACAAGTATTATAAATAAAAACTAAATTTCTACCATATTATTTTTAAATACTCAATGACAAATTTATTAAACATTTTTAATTTTTTTTTCTTTAAACTTGTACGTGATATTTTATAATTATAAATGCTCTTATCATATTTTAACTTCAGAACGTAACATAATATGCAATAAAATGAATTTATTAGATTCAAAAGAAAAGACCTGCTATTAAAAATCTTAGAGTAGGTAATAAAAACTACTTATTAAAAATATGCATTTAAAAACCTGATAAATTCAGCAATAAATTATTTTACATAAAGTTAAAATATATATAAGACTTAGCGTATTTCAGAAAACTCAATTTTTAAAATTAAGTATTTAAAGTTAAAAAATTTTTATTTTGCAAATCCCTTTTATTAGTCCACGATGATGAAATTAACGAGTATAATTCTTCTTTGTTGTAAGTACACTATTTTATATTTTTTAAAATATTGAAAATTTATAAACTCAATTAAAAATTACGATAATCAAATATCTGGATCTAATTGTTGCATTTATATTTAGTCTTCATTACGTATTGTGCGGCTATAAATTTACCTAGTACGTGTAAATGTATGGCATCTAGTGCAATCGCTCCAGTATGTGCTGATGATGGAAAAACTTATCTTAACAATGGTTTACTTCATTGCGTAAATGTTTGTGAAAGAAAAAGTAAGTTTTTTGTGTTTTACATTTGCATCAAAAATTTTTTTCTCTTAATTATGTATATTTAGGACTAAAATTATTCTTTAAAAAAAATGTATACTGTCGATGAAATGTTATTAAATGCAAATTTAACAAAATTTTATATAATAATATTAAAATTCATAACTGAATTAAATATCAATATTGTTTCGTCAATGATTTTGTTTCTATAAAAAAAATTTATATACAAATTAAGTATCTGATATGAATGTTGAGTTATTGTTGAACGGATTTCTTAACTTCAGAAATTCAAAATAATCTACTATATTTCAATTTCATAATATTAAATAAGAACTAAATGTACAATGTATTTAAAATAATGTAATATGAATTATAATCTTAGATTTTTTTAATTATTAAATTTTTTTTAAACGAATTAAAATTTGACTTGCTTATTTTAAACTGGTTAAATTAGTTATTAGACAATATATGATTTTTTAGTTTCAATGGATTTTCTAACAATGTTCATTTTTTCATTACATAATTTAATTAATTATAATTCAGGAATGCGTATAGTTAATTTCGCGAAATATGTTTTTTAGGAATAAATTAAGTACTATTCGTATTGCTTTAAATAATTAATATAATTTTATAATAATATTTTTTTGGAATAACATTCTGATTTGTTATTTTGATATTTTCTTACAATGTTACGTATTGTAGATAAACTATACATAAAAAATTATAAAAAACATTTTGAAATACATCTTAAACGCTTTACATTTATTAAAATTAGTTTTATTTTAAGCATAGCAATAATTTAAATTTATGTTTATAATTGCTTTACTTATGGTTAAAATTTTTTATATTTACAGATTTGAAAGTTAGAACTCAAGGTGAATGTCCCTCGGGAAATGTTTTGGTTTCGAAATTAACAGATTGTCGATTCTGTAGTTAAATTGAATGAAAATATATTGCAACTATTTACGAATTTGCTGTCGTTTACTCTTATAATCTATTATTTAAAGTTAAAATTAAGATTTGAAGTATTAGTATAAGTCAATTGGAAGCATTATTGTAAGTCAAGATATTTGGATTGGAAGCATGTAATTAAAAGAATTCTAATTATAATTTTCATTGTCTTTTTAAAGTATTCCTTTGTTTATTTATTATCAATATTAAATTTTATTTATTTTCATAATACTAAGTTAATATATATATTAATAATAATAAATAAAAAATAAATAATAATTATACGAAGGAACATCTCCATTAAAGTGTTAAATAAGTATAACAAATCGAAAATTCATTATTTAAACCAAACTTAATACATGATTTTCACTAATCATATGTTGCCTTACATTTTAAAAAACAGATTTCTAAATCGGTCAGAAAATTAGTATCTAGAATTATTTTTTTCAAAATTTGAACATTAATTTTTGTCTAACTAATCTATATTTTAGTAATTATTTATAAGTAAAACGAAAAGGAAACTAGAACTTTAATCTATATTGTGACAAAATTAAATCTTAAAATCTTTTAATAATTTACTGTTTGTTTTAATACACTGAGACAAATGTGAAATTAAAAAATATGTTTATATCTAATGGCTTTTTATGGAAACATAGTGTTTAAATATAGATATTTATTATATAAGTATAGAACACAAGAATCGATGCATCCAAACGTAATTAGACGATATAATAATTTATCACAATAATCACAATCGTTTGTGGTATCACTAATAGTTTAAAAGAAGGGTTGAGAGTAATTTTATCTTTAATTATTTATTACGTTTAAGTTAAAAATACTACACATTCTTAGCTGTATATAGTCCATTTGAAATTGAACAATTCGTTGAAATAATAAACAGTTCTTACGTTGGGAATTAATTGATTTTCTTAATGCAATGCTTTTAATATTTTCATGTTGTAGGTGAATATAAAAAAGCTACCATAATCAAATGATTTAAGGATTATGAAAGATCTAAAACATTCATTGTTACCATGTAAGAATATTATGATATAAATGGAATTATAAATCCCAATCAATGGTAGATTTTAAAGATCCGATCTCCAGGAATCCCAATACATTTTCTCATTTATATAAATAATTTATTTTCAATTGTATTCTTAGCAAAGATTTTAGGCAATGATCCTAGCGAGGAAAAAGGTTCTTGCTTTATTTAAAGAAGGCTTTGACTCCAAACATTCGAACCAGTGAGTCGTTTATTGTTCCCTGTAATTTTTGCTTGCCAAGTGGTGAGTCGTCTGGTCGCTGCATGCATAACATACATTATTAGTCACCTCCGTTAGTCTCGCGACTTAAGCAGTAAAGAATCAACACACCGAAATTGTCCTACTTTTATAATATCATTAAGTAAAAATCTTCTTTGTTGTTGGCTTTATCCCACCTTTTAGTTTCACACAAGATACGAGCGTTCATAGCATCTTCGACTTTTTCCTTCCAACATTTTCGCATATATTTTTTCACGCAATTGCATTAGCAAGGATCATATTTAAAACCAATTTCCCTCTTATTTACGTATTCATCTAAAATCTATAAAAAGATGCCGCACATACGAGCAATCGGTAAAAATGTGATAGAGAAGAGAATTAGAGAGAATAAGAGTACAACGCAAGTGAACAGATAGAGATTAAAAAAATGAATATAGTTATTTGATCGCTTTCTTTATCCTTTTCTTTCATCATATTTTTACACTTCCTTTTCATACACAAAAAATACAGATTGAGTTTCAATGCGGCAATCGAGGGTATACAGAAAGGTAACATTGAAAAACTCTATTTAAGCGATAGTTAAAATTCAATAGGTATATTTCGTGAAACCCTTTAAATTCAGAATAGTAAGAAAGCATTTGATACTTTTCTTTAGAAACTGAGAGAGCTTGATTTTATTCTAGGTGCCCTGCATCTGCAAAACCATATAACGATAAGTTTATTTTTCTTTCATTTGTTTTGTACAAAAATATCGTTTGACATATTTATTTACATTTAATGCATAGGTGATTTTTACTTTTATAGTAAAAACTGTAATGCTTCATACAAATTTCTTTTCATACATCTCATTTTTGACAAATTTCTTCCCATTTCCCTCAATATGACAAAAATTTTTAAATTGTAATTTATAAGTTTAAAAATAATTGTATGATTAATATCAAATAGTTTCTGCTTGAAGATAATTAAAATTTAACAAAAAACCTTTATTCTGTATGTTTTAAAAGAAAAATTAAGTTTATATGAATCTTACTTCTATTAAAAATTATACGGTTTAAAATAATTTATGAATATCTGATTTGTGCAATCAATTCTAATGATTTGTATTTATTAATATAAATTTCTGTGATTTTTAAATGAAAATATTCAAAATATTGAATAAGCAACAGTTGTGAATAGATTCTGTTGTTATCCTGAATTGCGATAAAATATAGTTCTCAATGTTGTTACAATTATTTATTGGATACGTACAACGTTTTTGAATAACTTTTAAATAATTTTGATTTTTTAATTAAATTACTTTTTAGGTTTTAATAGTCAGATATCGATTAATCATGATTGTGTTACTATTGATATTCTATTATATTTTATATTAAAATAATATGATTATAATTATTTATAATAATTTAATTTCCAAATGTCATTAATGTTTGAAGTTTAATCTGAATCAAATTTTTTTACTAAATATATTTAAAAAGTCTTCCTCATATTCATAAAAATGATGTTTTATTTCATAAGTTAAAAGAGCATGAAATCGAAGAATCATTGATGCTATATATTTATAACAATATGCGCTGAATATTTGATACAGTGATATTACATTTTACTCAATATATATATATATAATCATATTTTTATCATAGAGAAAAACTAGAGTATAACTGTCCGAATTACCGATTTTTAATCCTAGTGATTTGCCTGGCTTTTTTACGTTTATAATTTAATGTGTAGACTATAAAATAGTGAATGAAATCATATGAAAAAATAATACCATCAATGATAAAGTAGTCGCGTATATTTTTTTGTGACGTCTGGTTTCTTTTTTATGTATAAGTCTTGCTTTATAGAAAGTTTTATTATGCAATTTATATGTAAGCATTAAAATTAAGATATTGCCATATAGATTTATATCGACATTTATATAAAATTGAATACAACTTTTGACACAAAATGATACATATGCGACTTCGAATATCGAATGAATGGAACTTAAATTTTTTGATAACAGTAAATATAAGTTCATTTATTTTATTTTTTGGTCAAGAACATATATAATGTTTGTATGGTGAAACAATTTCTCCAGTCGTACATAAACTTAAAAAGTAAACAAGTACTAATAATTTCTTATAAATATAATTTAAAAATTGAGTTTTATACATGATTAGTATAACGCGTTATACATATAATATTTGTTTAATTATTCGAACATATTAAATAATATTTGCGAAATCGTATATTCATATTGTGTTTCGATAAATTTGACTCAATCGAATCATACTGCGAATCCACTTTTTCCAAAATCATTTAAACTTTTATAAAAATAATGAATAATTTTAAGACTCTTAAGATAGTACTAATTCATTAACTAAGGGTGCTCATTAACTATGCTTGCGAAATTCTATAAAGTAAATACATATTTGAGCAATGTGTATGCATTATTGTAAGGCCTACAGTACCTTACACTTGGTCAACAGGATAATGCGTTGACGTCAGCTGAGCACTTCTTCGCGGTATTATATATTATCTAGTGTATCTTCATCGCGTGCAATGTAATCGAAACTAATTTGTCATGTACTACACACGTTATAAAAAGCCACTCATTCATACTATATCAGGTTTCGAGGTCGACCGATGATGCATCTCACTGTTTCCTTATTCTGTCTTATTCCTTCCTTTATGATTTATTACATTTAACTCGCAATTAGTAAGGTCTATAAAATTTCTGCTTATCATTAATGAGTGAGTGATTGTCGATTGTCTTCCTTTGGACTACTTGAGTAGCATTTTTATATATCAGCAGGCAGTTTTATTTTAAAAGGACCTTGAATAATTTTCAGAGGATTACAAGATAAATTTTTTAATTTAAATTGTGGTGAACACATCGGTTTCTTTCGTCAAAAGAAAATAGTATATGAAATTTTTTTTTTTTTTTAATATCTTTAATAAAGTAATTTAATCTCTAAATTTAATTGGTTAAATTAATACGTAAGCTTAGTTTAAAACAAAAAGATGAAGAGTAAAATAATAAGTAATGATTTTTTAGTTAGCAATCATCAAGCCAATCATAGATTAGATCTAAGACTACAATGCTATGTAAAAATTAATCGATAATAGAACAAGTGTGATATAAATTAGCCATAAAAAAATGTTAATATAAACTATACAAATACTTTGTCGTTTAATAATAATATTTTTTGTTTATAGAACAGGAATTTGTAATAATTTTATTAAAAATTTCACTAAATTATACATAAATAGATGTTTTTAGTCTTAACTTTTAAGGGCTTTAAAGAAAAGTTTGTATAAAAATTTGTAATTAAATGTTTTACATACAATTTATGTTACTGAAAGTAAAGCATGTTATTATTAAATCTAAAATTAGAAGTAATTAAAGGAAAATTAATACAAACTCTGTAAAGTTAAAAAATTTCATAAATCATTTAGAAAATATGTTACTAATTGTAATAAAAAGTTACATTAATTTAACCTTTAATAATTATAAAAAATTCAATTAATTTCGTTCATACGAAAAAATGATAAATGATTTTAATAATTTGTATTTAAGAGGTATGAAAAATATGTACACTGTTTTATTGATTAATAAATAGATTTAAGATTTAATGTCCGTTTTTATCAATGTTTTCTTTAATATATCAAGAAAAAAGATGAAGAACTACTTTAAAGAATTATATAATTTATTTTCAGTTTGAAAAACTTTTCTCAATATGCGAAATTTTTAATCATTTTATAGTCTATCAATAAAGCACACCAGTTTGACATGCCGTCAGATTTACAAGCATATAAAATACTTCTATTAAATAAAAAGAAAGAGTGAGAGAGATTAAAATTCAACTGATAATTATCTTAAATTAAAATATAGATTTCTAAAGCATATCAACACTTTGTGGAATTGCACAATTAGTGGAAGTCAAATTAATTTCAATGCAATATAATTAATAAATTATGAAAATTTAGCCATTAATTCTATCTCGTTGAAGCTTGAAATAAATATCAGGGATATATTTTGCACCATAATTTTAAACATATTGGACGTATTTATTTGAATACAATTCATAGTTCGTGTTCATACATAAAACTTTATGTAAACACATTTTATAATTATCGCGTGAGTAAATACCTTGAAAAACAGGAAATAATGCCTTATGCATCCTTCTCTTTATCATTAGACCTCCTTAATAGTAATTGAAATATATGCTCGAATCAGCCACAGAAGTACGTAAAAATATTGCTATATTTTTTCACATCAGAAAAACAAAATTAACGATTATGCAGGTAACGTCAAAGGTTATAAAATCCATGATTGTTTTGTCTTATGTGGAAAAAGTACACGAAGCCCGTTAGCCTGATATTTTATCGAATCGTACAATTCATTATGATTTTTCACTATGAAATGTCAGACTACTTATAGAATACATTCTTATAAAACTATTTTAAAAGACACTTGGCGCAATGCAGAGATGCAACATAAGCCTATTACACGAAGATGTTGAGAGATTCTTCGCCATGTTCAACTGTGTTGTAATTATTAAGACTACCATCTTACAAATATTAAAAAAATTTTGTGAAATAAATCTTGTGCATTGAATACTGGATATGTAGTCGTTAATTTTATTTGCTAAATGCTATTTTTAATTATATTAAAATACAAAATGAACGTATACACTCAAATTATTATACATCAAATTTTACTTCTTGTAATATTAATTAATTTTTTAATTCAATTCAGTGTGTATTAGGAAATTATATATTTTCCTTATTCGTCATATTTGTATTTTATTTTAAATTATTCCAAATGAAAATTATTAGTACCTATAGTTTAAAATTTATTATTAGAACCTTATTAAATATTACAATGTAAATCTGTTATATACAGAAGAGAGTTGTGTTAAAACTAGTTGAGTAGAAAGCGAAAATCACGTAGCTAGTAACCGTGAAACAATTTTTTTTCTACGTAGATGAGCTTACAACAAATATAACTTGAATATAAATATATAATTAGCTGATAATTACAACATGGTCTTTCTTATTTATACTTTAATTCTGCAAATTTTCATTAGTACACTTATGATTGCATATTTCACGTTAAATGCGTATTCTATTATTTCTGTTTTTCTTCTACGTTTGTGTGAATCTGATTTGTATCTATGAGAGAAAAAAAGTTTTCTAGTTATTCGATTCTGTAGTATCTATTATTTATGATGAATTTATGATGATATATTTGTAATGTGAAGTAGATATCATAATAATGAATAAAGAATATAAAGAATATAAATAGAAAATAAAGAATAAAGTTGTCGAGTTGTAGAATATATTGTCTATTATTTTTGCGTTTCTTTTGACATTCTATTGATTCAAATGTAAAATATATGATATTAATTGTGCGCTTTGAAACATAAATAAAGAAGGTTTTGAAAAATTGATAATTTTTATATATATTAGGCGAGTTATTTCTAAATTTATATAAATTTCTTTCTCATTAAAAAGTTAAATTTAATTTAATTTATACAAATCAAGTGCTTGTTAGGTAATAAATTAAAAATTTTTTTAATTTAAATGGTTAATAAATTTACAAGATTTAAGAAACCCGCGCTTTGCGAAAAAAATTATCCCTACATTTTTTTGTTTTGTTGTTGAAATGAAATGGCCCTTACACAGCATAATACTTTTAATTTGTTAATCGTACGCTGTCGTAATTTTCTTACACCAGCACATAGTCGAACTACCAAATCTTTTTTTATCCATTGAATATCACTAGACTAATTACTGAGCTCCCCTAGTTCTTTATTATTCTTTTGTGCAATCGAATAGCCCATAAGTAAACGCATTTTACAATCGTCTAACTCCCACGGTAACGCATGTGATTCGTGAAAGCATGTCATTGCATCCTCCTATCAAAAGCCACTGCTTAGTATAATAAGGTAAATAAGCAATTTAATAATAAGTTACCGTGGTGCGAATAATCTAGGGAGCTATTTAATCTATGAAAAGTGCAGAAAACTATATTTATGCTGCTTTCTAAAGGAAATACAGGATTTTCAGTAATAGCATCGAGCCCTCATTAACCCATTCATTGGCGTATTCGTGCTTGCTGACCCCGGAAAGATGTACTGATCACTTGGAGCACACTTAATTATGCTTTAGAGTAATCACCAAGTGCGTCAGGAGAAGGGTCGAGGAAACGTTTGATTGCTCGTAATTTCCCCCGATGGCTTAGCATGTAATCTGTATTTTTCATCATCTTACACGTTCGCGATGCATAACAGCGCCGCCCAACAAGCAGCAATCTTTTCGCTATCTTCTACACGACGGGTAAAACGCCACATTTCTTTTTTCATCTTCTTTTTGTTCAAGATCACTCGCGATACCATCCATGCTATTGCCTCAATGCAATTAGTTTCCCCAATTGTAAATATAAGTTGCGCCTAAGCGATTTTCTATCTGAGCCAGGAGATATGATTGGATCTTCGCGGTCAAGAGCAGGAGTCCTTCCTTCTTCACGACTTTGCCGCTCGTATGCACAACTTTTTATAAATTCAGAGAATTCGTGATTTTTATTTTTCGAGTTTATTAAAAAAAGGCTCTTTTAATTAATTTACTCCAAAAGTATAGAATTTATTACGGTATTTGTGTAACTCAAGCTTGTTTAATATTTTATGTACACTTTAATGTTTGTATTATTATAATACAAATATAATTCATGTACATATTTGTACGGATGTATTTATTTACTCAAATGCACTATATATTTAACATTTATATTTACAATGAAAAGTTGTAGAACTGCATCTTTTAAGATGAGATTTTGTAAATATTTATACGTGTGGTAAAATAAAGTTGTTATTTTTTTTTCAAACATTTAATGAAACCTATCTTTTTAATGTTAAGTCATTTTCAAGTTATATTTTCGACGCTATGTTTCTTGTCACAACTGGTTGTTTATAATTATTTTTATGAATTTCGTACGGCAATTAATTAGAACCAGAATTATAAATCGAATAAAAGCAATACGCACACGTAGAAGTAACGCTTTTATCGCTAGCTAAAAAAATATTTTTAAAATAGACAGGACTCTCTTTTCAGGATTGAACAAAGAAGGCAGGGTTTCTTTGAAATGCGATCCCTAAAAATGGGATGGGGTTGCCTTATGTAAAAAGATTTCTAATCAAAAGAAGCGCTATCAATTAACTCATACAGGCTTAACGTAGACAATTAACGTTCAGCATTATTTATTTGTGATGTCCATGTGTACGACTAAAGGTTGACGTAAATGCATTTCAAATTTTAGTTTGAAATCTATCGATGATCTATCTCATTATAACTACATAGAATAGAAACTTTACTAGATGAAATTTTCACCAATTCGCGCGTAATACTTCCACGAGGATTTATATTAAATTATTCTTGTATCGTAATAATCGCTTAGTCTTTCTTTGTTCAGGACTTTCTCCAGTTCCTTTGAGTGCACGCATTCGCTTGTAATTATCATGTCAGCCTTTGAGAGCTAAAGTCTCTTATTAATGTATTGGAAACTTCCTCATTGAAAAAAAATCGGATCTTTATTTTTCGTTAATGTATTACTTCTAATGTTGCAAAAGCGGATTCTAATTTTTTAACTGTTTATTAAATCCTAATTTTTTTAGGTTTGTAATTTAAGAATATCTAAGGATTTTTCATTTACTTTTAAGGATTTAATAATGATTTGTAGCAAATCCCAACTCACTCGTCCCAACAAAATTATTAATATGCAAGTGAAAAGTGGAAACAGAATAAGATAAATTCATTTTTTAAGCAGATAGTTGTAAAACATTATCATTACTCATAATAATATAATTAATCAATAAGGAATATTCGAATTAAAATAACTTTAACCCTTAATAATTTTTCACTTTATAATTTAAAGTAGACTCTTATTGTTATAATTTTGTTTTTGTTGATGTGTTAGCATACAAACATCATATAAAAATTCAGGTGAATGTAAATAAAGGAATGTAATAAAAATGGAAAACAAAACAAAATTATTATAACAAAATAAATGCAATTTAAAATTATGCTGCACCTATCGTCAAAAAAAGAGTGAAATCAGATGGAAAAAAAAATTATGCAAGAATAAATTTTTAAAATCAACATAAATAAAAGACGATTGGGATAAGAGGATGACATAAAAGTATTTGTAGAAAAAAATTTCACTAGGAAATACAAGGAAATAGGGGAGTGTGGTAGGGGAGTGTTGATGGCGTAAAATTGTGAGTTAATGGTAATGCTATCAAATAATGAAAATTGAATAATGAAGATTTTTTAAATATTTTGTAAGGTTGTGAATAGTATAAATTGTAGAAGTGCAGTTGGAAATGGAAAATCGGACTAAAAAATTATAAAATATTTATCGATGAGTTTTGAGATAAAATATAAAACAGAAACTTTAATGGTATTGGTAGTGGTAACAGAAGATTTAAATAAGAAACATTACAAGTAACGGAATGTCAATGTAACATAAAAAAAATTTAACATAAACAGTAAATTATAAATAGCTGTATAGTATAAATATATATATATATATATATATATATATATATATATATATACATATTCAAGCCAAAGAATATGCGTTTAACATAATACAAAATAATATCGAGCAATAAATTAGGAGTACTTTTAATAGGGAATGAACGTAATAGTACTTCTAATATTATAATACAATAGCAGGAGACAAAGAAGGGTTAGTAAAGTTAGAGGACAACAAAGTTCAGAGCAAAAAAAAGGTAAGCAATAAAAAAGATGAGCCACTATTAGGAAGTCTTCAAAAAAAAATAGGGAAATTTATACATATTCATGAAAAACATGAAATCGCAGTTAATTAAATTATATGTAACGTTATCCCGGAAGAAACTTTACGGATAATGAAATTCGAACGTATCTACAAACATAACAATTTATTTAAAGGTCAGGAGCTTGAGAAAGACATAACTATAATACCAACAATAAGGATTCAAAATAATAAAATCCTTAAAAGTCATTAAAGAATATCAAAACACTGTCGAGGTATATGTAAAATGGAAAATCTTTGCATTTTGTGTAAGAAAATGTTATAAATGATTTAACAAACTCGAAAGGTCATACCAGTGTTTAAAAGCACAGTTTCAAGTTAGCTCGAGGCTATTAACGGTTAAGGTAGTAGATTTTATGTCAAGAGAAGACAAAAACCTCTTCATACTAGTACAACTTAGTTAAAGTCTAAAGAGGTAGTTTTAATAAAGGTCTAGTTAAAGTCAGTGCTACCAATTGAATTGTTTCCAAAAAATCCATTGCTACTTATGTATTTGACGATTACATTTTTCTGTTAAATTAGGATTACCTTCTAATGGAAGATAGTAAAGTAGAGTGTAGACGTCAAGTAGCTGGAGATTTTAATTAAAAAAGGCATCAAGTGTCGTGGGAGTCAACTGGTAGTTGATCAGTGAATTGCAAGAGATTTACAATCTCGAATACCTAGAATATTGAAGGCTAAGCAATAAAACAGCAGAGCGATTCATTAAGAACGAAACAAGAAAATCGAGGATTGTAATGGAACTACTTTTGAGCTTGTAAGATAAATTGCTAAAAGTTTAAATAGAAGGTTGAATATTTCGCACTAGTAGAAAGGGTAGTTATATTTAGGGTGAAAATCTACATCTAAAGGGAAGAATTGGGGGACACGAAAATGTAATCCAGAAAATATACAAAATGATACTTAGAGCTACATTCGGTGACTCAAACTACATAATTATAAGGGAAAATAAAAAAGAGGAAATGAGAAAATGAGATTTTGAACAAACCATTAGAAAACGGATAGAGATGAAAAGAGCAAAAGTAATATGCAAGCGAAACAAAAATAAATGAAGCAGAACAGATAGGAATTTACTGAAAGAATAATGGAAAAAATTGTGTGAGCGGAAGAGTGAAAATAACATCAAGATCAAGAAAACTAAATACAACAGATGGTATAAAAATATATTAATCGAGAAGGTGCGAATTACAGGCTTAGATTACAGTTGCAGATTACAGGTAGTCAATTAGGCGAAGATATAAATTTAAAGAAATAAAGAATGAAAAACACATTTTGTATAATAACATATTTTTAGGCTACCGTGAACAATTTAAATTGATAGAGATGTTTTTACTAATGAGTAAAATATCTCAGATAACCAATGTTGATTCTCTTTGAAATACATTTAACGAGACAGAAGCTACGTGACACGTACTTTTTTATCTTTTACATCTGAATTTTGGGGTTGCGATTCCCCTTGATAAATATAAGTGTAAAGGGTTGATTTTATCTCTTGATTTACAAAAGCATAATTATTAATGCCAGTTTTTACGGTGAAGTAAATAAAATTGATTTAAAAATACAGAATAAATATACAGATATAATATACTTATTTTGTGAAGAAATTTGATTGACGAGAATTTTCATAATAATAATATCATTAAATTAAAATTAAGCGTATAATAATTTTAGTTATGTACTAAATAGTAGTACTAGTAATATAGTAAATTTAGTTATATATACTCTTTTCTGTTTTATAACATAAAATGTTTTAAGTTAAAATGAAAAAAATGTTTTATATCTGTCAATTGTTAAATTTAATTACAGTGGATATTAGTGAGTGTCAATTGAAAATACGACAAAACATAAAAAAGCAATACTGGTAGAAATAAGGTAGTATAGAAATTTAAGTTTTTAACATATTAGATAATTAGAAAATTCTTGCTGCCATTGTGCAGTGATAGGGTGAAGTTAACATGAAATGAGCTAACTGAGAGAAGTAAATGCATTGGGATGATGGTTTTGGAAATGAAATATAGATGTGATGTCCGGAGATTGAATGGGCTATCAATCGTCAGACCAACTAAGCAAAAGAAAGTGAATCAAGGAAATAGAAAGAATGAGGAGGAAATGCAGGGAGGGAAAAACAGATAGAAGGAGAAGAGAGCGGGAAAAAAGTTGAGAAATAGATCTGTTATAAAAGAAGTTTATTTACGCCAGTTGGTATGATGTTCCTTCGTAGTCTTTGTTTCTCTTTCCTTCTCTATCTCCATCGGTAAACAAGCTTTGTTTTAACAGAACTGATGAGTAGTTGATTTCCCTATATTATTCGGATTTTTGGAGAGAGATTTAAATGTTATTTATAATAAATGATTGAGGAAAACCCTCCCCGGATTTAGATTTAAAAAAATCTGCTACAATGATATTACTTACAATAATTTTACTTATATACAAAAACTAGTTAATTTTAATGAATTATAAATATTATATGAGACTCATTTTTGTTTTGTAGTTATTTGTCATTACTTTTTTTATTTGTGTAATAAATTTGAAAATAAATTTGTAACAGATCCGTTAACTAATTAACGTAATGTAATTTGTTGTTTCTAATTATCAGCCATCTGAATTCACAATTTCTTGAATATAATAACTCTAAAAATTTTCATAGAATTTATATATGTTATTACAATACAAAATTAATGCTAAAAATCAAAGGATACTTTTAAATTTCAAAATTGTTTTTATATATTTGCTTTAATTGCCTCTGACTAATTATAATTTGAGTTTATTGTAAATATGTATCTCAATTAAATATTTAAATAGTAAACTAATGTGTTAGTAATTATTATAAAATTAATTAAAAAATTAATAAGAGTAATCGCAACTCGTAACGTCTTAATTCCTTTCTCGATGCTGGTTTTTGTCGAATTGTAGCTTCTCAAGGCTCAGTGCCACCTCTTTCGACGAGAAGTATTTTGATTTATTTATTACGTAAGCGATACATTTATTCATACAGTGAAACGACTTTCGATTCAATACAATAATTCGGTCTTTGAAACTATTTCAACAAATAAAAATGCATTTGTTTATAATTATGACTGAGGATTGGAATTGTGGCTTTATTTCAATAGAAATATTTAGCATTTAGCTTAAAATTTAAGAAGTTCTGGAATTTTTTTCTAGTGAAACAAAAGTTCAAATACGTCGATTCTCAATAAAATAGTCTGGTAAGGATAAAACAAATTTTAAGAGAAGCTTATTAACGGAACAACTTGAAATGAATGGCGATATTAAAGGAGCAAAAGGCCGTAAGTGTTGTCCTTGTTCGTTTAATTTTGCTGAAAACAAACGGCAGTGCAGCTACAGTATAGAGGCTACAACTAACCGGACAACTTTGCCTCAGAGCTGAGAGCATCAGGCCAGTGTTCGGATCAGGTACTGGAGCGGCAAGCTGAAAATCATAGATTTAAGCACTCATGCCACCACCAAATTTTCTCCTTCAGAGTAAACCGTTAGATGTGGTAATTGATCTCTCTGTGCAACTCGTGATTGAAACGGTGTTAACAGCAATTTACGCATGTGTTTTTTCCGCGATCTATCTTCCCTGTATGTAAGCCTTTCCCGCTTCGCCTATCCGCTTCGAAACTACGCTGGCTCACCCTTCACCTTCACTTCTCCCAGCGACCCAACTCTCTTCAATTCCTCTCTCCCTTTATTTTTCTCTCTCTCTCTCTCTCTCTCTCTCTCTCTCGTTGTGCGTATACTTTGCCTTGCGCTTCGTCCTCCCTCGTACACTCTCCCGCACTTTTATGTGTCGGCTCCTTTCGTGTGCTTTCCTTCACTCTCACGCACTCAGTCATTTACGCGCGATTGCGCATTGCATTCGCTCGGTTTCTTCCTCTCGCAATCTCGCGCTACATCCTTTCTTACTTGCAGACATTCTCTCTTATATCCATATATAGATTTTTTTACGTCTACTCTTATACTACTCATCTCCCTCTCTGTCTGTTACTGATACTTTTTGTCTCTCACGCATACTTGCATATTATAAGTGTATTTTTTTCTCTCTTAACATTTGCCTCTTAACATAACCCTGCGGGATGTTCGCCGGTGATGAATTTCTCAGCGACGATTTTCATCGCAAACTATAAGCTAGCACGATTCATTTAAAATAAATGAATCATAAATACATAAATAAGATCGGTTGAGTACTTCTACAACGTGAATACTACAAAAATACTACAAACTTTAAAGAATAGAAAATATTGATAATTGTAGGAATTTTTTTTTCAATGTTTATTATTAAAAACAGCCTGTTGATAGAAATTTTACAGATAGGAAATACACTGAAAAAATTTACAAATTGCCTCTTCAACTACTTTAACTTTTAAAAACTTTTAAAAACTTTAACTTTTTTTAACGTAAAAAATATTATTGATACAATTTTAACTTCTTAAAATCTGGGTAAAAAATAAGTCTAATTTAAAAAGAATGAAAAATTATCTTAAATTACTTTCTTCATATTATTAGAAAAACATGATAAGAGGATAGTATATTAAAATAAAAAAGCATTATTATTTATTTTAACATAGAAATAGTTATTTGACTTTAAAAAAAATATATGATTTTATAAATATGGTTATTATGTAAATAAGCATAAGTTACTTTTGCATCTTTAAAAATTTCCTAAACATGATTTATGAAAAGCACTTGCAGCATGTATAAATACGTACAAATATCTTGTTACACAATCACGTATTATTATTAAAACTGAATTATAATTATGTGTTCCTTATATTTCTAGAATACTAGACATCAAGAAATTTTGGAACCATTAATATTTGAAATCGTTATGTCATAGTTAATCGTTAAGTCTTAAGAGAAATACCACCACCTTTTTTTAATTAATTAACCGTATTACAAAATTATTTGTGATATAATAAAAATGTCATTAATTGAAGTAAAGATTGGATTATTTGGTCGAATATGAACTTTTGGTCACAATGGAAAGTAGTATATATAGGAGCAAACGTATTAATATTTATGTATTTCGTTGAAAAATATTCGGATAAATTTTCTATTAGTATTTACTTCATATGACAATAATTTTAAAAATCTAAAGAATCAAAAATTGTATTCATCTATTTTCATTAAAAGTAATGTATAAATGCAATGGTATCCTGCATATGCAATATTTTTAATAATAATTTCATGTCATAATGGAGATTTCAAATGGTTGCGTAAGCATTTCAAGACCGCCTTTGCTGCATAGTAACGTATTCTCATAAGTTTGATTTTCGATAATAAATTATTAAAAATTGAAAAAAATTTTGCCTTAGCCATTGATACGTTGAATGAAGGAGTATTAAAAAAAGGGGTTGCAAAGCTTATTCAATCTGCTTTACTATTTTCCCTTTATAATCACCTGGCTGCTGGCGATACATTAGTCTGGTTATGTAAGAGAAAGAATACGATGGGTTGTATACGAGGCTAACGAACTTCCTCTGCATTGCATTTTAATTTTTTCTGACTAATGCAAGAACGTTAATGGTCGAGCAGAGCAAATATAACCAGACCCGAGAGTTCTCCAGTTTTTCGAGAAATATGCAATAGAGTCAGAGAAACAGATTAAGAGAGAGAGAGAGAGAGAAAGAGTTAGTAAGAAGGTATCAGAGAGAAGATTTTCCTATTTTTCTATTTGCAAAGCGAATGCGAATGCACCACGATATGATTTACGGCAAGCAATTAACAGCAAACCAAGATCAAGTGCTGCCAAGGACATGTTCCGCAGCATGAAAGTAGGATATTTTTCTCATTCAAATTTGACTGTATAACTGTTTATGAGATAGGAATAATCGACAGCTCGAGTATGCATTAACGTTGTCCAGGAGTAACGAAATTTTGCAAGGCCGATATGAACTGTGAGTAGGCAGATGCAAATATATAACGACTCTGCTTCTTCGGAAAGACTCCGTGCTCTTTTACTTCTCACTTCCTTTTTCTTTCGAGCTCTTAGCTTTCAACTTTATTACCAGCGGCTACCTAGATGAAAGAAGTCTTGCATCAAAAAATAAAAATTCGAACCTCACAAAACCATTCATTTTCAAATTGCATTACTTTAAAAAATGTCTTGTATAAACCATTATTAATATGTGTAATTCGATACATTAAAGATGCAAATAATTTATAATTAAGTCAAATCAAATACAACGGAAATGTTTTTCACACAAAATAAATGTTTCCAAAAAGCTGACTTATAGTTGTGAAATTATTTTTTTGATAATATTACTATTTGTATTTGACAATTGGTCAATCAATATTTATAACAGATGACTTCCTATATAATAAACTAATTATTTGATTTCATAAACGAGTATATTATTTAGTAGAGTTTCTACATTTTATTGTCTTACATAGTAATCAATTAGTAATGTAATTTAATATAAATTACGAATAGTATGTCACATATTCTGCTTCATGCTAAATGATGAATAAAAGAATTTGCTAGTTTATTAAAATTAGTATTTACATATAAATAATATCATTATGTTTTAATTATTGTAAGTAAATAATTTCAAGCTTAAATATTTATGAGTTTCATATATCTTAATTATTTTTGTTGAAATTATCGATTATAATATGAAATAATATGAAATCTATTGAAATATGGTATTTAAAAACATTTCATGCTATGTTCTTTAACCAAAAACAGTGATAAATAAGACAAAATGTCCTTCTATATTGTTAAAATCTTTTTTGAATCGCTAAGATGTAACCTTGCTAAGAAAAATTTTATTCGTTAATTAATTTTAATGCATGAATACCTAATGATCAATTTTCGTAACGATCATGTAAGTGCAACGGCATAGGCTAATCATACGAACTATCTCGTGGTTATATAGGAGCAACGCATTACTATTACCAATGATGAAAAAAATTGTATTCTCAACTATTATATCGACTTCCATAATGTACAAAAATTTATGTTGGATTTTATAGGCACCCCCTGATGGCATTTCTGATATGTAGCAGAATGCGAGACTGTGTTGATTTTTAAAGCACGTGTTTAAAGTTTCACTACTGCTACAAACTGAGCCGTCCATTACTTTCCATTTGGCTTCCCACGTTTGCCAAGTTGAAACGCACGGCAACAACGAATCATCCTCTTGTAGCCTCCCTCTCATAAACTATGATTTATCTCATTCATCATTAACTCATCGACTATTGATTATCTTAGATACCGAGTAGGGTCACTTTCATTGCGACGCGAATCAAATTTGATTTTACTGATAATATGGTATGAGGGAAGGGTGGAAGAATCGTTAAACATATGTTTTTTTTAACTAGATTTAACCGTTTTACGTTTGCCAGTTTTCTAGCGAGATGCTGTTTATGGTCAATTAAATGCGCAAACAAATTTCTAGTGACTACATTAGTTTTCAAGTAGTAAACTAGTTAACACAGTGTAATTAATTCTATTAAGTTAACTAATTTTATTATTTAATTACTTTTGCAAATTTAATTTAATGTGATCTGATTGGGAAATTTATGCATTGTATAAAACGAACTTTTGAAATTTAAAATGATCTTAATTATTGGGCAAACATTAATTTTAGTATAATCAAGTATTTTGCAACTTATTGTCAATTATAATGTAAAATGTAAATATAATGAAAAAGCGCACAACTTTCAATTAGTATGGTAAACAAAATTCCATTTCGCATGAAAGAAGTATTCAGTATCGTTGGTGCATAAATTATTTAAGTGAAAAAGCTTTAATTCAAAAGCTAAAAAAAAGCTGTAATTCAAAGAAACTTTGCTTATACTTGTATGTGAATTCATTTCATGTTCCAGTCGCTTGTAAAATAGTAGTTCTGGGCTACCAATATAGAGAACCAATCTTTGCCTCACATTTGTCGGCTTATCATATTTTAAACTTTGATAAATCACGCGTATCTCGGAACTAAATGAAATAAAAGAAAACGTGTACAATTATCTAAAACATTGTGTCCAAAAATCTGGAGACAGAAGAGAAGAAATAGTCATGATTGTGATCTTAACCCACAGATCTCTATCTCCTCGTTCTTTGACACTGAAAATACAAAGCTGAGGAGCGATTCCCGGACGACTCGCGGGACTTTGCAATAAATTGAACCTAAAGTGGCATTGTTTCTATAAACACCAAAGCCTGGCTCGGTTGCAAGGCAGAAAGCAAACGAAGCCGGTCGACGGTACACATGGCCTGCCAACCAGATCGCGGGTTTCTGACCTTCGGGCGCTCGATGCCATGCAATCGATACTACAATCTTTAAAGCCCTCGGTCTCCTGCTGCAGCGCCTCCAGAGAACGCACGAAAATGGCCCAAGTCTGATCGTAATCATATCAGCGATCTTGACCTCGCTCTTCTCTGATGCGTGAGCTCCCTCGATCCTTCGATCCTCATTTCCATTCCTCACTTTTTCCCTACCTGAGTCCTCTGTACAAGTGGCCTCTCTTTCCTCCTTCTAGCAGTCGCTACTTCACGGCTCTTGGTCCCTTAATAAGGGAGCGGGCGGTTGCGATCAAACTTCGATAATCGGGTCCTGAGAGCTCGGGGAGTAAGCCGATGACGCTTTGATTGTACCGATTTTAAACTGATTTTTTTCCTTTGAAGAGTACTCCTTACTTTTACGAGTACTTCAATTAATTTATCTACTTATTAATATTCTCTTATAAACTTTTTGGTAATAAAAAATATTGAATTGAACGTTTTCACTAATTTATGAAACAATCCATTTTCGCGCCGTGATTCATAAACAATTCAACGTTGTATTGCAGCGTAATATTTATATTATGTATTCTGTGGTGGTTGCGAAAAGAGACCGATTACTCAATTTTTTATTGTTATTTTTCTTTATTAGCCTGAGTAATTCACATGTATATCATAACACTGAAAATAACGAATAATTCATAATAAAAAAGAAAAAATATAAACGATAATTGTATTATTATCCTCTGCTGATAATATGCTCCGATCGTTCATTTGCTTAAAATATTAGTTGCGTGAAATAAGTTGGTTACTATTGTATTATTTAATATAGCACGGCATATCTTAATATTCTGCTGACCTAAAAATGTATGTTCTTTAATATTCATCTTTGTCATGTATAAATGTATGAACAAAAAATTACGATATTTATCGGATTATAAAATCATAACTAACTCCTTATCATTAAACGATTTAAAATGTTGGTGTATACATATGTGAGTGTGTGTACGGTTATGTATGCGTTGGTGTATATGCTATATTCACAACCCGTTTGCACGCGTTTGCACGTATATTATATATTATATTATATATATATATATATATATATTACTTTATCACAGATACTGTAACTTATATAAATTCTAATTTTCCTAAAAAAGAAGAATGGTTATTCTGGAAAATTTCTAATGTGCTAACTTTTTATTAAGAAGTTTGAGAAAAAAGATGAACGTTGAAAGGAAACAGACAATACAAGATATGTTGTTCAGTTAAAAGCGAGAAACAGTGTATTAAATGCACATATAACTAACAGGTAATTATTGTTATCCTGAACGGGAAAACAACGGCGGATTATATTTTAATGCATCAATAAACGATAAAGTCATTGCCATTTCACACACTACTCTTTCAGGCATCTTCCACGTTCTATGTATTACAATCATGCTGTTTGTTTTTGGAACGACGAATGATAATAAAATGTTAAATGCAGTGCTGTCACAATCTTATATAATTTTTTTCTGTTGCCGTCACTTCTATGCTTACAGGATTATTTGATCAAAATTATCATGCATCCGTTTTATTATGCATTTACTTTGATGATTTAGCTGATGCCACGTCATTTACCGCCTTTAAAACTCATACCCCAGCTACTTCTTTTATCTATAATGGTACATATTATCGTTGCGGGACAGATTGCCTATAACAAAGTATGGAAATGAATTTTTAGCGACATAATTATTTGCCTCCCGCGGTCTCGCGCTTGGAGACTTGTCACTTTCGTAATAAATGTGGCGAAACGTTATGTGCGCTACCAGTAAAAGGAAACCAACTCGTCACCCGCTCCGAGCTTCGATTCCATGAAAGATAGACAGAGAGAGAGAGATACAGATAGAGATAAAAAGATAGAAAGAGTGTATGTGTTTTTGTATTTTCGTTCAGCAGTACTTGTCCTTTTTAAAAAGCGCGTGCCCAAGTAATAAGACCGTTCATTAGAAGTGCTTGCTCGAACTCATTCGTTGTCACCATTTGTTAAATTGCTCCTCGAGCGACTCTCTTTAATTCGTTTCCTTCTTAACCAGGATGGGCTGGGCCTCTTTTCGCTTACATGCCATGCCGCCTCTTCCTTCTCCTTTTCATCTGAAGCTATGGTTCCCACATTAAATTCCTTTTTCGAACCTTAAGAGAGCCCGTACGCCTGTCACAATTGTGAATCGACGCACCCCATGTGACGGATATTTTTCTTCTTCTCTTTTTCACCTTTTTTTCTTCTCCTTCTCTTTCTCACTATTCGTGTTTCTCGCTATCTACTTCCTTTGAAATTAAACACTCCTCGGTATGAACTACATACTTTGGGAGCTCGAGTTGCTGGATTTATCTTTTATGCAGAATTTAGCTTCTTGTGGCTTGGTTATTAGCAATGTTACTAATTGGCAAAATCGTAGGGCTTGTTACTGACCAGCAATTAACATAATGATTCAATTCGAGAAAGAATACCTTATCTACACATATTGCAGCAATGCGATTAAGGATTAGGGTATGCTGAACATTGACTTTATTGTAATTGTTTTAATGATTGTTGAACAGGTGCCGATTAGCGACTAATCGGAATGAAAAAAAAAACCATTTTAAATATTTTTTCTTCGAGTCGAAATTCCATGGATCGGTACTGTTCTAACATTTAATGTCATTGACAATATTGTATATAATATTGGTCACAATATTGCATAAAATTAAGTTGCAAGAGAAATCGAAAATTAGAAAAATAGAAAATGACGCGAAAATAAGCGCAGTGGATTGCTAAAGCACTCCTAAAAGAAACCGTGACCTTTTTATCTTGTGCAAATGGGCTCTGCTTTGATCTTCGAAACACTTTCAATTAAACTTTTATACTTTTTGCTGACACCATAATTAACATACCTTAATCGAGTGATTACGTACTTTTGTGTTTAACTGTCAACTTTTCTCGAACGCACCGTTTCAAAAATGTTATTTTTTACCATCTCAAATAAAAGTTTTTCATAAAACACATAATACCAGAACTCTATGCCAAAGCACAATGTCTTCATTCCTAGTCGAGTATTTCATTTTAATTAAATCTTTCGTGATATTCATGAAGGAAACGGCTTTTTCTGTATGCTTTAATTTATACACTTATTAGTAAATATCAAAAATCAAGTAGAAACATATTTTAGCATAAATTTTACGGAAATAAGTTTAAATAATAACTTTTAATTGCTTTCACGATCGATCCTACTTTCTGATATCTTAATTTTCATAAATATATATCATTGTGGCAGTTGTTTTTTTAAATACTTATAGGTAATTTATTGTATATTTAGCATATAACATATTCACAAGTTAATGGAACATGAGTAATTTTATTTATAAATTCTGGCTAATTTTAAGCAGTTATTTTAATTAATTATAGCTAATTTTTCTTGAATAAATTATGTGGAAATATTTAAAAATATTACTAGATACGTTTTTTATAACTTTTGGAATGTGTTAAAGTTTATACAATATTTAATATACAATGACTTTACTTGAAGATTTTTATTATTACGTTTGATTCTTATTCTTTTTATGCTTTTTTTAAATAAAAATTGTTAAGAAGATTTGAATTAATTCTCTGATTTTACTTAGACAATAAATAATTTACAAAAATCCTTATAAAAATTAAAAGTAAATAAAAATCTCATTGAGTGGATCAAGTATAATTGATAATGAATATTTGACTCTGAATTCATAATAATCAGGGACAATACTTTTATCTCCAAGTTAATTCATCAATTAGTTACAGTAAATTACAATACATGCTGTAGTCTGAAAATTACACATTGAAATAAACCTTTGAGATAACAGACTGCGTTACACCCGATGTAATAAAAATACTCCACCATTACAGTCACGCAAAGGTATTTTCGACATTGATTCGGAAGTCCTATTAAGGCGAGCATAAAATATACGAGTGCCCCTTTCGTCCGTGCTACGTGGAAAATACGTAAATTTACTCCAAACTTTTTCATGTGTGCATTAATAACGATTCGTCACCTCACGCTCAGTTCAAAGGTCCTTAAATCATGAGTCGTGCTACCTTATATCCGCTTGATAGCTCGAATAGTCGTAAATGTATATTGCTAAAAAGACTGGGAAGAAAGTGTGAGCAAAAGGTTTATGCGCATGCGGCACTTTGACTACCTTCGCCGATGTACTTTTTTCTTTGCCAACTGGAATGACTCGACTGTAAACTCTCGCCTCTAAACGAAATATTTTTTAATGATCAATAAAAGAGTATTCTTAAAAGGTATGAAAATTGTCGAAACCATTATTCTTAACGGATTTCTGATGAATTTCCTGCACAATTCCTGCGTTCATTTTCGGCACGGGTTTTGCAAAATTGGCAATTGACCGACTCGTAAATATGCAATAGTTCATTTATTAACAGAATGAAACCCCTCAAAGTTCATTGTAATTTCATTTTTTGTTGTAGGTAGGCAGTCATTACATTTTGTCGAGATTTCACCATTAAAGGTAAGTAAACTGTAACGAATTTTGCTTCATTTTCTAGAGTATTTTTCTATTATTCTATTGTAAGTTAATTGACTTTTTTTACTTAAATGCAGATATATATTAATGAAAACAAATGTATTTATAGCTTTCTTGCTGCAATTTTCATCGTATATACTTATTATGTTTTCTCTTTAAAATAGTAAATATACATGAGTATATCTTTCAAACTACCCTTAATCATATTAATTATGAGATTGTTTAATATAAAATCTGTGACTTCAATCGAAATAAATATAACTGTATTTAATTTAAAAGTCGTATACTTAATGCCAACGTATATATAATTTGCTTATTTTTTGTAGCTGAGTTTTTCTATAAGTCTTTTTTTGACTCTTTCATAATAAAAATTCATATGGAACTATAATCAAAAGTCTCTATATTTATTTTCTAGAATTTTCTTTTACGTTTTATCAATCAAGATCATTTATCAAAACTAAATTCGACGCAAAATTTTCCAACAATCTTTTTGTAGATAAAAATGACAGCCATCTAGATAAATTAATATACGAAAAAAATAAGTGTATGTAGTGTTAATTTATAGATTCGTTATTTTCTTTTTTTTTGTATCAACCTCTCCTATCATGATATATTATTTTTCAAAACAAATAACAGAAAATATATTTGTACATTCATGCTATCGAGTGATTAAATACTAAGGAATCAATCACACAACTCAGGTTCTACTAATTTTAGTGAACAGCTACAAAATTAATATCATTATCATGTCAAAGAAATTGTCACCGTAGGTACCAAAATTCAGAAAGCAATTTTCTACATTAAATAACACAAGGGGCGGCAGAACGTAATAACGATAATTGTTTTACAAATAAATTTCAGTCACATTCGCCGCGCATTAAGATACAATCTCCGTGGCAATATAAGTCCCGTCGAGCATTCCGATCAGATAAAGGCTTTTTTATTGCGGTGAACCTTCGAAATATCACTGATTTCTTAATTAGGCCAGGTTTTCGAGAAGCATGGGGTTGGTGGTGGCGGCGGTTACGTCGGAGTCGGCGGGAGCAGACTCAATGATCTTATCTGATCCGAGGAGTTAGTTAGCGTCGCCATGATAAAAGTCGATAGCACATGTCGAACCGCAGTAAATATGAGACTCAGAGTATGAAATACTCCCAACACCCTTACTCCGATATAGTTCACTCAATACTGTCGGTCAATGTTATCCGTGACATGAGGTGAGACATCGCTTTGCTAATAAGGCTCAAGTTAGTTCGATACATTGTCATTCTGTATATAAGAGCCTGGAAAACTGTTTCGCCGTTAAATAAAAATATCGAAGAGATTCGATCCTCTACCTCGATGTTTATTGCTTTCAAATTTACGAGGAAAAATTTTCATGCAGAATCAAAAGCAAACACTTGTCTTTAAATTAATGCATATATATCTTACATATTATTTAAATAAATCAGAATTGTGTCATTTTCATTTAATAGTCACATGATCAAGTAGCATATATTAAAATGTAAAAGAATACAGTTTCATTTTATTATAAATTTTATTTATAGATATGTTGATATCTTATCATGATATTGAATTAATGAAGGCGTTTGAACACATAAATTTATATCTTTTACATCTGCAGTTGTTTATATTTAAGTATTTTAAAATAAGTGTAGTAACATTTTTAATCCGAATATATTACAGCCTGATTGGGCAATCGTGAAATGTAGAGTGGCACTTACTAGAGTCTGAAATATTAGATCAGAAATATGCGTCGCTTATATTTACTCTAGTTCGCTAATTTAAAATAAAATACAAATTACTATTACAATGAGTTATAAATTCAAAGAAAAAAGGGCTTTCGCATTTTCCAAAATACAGTGAGTACACTTGTTGAATTCAGTCGGGTACTAATTATTCACAATCTACAATGCAAATTTTAATTTTCTCCTCTTAAATGAGAATAAGGAGTCTATACAATGTAGTTACATAGATTTCTTTGACGTGCCTTTTAATTTACTTAAAGTAGCATCTTGTTGACTTTGCGATTCATAGCTCTTTGATCTTCATCTGAGGTTTTAACGTATTCACTGTGACGATCCATGAATACACATAAGGTACGAGATAACCGACCCATAGATAAAGCGTTGTTGAGCTATGTTACCGAAACGCCATGAAAAAAAGGTTGGGAATCCGAGTTCGAGGAGTCAAGAACATTGAGTCTACACAACACTTTCGTGGCCATGTTTTGATTACAAAGTCGAGCCGACGATAGTAGACGAATGGAGTCCTTGGTATCCGTCTGATAGTCAGACATTACGATGTCCACCTACGGAATAAAACAAGGTCATCCTCCGCCTTCGTCTCATACGTAAACCGCTTGCAATGATAGGAGGGCACGTGCAGGACACACGCACCCAGGCATGTGAGGGCCGCTGCATCTATTAGGAAATAAGAAATACCTGAAATTTGCTTATCGCTCGCAGCCTGTTTTATGTGGGCTCAAGACTTATCACCCGGACGTTATTCATTGGGAGCAGTGTTACGTCCAGGCTGACGGGGGCCTTTGATCCTGCGGTTACTTTATTGGCCCATCTAGCAATTTATTTTTATGGATCCCGTTTGATATTGGTTTGCTGCCGCGCATTACTTTTCTATGTTGTCTTTTTTGCGCGAATTTCCCGATTGGAGCGGAGTATCCTACTTCACTTTGACATAATAGAGAACGCTGAGAAAAATTTTACAGCATAGCTTCCATTTCAAACGATAAAACCGGCAGGCACTTCAAGGAAATTTAAAATTTATCTGTGTTGGAATATTTTACGCGATGGTGCCAACGTACAACCATAGTTCATATATTATTGACCGTTATCTTGAAATATCGAAGTATGCCTTGCACCGATTATTATTATTTTTATATTTGAATACTATAATTTTATCACATTCAGTTTTATTTATATTAAATGTAAAATTAAACTATCGAAAAAAATTGTTTTCGTGACTTCATTTTGTTGTTGTTGTTTGCGATATTTTCTAAATGAACTGTGTAATATTGACTGTTGCTGAGAAGCTGAATTTTAGGATATATATATATATATATATTTAGGATATAGCATATATAAATATTTCCTATTTGATATTTTTTGTTTATAAACAATGTAATACCTATATATGAAATTATTGATTGTGTTTTTCTTAAATTAGTGTTTGAATATTTGCATTTATAGGGATACAAAAATTTGTACTGTTTATTTAATTTATCAGCTATAAAAAATGTTTTCAGATATACTTTTAAGCACTTAACTGACAATATTATAATATTCTAATAAATATATTCAATGCGTATTATTTTTTTTAATCAAACAATTTAGTATATTTTATAAAGAAATACATTGTTTAATAGCTTTGCGTTCATTAAATTCAACTCAACCATAAAATCTTTCCACTGATTACATTTTTGAGTTTATAAAAATATAATAATTATGTAGTAGATAATTAATTGTATGAAGGTGCAAAAGAATTTTTTTCTGAATAGAATAGAATTATTAAAAAATTATAAGAATAGAAATATTAAAAAGTTGACTAACTTGAAAAGAATAAGTTTTATGGTTTTTTAACGAAATAAAGTAATTATAAATTACTGCTTCATGTAATAAACTATTAATATATTTAACTAAACGACATCACAAAAATGGTACAAACCAATATTTATAAGTATTTTTCGTATTTTTTTTTTAATATTTACCTTATAAATGGGAATATAACTAGATTCTTTAATGAAATTAATTTTAATTAAAAAAGTTCAAAATACATCTAATTAATTAAAATTTTCTTTTTTTAAATTTATATACAAGATTACAAAAAAATTTTATTTTAGTATTCATTTATATTAAGATTTGAAAATTTAACATGCTAAGAATTTTTTTTAAGACTCGACATTACGAAAAAAGAAATTTCAACTCTGTATATTTTTGCTTTCACAGAAAAAGACAAAAAGTCATAAAAAGTCTTAATGAATCCTAACTTAAATAAAATCACGCAGAATATCATTTACATTTTAAAATGTGTAAATGAAGGAAAACAGAAAATCTCAAGAATACCCATAAAATAAGCCTCACGCATATATCAAATAATAAAAAAGAAATTAAATTTGTGGGGCGAGAAAAAGCGCTAGAAATTTGTTTAAAAAGAAAATTTACAATTAAAATCATCTTACGTACTTGATTGAGAAACAAACTTTAATATTGACAGTACATTTTGAAGCTTAAATATTTTCAATGAGTTCATTGTATCGCGCAAGAGTAACTGCGGCAATACGGATGTATTGACAAATGAGAAGCGCAAAAAAATAAGCCCTTAGTAGTACCTACACAAAATTGTAAAATTTTCTTCTAATCTTATTACGTAGTAATTATTGAACAACATTTTTACACACCATAGGAAACAGCATGCTAATGTATGGTTCTTAAAAAGATTATTAAGGCCGCTGTGTAGAGGCATGCGTATCCTTGATAATACACAATACACGTAGAAAACACGCCTCGATTAAAATTGTTTTCCACCCTTTTATTATTAAATGGATCTTGCATTATCTATAGTGTATGGCTACATAAGAATATAGTACTAAAATAAGTGTCGTAATATAATGCACAGTAATCTCTTTTCAAAAATTTATACTTGAGTCCGTAATTGTGACTAATTGACCATTTCATGCATGCTGAGTAGTATTCAATAAGCCATGGAAGGGTAATGAATTTAGGAAATTGAAGAAAGCACATTAAAAAAATAATCAAAATGTTTATTAATTGCATGTGAGCGTGAGACGGAAACTGCGATTTGAAAATGTGGTTGATCTATGGATGAACAATTTCATTATCCTTTCTTAATGTGATGAAAACACACAATCGTGGTCGTCGTGTACGAAATTCTATAAGTCGTAAAATTCACCGTTTTTTTATGACTCGTAAACAAACCCAACTGAGTGGTTTATACTTTGGTAAACGAGAAAAAAATGTGGCCATCATTACTTTTTTAACTCCCAATTATTACTTGATCGAGCGATTAGATCACTATTATGGGAGGCTTTCATTTTCCAGTTGCATGCTTAGATGTGAGTACTCTTGTGTACCTGCCGCGTTATAAAAGTAATTGTTTGTACAATAAAAGTGATGACAGAAAGCATGAACTAGATAAGAACAGCAATATAAAGACGTAGCGGTAAATCATATCAACAAAATCGGGTTGCACTGCTGCAGTTCCGTTACAATTTCATAAAAGCCCTTACTTTAAGCGAAATCTTCAAGGTTTCATTTTACGTATTAAAATATTTTTACTGCCTCAAACACGTTAATGTCCTCTAATTAAAATATTTTCATTTAATTGTTGCGAGGCTAGTTCAGAAACCCATATTTATTTTTGTTCCGGATTCGTTATATTAATCTCTCTCTCTCTTTCTCTCTCTAAATATATTAACAATACCAGACATATAACGTTTATGTATATTTTAAGTTAACGAATGTCTCATACGAACTGTAAAGAGTTATTTATTGATTGAACTTAAGTTATTTACTTTACTTTGTACTCGGATCTATATAAATTCTACTTGTTTTTTTAAATTAAAATTTTTTTCAATGAATTCACATTATATATTATATATTTATCATCATATTGATTTATTGTATTAAGTTAAAAAAATATGAAATCAATAAATAATCGGCATCTTTTAAAAATAAATTAATTATTTTATATGAATAATTCAGATGATTTAGTAAAAAATTTATATTTTCTCGATTTTTGTATATGATTTGATATTAATTATTATTATACTTTGATGAAATTAAATTAAAACACGTATTTACTCATATTGCAGCGTTCATTAATTCCTAGAAATCTTGATAAAAGTATTTAGATTAAAGAATTCGCTACTAATAGATAAGATATCTTGATAAGAATATTATATTTCGTAAGGGTATACTCATGTATTATATTCGTCGGTATACTCATGTATGAATCAAGTTCTTAGTCATCGACTACTATTGATTGACTTGCACAAACAATAAATTTTAATTACATATTCTTTTAATACTGTAAACTAGCAGGCTTTTAAAAATGAAATAGCTGTTGTATTTGAAGGCTTTGATGGTCATTTCGTAGCTTGATTTAGTAGAAAATAATTATTAACATATATAATCAATGACTTGCTTGTATATATCGATCAAAGAACAGCATAAGTAAATCGTCTTTTGATAAACAATTTTTTTTAGTTATTATTAAAAAATTTGAACATTTGTGTTATTATTTTATAATTATTAAGAATCGTCACTGTAATTTGTTTTGTGAGATACGTGTAGGTTTCAACCATCGTACTATATTCAGAGGTAAAAAAATTACGTTTAAAAAAGGTGAAAGAACTAAGATGGTACAAATTAATGAGGAACCATAGCAGAAGCTTTGTATAGCGAATGAGTTAGCATTAAAGCATAGAGATTGCACAAGACAGACAGATGCAGACAACGTTGATAGCTCAGAAAATAAAAGTTCGAAAAAGGACTTTGGCCAGTTAATGAAAGCCTTGTGATATGAATACTGAAAGCTAAGAGTAGATAAGTAAGCAGTTTAGCATGAAGACTGAACGGTGGTACAAAAAGTTCCAAGTAGAGCGACTAGTTTCCATTTTTATTATTGGTAGGGCAATCTTAAAAAGGGTTAACTGATACCACCTAGTGATAGAAGTATTATTTATTACTTAAATAAAGTGTACAGTGACACCTCACTCATAGCGTTTCACCTTGTGCTGTGATTTAACTATAGCAACCTACAGGACAAAATTGTAAATAATCACGATAGTGAAAAAGGGGTATTCAAGATTTGAATTCCCGAATAAGAAATCAAAAAACCTAATTTTTTTCTATTTCTCTTATAACAATAAAATTTTGTATATCCCTTTTATTAAATTTCAAAACTTTTCTTTTTTCCTAATATTTTTTTAATTTTATTAAAAAATTTTAATCAATTTACAGGATTATGGTGTATAAGGGCGAAAATAGACTTAATAGTGACAGCAATTATGCAATTTTTTTATCACTTGTTTTTAAATAATACGAGTAAACAGTAAACAAAATTTCATACACCTTGTGAGTCGTAAGCTTAAAACCCCACGCGTTAAATTTTTATATAGTAAATTATTTTATATAATAAGAATTAGCTCAACACGAATTTTGGCCTTTAAGTCTGTTTTTTGGCATCTTATTTTCACTCGTATTCGTTTAAATTACGCTACCGGGGAATACATTAGATTTTATAATTTCTTACGTGAAAAAGTATCAATTAGAAAAATTTAAATGAATTATTAAGCTTTTATTCACAAACCTACGCAGTTATGGAAAATTTGGATATAATTTCTTTGAAAAGTTTCATTACTTTAATTTAATGTAATTTGATGTATCATCAATCTTCGACTGTAAAAGTTTTCTATAGTAAATGAAAGTTTTTTTGTAGCGTAAGTGACTAAAGATTAAATTTCTTATGTCATTAGAATCTATAAATTTCAGGTAACAATTATTAAACAATATTTCATTTATCACTTATAGCTGGCGATTAACTGCAAATGCTGAAAATTCTAAAATTCATTATCAAACGGTTTTCACATAGTGATATAAATAAAGGATTTCACCTTAATCAGTTACATTCACCGGTATCTCAAATTTCATTTTTTTACTCAATAATAGAATAATATAAATCAATCAAACAGCATTCAAATGAAAAAAATGATTAACAAATGGGGAGCGTAACGCGAGTTAACTGTATGTCATCACGCCGTATTATGTTAGGTCACCGTTGTTGAATATCGTAATTTTTTTTATAAATATCTTCTTATAGAATATTATTCGATCCTAGCGATGCCATTTCGCCAACTGTGTTACCATTTTATCCGTCATCCTGACTCGTTAATTTTATTCAAGAACTCGGGTACGTTTTACATTTTCACTACAACCTATAAACTTAGTATTACTATATTTATCTTTTGCTATCGAATCCTTTTATTTACTTCTCTTTTCATTTATTTATTTAGTTTTAGGCAATATACCCTGTCATTTTTGTAAAAATTGTGTCCAAGCGTTTGATGTCTCCTTGTCTAGGTCAGCGGTCATGTTCCCGCACCGTCCAAATGTCGTTAGCCAGGCCAGCACCATATTCACGAGGAAAACGTTGTTAGGTCGATGGTATCGCCCATGTCCCGACTCGGTAAAGTCCTGTTGATTCCCGTTAAAATCGCTCTGCAATGTCAGCATCGTCAGGGGTGACTAGTAAGTTACTTAGGACCAATATTGAGTCAGGCGTCGGTGGTGTCGCATCGGTATCGTCTTCGTCGTTGTATCAGTCGGATAGTAGTGGTGTGCCAAAAGGTGTTTCCCGGGGGGGAGGAGAGTCGTCGAGATCTAGTGGTTTTGATAAGTAGAAAAGCTAAAAAAGGTCGTTAATTGCACGGACGACCAAGTTCACGTTTGAAACACTTCGGCAAGAACCGGTCCAAAGACCCCTAAGGTAACAGAACTTTTCGCAAGGACATAATGAACTGGGTAAAACAATCAGAGCCGGCGGCACTCTTAAACAAAGCTGCACATAAAAGGGAAAAACAACTACTCACCACCAGCATCAATATTTCAATAGACGTCAAAGAAGTTCACATCGAGAAATGAGCGATAAAAAAATTATAGATAAAATATGAGGCGGTAAATTTTCATCTATTTCTTTTTCTTTAAAACCTATGGATAAGGAGTCCCACGTAGAGATCAACAAAAAATCAGCCAAAATCATCAGACACAGCATCTCCGGTAAATAAAAGAAAGATTTCACCCCCCAGAAATGACCTCCCAGCACGGGCCCATTATGGTGAAGCTCCGAATTGGAAACTGCTAGCATACGTAGACGAAGAGATGGAAGATAACCGATGCCAAAGGTTGTAACAGGAAAAGGAAAAAGAAAAGGCTTAATTGTAACGAAAGATGGTAAATTCGAAGTAAAGGAGGTAAAAAGGCTTATTTCAAAATTATAAGGGTAAAAAAGGCAGCAGGATGGGATGACACCAGTCAGGCTGTTCAATTTGGCTTGAGAAAGTAGAGAGATTCCAAAAAATGGAGTACAGGTTAATAATATTCGTGTATAAAAAAGCGGATAGGAAATAAAGAGATTGAAGAAGGCGATACGTATTTTGAAAAGGGAATGAAGAATAGGAGAGAGAATATATGATTATTAAGTAAGAAGGTATATGCTGCTTAAGGTTTTAGAGGAGAGCTTGGATCTATTCGGGGCGGAGATGTGAGGGTGGATAAAAAAGGAAGAAATAAATGGGTTAATTTAAAAATATGTGAAATGGTACTTAGGTCTACAGAAGACGACACAGAATTATATAATAGTTGAGGAAGTTAATGTAGAGAAGTTGTGTGAACGGTCTACAGAACGGCCCGAGAATTCGAAGACAAAGTATAAGGAAGAGAAAAAAGGCCGAAATAAGAAACGGTAGAAGAAAGATTAAAAAATTAGAATAAAGAACAAATGGAATTTAGCGTAAAGGTAAGGAAGATAAGGTTAAAAGATTATATCAGAAGAAGAAATCAAGAGAGCAATAGAAAAAGGAGAAATTACAAAGAAGAGGGTTATGGAGGCACTGAAAGGAGAGCACTGATGGACTGACGATCGACCAGAGTATCTGGTCGAAAGAATGAAAGAAAAGAGAAGAAGAATGATTAGAAGATCCAGATGAGGTAACCAAATGAGAAACAGATAGTTCACAGACAAGTGTTCAACAGACAAGTAACAGAAATCATTCAAGTACGTGATAATGGAGCATAGAGGTCTACAGGATAGAGAGGAAATTAGAAGGTTACTTAAGGTAAATGATTCAGATGCGAAACTGATGAAGAGAATCGAGGAAGAGAGAGAAAAGACATGGAAAGAAGAGAAATTAGGCCTTAGAAGGGTGGGCTAAAAAAGAGATATAAGTGATAGGAGGTGTTGTAGATGGTGAACTGTTAATAAGTGATTTGCGGTATGTATTAGGTAGTGTACATGTATAGGTACTTGAAAAAACATATAATTCAGTTACTATATGGTAGTAGTAAATATATGGTAAAATTTGATACTAATTCTCATATGCATTCTACATATGAGGCAATAGTATCTTAATACTGAAAATTTCAAAGTAATCATTCATAATCTTCATTGTTCTCTGTCTTCTATTACACCATTTCCATACTTTCTTCGATTTACTTTGTTTTTTATATTAATTGGTCATACATTAGTTAAGGAAGCCCCTTAAAATCCACTACTCTTTGGAAAGTAGAAATAATTCATATGTAATGACTGAAACGTTTTTGGATAATTATATATACATATATATATATATATATATATATACACATATTATATATACACATATTATATATACACATATTATATATACACACACATATATATACATATACCGATAAAGTTCTTTGGATTCTTCAAAATAAAAAGCGTACAATGACAGTTTAAGCATATTCAATTTCACGAGATTCCCGTTAACAACAACTCTCATTCGGTCCATGATATTCTATTAAAACTTTTGTATAATGGATCATGAGGCCAATTTTTTATGATTCGTTCCCATCAGTATTGTAATTTATCTGAATTTATAGAACTGCAAACCTTGGATTATAGAATGGGATTATAGATAATAGATTTTTTTACTATATTTTGAAAATAAATTTCGTTTTTAAATATTGAATAAATGTTGGTGTTAATTTGAAATCATAATTTTAAGAGAAATATTAAAAAAAATTAAACTATAATTCGAAGATATCAGATAAAATAATTACTTATACAGTTATTTATATACGCCCTCATTTAGTTTAAATTCGCATTTTTGAGCCAACAGACACATTGGGGCGTCCGCAAGCCCATAAAAAACCGGTAGTCGTAATATAAATCATTGGGCACCACGCGAATCATTTTCTGGGTCAATACGGAATTTTTTCCAATGAATGCATACTCAATCTCTCTCTCTCTCTTTTTCTTTCCTTTGATCCTTAACTGAGATAAAAACGAGGGAGTGAATTCTTCTTGATTGTCATTGTCTCAGACACGTTTATCACACGATGACGATGATAGTGTGGGGAGAAAAAGCAGAGAAGCAGCAAAGGTTAATCACATAAGAGGTATTCAGAAGTATCGTTCGCTTTATATTTTACAAGTTCTTCTTATTGAACATCTAAATCGTTCGACACATTTTTTAAATTTAAAAATTATTTTTAAAAGGGAATTTTAATTTTCCTTTAAACTATCGCGCTTAATCAATACCATAATTATATTCGAATAACTTACTCTATTTTTCTTTTTTTGGCTGCTAGAAATTCAATTCCCTACTTCAACGGAATAAGAAGCGGTAAAAGTTAAAACAGTAACTTGCCTTCTGTTTGAAGTAGTTATTGAAAATAGTACTGTCTGAAGTAGTTATTGAAAATACTAAGTAGCTTTGCAAAGTAAAATATAATATCAATAATTGTAGTGCACTTTCTTTATAACTACTGATAAATCACATATTTCAATTGAATTCGAAAATTTCTTCTGTTTTTCAGAAGAATTATAAAATTTTTTAAAACATATTATAAATATTGTATAATAAAGCAATTATTCTTACTTAACATGTATGCGTTTAAAATAATATGAATGTTAGGTAAAAAGTAATTTGTAAAAGCACATAATACGAAAATTTACTTTTTTTAAATGTTTTGATAAAATTTTCGCTTTTTATAAAAATTCATAACTATGATACAAAAAAAAATCACTTTTTGAAAAACCATTTACGACTTCAGTTCAAATTTATTTATTTTTTTTTTTTTTATTATTGTTTTTTTCTTCAAACATTTTACTATATTGGTACTATTAAAAGTAATAATATTAAATTAAAATGTAAATATATCTAAAAATTTATATACATATATATATATATATATGTGTGTGTGTGTGTGTGCGTATATGTGTTTGTATTTATTTTTCATATATTGCAAATAACAGCAAATTTTTTATACCCTAAAAAATCATGTTTTCATTACACCATAACATTGTAATTAAACCTGTTTACACCGACTGTTTCAATGTTTTAATATGGCGCTCTTTGTTTACGATTAATGTAGTTTTTTTAGCATTTATACAAGAAAAACTTTTTAAACAGTTCTTTATACGCCATAATAATGTTTGTGTAATTTTTCTCTTAACAGCAAGCAGCTTTTTTTGCTCACATTATAGTTATTATAAAATTATATTTTGTCTCTCTTTTCGTGCATAAAACAAGTGGATGTTATATTATTATTACAAAATTATATACTGAATAGTAACAACTTTTATAAAAAAAAAGAATGTTTAAATCTGACGATTTTCACACAATTAATTTTATGTATCGATTTTTATTTAAATACTTAGGATATTATAACTTTTAAAAATATAAAAATTAGATTTTTCGTCAGCATAGAAGTAATATTCTATTGAGTTCCATGCTATATTCATTTATAAATCTTTTTTACCACATATATTTTATTTATTCCATTACCATTTTCTTTTTTTCTATTTAAATTCTTATTATTTAAATATCGTATTCGATATTCATCAATTTCTTCGATTCATTAAATTCGTATAAAAAAATAAGTAGTGAAAAAGGAGCGTTCTCATCGTTGTTAGTTTCCAGTCAGTTAAAAATTAAAATGTGTGGACAATAATGAACAATATAGGTAAGTTAAATGGCTTTTCTCGATCGCAGAAAGAAAGGAAATCAGAAAATATTTCGATAAATTCTTTTAACACAAAAATGATTGCCATTATGTCTTGTTTCTACCAAACGATCATTTCTCCAATTACCAGGTGGATGGCCGGAATAGAAGAGGACTGATCCTAAAAACATATAAGGATAATAGCGATCCAGTCGGTATTCCTATTAATATCCAGGTCGTAAAATCATGGAAGCTGTCATATAGTATATAGCAAAAAGCACTATAGTCACCTACAGAGCGTTGACCATTTTTGAGAGAAAAATTTTGTATGTACTTTGCAGATGATCTCTACTTTCTGGTTAGAAGCGGGATTAATGTTCCTAAAACTTACATCTCTTCGCGGTTTCACTAGTAATGCCACCTTCAGTCTTCTTTTATTATTTCCTTATCTGTTGTAAGACCACACTCGTATCATACTAATACGCATTAGGTAATAATTCACATTTTCTTTTATTTCGTTTTCTCCATCTTTTTCTGAAAAATGTTTGTTGTGAGCTTTATATCCTATGCACTTACCGTACCAAGTTTTCTATCCTTCTCTTATTATTCTATCCTTTGTGCCTGTGGTCTATTTTCATCGAACACATGACGCTTGACGATCATTCTTCCCCCCTTTATTGTACGTTTCGCCTCTGTGAATTTTGGATATCCATGACCCTCTTTTATATTGCTGCTCGCAATCTCTTTGTCCTACTTATCGTTTTTTTAACACTCAACTTCTATCTCTTCTTATTTACTCTGTATGGTATATTAAATGATATTTATTTTAAGTTTTATCATAAACAAAAAATCATATGTTTTTATGTTTATATAACTGAATGACTTTTCCTGTATAATTATTTTATTAAAATTAATAGATTGAATCTCATAGAAAATCTGAGGCTTCAATAAATCTATTTATTCGTTGATCGTTTTATTTTAGTATATTTCACATTATATTTTGTAAATTTCATATAATCATTAATTTTTATTTTCATTTTAGCTTTAGAAACAAGTTATTTATCATACCAACAAGCATAATGCCAAGATTATGCTTAAAGATCGAATTTCATCCTCAACATTTAGAGCAATGGGGCAGTAGATTATGGCTTTCATAATCGAATTTAGCGAATCTTTCTAAATCAGAAAAAGATAAAAAAATTTAAGGTTTTTCAGTACTGCTAATAGGGATATTTGTATATACATAAAATATCATATGTAATTATTGTCCATTTTGACTCTTATCATATTATTTGTATCTGTGTTAGCGAATAATTTACGATCAGCCATATCGCTCTGATTGTCTTCAGAATATTTCGCAGCTCGACCAGTCAACGAGTGGAAGTGCGGATTGCATATAAAAGGGCAGAATTTTGTAGAGGACAGAAGGCACCGAGCAGCGTGTAAGAGCCACAGATTTTCATCCACTCGAGCGGGTGATGCATGATGCTGGCGTCACTACTGAACCTATCCGCATACCATAGCAATCCGATTTCCTATTCGACCCCTCACGGCCACGGCCTCCTCTCCGGCTTTTGCCATGAAATCCGCACCTAACCCGTATCGCCCTAACTGCCCCATGGATATTTATTTCCATTTATTTCTCGTGTCAGCTTCTCTCTCCACTTCATCGCCCTATTGTTCGCAACGTGTGCCTTTTAGCATCACATGCTCGGTTTTCTCAACTCCTGTTGCGATATCCCTTCCACGCGCATCCTGCCTTAGAATGTCTTAGGGCTTCGTGGGACAAACGCCTACGGCAACATACAGCGTACTTAGCATTAAGATTTCCGACGTGAACAACGTAGAGGCTGCGTTACTTCAATGCGAGATCCAACGCTGCACAGCTTTTATACCTTACTTAGTAGTTTGTAGGTAAAATAAGACGTATTTTCTACATTAGACTCCCTAAACTTTTCATTAGTTTAGTTTTCTATTTTTTTTGAAGATAGTTGCTTACCTCGAATACTTCTAATGTCTATTTTCAATATTTTAAGTTATTTAGGAATACATTTTTTAATCTAAATGTTATACTTTCTTAATTTGTAATAAATATATTTTAAAGAAAATTTTTACTATCCTACTTTTTTTCGAATTTCAATTAACCTAAGCATAACAGTTTCCACTGATAGAAATTTGCTTCATTTCCTTATCATTTATGCATACTTTTGTTATTCGAAAGAGCATTTTATCATTGACTAAGGATAAGTGATTTATTGTATTGTTTTATTCTATTTACAAAATACATATTTCAGTCTAAGCAGATATAGGCTGGTAATTTAATCTAAATTAATTTAATTTATAACTTAGTGAAAAGCTTATGCACTCGATTAATTGCTCTATATAAAATTTAAGAGTGATTATATTTTGATTCAAAAAGCATTTTTAAATACATTTTTAAAGACAAATATATGACTTTGTTTCTATATAAATACAGATTATATTAAATTTAAAATGTCAGTTATAATTACTTAGGCAATATGTTTTTTATGCAGAACCCATCGCCGATTTATTTAATAAATTGCTTTTATTTAATTTTATTTGCCTTAATTCTTATTATAAAATCTGATTTTATAATGAGACGCAATTTATACAATAAATTTATACAATTATTATATTTCAATTACATACATTCTGCTAAGTAATACATATTCATGTAATGAAAGCATTTATTTTGAAAAATTTTTGAGGTTCTAAGAAGCGAAGAATGATAGTTAATAATATGATTGTAGGATAAAAATAATTTCACACAAAATGTTATTAAAAAAAAACTGGTAATATTTCATATCTTTGAGTAAGGCAAGGCATAAACAATGAAACAAAACAATTAGATATTTGCCCAGATACTTGTTCACCACATATTCTTACGAATTTTGCAAATATAATAGTGCTATTTCTTCTTTCATGTGGCAGTGATTAATTATAAGAAACATGTAGGTGAGCAAAGATAGATGTAAAGAAGGGCGGATGAGGAAATGATGGAAGAGGAGAATAGAAACGTTGGATTAATTTTGCTATCGTAAAAATGTAGAGCTTTTTCGAAAATGTGCTGAAGAAAAAGAGAGTGTGTGATTAAAAAGCGTAAGTATATTTATTCAATTTTAATTTAATATTTAGTAAATTGTGGGGTAACAATTGATGCATTCAATTGTCAAACCTAAGTAAAAAGCTGATAATTATTTGTGTTAATATTATCTTTTTGATTTCGATTTCCCACTTTTCATATTCGTTATTACTTTTTGAATGTTGAATATTATTAAATAATTAATAAAAATTAGCATTTTAATGTGTCAATAAAACAACATTTATAAGCAATAGATCATGTAAACTTCTAAATATTTATACAAATAATTACATGTGAATTGTTTAAGATAAGCGTGATTACTCGACCTAGGCACTCAACTGAAAACAAAATTATTTTTTACACAACCTAATAATATGGCCGGGCATTATGTAATGTTATTACTTTATATTATTATTATTTACAGTTTCTATACAAGAAATATAATTATAAATTGTTGAAATGAAATAGAAGTTAATATCAAAAGTCACCGCTTTATTGTAAGGTTATTATTCAAAAAAATATTTATACGAACCCAATAGTTACAAATTATTAAAAAGCTTATTCTTGTATTAAAAATAAATTAAATATGTCATTAAAACAAGCATAAAATAGTAACTGTAAACAAAGATTGTTTGTACTTGCTTAAGTACCTTCTTCTTGTCGGCTAATCATAGACGCTCGTCAAAATGTATTAGTACGATTGCTTACCATCGGACTCTCTTGACAAATTGATCAAGTTAGTGTTCTCTTCTATATATTTATATTCGCATAAGTCGAGATTTACTCCCCTCTCATATTTGACAATCACTGTTCTGTTTCTCATCATGAGGATCGACCCTACGTTTTCTCAGCTCATACTTTTGTCCACTTGCACTACTTTAGTGAAGCACCCTAAAATCAACACAACGACAAAAGGAATACGGTAATTCATAATGAAGACGTCAATATTTTTCCCGTACTCTAATAAGAGTAGCTTCGTAAATACACTCCCCCTTTTGGTAGATGTAGTCTCTGTCGCAAAGCGATAACTCAAATTATTCGCGTAGATATCGCGGTTTGCGGCCAAGTCAAAGGGTTGTTCACATTCATTATGCAAATGGCATTCGAGCCTGATTCAACTGTAGTGTCAGAGTCGATATAATATAATTTAATGAAAATACAAGATAAAAATTCAAATTAAATTGCCCAACTTTAATAAGGAAGTTCAAAATAAATAAGAACAATAAGTAGATATTTGTGTAGCGCTTTCAGAAAATAAATGGGAGAACCTTTAAGAAGGGTTTTACGACGAAGCAGAGATCTAGGAAGGACCGACATTAGGCAACTTTAAGATTATCAACGAGCGAGTAATATTCTAACAATTATAAAAGAAAAAGTGAATTTAAATTCTTCTATTCTACACTCACACGTCGTTACTTCAATATTCAATTAAATATAAAAAATATCAAATAAGCGTGGACAATGTATAGTTTTGAAAAAGATCGAGTTCCGCTAGGTCAAAAAAATGCTTAACTAAGATTAATTTATTTTTAATGGTATATAAATATATAATGGTTGCAATAAAATAATTTTTATGTTAAATTTTTATTTCGTTTTTCCATCATCTGAAAAAATAATCCAAAAACAATTTTTTAATAAAAATATTATTGTTTAAATACTATTGTTGTTAAGGATTCATATTTTGCAATAATTGACTTATAATTTTAAACTTCATCAATACAATATGGAAGATTGCGGTAAAATGAAGGATTACTTTCAAGTATAAATATTCTTTCAAAATTAGGTTAATCATTATAAAAAAAACTTGGCTATCGTAAGCAGGAATAACTGAGTAAATATTTATGAATAGATAAGCAGCATTTGAGTTTAGCGCTCGAATTAGTATTCACAACAACAAAAATAAAAGCAAGAGTCACAATTTTAAAAGTAGCCCATTTCCTGAATGTTATATAAATATTTTTTTTAACATTTTTATCCAAACAAAAATAATGAGGTAATTATCAATGAGAGAGAAAAAAAATAACCATGTAGCAAAAAAATGAAAAGAGTTGAAGTGTGAGAAAGGAGACAGTGTCGTAGGTTGTGAAGAAGCACAGGAGACGGTGAAGGAGCTGCAGCATGAAGAATCAATAAAAGTTTCGAAAAAAAGCGACAAGAGAAAGCGTGATAAAAGGCCACACAAAGTCATCTTTTTCTCATGAGCGGGAAGAGGTTCAAAACGTGAGTTACGTAAACAGGGCCACTTATCAGTGATAAGTCCAGTTTTTATGAGAACACTTTCTGTAGAAAATATTTGGTATAAAAATATTTTATACTCCCGGGGAGTCCCGAGGCTTCCTAGTCAAGGCAACTAGGAGAGCGATAAGGAAGGCACGGACTCGTGCTCGCGCACACGCCCGACGCCTCTTTCTTCCCCTGTATTCTACCAACAGATACGGACCACGCTGTAAAAATACGCGGTAGTGCACGTGTGATTGGAAGAAACCGGTGTCAAGCACATGTGTCTCAATGAAAAAATAACATGCCTATACACCCGTGCAGCTAAGCTCACACGCATAATCATGTACATCTTTTAGGAGCACTGAGTGCAAAGTAATTTATTAAGAAAGATCATTTTTGACAATGAAAATTACAAACACGATTTTGACTTTCGGGGAGACAAATGGTAAGTCAAATGCAGAAATATAGATATCAGCAGGAGCTTTAATATATTTGCCGAACTTCGTACAAATAACATGTATGGAATCATTTACAATTTCTTTTCAATTTTCCGATTTCAGATTAACGGTGCTGGATATTTTTTATACATATGACAAAATATGTAAGGACTTTCAAAAATTTTACAATTGAATGATATAATTCAAAGTAACGTCCATAGATTCTGATATAGTTACTGGACAGAACGAACGAGTATCATTAAATTTAAAATGAAATAGTTAATTACGTTACATTTTTAAAATCTCCGTAATGTCTTTAACTTTATTTACTATCAAGATTATACATACAACATTAAACAATGGTGAAATATAAACAACAACGTACACAACAAAAGGTTATTAGTTCTTTAAGTGAACGTCATTCAGTGACAAGGTTATAAATTTAGAAACAAAACAACAACAATACATTCTTATTTTTAAAATAAATTAACTATAAATTAAGACATTGATATGAGGATGAAGTAATTTATATTAATATAACAATTAGATTATTTGTTTTTTAATCAAATCGCACTTCTAAAAACTCAAAGTAACATAAAATCGAACACCGGAGAAAATGAAGGCTTATTATTCACGTATACCGAATTTTTTATACAAGAATAAAGATAATAAATAAATTCTTCAAAAGCGCAAGATCTACATATGTAGAGACGATAATATAGAACTAGTATTAATTAATCTAAGAGGCTTCGTAGTCATAGGAATAATGCAGAGGAGCAATGAAAGCAGTATACAGACGTGTGGACAGTAAGACAATTTTATAACCTCCTACTCTATTATTATTACAATTACTATGTTGCACATACTTCTGGTACTATTAGACTATTGGCCGTGCTTTTCGCACGAATTCGTACAATGAATACAAAAGTACTTAATCGTGTATAAAATGGAGCTCGTACGAAATCGCTGGAGCATGATATTAAAAGGAAGAGGGGTTAAGGGACTGTGATGGTTAATGCTAAAATTTCGGGGTACGAAGGGTTAGCAGTGTGGCTCGAGTTCGATCGATACTGCGCCATCCTGTTCAAGGGTATCAGCTCGAGCCACGGTCGAGGGAAGAGCCATCCATTGCTGTGTCGTCTGAACCTAGATTCCACTTTCTTGTCAACGTAAAGCGGCCCCTTGCGCTTACCTCGAAACCCACACCGCGACACGGGACGAGCGAGTAGGAGGGAGCGGAACTCGACGTCGGTGAGATTAATACAGCGGTTTAAAGTGAAACTGCCCATATACAGATGCGCGTTAAACTGATGAACTCTGTGTAGAACTGTTCTCCCAATTTTAAAGCAAATAATTAATATTTTTCAATTATATGCCTGCGCCTGCTGTTAACAGACCTGCAAATTAATTTGATATATATTCATTTGCTATTTTTTTATTATTATTATTTTTACTGTCAAATTTTTTACATGCTCGATACAATATGGATTATTTTCACAATATACATAATTAAATTCGTGGTCAGTTAAAAACAATAAATATATGCACATAGATTTTATGCTCATAAGTTTCATTATAATTCAGTTTTACTTGGCTGTATATTTATTTTTTGATATAATATATCATTATAAAAGTTATCAAACTCTTTTGTATGAGTTTTTTCCTATTCAGTATTTTAATAAACACTGGATCAAGTTGATTAACAATTTTTAATATTCAATTATTATTTAGCAATTACTACACATGATGATTCAATTAAATTACTTATTCATATATTTATGATATATTTACAGGCTTGAAAACTTGTTGAATTTTGGAACTAAACTGATATCCTTAAATTTGATTAATTATGTATCATTTAGTAGAGTTCGCACTTAATACTACGATAATAAGAAGCAGTAGTAGAGGAAAAACTGCATTTAACTAAAAATTACTTTGAATAATTTAATTATAATAAAATAATTCTATTTATCTGTTTCAACTAGGTATTGACTTTGTTCATAGTAAAATGGTCAAATATATTAAATTTTATTACGATATATGTTGAAAGAAATGGTACTCTTAAGGCCATAATATTGTATAAAGGAAAGTGAAATAGAATCTCTAGACATTTTATAAAGGTTGAATGATAAAAATTAATTAAATTTTAATTTAAAATATTTTTAAGAAAAAAGATTGTGATACTGTATAACGTTAAGATTTCAAATTTCTAAAATTCAATTAATGAAATAGATAAGAAGTATTAGAAACTACCTACCGTTTTGTTTATAAAGATTTAATTATGTTTTTTTAAATATATTTGTTTTTTATTTTTTTATTATTAGATTATTTTATTACTAGATTATTTTAAAACCATTTAGCAAATCAATTATAGTCCACGAGCTAACAACGACCTTGAGTTAGATAGACAAGAATAAATATATACTACTTAAAATTCACAAATGACCCATAAGATATAGTCATTTATGATTGGTTTTATGTTCATATTAATTTGCTAATTTTTTTATTTTAATCAAAAGATAAATTTCTACTTATGAAATACAATTATAAATAAGATTTTAATCTATAGGATTATATAATGCTTGATGAAAACAAATGCGTAAAAAGAACGATTTATAACATTCATGTCTAATAAATACTTTTGAAAATAACCCTAAATTCTTTTCAATATTTTTTCTGTATACTTATGATAAATGAATTTTTTTAATTATTGTCTAATTTTTTAGTATGCAGAAATTTAAAGCACGTTTTAATTTTACAAATTTTTAACAATCTTAAAATGTATATTGAAACTGTTGAAATTGATAAATTTTCTTATATAGAACTCTAGATCCAGCACAAATAATGTAACCATTTTTAGCACTATTTTACGTATTTATTACAATTTATTCATTATTCATAATTATTATTTTTAATTAATTTCTTTTTTTTTAAATAGTTTTATTGAAATGATCTTTTCATTCAAAGTTTTCATTAATTTATTTTGATATATTTTGAATCGTGAATGATTAGAAATATTTAAAAGCATTGGCTAAATAGCTTATACAGTTTTTTAATGATATATAATATCAATCAAAATAATAATTAGAATAAGAAGTGAAAGCCGTCAGAATAAATATTAATTATACTAAAAAGTTAGAATAGCATAATTTTTACCGGAAAACATGAGTTCTTTTGTATACATAATATCTTTAAAAAACTATCGTGTTATTCTTTATTTTATCTTAAATGTCTACTTGTATAACAGAATTAAAGGCCTGTTGGTCAAATTTTTATTTCAGAGCAGATGTCCTCATATGGTTTAACTGCGACGGAATAGCATATGCTAAGAAGGTATCGCAATTCATTAAATGCGTGTTAATATGGTGGGGGGAGACAGTATCGAAAAATCCAAGGCCACTTGAATCTACGTTTGTACAATTCATTCACCAATAGTCGATGTATGGCATAAATTTCTTAAACTATATTCAGAGTTTGGAATAAAAAATCTCAACATTACTTATCGGTTCTTTGATGGCGTGGGATAGCGAAACCGAGGGGGGGGGGAGAAGAACTAAGGAGGATAGCTTGTTAGCGAACCTTAAGATAAGGATGAAGTTACGTTGAAAGTTCTAAAACGGTTTTAAGAAGTTCCTTTCAGTGACAGGCATTTTCACTTTCTTTGAAATTTGAGTTTTAAATCACCTTTATCACCTTGTTTGCAATTTTTTTATAACATTCCTTTTATAACATTGGCTTTAGATAAGGCTATAATTGAATACGCTTTGAACAAATATAATGTTCCGTTGTACATTTTTGTAGAACAGAATAACTTTTATTTTTATGACATAATTTTTAATTTAAAATAAAAGTAAATCCTTACTCTTACTTTCCTTTTTGCATTTGACAAAGATATAATTTATTCGGCTGTTTATAAAAGAATAGTTCACGTTCATGGGGAAATTAGGGTTAAAATTTATTAGTTTTTTTTTTTAACAAGGAATTTTTTTCGTAGTCGGTTGAATACATTACTATAATAGCAAAGCTTTATTATAAAAAGTGAACGTTTCTTTCTATTATAACTCAATATTCATATTCTCCATAGTTCCAACTTGGAACTGAGAGTTTATCAACCGGTTTAGTTTTTTTATTGGCAGAGCAAGCAAATGATCTGGAATAGAAAAGAGATACAAGAAAGAAACAGATAGATAGAGATTTAGAGAAATAAAAAGAAGGGGAATTAATTTTATTAATGATCTAATATGATAACACGGTAAGGCGTTCATCTGTTGTGACACTCCTTATAGGCTCTTGAACCGTATAACTTTTTGTCCAGCGTAAAATTTATGTAGTACAATTCATGAGTGAATCTTAGCTTTGCAAGAAGGTTTTGATGAAACAGAAAACTTTGTATCTTCATGGATAAACTATAAGAGATTGTAATATGAAACGGACGTAAAGTACCTTCAAGTCCCGAGAGCTACAATACGGAATAGTTTTGGAGAAGTTATTTATAAAAGTTAGAGAGTTTCTTACAGTCTTCTTGTCTTCAAAGCATCTATATCAATCAAAATATTTTTAACCTTCATCTTTGGTGCATTTATGTCTAAGAGTAATTTGCATATAAAAAAATCAAAGGAATTGCTTAACAAATATGTATCTTTTCTTAAATAAACACTTAGAAAAAAATTTTACTTTATACTGACGAGAATAAGGTACAGTAAAAACTCATTACATTTTACAATATTCTCGGTATGTTTGAAAAATCTGACGCTTGAAAATGTGCAATTTTATGAAAAAGAAAGAACTACACAACAGAAGTACTTTACGAACCAATAATTATAAGTAAATTTAGTAAGTAAAGTAAGCCTAAATCTATTGTACTTTTAGGTGTGCATGCTCCTTCGGGTGTCCACAACTACTAAGATGGTACCATAAATACATTCGATGACCGTAGCTACATTCGTATACGAATTTCAATTGCCTCGATTATTAAAGGAAAGGCAATAGTCATGTGAAGATATCTAAAATAATATGCAGTAATACATTTTAATAGTGGCTTACTCCCTTTATTAATTTATTGCAAACGATAGTTGACTATCCTAAAAAGACGCGTAGGTGTAAAGCGTAGATATATGCATTCAATATAAGCTTCAGGTAACTTCATCTTTATTATTAAAAATTTATTACTGACACGATATAATTGTAGTTGTAAGGCTAAATGGTCTATTTTGCCGCAGCGGATCCAGGTATTCTCGGATTCTATTTTGTAAAAGACAAATTTTTTAATCCAACAGTCAAATTTTACTTTTTATTTAATATTGATTGTATCTGTGAACGATTGTAATACGCGATGAAGAATGATTCAGACTTGTCATCAATCCATACATATAAGCTTGGCTTCTTGACGTGTCTCCTTCTAGAATTAGTTAATTCTAGATGTCCACATTACCAGTAGTATAGCCGAAGCGTTTGAACTATAAGCTAAGTTAATTGATCAATCAAAAATTAAATAAAAAAAAGAGAAGTCTCTGATCAAAATGTGTGCAAAATAATTATATGGTTTCGCATCTCATTAAGGTGTTTTTTAATTTTCCTACCTCTACTGTATGCATCTATGATTATATATAAATTTGGCAATTGTAAGAAGCCACTATTATTTCAACTATTTAAGTATTTTAAATCATTAGATAAAAAAATTAGTAATGTCGATGCATTAAGTTGATGCTTATGTATTCAAAAATTTTAAATTTCAAATACCAGAACCATCACAATCAGTTCTATTCTGTCCAATTTATGAGTACCTTTAAACTACGCCATTAGGCTATTCATTACTATTTTTACAATTAGATGGTATTGGTCAATTTATTTTAAAAAAACGTCATAGAAAATAGAAATAGAGGAAAACCACTTGCTTTTGGACTTTTATTTTACTTAGAGTGTAGTAAGAAACTCTGCCATTCAGCCGTGTGCTAGTTATTAATCTGCTATTACCGCTATATTTTGTACGTAGAACTTTTCTCGCTCATCTCATTAAGCCAACCAAAAAGTCTACTTGAGTTTACTTCCAGAGTTATCGTGTTCATTTCAACCTCGTGGATTTGCTAGTTGTACGTACTCACCTATTCGCTATATTGAGCATTCTCTTTAAATCCTCTCGTTATATCAGAGTCATCTCAGCTAGTTTCTTGGTATTTTCATTCCCCCTTTTCGAATTGATCTAAGTGAAATATATATTTACCTTCATTTTACGAATTTGAACGTTTAAGCTATCTATATTTTTTACGAAAATAATATATCTAATAATTAAAGAAAGATTCTCGAACATAGTTTCTTGTTAAAATAAAAATTGAAAAAAATATTTGAAAAGACAGAGATTAAAAGAATAGAAATAAATTTTTTAATATATAGGGTTATTGTGAAGACAAAATAAATATATTATTCCTCTACATTTCGATATTTGAGAAAGCGAACATCATTCATACTTATCACGATAAAGTCGTTCGTGCAATAATTCAATGCAGCGTATTTAAACCATTTAGGCCCATTAGAAAAATAAAAAAATTATTCAAACAATTTTTATTATTATTTTTGTAATTATGCTTATATATCACATTATAAAATTTATTAAAGTGGTCATTTGTAAAAAATATTGCAAACGTATAAAGTATTTAAAAGAATGTTTTAAGGCCTATAGTAGACTAAATTGGATAATTCAGTACGATTGTAAGTAATTCAGTAAGATTCAATAAGATTTGGTACTACATTTTCTTCAGATTTACTTCAAGTATTTTTAAATACCGAAGAAATGGGCCAAATTTTAATATCATTATAACTTTAATAATCTGTCAAATTAAAATATTTATTTGAATGATAATAACACTATTAACAAAAATATGCACATTAGCAAGGTATTGGAATGAATTTATGATAGGGTTTACAACTTTGAATTGCTTACAATTTTGTCGCGTACTTAGTGAAACATCAAGTCAATAATAATTTTTAAAATCTAGCATTTTGAATAATAAAATCATTTTAAATAAAGTAGCTATAAATAAATGATTGAATTCTTTCATAAGCGAAACTAGATGTAAACAAAGTAAACCTTAAATGCATATTTTTATTACGTAAACGTAACTATATAATGATAACAATAATAATAAAGGAGGCACAAAAATTTTATCTTTAATAAAAAGAACCTTCCGAAATTAAAAGAGTATTTGACAACGGCCAATATATTATTAGATATGTACTAGTATTTCAAATTGCATGAAGACCATATAATTATGTGAAAATGTTCAATAGTACGAAAGTTTATGTTACATTGTAGTACGAAATAATTACATAACGAAGAATGTAAATTTTTTATTGGATATATGAAGATTAAAAAAAACTTTTAAAGTTGAAAGAAGATTTAATAAATGAATTTTATTCTAATGTTGTATTAAAGGTGTATATTGCAATGCGCCAAAAGCCACAACTTCTTATGCTTATATTCTTAAAATTATTTAACCTATATTTATACGTGATCTAGTTGCCTACAGTTTTTTTATTTCAAAGCTATATTGTTAAATGTGCAGAAATATAACATGTATAGCTTTATTACATATTATACATCTATTGTCAATAGTAAGGTAATTTTCCTGTTTTTTCAGTAAAAATCCATTGTTCATGCTGAGATAATGCGATTCGCAAATGTGCTCATTACCTTTAAAAGCTTGCTCGACCTTTCAGAGAATACCGGCCGCCTTCACACCAACGGTACATTGCCCGTGCGTAGGCACTTATTTTATATCGCAGTTGTGGCCAAATGGCATGTATGAAATTGAAAATTTTACATGTATTCATATCTATTGTTGTGTTTAAATGGGACACCTAAAATTTTAAAATAAGTGAACTGTAGGTATTTATCGTAACAAGAGTGTATTGGTCAAACAATTTCAGAAATTATTATTAACAATATTTTATAAGGAAGTCTTCGTACGTAACAAGGGAAATTATACTTGTAACGGCAATCGCTATAAATGTCAAAAATAGCGACCTTGAAAAGTTTTTACCCTTTATGCAAAATATGTGCTCGAGAAGAGAAATACGCAGAAACCTCATATACAGTAAACTACCAAGTATAATGTAGTTACTTTAGATAATCCAAAACATTTTTTTACATACACGAGATGCGATCATATTACCTTCATTGAGTAAAAGAGTAATGTTTGCAAAATAAGATTTAAAAATCGTAAAATGCTCTAGATAATGGCAAAGTTGAGTAAAAGTTTTTCAGCCGAAGAAAATATAAACTTCTGATTCTTAACTTTAGTTAGTGCATATCAATATTTTTGAAAATTAATGTCCTGAATACTTTTCGCATTTAAAAGATTTCCGATACATAGGCATTGTAAACGCTGAATATAAATTACATTTTATAACTTTATGTAATTTCAAGCGCATTTTAAAAAACTCTTGCAGTGATATAATTCTGCTAAATTTAAGCATCTTTTTTTATCATCAGATCATTTCTACAAATTTTTACAAATCAACGCTCAACGTTTTATACATGGTGTAATGAAATTTAAATCCGAATGAACTATATAGTGAGTTTGTAGATTTCTAAAAAAAATCTTTTAGTAAATAATATCGTTAAATAAAATAAATATTATTACACGATTAGACTGCGGTACACTTTTGGGTACTAAGTAGAGTCTCGGGTAATGAATTTAATTGCAATTATGTATTTGTAAAAAAAGAATATGAGATGAATTAATTAGTGAATGATGAAAGTTTGTGAATAATTAAAAAATGCAAGATAATATCAATGCATAAATTTTGATATCTTAATTCAAATAATAATATTCAAGGAGCATGAAAATATTATCTTGTTAATTATTACGAACTCACTTTTATTAGAAATATTACAGAGCAAAGATTTCATAAGTTCTTTAATGTAATTCACTGTAGTTAGGTAAGTATTATGGAAAAGAAGTGACGAGAAACCCGGTTCGAAGCACACCTTTACATAAAATTAAAAAATTGCTAGTCATGATTTACGAGTGATTGGTAGAAACTAGGGGTAGTAAGAAATTTAACCAAGCATAATTTTCAGCTTTAATTTTAATGTATGTAAATAAGACTTAGCGTCTCTTTTCCAAATGATAAGGTAGTTAACAATATTGATGGTATTGACGAAGCGTAAGGAGGTAGATGACTCAGGAAGAATTAAGATAGTCGGTATGGGGGATTGGACTAGGGCGAGTGCAAAATAAGAGCTCAGAAGGCACAGGTCAACTCATTCATGGTCTCGGCAACGCACAAATACGAATCATTCTCATGGCTTAAAACTGCCGAGTCATTGAATCTTATCGATCCTCGTAGATAGACCCAATCGACTTGCTGTCGAATGATCCTAAAGGCGCAAAACTTTACACACGGAGAAAGAGAAAAAAGAAAGACATACTTCTTTCCTCTTTTTCTGCTCTTTCTTTTTAATATATCTTTTGAGCATATGTTTTTATTAAAATATATATTACTGAACATATATATATATATATATATAAGTAAATGAGCGAATGAGTTCGCCATCCTCATTACTCGCTCTCATTTAGATTAGCTCTCCTCAGAAAATGGTAATGCGCATGAAAAGACCAAGACATCTGTCGTATAAGCTAATGTTTATCATAAAAGTTCACGACCAGCCTCCGTTTTAAATCAAAAGGTACCATGTAGGTGGAAAATTGACGCAGTCACGGAAGGTAAAGGGAGGAAGAAACGAAAAGTTAGTCTTGTGAAAAATTGATCACTCATTGAGGTTTGAAAGTTGGTCTCTCTCCCTCGCTCTCTCTCTCTCTCTCTCTATCTCTCTCTCTCTATATATATATATATATTTAAATATGTGTACACACACACATATTTAATACAAAAAAGGTATGATTGATTGATTCGATTAGTTTTTCATTTATCTGTACTGTGAAACTTGTTTTCAATTTATTACCATTTTGTTACGCTTCGTCTACACACGCTAGTGTAGATCTCTTTTCTTTATTACTTAACTACTTATATCAAGGGTAATGTGTAAACTTTTTCCCGCTTATATTTACGCGTTTCAAAACGATAAAGAGATATAATTGTACGTAAGAAATAAAATGGTAATATACTAAGCATAAATATTTAATTATTTTAAAAAACAATTAAATGAACTGAATTACAATAAGTCAATAAATTTATAATTTAAAAAAAAAAATTTTTCTTGTTCAAATTTTATTATAAATTATAGAAAAGATAAACTTTAAAAACCAATATATTTACTCGGAAAATTCTGTATGATGAAATATTTGAAATAATATTGCAAATATAACTTTAATTAAAATTTTATTATACTTACTGCATATATTACATACTAAAGATTGAATTCACTTGTTCTATACTTAAAATATAAAAACATATAAAGAAATTATATTGAATTTTAATTTGAAAATATTATTTATTGATTATATCACTTTTTAAAATTAAATAGTAACTAATATTATCAAATTTGAACAAGCATTATACGTTGAGCAGAATTAAACAAGCTCAGCTAAAATTCTTAATGAAATATTTAATAAAATAAAATGTATTTTATTGCAAAATATATATTTGATAATAATCATTTTTGCAGACTAACCAAATTTATGAGCACCATACAATAAAGTATTTTATAAAAACAATTTTGTTTAATTAAATGTACTACAAAAAGTTATTGCAATTTTTCGTAATTTTTTTCACAAACTTTAGAAATTATTTATAATGGCAGAAGATATTTTTAAATAAATGGCTTTTTTATTTCCAAATGAAATTTCATTTTTTTTATTAAAATCTCTTTTGTCAATTGAAATTAGTATGTAAATCTAAAAATTAAAGAAATCTGATCTCTATAGTATATAAATAAAATAATAAATACAAATTTTAATTTAAAATAATTAACAGATAAGTATGAAATTATTGAGAAAATAAAGTAGTCGATCATTAATTTGATATAGAATCAATTTTTTCAATGATCAATAATATATTTTATTACACATTTTGTGGTAATTGATAAAGATAAATTTCGAAAACTTAACCGTAAGTAAATTAATTTGAATAGCTAATATTTTTTTGTTTCAAACCCATTAACTACATTCGATTTAAAACGATCGTTATTTCTCAACTTAGTGCTTCATGTATTCTCAAAATTCTTAATACTTTTCTTATACAATTCGGAATATATTTCTTAAAATCTAAAAATTCAGTCAGTCATTCATTAAAATTATCAAATATGAGTTCAATCTTAGTTTTATTAAATTCCTTTATTACCCGGTCAAATTCGTAAAATTTTTAAAAAATCTAACTAATCGGAGTTATCTTGCTACTTCTACATAATATATTGGTACTTAACATAGTAAACTTTACAATTTTTTTATTTTGGGGACCTTCTTATTTCAAAATAAATAACTTTTCCATTTGGTTTAAATATAACAGGATGGGAGATAATAAAATAGAGAATATCAATAAGCCACACAATGAATATGATTTATCCGACCGCTGATTCATTTGGACCGTTGTTATATCATGACTGTTGAACCATCAATTTTTCGTCAAATGATTGGCTTCTTCTTTCCAAAAGTTTTTTTTTTAAATAGTTTATTTTAAATAGCTTATGGAAATACTAAATTAACTCATTATATATTCCGTGATGCTGTCTCTCATTAGCAATAATAGCTCAACTTGTAGAAATTATCGTCGTCTTTTTTGTTGTTAATGGTTGTTACTTTGTGTAAAAAATAATCCAGTTATTTTCTAATGATATCTTATCTATTACTTTTATTGATCGTTGCGGATTGGAACAACTTCTTGATATTCAACTATATTATGTAAAATGTATCACATTAAATGGATTAAAAAATATTTAAGCGCGTTAATCAGGTGCGCATAAAAAAGATTGAATTCATATTATCTATTTTATGCGATGATTCCAATGGATTTGTTGTCTTTTCAATAGTTTAATAGTTGCAATTAAGACTATGTTTTTAATCTTTCTTTTCACAATTTTTTTTAGTAAAATTGGCAAACAACAATTCTATGGCAAATTTTATCTACGCTTTCATTGCCGGTAAAACGAAACACGTGCTCTTGACGCACAAATATAGCAAAAAACAGTAACTAACGACTAACTAACTTACATGAATTAATGGAATTTTATAGTGACGTTGCAACAAATACAACATGTGCACTTAGTTTGAATAATAGCTTTAATTATTGACCTTTAATCAGTTCTTCAAGAAGTTATTATAGAAGAGAAAAAAGAAACTGACAGCTTAGAAATTTTAATGCAGTCATAGCTACATAGTAACTGTTCATAAGTAAATCAATAATTTTCTAAAATATTTACATTTTTAATAGGTATTAGGTAAATATGATAATATGAAAAAAAATTGTTAAGTTACGAATATAGCTTCACAATTATCATTACTAATAGGTTATAGCCATTTAAGAAAAAAAAATTGTTTTTATTAATTTTTTAATTTTGTAGTTTAAAGCTAATATAAGTAGAATTTACTTAAAACATTATTTTTTTTAATTATGACTCATAAAGAAACAAATTAATTCTTCAAATTTGATGGCACGATTAAAAATTTAATACATTATATCTAAAACTTTCAGCTCTTTGTATTTATGTAAATATATATTAAAATATATTAATTATTGATATGAAAACTCAAAAAATGCATTAAAAGAAAAATCATTTCATATAAATATAGTTAATAGTCCTTAGTTGAACGTCAACCGCAGAAAAATTATTTTACTATTTGGTCGGCCGGGTCATCGCACAATAAGTAATCAATCTCTGAACTGCATAATTACGGGTTTATCATATTATAATTAAGGTGGTTATAAATTGTGCAAAGCTTCTTTCAAGACTTTAGTGCGAGGGGTTTTGTGTACAAAGTGTGATACAAAGACCTTACCTCAGTTTTTATCGAATCGCACGTGAATTAACATTACTGCTTATATCGAAAATTTTTAATAAAGTAGTTATTTTTTTTTTATTCTGAAACTTGCACCACTATTTATTCATGTAATGCAAACCAAATTTTAAAAGTCCAAGAGTCTTAACCTAAACTTAAAAGATTGAAGAAGAAAAAACCGTCGTGATTGTGCACTTTCTTGTAGTCATGATTTCGCCATTGTGTTAAAAGCATTAAATAAAATAACTAGTACAACAAGATGCTTGTACTAATGGATGAAGATAATTGCCTATTTGCGGAAATTATATAAGATAAAACAATCAGTCCTTAATCATATACAGTATATTTATTAATATATTTTTACAAGTTTACGTTTCTTCTATCTGCCATTAAGTGCATTATTTAATGAGTAATTTCTAGCATAAAATCTGTTCGGAAAGAAGTGCTGACTGCTTGTATAACAGAAGCGCAAATAATTTTTTATACAATGCAATTTTCCTACCAGTTTAGAATTCATTTAATGTATGTGCATGCATGCATGCATTTAACAGTAGTCGCGAATCCATGAACTGAAAGCATGAAAGAAGAAAAGAATAAATAAACGAGAAAGTTGAATAAATAACCGCTGGTGTACGGAGGAGGCGTTTATGCCAGATATATCCTCGAGCTCGGGTTTAATTTTAACTAAAAATATTCAAGGGGCATAACTAGTGGACATATTTACATTTAAAATCAATGATAGGCGGGTGCGCGCAATGGCCTACGATTCCCGATCAATAAAACGATCCTGCGACTCGAGCAATTAAATTGTTGTGAACGATGGTGCTGTAGGAGATCTTGAGGGGGTGGTTGATGATGTGGTAAGTAGGAAGCAGTAAGGTATTCCTATAGTTTCGAGCGATAAGGTGTTTCTCAGGAATTGTTTGAAATGCGGAATTACGTCGGGTGAATGGCAATTTATGAGTGAAGGCCCGCTGTTCGCCTCTCTTTATCTCTCTCTCTGTATCTTTCCGTATCTATATCTCGAACGTAAGTACCCTTCTGATCCACAGTTCCGCACTCAGTATACCGCTCGACTCGTTTTCGCCGCCGCCTCCCCCCCCATCCTCTCGCGCCGCAGACCAGAGTAACGCGCGCATTTTAAGTCGATCCGCTTTTTGCATAATGCTCGCGCGAGAACTTACTGAAGGAGCACTTTTATGCTCACCCCGGCAACCTCCAGTAGTGTATGCAAATAGTGCGGTCATCGCTGACGCGCAAAATTGCGACTCGTTTGAATACGCGTTTCAAGCTTGTAGAGCAGATGCACATTTTCGTTAACCAGACTATTCGAAAAAAGCGTCTTTCCTCTGAGCATGGAAGCAGTACAAGAAAATCTGCAACATGAGGGCGGGGTAGAGGACTGCAAAGTGCTATAAATGTACGCGTACTATATGTATTCTCACTCTAGAATGTAGGTCGGGTATTTTTTCTTTATGTTTATCATTTTTACGACTTATTTCCTGCTGACATTAGATGAAAAGAAGCATACAAGCGAGCGGGATATCATTGCGATTTGAGCAGCTTCTATTTGAGACGCGACCTTTTACTTTTATTATGTATTTAGATATCTATATAGTAGTTTACGTACGATAAATATAATGAAATGTTTTTTCTTAATCGAGACTTATTAATCGTTAATTTAATACTTTCAATCGTTTATGCTCATGTATTGTTGACCTTAGATGTACCTCTCTTAATTTTACTCCAGAAATATCATATAAAATTAAAAATTCAAAATAAGAAAAATAATTATTTTAACAATTAATTGCAATTCTTGTAATTCGTCAAAAGTAAATAAGAAAACTTAACATATATAGTCACAGTTTATAAAGTATATTAGCTTGTCTTTCTGTTCCATTAGTTTTTATAAATATAATCATCACACTGAATATTAGATAAATAATTATTTAATATGCATCATTAAATATTATCAAAAGTAATAATAATCAAACCCAAAACACTAGTAGAAACTACAAACTTAACAATTACACATAATTTATATTTGAATTACCTTATAAGTCAACATTTTTTAATTTACTGAATTTATAAGGTTATAATTTATTTATTTAATCTTCAAGAAATGCATAAATTTCTTAATTATCAACAGATTTTTCACTTAATATGTTTTAATGAAAGAAACTTTAGATCGTAAAATATAAAAGGCATTTCAAAGAAATAAGAAATTGGCCTCATGGCAATTAAAATAATTCACAATCCAGTCAAACAGTACAGAAATATGCTCGAAAAATAAATAATTAAAATTATTTCAGGAAAACAAACGTATTAAAAAATTATCTTTTTATTCAAATGAGTGATGAGAAAATGAGTTATTGATAAGTAAAGCCAAATCGTCTATCTTTTAAGTACCTAAAGTCGGAATTCAGCCATTTTTCTAGATCAAAGCGATATATTTACATTTCTGCTCCTGCCTGTCAGAAATAACGCAATGTAAACTTTTCACTTTTGTCCACCCAAATTCATAAACTAAATCAAATAATATTTACCCGCGAGTCGAAATCTCGTAAAACTACTTCTGGCCAATTGTAGCATACGTAAATAACAGCTTGCACGAGTACTAAAATTCAATCCCTGGGGCTTAGCTTATGCAGCATATATTTTCAAACATAGTAGTACCTATATATACCACTTATCAATAGACCTGTAATAAACTATGCTGACGTTTGAAGAATATCTTCTATGACATTCATTTATTATAGTGTAGATGCGTTCTACTGACAATTATGCAGAATTATATTTTCTTGTCACCAATGACTAAAGTTATCTACTATAACCCCACCCATATAGTCATTCCATACCTTCGGACAGTCCCTTGTGCCCGTACTGTAGTGTAGATCCTCCGTCAGTATGGATCTATATGGATAGAGAAAACTACAACTTCGTCCTTTATCTCTCATCGAACCTAAAATACGAAACTGCTTGTTCATATTTAAAAGCTTTTTCATGTACCAAGCCCACTGCAAACCTATGACTCCCTCGACTGGATATATACTTGCTCGTATCAGAGCTCAGTCTTCATTACTCACATATTTATTTACGTTCTCCTGTTAAAGGTGCGAGCTCTTAATTAGTTATTATGCACTAAAACGCAATTTGATGTACCGATTGCTTCGCGTAATAAGGAATTAGGGCTCGCGGTGATTCTACACGTTAAGATAATGTCGATTGAAATATTTCCTTCGCTATTTTAATGAGTTTGGTTTTTATTGTTGAGTTGTTGACGCTTATTCGGAATAATTTTGTGACATTGGAGTATTTTCTTTATTGTATTTTTTTTATTTTATGCCCTGACCGTAAGGAAAAACTTGAGCAAACATGACCATTTACAATAACTATGATTCAGAGAAACATAATTTTACAAGGTGATTTTCAGTTAAATGTGTTGCTTAAAAGAGCGAATAATTTATAATTTATTTTAACAAATTTAACCAATTTGAATAATTATATAAAACGCTGCCGATGTCTGTTCATTGACAGAAAAAAAGCGTAAAAAAATTGAGAACCGTCAAACTCCTTCCGATAAAGAACTTGATGAAATAATATGAAACTTAATTATTTAATTTCAGAATTCATAATCGATAGATAGATATAATTTTAAAAATACAAAAAATAATTAACAAATTTAAAGTTTATGTCACATTATAAATATTTATAAAAGCTTATTTTTAGTATGTTATTTGTTTTCATTATATTAACTTAATGTATTTAATAATAGGTATCAGAACATTATTGGTTCATGCTCTCAATTTTAATATGTCAAAGCTTCAACCGCCTTTTATTTTCATACGAACTGTCTGTAATGCTTTTATGTATTACTAAGTATAATGTATAATTTTCCATAATGTAATAAATAAATGTTACTTTTATCGTAGCTGTGATGTATTGGTAAAAAAACTTTTTTGTTTATATGATTTAATCTCACGTTTAATTATTTACAAAGAGCAACTGCTATCCCTATTGATCCGAAAAGAAAAACATGAGAAAAAAAGAGAACTGATGCTTGAAAAAATTATGTGAACTGTGCATTTAATTATATTACTATTGCAAATTAAGTATAAAGTAAATCATTCATTTATACGTCAAGGCTTTTTCTTTTCAAACCATTGCTTCGGTACAGTTTGACCACGTGGTTGCTTCGACACCTACGTTTTTCTCCAAAAGTTAATTTTTAAGTTCGAAGAAGTAAAAAAAGATAAAAGATAAGGTAAGGCAAACCAGTAAGTAGAGATGAAAAAATAATACGCAAAACGGAAAGTAAGGTTAGGAAGGGGCGTTGACTTCGGTATACCGAGGTAAGTCCCATTTCGACCTCGCATGAAATGTGAATCTCGATACAAGAAGGCGATAGAGAAAGTGGAGTTGGAAAGTGGCGAAGTAAATGAGCTGGTGAGGTAACAGGAGATGGAAATACAATAAACTCTGAGTCTAAAAAACAAAAAATAAGAAACGAAAAAAAAAGAACGAAAGAAAGAGGATGTTTGTCTCTATATTTTAGGGTAGGTTAGTGACTTTTAAATTTGTAAAAATACATAAATACGCACAATGTATATACGTATATATTTATTGAACAGAAACTTA